>CM046046.1:46084113-46684113 GCA_025215565.1 Flaveria ramosissima
CAACTTTCGGGTCATATAACCATTGCCCTCCAACATCATGATTTTGTTCCAAGACCACCACTTTTTGGCCTTCTTTCTTGAGCTCTCGGGCGGCAACCAGACCCGATGGGCCAGCGCCAATAACACACACGTACCGCGGTCGGTTCCTCACTGAAACCATCGTGTGTGCAAATGTGTTTCAACTTTGAAGGGTGAGTGAGTTGGGTGCATTTTGTGTGAAGGTTATAAGGTGTTTTATACTAAATCTTTATGTCAAAAAGATTGCTTCTAAAGGAATACAAAGTTAGTAAGGCTGATTCTTCCACCATTATCTACTTTAAAAGTAGGTTGTAACGTGTATAATTAGTGTATTTTGTTTTCTTTTTTAAGATATGATTCGACTGTTAACGTTTCTAATTAATAGTGTGACATGCAATCATATGCTATACGGGTACGAACGTAGGGATGATAATCATAATGTTAATTAAAGTGAAAAATTTAATAGTTAAATTTACAAGTTGAAGGGGGGCCACAAAGATCATCAATGTAGTTTGTCTTGCAAGCCTTCATACGTGGTTGGTTCTAGTTTCTAGTTTTTGTCACTACTCGTGATAACTCTTGTCGGTTAATGTATATTTTATTTTTTAAAATTGGTAAAATGGTGTGGTTTTCAAAACTATTTAAATGCTTGTTATTACAATTTAGAGTAATATTGATGGAATTGTGTTGATATATTGGATATATAATTTGTGGTTGTTATAGTAGTGCATTATTGGTAATTTGTTAATGAAAATGATAGAATATATTAAAGAAATGAATAATGTGGTTCTTGAAAAGGGAGTTGGTGAGTCAAGTATGTTCCCTTGGCTTCAAGTAGGGGCAATCTCTGTGGGGTCTCGTTCCATCTTTAACTAACCATATGTTTCTTCAATTATTAGTTATTTTTCTTTGTAATAAATTTTAATGAACGTTTTAAATGTTTATTTTATCATAGTTCAAGTTTCAATAATCACTATTAGGAGACTAACTATTTGTAATTGAAAAAACCATGGTAAGTTTTGTGACCGTTTTTGCGATCGAGTCTAAAGAGTCGTAATATTAGTGATCATATTTGTGTTTGTTGGAAAACAGTCAGTAAATGTAAGGATTCCTGAAGTCTGATGCAACCCAAAACAGCCTAAGTGTCTCAGCAACATGCACTAAGTACTGAAGTGAAGAATGCTTCGGAAGTTTTACACAAAGCATTAGAAAATACTCTAAGTGTAAAATCTTCCGAAGCCAAGACCAATATCTTCCGAAGCCAAACATGAAGTCTTCCGAAGCTTCAGAGACAAAGTCTTCCGAAGCTTCATCCTATGAAGACAGATTTCTTCCGAAGACTTTTAGTACACATGCTTTATCTGATGTACTGTTCCATAAAGCACCTTTTCCGCTGCATCTCTGTAAAGTCACCAACTTACATGAGTTGGTGAAAAGGGTCTTGCTTTTGGTAACTGTACATTGAGGTCTTGAGTCTTCAACTTTCCACTTTATGTACTTTATCCTTTTTGTATTGTATAAGGATGTGAGCTATGGCATGTCATAGTCACAAGGTCAAAAGGCAGATATGCCTTTTGATCCTACAATTGATTTTGTTAGTGTCTAGTCAATTGTATCCAGCTGGCTTTCAAAGTATAGCCGGTTGTAGGTTGTAGTATAAGTATTTCAAGTTCTTGTATCTTTTCTTTATGCTTTGTAACACTTGTAAAAGAACTTGAGAAAGCAATATACTGCCTCCTTGAAACCCATATTCTCTTGTTCTGTCTCTTGCTTTACTTGTGTTCTTTGTATCACCTTTGGTTACCCAGTTCACTGTTTGATTAGAGCTTAGTTAATCTCCTCATTGTGTTGTTGTGTTGTAATTGTGCTTAAGCCCTTAAACGGTCCTGCAATTGGTATCAGAGCTTTCCAGGCTCTTGATATAAGATCTAACCATCTTAAGATCCCTCACACACACAAAAGCTAAACTCTTCAAATGGCTTCCATCTCAAAGACTGATATGGAGACTGGAACCATGAACAAATCCCCACTGATCACTCTTGATGATTTTGACACCTGGTGCATGAGGATGGAAGGCTTCATCAGGTCTCTTGATTCAAGAATGTGGGAATCTGTTGAGAATGGACCTTTCATACCCAGCACCCCCTCTGCTACTGGTGCTGGTATGATTCCTAAAGATGTGGCCAACTACTCAGATGAAGATAGAAAAAGAGTAGAGATTGACAGGAAGGCCATGACTGCTCTTCAGACTGCTCTCCCAAACTCTGTATACAGAGGCTTTAAGAAGTGCAAGACAGCCAAACAGCTGTGGGATGCACTGAAGCTGATGTATGAAGGCTCCTCTGAAGCCAAGGAGAACAAGAAAGATCTTCTGAAGCAGCAGTTTGAAAATTTCACCTTCAAAGCAGGTGAGACCATGACCCAACAATACTTCAGGTATGTTGAGATTGTGGATACCCTAGTGGATGGAGGAGTTCCTCTTGAGAACAGGGACATTGTAAGGAAGTTCATGTCCTCACTTCCTAGGCAATGGACACACTATTGTGTGGTGATCAAGAGGACTGAGAACCTTAAGACTCTTACTCTTACAGAGTTGTATGGGATTCTCAGTGGATACCAGATGGAGATGAACATGCAAGGTTCATCTGGCAACTCCAACAATCAAATGGGTTCAGCCCTTCATGTGGTTGAAAGGGACAGCATAGAACCTCAGCATCATCTCTTATGCTACCCTGACAACTCACAAAAGGGTCCTTTCATCACCTTCCCGGAGACACCAAGGGAGAACTTTACTCAAGGAAGCCCATTCCAAGAGACAAGTTCTTCTCAAGCCTTTGTGTCTGCAGATGAAAGCTGTGGGAATTATCTCTTCACTCTTGAAGACCTGGACTGTATCCATCCAGATGACCTGGAATACATGGAGATAGTTCAGCAGATGGCTCTCCTCACTCACAGAGCCAAGAAGTTCTACAAGAGGACAGGAAGAAGATTTCCAAGCAATGCTACCAGTAGTAAGTTTGGGCTGGATAAAAGCAAAGTTAAGTGTTACAACTGTAACCTTATGGGTCACTTTGCCAGGGAGTGTAAGGCACCTAAAGCAAATGGGGGCCAAACACAACCCAGACCAAACTTTACTGACAAAGCTCCTCAGGCTGAGAAGACAAAGCAACATGCTGCTGTTGCTGTTGAAGAAGGAGGCTTTGACTGGAGTTTTCAGGTGGAGGATGCTTCTCCAAACCAAGCACTGATGGCTGACCATGATGAAGCCAAGGTATTGGAACATCTTTGCTCCCCTGAATGCATTGCTAAAGTAAATAGATACAGGTCCTATAACCTAGAGATGAGATCTGATCTTGAGTCATTAAATATATTAAAATCTGATTTTAGAAAGTCTGAAAATGATTACAAGTTAAAGATAGAGGACTTGGAGAAAACCATTTCAGTACTAAAACATGAACATACAGATTTCAGAACTCAGATCCAAGATCTCATCACTAAGTTAACTGAGTGCCAGGCTGAGCTTGTGATCAGCAAAGCCAAGGCAGAGAAGAGTGTTCTTGAAGAAGAGACCTTCAAGAACATGATATCCTCATCCCTGAACAACAAGGTTTGTTATCAAAATAGACAGGGACTCGGATCAAATGAGATAGCTCCTCCACACACAATCTTGTCTGTAAGATCTCCTAGGTGTGGAACTTGTGAAGATGAGCTTCCTCTCATAGATCCTGTAAGTGAGGATGATGAAGAAGTGATAGTGAAGAATTCCTCTGAGAAGAGTGAAGAAGAGGGATTCTTCCAAGGGCCACTATCCTTCTGAGGAGAAGAAATCAACTGTGATGACCAAGTCCAAAGAAAGAACTTGATCAGAAAGAGCAAAAGGAAGGCAAAGAAGGCTCAAGAAATCAAGGCTACTTTTGATGCTAAGCAGAAACAAGTTTTTATCTCTGCAGGTTTCAAAGTAGTAAGGACTGAAGACATCAACCAAGACTCCTCAGCTAAGAGTCATGGTTCTTGTTCAAATCATCTCAGTGCCAAGAAGAAGACTGAGCTGCTGTGTACCACTGCTGCACAGCCTGGACCATCAAACTCCAAGAACAGTTCACAGCCCAAAGGAACTGTCTCAGCATCTACCAAGATGAAGGTGGAGAAGGGATGTGACCAAAGCCAGTCTTGCTCTCAAAGGGAGACTTCTTTGAAGAAGAAAATGTTGTGTGTTATGTGTGAAGTACTTCTCACATTGCTAAGGATTGCCCATACAATCCTAAAAGTACTGTCCACATGACTAAAACAAAGACTTCAAAGAGTCTCAAGAAGTCTCAAGCTTCGGAAGGAAAGTCTGTTTCCTTCGGAAGCTCCAAATCAAAGAAGAAGGTAAATGGAAAATTACCTTCGGAAGCAAAGTTGGTCTCGGAAGAAAGGAGTTCTTCCGAAGCACTAAAGTCTGCTGCAGTGACTGTAGATTCTTCCGAAGGATCAGTCATCAAAACTTGTGAAGTTCCAAAGCTTCTAAGGTTTTGAAGGTCAAGTCCAAGACTCCAAAGGTGGTGTGGAAGTCTAAGAAAGACCAAATGACTGAGGTTTCTCCATCAACAACAGCTGAAGATCCCATAGTACAACCATAGGATCTATTACTGTTGCATTACCTTCTATTACTATTAATGAGCCCAAGACAAGTAAGGCTTGGGTTTCCAAATGTAACTAATCATTTTCTCTGTGCAGGAACAGCTCAAGACCAACAGGAATGTCTGGATAATTGACAGTGGCTGTTCCAGGCACATGACAGGCAATAGGTCTCTACTCCATAATTTTGAGAGAATTGATGGAGGACCAGTTGCTTTTGGAGGAGATGAAGGTGGTTACATTTCTGGAAGGGGCAAGGTCACAAATGGTAAGCTCAGCATTGAGAAGGTAAACTTTGTTAAGGAGCTTGGGTACAATCTTCTGAGTGTATCCCAATTTTGTGATCAGAGTCATAACATGCTCTTTACTGAGCATGAGTGCATTGTTCTCAAGCCTGGTGTGGTCATTCCTCATGAGCATATCCTGCTCAGAGCCCCCAGGAAAGGGAACATGTACAAGATGGATTTGCAAGAAACATCTCCCTCAGGAGAAGTTTCATGCTTTCTATCTAAAGCAAATAGTGATGAGTCTTTCCTATGGCATAAAAGAATGTGCCATGTAAACTTTAAGAACATGAATAAATTAATTAAACATGATCTGGTAACTGGAATGCCAAAGAAAGAGTTTACTAGTGATGATCATTGTGTTGCATGCCTGAAAGGGAAGCAACACAAGGTATCTCACAAGCCTAAGGAAAAGAACTCCATCACTACTCCCCTACACTTGTTACATATGGATCTCTTTGGCCCCACCAGTGTAATGAGTTTAGGAAGGACCTCTTACTGTCTGGTGATCACAGATGATTTTACAAGATTCACTTGGGTCTTCTTCCTTAGAACTAAGGATGAAACCCCTGAGATTCTGAAGAATTTCATCTTAAAAGTTGAGAATCAATGTGATCACAAGGTCAAAACCATAAGATGTGATCAGGGAACTGAATTCAAGAACCAAATCCTTGATGCATTTTGTGATGAAAAAGGTATTACAAGACAATATAGTGCTCCCAGGACTCCTCAGCAAACGGAGTTGCTGAGATGAGAGGAGAAACAGGACACTTATTGAAGCTGCAAGAACTATGTTGTCTGACTCTAAACTGCCTATCACCTTCTGGGCAGAGGCAGTCAATACTGCTTGCTATGTGCAAAACAGAGTTTTAGTAGTTAAGACACATGGTAAGACTCCTTATGAACTTTGGCACAAGAGAAAACCTTTCATTGGTTTTCTCAGGTCATTTGGATGTCCCTGCACCATCTTGAATACCAAAGATCAAATTGCCAAGTTTGCTGAGAAATCAGATGATGGACATTTCATTGGATACTCTTCTCAAGCTAAAGCTTATAGAGTATACAATCTCAGAACTAGAATTGTTGAGGAGTCAGCCAATGTGACTTTCAATGAGCACACTCCTTGTGTGGCTGGTTCTGGTCCGGATTGGCTGTTTGATCTTGATTTAGTTACCAACTGTTTTAACAAATCTTGTGAGCATGTTTCAGGATCTGCAGAAAATCTAAATACAGGTGATCCTGATCCAAGATTTGAGCTAGGAAGACCTTCAACTCATACATCTTCAGCTCCAGTTGGAACTACTTCAGCAAATGAGGTTTCTATCAGCACAACAATGACAAATTCAGCTGATACATCTGGCATGCCTTCAAATTCCAGCTCAGAGGCCTCTCAACCAGATAAAGACACCTCACTTGTAGAAGACAACAATGGTGATGGTGATAGTGATCAGGAATTTCTTGATGCTAATAACCATACCATAGATGACAACATCAATGATGTCTCACACTCATTGGATCAAGTTAATCTTGATAAGTGTGATAATGTGGAGGGTGAATCTTCAAGACCAGATTAAATTTCTCAAATTTAGATCTTTCTCAACAACTTGCTGTGATCCCTCAGCTAAGGATCCACAAGTCTCACCCCACCACAAACATCATTGGAGATGTTGTCACAGGGGTAAGAACAAGAGGACAAACCCATGAAGCAAATGTTTGTCTTCACTCTTGTTTCTTATC
Source organism: Flaveria ramosissima (assembly GCA_025215565.1). Lineage (NCBI taxonomy): Eukaryota > Viridiplantae > Streptophyta > Magnoliopsida > Asterales > Asteraceae > Flaveria > Flaveria ramosissima. Next base: position 46,090,773 of record CM046046.1, read on the forward strand.
TCAGATAGAGCCCAAGAAAGTTGATGAAGCTCTAAAGGATGGAAGTTGGGTTGAAGCTATGCAACAAGAGCTGCTTCAATTCAAAAGGCAGAAAGTTTGGAACCTTTGTCCTCTTCCTCATGGGAAGACTACCATTGGAACCAAATGGGTTTTTAGAAACAAGAAGGATGATAGAGGAATCATCATCAAGAACAAGGCAAGACTAGTTGTTCAAGGATACACACAAGAAGAAGGGATTGACTACACTGATGTCTTTGCTCCTGTAGCAAGACTAGAAGCTGTTAGGATATTCCTGGCATTTGCTGCATCCAAGAACTTCAAGGTCTACCAACTTGATGTAAAGTGTGCTTTCTTATATGGAGTGATTGATGAGGAGGTTTATGTCAAACAGCCACCTGGTTTTGTAGACCCTGATCATCCTGATTATGTCTGCAAGCTTGACAAAGCTCTTTATGGGCTGCATCAGGCACCCAGGAAGTGGTATGAGACACTATCTGAGTATCTTTGTAAGCATGGATACAGAAGAGGTACTATAGATGGAACTCTCTTCATCAAAGGACAGGGAAATGACTTATTGCTGGTTCAAGTATATGTTGATGACATCATCTTTGGTTCAACTAATCCAAAGCTCTGCAAAGACTTTGAGAAGCTGATGAAAGACAGATTTGAGATGAGTTCAATGGGAGAAGAATTCAAGTGAAGCAGGTTGAAGATGGCATCTTCATAAGTCAGTCAAAGTATGTTCAAGACATACTCAAGAGGTTCAATATGACTGATTGTAAGATTGCTAAGACACCCATAGCCAGAAACCACTCCCTTGGTCCAGATCTTGAGGGGGAGTGTGTAGATGAGCACTTATACAGGGCTATGATTGGGTCTCTTATGTATCTTACAGCTAGCAGGCCTGATATCATGTTTGCTACATGTATTTGTGCAAGATATCAAGCCAACCCTAAGATGTCTCACTTAATCACTGTGAAAAGGATTTTAAGATACCTCAAAGGTGCTTCAACACTTGGTCTATGGTATCCAAAGAATCCAATTTCAATCTGTATGCCTATACAGATAGTGATTATGGTGGTTGCAATATGACTGCAAAGTCTACATCTGGGGGATGTCAATTCCTTGGTGGAAGGGTGGTCTCATGGCAATGCAAGAAACAATCCTGTGTGTCTGCATCAACTGCTGAGGCTGAATACATTGCTGCTGCAAGCTGCTGTGCTCAAGTGCTTTGGATTCAAAATCAGATGCTGGACTATGGATTTAACTTCAAAGAGACTCCTATCCACATAGACAACAATAGTGCTATCTCTATCACTGAGAACCCTGTGCAGCACTCAAGGACCAAACACATCAACATCAGGTATCATTTAATAAGGATAACTATGAAAAAGGATTAATAAACTAGTCAAAGTTCATACAGATGAACAATATGCTGATCTGTTCACAAAAGCTTTTGATGAACAGAGATTTAAGTATCTGATATCAGCTATTGGGATGATTAACTTTGAGTAGACTTTTTATTAAAACTAATTCTAATTATTTCTTCTTAAAATATGTGTGTCCTAAGTTGTCTAGTTCATCACTTTCATAAGCTCATGTTTTCTTTGGATGTAAAATTCTTTTTGAAGACTTTCCTTAGATTCTTGAAAATTTTTGATACTTCGGAAGATAAAATTTTATCTTCGGAAGAAAAACATGTCTTCAAAATAAATAACTGTCTAAGAGATTTTACCTTCGGAAGAAGTCAAATTCATCTTCCGAAGCTTAAAATTCTTATCTCAGACACTTATTTATTTTTAAGAACCTTTTCCTTCCGAAGCAAAATTAACCTTCGGAAGCTTTGTTTATTTTCATACAAAGCATTCAAGGGTTTATTTCTCTTCCGAAGCATAAATTATCAAGACTCTCAGGAAAATCTTCCGAAGCCATTTTAGCTTCGGAAGCTTTTTACAATCAAAACTTCCGAAGACAAATAAACTTCGGAAGCTTTTCGAATTCCAAGAAAACTACTTTTTGAGCAAAAGTAAACTACCTTTTCAGAGGTGGGACCGACTTTCGGATTTCAAAGTTTTCTCTTTCATTAACTTTGGTTCAAATCCCTTTTCATATAAATACCCAACGGTTCCCCCTCTTTCCCACTATCTTCCTCAATTCTACTGTTTCTCTAACCTAATTCTCTAAACCGCCTTTGCTTTCTACCTTTCTTCACCCTTAAGCTTCTGAAATGGCCAACCTTAACCGCAGAAACAACCCTGATTTCTCCATGCAACTACACAGGCAACATAATCAAGTTGCTCTGTTAAGCTCTGAGAAAGATGCAAGTTTCTCAGAGATTTGCCAATTCTTGACTCTGTCAAATTATTTCACCTCCCTAACCATTGATCCTACTCTATATGAGGATCATTTGCTTGAATTCTGGAAGACCTGCCAAGAGGTCATTATGGATGGGAGAAGGCACTGTCTGCCACAGTGCAAGGGAGGACAATCTTCATCACTCCGGCCATCATTAACCAACATCTACAGCTGGATGATGAAGAAGGTGAGGTGTCCTTCCCAAAAGAAGCTGTTAATCATTCTTTTGAGCAGATGGGCTATGAGGGAGATTTCTCTGTAAAGACCTTTAGGAAAGGGAAGGTCTCATCCCAATGGAAATTCCTGCTCCATGTGGTTATCCACAGCTTGTCAAACAAGCATGGTGGATGGGACCAGATTCCTGAGGATCTCTCCTTTATAGTTCATGGAATGGTTCAGGGGGTCAAGTTCAGGTATTCACAATTTGTTTATACTAATTTACTTGCAAACTTAGACTCCTTAGAGTATTACATGTTTCCTAGATATGTTCAACACATTCTCAACTGTGAACTGGGCTCACAGTTGAGGGAAACAGGTAATATTCTTAAATTGGGACAGATGAAGCCCGGCATCTTTAAAATAATGAAGAAGCCAACTGTAGGCTTCTCTGGGGTAGAAACAGCCCTAGTCCCAAAAATGTTAGAGCTCATTGCTCAAGGTGACAACCTAGCAACACAAGCTAGTGTTGAACCCACACCTCTTTTGTCCTTACCATTAAAAAGACCAGAAATTACCCTCACCTACCAAAGAAAATCCAAACGAACCCCTGCTCAGGCTATTGAGTCTGTGCAGGCCCCCAAATACTCAACCTTACAGGAAGAAGTGGACACTAGAGCTCCCACTTCTCCTGAGGAGCAAACCACTCCCATTACTTCACCTATCAGGGCTGAGGTTCCTCAAGCTCACCCTGATGAGCTCAATAGCCCAACAACCTTAAGCCTTCACTCTGAGTCTCAACACTCAAGTGGACAACCTTCAGGGGACAGCTACCATCCCCAGCCTTTGGATCTCAACCAACCAATTCCCAACCTATCCTTTTACACTGATGAAGACTTAGGATTCAGTGAGTACCATGAGTCTCTCTTCCTCCCCTACTCAAAGAGAGATGAGTACCTCTGACTCTCCTCAGTCTATCCCCATCAGTCACCTATTACTGAGGTGGACACTTCTGAACCTGTTCAGGATGTCCATATGGAAGAGGCTCTCACTTTTGAAAGTGATTACATCATTAAGACCTCAACCATGGCAACTCAGCCCATTGGCATCTCAACTGAGGCTGCCAGTGAGCAGAGGAAAACCAGCAGCCAAGAAACTCAAGCTGGTGGTGAGAGAGAGGACTTTGGTCCAATCATCTCATCCCCCAATGAATCTTCTGATGAAGATGAGGGGAATTTGAGACTAAAGGTGCAAAACTGTCAAAAACATGCACCTACTTAGTCTCTAAGGTTAGTCACTTGGAATCTCAGGTGACTACCCTGCAAAACAGGGTCAATGATCAGCAACTCCAGATTTCATATCTGCAGGAAAAACTAGCTGGGAGACCTTTAAGGAGAGCTCAACCAGGAACACAAGAACCTGTGGAAGTGATTGACTTATCCTCCAGCTCACCTATGCAAGTGGGTGATGCTACCAAAAAGGGGGAGAAAGTTGTTACAACCACAACCTGGGAGTTCTTCAGAGAGAATGGACATAGAGGACTCACCATCCTCACTTGTGTGTGTTCTCAGCACTTCAAGTTCACATAATGTGGACTCTATAGACTCTCATCAGGAGTCTCAAGGTACCAAGAGCTCTCTGTCTCACCATAGGAATGGATCAATCAAGGTAAGAGGTAAGAGTGATGACCACTAGGACTGGCAATCACATCATAGGTGGAGGTATGATGATGACAGGAGAGCCCTATACTTCAAAGAGTTCAAGGCCAACAAGAAGTTTTTCAATTCCAAAGCCTGAGCTTTTATGAAAGACTGGATTTAGTCAACTTGCCACTTGTCAATCCAAGCAATTCAAGACAAGCTGACAGGCTGGCTCAAAGAATCCAAGACAGGATCCTTGCAGAGTTCTCTCTAAGAAGGAGACTTAGGCAATCAGGCAATGTCATCGGTCAACTGGATGTTGAGGTGGACCCTAAGATTAGTTTCATAGGGGAAACCTTGACTGAAGGCCCAGTGACAGAACCTGAGACCCCTGTCTCATCATCAACAACTGCTGCTGAGGTCCAAACTCCATCTGAGACACCTGCTGGTGAAGGTGTTTCTCAGCCTCTCTCTGGCCAGAGCATGGAAGCTACTCCAAGCAATGAAGGCCAAGCTTCAATCCACCCTGAGTCACAAAGGTCTGTTGGTGACAAAGGGAAAAGGATAATGACTCCTGAGGAAATAGGAGAGAGAGAAGAGAGAGAGAGGAAAAGGAGACTAAGGGGAGAAAGTTCCACTGGGTCATCTAGCTTCATGCAAGCTGCAATCAGGGCTGCTCCCAGACCAAATACTCAAGATGATGAGTTAAGGGCAGTCAGGATTACCTACTTACAGACCAGGAACTATGACATTGATGAGATCATCTCCTCCCCTTAGAAGAACTAAATGAACTGGCTGAGAGAAGTGTCAAGAGAGTTGAAGGAGAAAGAGGATGCAATGATACTTCTCCAACTCAAAGAGGAGAAGAGACAGAAAAGACTTTACAAGCATGCTCCTACTCTCTCACCAGTTCAAGAAAGTCCTGCACAGGAAGATGTGGCTCCACAAGAACCTCAGGTAGATAAAGAGGAAGATAGGATCAAGATGATCAACTACCTGAGTGCCACAGGCTTCTATCAGGCAGATGCACTTCTCCCTTTGTCCTATGACTTCATTGAGTTCGAGTATCTAAAGCAACTTGAGCTTGAGTTAGTCAAGGAAAGAAAGACAACCAAAAGGAAACTAAGGGAAGAAGCTGCAAAGTCAAGGGCCATCATTCAAAAGAATGCAAAGAAGTCTGCTGACAGACAAAGAATGGTGAGCTTCTTGAAGCTGTATGGATTCTCCGGAAGGAGACTTGGCCCCATGTCTCTATCCACCATGGATGAGCATATTAGGGTGATCAAGCAGAAGATTAAAAGTGGAGAACTCATTGACTTGCACTCTCTTCCAAGTCAAGTCCCACCTGAAGTGGAGGTCAAGTTTGAACAACCAGAGACACCTCAACCAGCACCTCCAGCTGAGCCTCAGCAAGCTTCATCTTCTGATCCTAGGCAGGGTCAAACTCCCTCTCCTTCTGAACCTGTGAGGGAGGAACACCCAACTGAGAAAGACACTGATGATCAACATGGTGCTGCAGACCAGTCTTCTCAGTTAAAGACATCCAAGAGGAAGAAGAGGATGGCTTCTAAACCAAAGACTAAGAAGAAGAAGCCAAAGTCATCTACCTCTGCACCTCAGGCTGAATCAGATCAACCTGAGGAAGTGCATGATGAGGCAGCCCAATCAACTCCTATTCAAGTGGCTCCTCTAACTAGTGAGACACCCATCTTGTCCTGGACTTACTCTACCAATCCAGAGAGATGGACTGTTATCAGAGATCAAGGTGTTGAGAATGTCTACTCATGGCAAGACATAATCAACTTACCTCTGCATGATCTCTTTGAGATGAGAAGATACTATGAAAGTCTTGATGATCCTGACCATCTCATGAAGAAAGGAATGGTCCTGATTGTACTGAAGACTACCAACATTTGAAGATCTTCCAAGTGTTTTGGTAGCATCAGCCTAGGGGGAGTTTGTAAGGATTCCTGAAGTCTGATGCAACCCAAAACAGCCTAAGTGTCTCAGCAACATGCACTAAGTACTGAAGTGAAGAATGCTTCGGAAGTTTTACACAAAGCATTAGAAAATACTCTAAGTGTAAAATCTTCCGAAGCCAAGACCAATATCTTCCGAAGCCAAACATGAAGTCTTCCGAAGCTTCAGAGACAAAGTCTTCCGAAGCTTCAACCTATGAAGACAGATTTCTTCCAAAGACTTTTAGTACACATGCTTTATCTGATGTACTGTTCCATAAAGCATTTTCCGCTGCATCTCTGTAAAGTCACCAACTTACATGAGTTGGTGAAAAAGGTCTTGCTTTTGGTAACTGTACATTGAGGTCTTGAGTCTTCAACTTTCCACTTTATGTACTTTATCCTTTTTGTATTGTATAAGGATGTGAGCTATGGCATGTCATAGTCACAAGGTCAAAAGGCAGATATGCCTTTTGATCCTACAATTGATTTTGTTAGTGTCTAGTCAATTGTATCCAGCTGGCTTTCAAAGTATAGCCGGCTGTAGGTTGTAGTATAAGTATTTCAAGTTCTTGTATCTTTTCTTTATGCTTTGTAACACTTGTAAAAGAACTTGAGAAAGCAATATACTGCCTCCTTGAAACCCATACTCTCTTGTTCTGTCTCTTGCTTTACTTGTGTTCTTTGTATCACCTTTGGTTAACCAGTTCACTGTTTGATTAGAGCTTAGTTAATCTCCTCATTGTGTTGTTGTGTTGTATTGTGTTTAAGCCCTTAAACGGTCCTGCGGGGGTATCTGAAAAATTGCTAGAATAACAATGTCATGTGGGTGTGTGTTAAAAAATCTTAGTGAAATTATAGTAGCTTATAAAGGTAGGTTACAAAAATCATTTGATATGTTTCATGAGAATTACATATCACTTACCATAATCACCCTTGTTTTGTTGGTAAGATTTCAGACATAAACTGATATGAATATATGGGGTTTCAAGAGATTAGATATATTAACAGTGTGCCCACAAAAAAGAGTGGAAAATATGGCAGGAAAAACTACTTGTAAGGTTTATAGAAAGACTAAAGCAACCAAAACAACCAAAGTGCTTCCTACATGCATGCACTTGGTACTGAGTAGAAGTTGCTTCGGAAGTTTTACACTCTGCGCAGAAATTTTTCTAAGTGTAAAATCTTTCGAAGCCAAAGACCAAATCTTCCAAAGCCAAAGATGAAGTCTTTCGAAGCTTCGAGACTGTTGGATCAAGTAAGACTGGTGCAACCAAAACAAACACTTAAATATTTTTGGTAAAACTGAGAAAGAACTTCCGATGGCAAAAGCTTAGCTTCCGTAGAACAAGGCTGAAAGAGCTTCCGAAGAGGAACTCTAACTTCTAAAGACAAAGTCTTCCTTTTTCAGAAGTTCAACACTTAGAAGATTTCAAAGACAATGTCTTCCAAAGCATGAAGTCTTGAAGATCATCACAAGCCTCGTAAGAAGTAGACTCTTTCGAAGTTTAAGTGGCTTCGGAAGAACAAGTTCTTCCGAAGCCAATTAACCTTTGGAAGAACCTACTATGAACTAGTGGACATAATTATGCTCCTTCTGACAAGCCGCTTCAATCTCTGATATACTGCATGACGCTTTCCCACGCCCATGTAGTTGACCATACTTTATTCCACTGTTCATTTCTTATCAGTTAGTACAGTTACCAACTTTAGTTGGTGACAAAAAGTAAGTCATGAACATGTCATGACTACCAAATCTTAAATAGTATTTTATCTTAGATACCTTACTTCTAGCAATATAGTATTTGCTTTAGTCGTAAGTTTCCAGCTGGTATCAAAGTATAACCGGCTATAGATAGTAGTATATATAGTTTCTCATTGTAACTCTGGTAACATGCTTGTAAGAGTCTTGTAATACTTTGAGTTGAGAAGTAATAAATACAAGTATATTGGAAAACCTATCTTCTTGTGTTTGCTTACTTAGTATATTATTATCAACTCTTAAAGGGATTCTGCATCATCAAACTGAGTGTGACTTAGTGAGTTTGAGAGATAACATTTGTGTTAAGAGACAAAACTCGATCCTGCAATTGGTATCAGAGCTTTTTAGGCTCTTGATTGTGAGATCTTACCATCCAGATCAACCTTTTTTTCACTCATACACTCACCTCACTCAAAATGGGCCTCAACTAAAAGTTATCTGAAGGTGAAATAGGAACGATGTCCAAAGCTCCCATCATCACCCCTGATAACTTCAGATCTTGGAGCAGACGCATTGAAGGCTTCATTAGGTACCAAGATAGCAAGATGTGGAAGTCTATCACCAATGGCCCTTACAAGCCAAAGGTTGCAGCACCGGTTGGAAATGGTTCTATGATATAGACAGCTGTTGAAGATTATTCTGATGAAGACCACAAGCGGCTAGATATCGATAGCAAAGCAATGACTGTTCTTATGACTGTCATACCCAACTTCATTATGGTGGGATTAAAGAATTTCCAGTCAACCATAGAACTCTTTGATGCTTTAACTCAGATGTACTCTAGCTTCAATGACTCCAAGAAAGATTCCCTAAAGCAACAATTTGAAAACTTCACTTATATTGCTGGAGAGACCCTCAGCCAGTAATACTTTAGGTACATAGATCTTATTTCATCACTTCAGTTTGTGTCTCTATCAAGAGGACAGAGAACTTAAACTCTCTCACTATGACTGAACTATATGGCATCCTTGATGAATATCGTGTAGAGATGGAAAACAAGAGAGGCCACCAGGTGAGAAGACCCTCAAGCCATCCTGCTAGCAATGCTTTAATGGTTGTTGAGGGCTCAAGACCCCCCAACCTCAGCAGTACCTGACTTACTCCCCGCAGCCATCATGTTCTTCTGGGCCATACATTACCTTTCCTGAGACTTCATGGTTTCAACAGGCTCAGTCAAGTCCCTTCCATGACAGCTGTGCCTTTGTCTCAAGAAATAGGCATTCTAGTGACTTTCAATTTTGCTTTGATGATCTAGAATGTTTTAGCCCAGATGATGTCGGAGTGCATGGACATCGTCCAACAGATGGCTCTGCTAACTTACCGAGCAAAGAAGTTCTTCAAGAGAGCCGGAAGGTAATTCCCCCAAAATCCAACTCACAACAAGTTTGGGTTTGACAAGAGCAAGGCCAAGTGTTACAACTGTAACCAGCTAGGCCACGTTGCTAGAGAATATAAGGCTCCCAAATCCAATCCGGGAACTACACAAGCCTCCACACATCCTATAACACCCAAAGCCACTGGAAAGACAACTAAACAACACACAGCTGCTGTTGCTCAAGAAGTTGACTGGAGCTTCATGGTACAGGATATGACTTCTGCTCAAGCATTGATGGCTAGAACTGATGACAACAAGGTATTTGAACACCCCTGTACTCTAGCTTGCATTGCTAAAGTTAAAATGTATCAAGACTATAATATGGAAATTAAATCTGATATTGAGTCTTTGAATATCCTTAAGAATGATTTTAAAAGGGCTAAATCTAACTTTAAAATAAAAATTGAAGAGTTAGAGAAAAATGTGTCCTTTTTAAAACATGAACATACCAACTATAGGACTCAAATCAAAGATTTAATCTCCAAATTGACCGAGGCTCAAGCCCAGCTAGTAATAGCTAAGGGTCAAGCCAGGAAACATGCTATTTCTGAGCAAAACTTCCAAATCATTCTTGCATCATCCTCCCACTCTAAAATTTGTTATCAAAACAAAGGAGGGTTGGGAACCAATGAAATTGCTCCACCACATTCTTATGAGTCTATCAGACAACAAAGATGTGGGACCAAAGAGCAAGAGGTTACAACTGCTAACCCACCATCTCATGAGTTGAAGAATGATGTAACTATGGAGACCATCACAGGGAAGGACCAGGTAAGACAACCCATCCTTACCAGTGATGATCATCCCCTAACCACCGAAACCAGAAGAAACCGAGCTAAGGCAGCCAGAAAAACTACCAAGAAAGTGGCTGAGTCCAAGTTGAAGATAGACCCAAAACAAAAGGGTGTATTCATTTCAGCTAGATTCCAGGTGGTTGGAAACTCTGATATAAGAAAGGAGTGTAGTACCAGCACTCCTGTCTTACTAAAGGATCAAAAGTTGACGGGGAAGACTGTTGATGAAGATAATAAGTGCAAGAAACAATAGTCTTCACATCCCACAAAGGTTAACATTGCATGCATAGTGTGTGGTTTGCACAATCACATGGCTAAAGATTGTTACTACAATCCTGCAAGCACACATTATGCAAATAATGTTAAGATAGAAGGAGTCAAGGAAGATTTCAAATTTGGACCTTATCACATGGTCCAAGTGATGAGGAAAGGAAAGCTTGTTTCCGAAGCAAAGTTGCTTTCGGAAGAAACTCATTCTTCCGAAAGGAAAATAGCTTCGGAAGATAAGGCAAAGAAAATTCAAAAGAACAAAAGAGTTCCTTTGAGATCTTCCGAAAAAAAGACTACTTCAGAAAAAAAGGTGAGGAAAGCTTCTTCTGAGAAGAAAGAAGCCTTGGAAGTATGCCATGCTGCCCAAGCTTCATCAAGCTCATCTACACTGATCATCCAAGGGATGGAATGGAAGATCAAACAAGATGCTGCAGCCCAAACCTCTTCTACATAGACATCTATTGAACCCTCATGCATACACTTTGGTTCAATTATGTCATCATCATTGAAAGAGCCCAAGCCTAACAAGGCTTGGGTTTCCAATAACAACTAACCTTTTCACCTTATATGCAGGGACATCCACATGACAAGAATGACAATGTGTGGATTGTAGATAGTGGATGCTCCAGGCACATGACTGGGAACAGATCTCTTCTTCAACAATTTCAATATTTAGATGAAGGTCCTGTTCAGTATGGAGGTGAGGCCGGGGGATACATTTCTGGCAGAGGAAGTGTATCCAATGGCAAGTTAATAGTCAACAAAGTAAACTTTGTCAAACAGCTTGAACACAATCTTTTAATTGTTTCTCAATTCTGTGACCAAAAGCATCAAATGCTTTTCGCAGAAGATGACTGCATTATCCTCAAACCCGGGATGATAATTCCTCAAGAATTGATGCTTCTTAGATCTCCCAGGAAAGGGAGATGTACAAGCTGGATATGAACAATGCTTCCCCATTGGGTGAAGTTTCATGCTTTCTTTTCAAAGCTGATGGTGATGAGTCAACTCTGTGGCATAAACATATGTGTCATGTAAATTTTAAAACCATCAATAAATTGGTTAAAAATAACTTGGTACATGGTTTGCCTAAAAAGGAATTATTCTGCAAAGATAACTATGTTGCATGTCTAAAAGGAAAGCATCATAGAGCATCTCATAAATCCAAAGTAGTTAACTCTATCACCACTCCATTACACTTATTGCACATGAAATTATTTGGTCCCACAAGTATAATGATAATTGGAAGGAAATCATACTGCCTTGTGATCATTAATGATTTTATTAGATTTACATGGGTATTCTTTTTAAGAATTAAAGATGAAACTGCTGTAACTTAAAATCTTTTATTCTTAAAATAGAAAATCAAAAATGATCACAAGGTTAAGATTATTAGAAGTGATTAAGGGACTAAGTTTAAGAATCAAGTTCTTGACTCATTCTGTAACTAAAAAGGGATTGCCAGACAGTATAATGCCCCTAGAACTCCTCAACAACATGGTGTTGATGAGAGGAGAAATAGGACACTTATTAAGGCTGCTCGAACCATGTTAGCTGATTCAAAGCTGCCTCTAATATTCTGGGCTGAGGCAGTCAGCACTGCATGCTATATGCAGAACAGAGTTCTCGTAGTTAAGCCACATGGAAAGACCCTTTATGAGCTATGGAACAAGAGGCCACCGTTCATTGGCTTTTTTAGGTCCTTTGGCAGCAGGTGTACCATACTTAACACAAAGGACAATTTGGCAAAATTTGTTGAAAAGTCGGATGATGCTATCTTTGTTGGATATTCCTCTAAATCTATTGCCTATAAAGTCTACAACATATAAAAATCAACAATTTGAGGAATCATCCAACGTTGTTGTTAATGAGCACACTCTTTGTGTTAGGGGGAATGGACCTGATCATATCTTTGATTTAGAATTGTTTCCAAACTATTCTAAACCTTCTTGTGAGAATGTTTCAGCTGGAACAGGTACTCAAAGTGATTCTGATGATGACCAACTGTTTGAGTTACCCAAACATCTTCCAAGTTCTCCAAGAGATGCTGAAAATCAAGCTCCCATAATTGGAAGATCTGAACGTATAACTATCTCAAGAACCAGTGGAGCTTCAATAAGTTGTCAAAAAAGTGAGCCTCAAAACTCATCCAATGACAATGCACAACACCAAGTTCATGAGTGCACTTACAAATGTACTACTCTGAGTGACATCTCTTGTGAGGAAGGGTACATAAAACTAATATTCATTGATGGCTCCTCATGCTCCCTCACAAGAGAATAATTCCTTGATCTTCCAAGAGGAACATTGGACCAAGCTCTCAAACTCTTGGCAACTAATTCTGATTCTCTTGAGGAAGAAAAGAAGAAGCTGAGAAGAAAGCTGGTGACTTTACTGGATACTAGGAAGGGAGATAAGTTACCATCTCAACCTCTTGTTCCTAGAAAGATAATAGTCTAGTGGAGGTTCGAAGACTCTTCTCACAATTTTGTTGAAAAAATAGAGAATGGTGAAATCAACAGGCTCAATGCCTCTTCTCTGTTACACTCCAGCAGATTTGACATTGCTGAGTTAGCAGAGAAGCCATTTTCCAATCCCTCCAACTCTAAGGCAGCTGCTGACATCAGAAATCATCTGAGCAGTCTTCATCTAGCTGAACTGACTGCAAGGGCCAAGATTGAAGAAGAGTTGAAGCAGAGAGAGAAGGAACAAAAAGAAGGGTCAACCACCAAAGGCAAAGCCTTCTTACAAATGGTTAAAGGCCCTGAATTGGAATCCGTAGTTAGATGGGAGTATGACTACAACTCTCATCAACTAACTCTCTTGAGAGGGACACAACAAAGGGTACACGTCATTTAAAGTGACAGACTGGATATTGTGTCTAGGAAAGACTTGCACAAACTTCTTAGCACCACATCAGGAAAGAACAAAAAGACATATAAGTATCTTCTCTTTTTGGTGTTAAAAGTTTTGAGAAGTAGACACAAGTGAGGTATTGGTAGCATCAGCCTAGGGGGAGTTTGTTGGATCAAGTAAGGCTGGTGCAACCAAAACAAACACTTACAATAATTATGGTACAAATGAGAAAGAACTTCCAAAGGCAAAAGCTGAGCTTCCAAAGGACAAGGCTGATAGAGCTTCCGAAGAGGAACTCTAACTTCCAAAGACAAAGTCTTCCTTCTTACGAAGTTCAATACTTAGAAGATTTCAAAGACAATGTCTTCCAAAGCATGAAGTCTTGGAGATCATCACAAGCCTCGGAAGAAGTAGACTCTTCCGAAGTATAAGTGGCTTCGGAAGAACAAGTTCTTTCAAAACCAATTAACCTTCGGAAGAACCTACTATAAACTAGTGGACATAAGTATGCTCCTTCTGACAAGCCGCTGTAATCTTTGTTATACTGCATGACGCTTTCCCACGCCCATGTAGTTGACCATACTTTATTCCACTGTTCATTCTTTATCAGTTAGTACAATTACCACTTTTAGTTGGTGACAAAAGTTAAGTCATGGACATGTCATGACTACTAAATCTTAGATGTTATTTTATCTTAGATACCTTACTTCTAGCAATGTAGTAATTAATTTAGTCTTAAGTTTCCAGCTGGTATCAAAGTATAACTGGCTGTAGATAGTAGTATATATAGTTTCTCATTGTAACTCTATTAACATGCTTGTAAGAGTCTTGTAATACTTTGAGTTGAGAAGTAATATATACAAGTATCTTGAAAAACCTATCTTCTTGTGTTTGCTTACTTAGTATATTATTATCAACTCTTAAAGGGATTCTGCATCATCAAACCGAGTGTGACATAGTGAGTTTGAGAGATAACATTTTTGTTGAGTGACAAAACTCGATCCTGCAGAGACAAAGTCTTCCGAAGCCATTGAAGTGCAGACTGATTTCTTCCGAAGACAAAGAAGAATATGCTTTTCTTGGATGTACTTTTGCCTAAAGCTGACCCACTTTCCATTGTAACTCTGAAGACTCACCAACTTATACAAGTTGGTGCAAAGGTCCATGCTTTTGCAATTGTACATTGAGGTCTTGAGTCTGTAACTTTTTTCTTTATGTACTTTTATCCTTTTTGTAATATATTAGGATGTGAGCTACGACATATCATAGTCACTAGTCAAAAGGCAATCTGCCTTTTGACTTTACATTGATCTTGTTGTCTAGATTAGTGTTTCCAGGTGGCTTTCTAAGTATGGCCGGATGTAGTATTGTAGTATAAAGTATCTCAGGTCCTTATATTTTGATGTATGCTTTGTAATACTTGTAAAAGAATTTGAGAGCAATATACTTTATCCTTGAACATCGTATTAATCTTGTTATGGTTCTTAATTCTGTCTCATTGTTTGCTTGTGTTCTTAGTATCATAATATTGTCCTGGTTCCCTATTTGATCTGTTAAGTGTTCTAAACACTCTCCTCATTGTGAGAATGGTTGTATTGACCATACCTTAAACGGTCCTGCAGTTGGTATTAGAGCATTTCAGGCTCTTGATTGTAAGATCTCACCATCTTAGATCCCTCAGTTTCATAAAACACTTAACGTCTCAAATGGCGGCTCTCACAAAGGCTGATATGGAAACCGGAACCATGTCAAAGTCCCCACTGATCACTCTTGAAGATTTTGATCGTTGGTCCTAAAGAATGAAAGGTTTCATCAAGTATCAAGACTCTAGGATGTGAGAGTCTGTTGTCTTTGGACCTCACATACCAAGCACCTCTTCAGCTACTGCTGGAGGTGGTATGATACCAAAGAAGGTGGCTGACTATTCTAAAGAAGACAGGAAGAAGATTGACTTACATTAAAAAGCCATGACTGCCCTCCAAACTACTATTCTAAACTCCATATATAGAGGCTTCAAGAAGTGCAAGACTGCTAAACAACTATGGGATGCACTGAAGCTCATGTATGAGGGGTCCACTAAAGCAAAAAAGAACAAGAAGGACCTCTTGAAGCAGCAGTTCGAGAACTTCACCAACAAGATAGGTGAAACCATGACTCAATAATACTTTAGGTTGTGGATACTCTAATGGATGTTGGAGTAAATCTTGAAAACAAGGACATTGTGAGGAATTTCATGTCCTCTCTTCCTAGACATTGGACATATTATTGTGTTGTTATCAAGAGAACTGAGAACCTCAAGACTCTTACTCTTACAGAGTTGTATGGTATTCTTAGTGGCTACCAGATTGAGATGAACATGCAAAATCCATCTGGTAACTCTAGAAATCAATAGAGTTTAGCCCTTCATGTGGTTGAAAGGGATTGCAGAGAACCACAACATCATCTCATCTTCTTCCCTGGCAACTCACAAAAGGGTCCTTTCGTCACCTTCCCGGAGACACCAAGAGAGAGCTACACCCAAGGAAGCCCATTCCATGAGACAAGCTCTTCACAAGCCTTTGTGATTACTAATAAAAGCACATGGAACTTTCTCTTCATCTTTGAATATCTGGACTCTATCCATCCAGATGATCTGGAGTACATGGAGATAGTTCAGCAAATGACTCTTCTCACTCACAGGGCCAAGAAGTTCTACAAAAGGACAGGGAGGAAGTTTCCTAGGAATGCAACCAGTGGAAAGTTTAGGCTGGACAAAAGCAAAGTGAAGTGTTACAACTGTAACCAAATGGGACACTTTGCTAGATAGTGCTAGGCACCAAGAACAAATGGTGGCCAAGCACAAACCAGACCAAACTACACTGATGGAGGCACCCAGAATGAAAAGCCAAAGCAACAAGCTGTAGTTGTTGTTGAAGAAGGAGGCTTTGACTAGAGCTTTCAGGTTGAGGATGCATCTCCAAACCAAGCATTGATGGCAAATCATGAAGAAGCCAAGGTATTGGAACATCTTTGTACACCTGAATGTATTGCTAAAGTTATACATATAGGTCCTATACCTTAGACATGAGATCTGATCTTGAAACTTTAAACATCTTAAAATCTGATTTCAAAAGAGCTGACAATGATTACAAACTTAGAATAGAAGATTTAGAGAAAACCATTTCCACTCTTAAACATAAACATACCAAATACAGGACTCAGATCAAAGATCTCATTACTAAGTTAACTGAATGCCAGGCTGAGCTTGTGATCAGCAAAGCCAGGGCATAAAAATGTGTTCTTGAAGAAGAGACATTCAAGAACATGATATCCTCATCCTTTCATGTAAAAGTTTTTTTTTCAGAATAAGCAAGGACTGGGATCTACTAAGATAGCTCCTCCACACACTTTATTGTCTCTAAGATCTCCAAGGTATGGAATTTGTGAAGATGAGCTTCCCCTCATAGACCCCATGAATGAAGAGGATGATGAGGAGATAGTGGAGGATGACTCTAAGAAGATGAAGAAGAGCATCCTAAGAAGAGTCACTATTCTCCTGAGGAGAGAAAAGAAGTTGGGATGACCAAGCCGAAGAGGAAGAACTTGATCAGAAAAGCCAAGAGGAAGTCAAAGAAGGCTCAAGAGATCAAGGCCACTTTCAACTCTAAGCAGAAACAAGTGTTTATTACTACAGGGTTTGAAGTGGTAAAGGCTGAAGACTCAACTTTGAACTCTAGTTTCAGGAGTTCTAGTTCTTGTCAAAATCATACCAGCACAAAGAAGACGGCTAATCAGTTGTGTACCACTGCTACACAGCCTAGCCATCCAAATCCTAAGGCACGCCTCACCCTAAAAAGCTTGCTACATCATCTGAGAAGATGAAGATGGAGATGGACAGTGATCAAGTTCAGCCTTTCTCCCAAAATAAGATTCTCAGAAGAAAGCAAATGAACTGCATCATGTGTGGTAGTACTTCTCATCTTGCTAAGGATTGCCTCTAAAAGCCTAAAAGTACTATCCATATGATCAAGAAGAAGACTTATGAGAAGATCAAGAAGAAGCCAACTTCGAAAGGAAAATCTTTTCCTTTCGGAAGCTCCATTGTGAAGAAGAAGACAAGTGAAAACTTGCCTTTGATAGAAAAGTTGGTATTGGAAGAAGGGAATGCTTCTGAAGTACTGAAGCTTGCTGCAGTGATAGTAAGATCTTCCAAAGGTTCAGTCTCCAAAACTTCTAAGGTTATCAAACCTTCCAGAGTACTGAAGGTCAAGTCTAAGCTTCCAAAGGTGGTGTGGAATACAAAGCTTAAACATAAGATCAATCAAAGGCAAGGCCATACTTCTAAGGTTATCAAAACATCCCATGAAGAGGCTAACATCCCCTTGATTGAAGTCCATACTTCTTTTGAACCCCTGCAACAAATTGCAAATATGAGTTCCACATCCGGTATCTAATACCCATGTGTTTGAAGATGTAACATTAAGATCAATATGAATCATGTATGTTGTACCTGAGGTCTGCCCGGCATCCCTCTTTGCTTTCAACTCTTGGAGATGGACGGGACAATTCCTTGCCCAATGTCCAATCTCCCCACACTTGAAGCATGGGTCATTAGTAGCAACCTTTTGCTTCTTCTCTTGTGGTTTGGGTGGTACCCTTACCACCCCTTTCCCCTTTCCCCAAACGGGTCCCTTACCCTTGGCAACCTTTGCCTTGGGTGCGGGATGAGGCCTTTTCTTGTTCCCACCTTCATTGATGGTGAGAACGGGTAAAACCCTTTTACCCATGGCCGCCTCGGCCGTTTTCAGCATTGAGTGAAGCTCACCAATGCTTTTGTCCCAAGCATTCATGTTGTAGTTCAACACGAATGTCTCGAACTTCTTGGTAAGGCCATTAAGGATCAAATCCGTGGCCAATTCCTTCGAGACAGGACAATTAAGCCTCTCGAGGCGGTCAATATGACTTTTCATCTTAAGTACATAATATGAAACCGATTGGTTGTCGTCCATACGACATGCATGGAGTGCTCGAACCGTTTCGAAGCGCTCAACCCTTGCTTGCTGTTGGAACGTTTCCTTCAGCTGGGTTATCATGTCATAAGCTCCGTGATGTTCATACTCCTTTTGGAGATCGGAGTCATGCTCGCTAGCATGAGACAAGACACTTGGACGGAGTCCTTAGTGTACTTCAACCAATTGTTGAAGGCCTCCTCATCATCCTCAGTAGGTTGATCGGGGATAGGGTCGTCTAAAACATATGATCGTCTCTCTTGCTTGAGAACGATTCTCAAGTTTCGATACCAATCAATAAAGTTGTTATGATTTAGACGTTCCTTTTGGAGGATCGCTCGTAATGATTGGTTGGACGCGGATGAGTTATCGTGATTTTCATTGTTGGTGGCCATCTACAAAATTTAACAAAGATCTATTTTAGTATTTTCGATATTGCTATTTTTTATAATTAATGCCTTTTAAGGTCATTTTTATATTAAAATCTAGAATCCAACATTACATTTAAATTGTGGTTAGGTGACCTTTATCCCACGATTTAAATTAATAAGGTGGTCAACGATTGACGGTTGCAACCATTTGCAACTTCTAGAGGTATGGGATCGACTTTAAACATCATATGTAAAGTCGGCATGTTAATCCCATCAACACCATTTGGAAACCATATTTAGGTGATCCATTTAACATGGTTTGCAAATCAAGTTATCCTACTTGCACACACGTGTGAGTTTACCCACATAAGTGGTTAGGTGACCTTTATCCCACCAATGTGGTATCCCCACCTTAAATCACAAGTTCCCTCTAAATGGTTAGGTGACCTTTATCCCATTTAGAGTTTCCAAATAACTCAAGTGTTGTGCAAAAGGACGGTGTTAAATTTGTTTGTCAAAAGTTTAGAGATTTCATAATTCTAGTTTTAGAAAACTCTATGTACTTGTATTTGCATGCTTTCAAATACAAGATACCCTATGGTTCTTTTAATAAAACACATTTTATTATAAAATCATTAAATCATTTTAATAACCTTTTATTACATTTTAATGATTAAGAACCATCATTTTTATAACTTGATAAGTTTGTTAATTAGTTTGTAATGCATGTCAAAATTTCAACCATACAATCAAATAACAAACATTCAAACAAGCATAAGCATAAACAACCATAATGTGCATAACCTTAGCTACTATTGTGACCACACTTGTTTTCCATCACAAGTGTGGTCATTTGGTCTTTCCTAAGGTTGAAATCAACACAAAATTAAGGTCATCATAGACCCCCACTTGAACTTGCATCCATATGCTTCAAGTTCCATGTCTTTGATGTCCATCTTTGGGTCTTGATCTTGTGCATCTTCCTTTTACAAAATTTGTATCCTAATACATTTTTCTAATAAAAGAAATGCACCTAATCTATTAATTACATAACCAAATGAATAAATAATTACAACCAAATAATAAACATAAAAATTACAACCCAATTGAATGAATAAAACCAACCATTTCAATCATCCAAATCAAAAGGCCAAAGGCTAGGTTATGCACACTAACATCCAATGATCATATCATTCAAACATATAATGAAACCCCACTTAAAACCACCAAATTTCAGCCAACATAAACTGAAATTTTTGGGGTTTAAACATTGTCCAAACAATCAACATTTCATAATATATATCTTTCAAGATCTAATCACTAGCATGTGTGATATGACCTTGAAAGTTTGGGGAATCATTCATACAAAATATAGCAGCCCAAAATCAGCCATAATAAGTAGATAATACTTCTTTAAAACCGATTTTAAAGACTATGAACAAACAAGTTATCCACATAACCGGCTCTTGATGGCACTGATGGGTTTGTTAGAACACAAGGAACAAGTTTAACCTTTTAAACTTTTTGAAAAACGCAGCGGAAGTATAGCATTATAACATGTTTATAATCTGAAAATTTCATGTTCTTAATGATGTTTTAAGATGGAGAAACAAACCCAAATCAAAAGGATCATTAATATGTGAATGAACAAGCTATGAACATATGTTAAACTACATAAAATCACAACTACATAAAGCTTTGATTAACTACCTTTATCCAGCTGAAAAATCGACCAAAATAGGATGATAAGATGCTAGAAATTCGGCCAAGGCTCCAAGGAAGGACCCCTCAAGCTAGTATACCCCAAGCCTCCTTGCAAACACCACTTCTTGCTAGGGAGATGACACCAAAAAACAACCACAAAACCCTCTTAATGTTGTTGCCTGGGCGAAGGTTTAGAGAGAAAAATGAGGAGTTTTTTGTCTATTGCATGTGTGAGATTGGATGGAGATCAAAGGAAACAAGACTTGTTAATGTGTGTTGTGTTCAATGCAAAAGGTCCAATCTTAACAAGGGGGGGCGGCCGAAATTGAATCAAAAAGGGTTCCCCCTTTTTTTAAATTGAACACATACATACATGTTAAATGGTCTTGTAACTAGACATACAATTAACCATTTAATTGTATGTACAAGTTATATATAACTTAGACAATTAATCATTTAACTTATAAGTTATAATCTCTCATTATTATTTGGTGTCATCTAACCAATTTAAATAACACATCAAATAATATTATTGAACAAAATATCCTAATAAGTTGTTCTCTCATATGCAACTTATTTAGAAAACCCATTTTCTAAATTGGTGTAAATATTTAATTGCATGATCATATTATCAATTAAATATTAATTGGTATTTGCTAAGCTTGTTATTGGGTATAACCCGACTTGGATCATAACGTACTAACCGCATCAATATCTACGTGTCTTGGGCATATAGAATCCTACAATCCCCCACTTGCCCAAGATTCATAGAAGATTGATGCAAGCAGTAAATACCGCCTAACAACGGTTTACTACCCTTAATACGCATGACTTATGGCCATTCAATAACATCATCCCTTTCAAGTACCCTACTTGAAATGATTTAGGTGAATCAATCATCTATCCTTTTGTTACAGATGTCATATTAAATCCGAGGACACAGAATGATCATTCCTTGTTGATTTAACTTAATCAGGCCTTAGACATCTAACTCTCAACGAATAAGAGGAACAAATTCCATCTTGACTACATACGTTTCTCACAAACACCTCGTGTCATACCTGAACATACCCTTATGTGCTGTCCACTATTTCAGGATAGTGAAGAATAAGCTCAAGGTATAATACTTGGTGAATATCAAAACCCAATATGTATCTCAGGTCGGAGGATACCAAATGATATTCGCCTTTACTCAAATTTACTTATGATCAATCAATAATATTCCATGTAGTAAAATTTGAGATGCGGGTTAGTCCAATATTTGTATCCCACAAATATCTATGTACCTTGGTAGCAACCCATTGCTCTATATTCATCCTTATGAATATCAACCAATCCAAGTTCATAATAATCTTCCCTCACACTTGTTCCCACAAGTATGAACGACTACGGACATTTAGAGTAAACAATTTACTCATGGATTAAACATGCTAAATTGGAACATTAATTGAAACATTATAACCAAATAATTTTATTCAAATAATAAAGAGTTCCACATATCCAAATACAAAGTTTACAGATCAAATCCAATCACTAGAATATCGAAGTCCCATGGCACAAGTATGACCTTTATGCTTTGCCTTTTCAAGGAGCTTCGTGAGAGGATCCGCAATGTTTTGATCCGTGTGAACTTTGCGAATACATATCTTTCCCTTTTCAACTTCATCTCGTATGTAGTTGAATCTCCGCTCAATGTGCCTAGTCTTTTGATGAGCACGAGGTTCCTTGATTTGAGCAATCGCACCTTCGTTATCACAAAAGATCTCTAGGGGTTCCTGAATGGAAGGGACAACCCCTAGATCGGCAATGAATTTCTTCAACCATGCAGCTTCTTGAGCTGCCAATGAGGCGGCGACATATTCTGATTCTGTAGTTGATAGAGCCACCACATCCTGTTTGTTGGAGCATATATAGTCATATGTAGTGTGTCCGTTGCTTGTCGAATAGTCTAGGCTTAATGTAATAAACCTGATATGTTGTAAACACATGAAACTGGGTCATTCGCAGGAGCATATACGAATGAGACTCAGTCGTGTGACTGAGCCTTGCTAATGGGCTAGTCGCGCGACTAAGAGATGCGATTGGTCATTCGTTAGACTGAACCATAAGTATGGTCCAGTCGCACGATTGAACCATACGCATTGTCCAGTCGTACGATTGAACCATACGCATGGTCCAATCGCATGAATGGGCCCAGTCGCATCTAATATGGGCCGAAGCCTATATATACCAGTTTCAATGTGTAGAGAGATTAAGGGTTTGGGGAGAGAGTCTGCCCGGGGCCAAGGGCTGCCGGATGAGAGGGGAGATCATGCTCGATCTCCCCTTGCCAAGAGTCCTGATTCTTATGTTGTAACGAGCTTGTAATCGTTAGGTTTTATCAATGAAACCATTATATTATAGTTCGTGTTATTGATTGTCTCTTGGTTTTTGCTGTTGTTTATCCTTCCGTCAAGAACATGCTCGGATGTTTATCGATCCAGTGACTTAACAATTGGTATCAGAGCCGGTTACTGCTAGAATGATCTAACAATCATTCTAGCAACCCGAGCTCTTGATTTCTGGATCCAATTTCAGATCTTGACGTTAAACCCACTTCGTGTTCTTCGTGTTTTGCTTAGATCGTGTTACGTGTGGTATCTCTATGTTAAAATTGCACTCGAAACCACGTTCCTATCACCCTTTCGAATCTGATGATGTCTACTTTGTTTCGGTTCATGTTGAATTCGTCAGATTAGGGTTTTGGGCAGCCCTGGCGGCTGCAGATCTGAAAATCTGTGTGCAGACCCGTTCATGCGACTGGGCCATGCGAATGGACCATTCGTACGACTGGGCCATGCGAATGGACCATTCGTACGACTGGACCATGCTAATG
This sequence comes from Flaveria ramosissima, assembly GCA_025215565.1. Classification (NCBI taxonomy): domain Eukaryota; kingdom Viridiplantae; phylum Streptophyta; class Magnoliopsida; order Asterales; family Asteraceae; genus Flaveria; species Flaveria ramosissima. The sequence goes on from CM046046.1 coordinate 46,113,877, forward strand.
GACCAGTCGTGCGACTGGACCAGTCGTATGTTCAGTCGTGCGACTGGACCAGTCGTATGTTCAATCGCACGAATGGACTATCCGCATTGACTCATCCGTATTTGTTCCAGACTATTATAAAAAAAAGAGTCTGGAACTGCCTCTTGCACAGATTTGAAGATGAGCAAAGCACATTCACCCTGCGGTTCTTTTGTCAAACAAGTTCGATGTATACCCCATTATTCGTCGGACCTCCAGAATAGGTGAATGTATTTGGAACACGAAAGAGAGAAGAGAAGATGTCAGTAGTTGGTGCTGATTTTGTGGGGTAGTCAGGAGCATCTGACTACTTATGGGCCAATCAAGTTATATTTATCCGCACAAAGAGGATTCTCAATCTTAGGGGGAATCCATGTATAGAGAGATTGAAGACGCAATCAGAAAGTGATGATGTGAGCCGGTTTCCGATGAAGAATCTACATGCATGCTGATTTGTTTGATATTGTCAGTTGTGGATTGGAACCTTCAACCTTTTGCCCAATACACCGTACGAAGACGCAAGAGAGCACAACGTTTATATATTGGGATATGCTGAATGTGAGGGGGAATTTCTGCAGGTGTTAATGTTAATCAGGTTAGCCTGTGTGAAGATTGAAGCAATGGAAAACTGTTCATGTCATTATCTGGAAAAATCAGTCATATGGGGAATCTTGATGCTGTGATGGTGTTCTGCAAAGTAAACTAAAGCTATTGTGCCTAAATTCATTTTCAGGGATAGTGTAGCAACCTGACGGATCGGCAACGTTGGCTAATATGGTTTTCTTTGATTCTATTGACAACCAGAGCAAAGATTGACTGAAGATTGTAAGAGGTGTTATCTACTATTCGCAAGCAACGTCCAAGGGGGAATTTGTTGGAGCATATATAGTCATATATAGTGTGTCCATCGCTTGTCGAATAGTCTAGGCTTAATGTAATACACCTGATATGTTGTAAACACATGAAACTGGGTCATTCGCAGGAGCATATGCGAATGAGACTCAGTCGTGCGAATGAGCCTTGCTAATGGGCCAGTCGTGCGGCTGAGAGATGCGATTGGTCATTCGTTAGACTGAACCATAAGTATGGTCAAGTCGCACGATTGAACCATACGCATGGTACAGTCGTACGATTGAACCATACGCATGGTCCAATCGCACGAATGGGCCCAGTCGCATCTAATATGGGCTGAAGCCTATATATACCAGTTTCAATGTGTAGAGAGATTAAGGGTTTGGGGAGAGAGTTTGCCCGGGGCCAAGGGCTGCCGGATGAGAGGGGAGATCATGCTCGATCTCCCCTTGCCAAGAGTCTTGATTCTTATGTTGTAACGAGCTTGTAATCGTTAGGTTTTATCAATGAAACCATTATATTATAGTTCGTGTTATTGATTGTCTCTTGGTTTTTGCTGTTGTTTATCCTTCCGTCAAGAACATGCTCGGATGTTTATCGATCCAGTGACTTAACACTGTTTGGAGCTCTTCCAAGAGACCGCTCCTCATTCAGAATGAAAATATATCCCGATTGTGACCGAGAATCATCACGATCGGTTTGGAAACTCGCATCCGTGTAACCTTTTACAACGAGTTCCTCATCACCAGATCCATAGATTAAGAACATATCTCTTGTCCTCCGTAGGTACTTAAGTATGTTCTTAACAGCCATCCAATGACTGTTTCCAGGATCTTGCTGGTAACGGCTTGTCATGCTTAAGGCGCATGACACGTCCGGTCGAGTGCATATCATCGCATACATGCTGGATCCAATAGCAGATGCGTATGGGATTGCCTTCATTTTATCTTGCTCATCCTTTGAGCTAGGACATTGAGTCGTACTCAATATCGTTCCTCTTTGAATAGGTACGGTACCTTTCTTAGAGTTCTCCATCTTGAACCTTTTCAAGATCTTATCAATGTATGCACTTTGATTCAAACCAATCAACCGCCTTGATCTATCCCTATAGATCTTTATTCCCAGAATATAGGCGGCTTCACCAAGATCCTTGATGGAAAAACAACTTCCAAGCTAGTTTTTTACACCTTCCAAGGTTGGAGTGTCATTTCCAAATAGTAGTATGTCATCAACATACAACACTAGGAAAGTTATTGTGCTCCCACTAGCCTTCTTATACACACAAGCCTCATCAGCGTTTTTGATGAAGCCAAATTTCTTTACCTCCTCATCAAAACGATGATTCCAGCTTCTAGATGCTTGTTTCAATCCATAGATTGATTTCTTTAACTTGCATACTTTATTAGGATGTTTTGGATCGACAAAACCTTCAGGCTGAACCATATAGACATCTTCCTCAAGATATCCATTTAGGAAAGCCGTTTTGACATCCATTTGCCAAATCTCATAATCATAATGAGCAGCTATGGCAAACAATATCCTTATAGACTTTAGCATCGCAACAGGTGAGAAGGTTTCATCATAATCAACCCCTTAAGTTTGAGTGAAACCCTTTGCTACAAGTCAAGGTTTATAAGTATCCAAGTTTCCATGCATATCGGTTTTCTTCTTGAAAATCCACTTACTTCCAACTACCTTGGAATTAAGAGGTGGCACAACAAGTTCCCAAACTTGATTGTCATACATGGATTGCATCTCAACGTTCATGGCCTCTAGCCATTTGTCACAATCCAAATTGGACACTGCATCATGGTATGTGGTTGGTTCATCTGAATCTACCACATAGCATCCATCCATGAAAAATCCATATCTTTCAGGTGAATTACTAGTTCTACCACTTCTGCGAACGTTTTGTGTGTATTGATCAACCATTTGATCATCTTCAACATCCTCATGTTGAGTGCTAGTTTCAACCAAACGTGCATCGGGTTATGGTTCTTGATCCTCCTCAAGATCCACTGTTCTACTGTTAGCTCCTTCCAAAAGGAACTTTGCTTCTAAGAACTCACCCTTTCTGGCAACAAACACCTTTTGTTCCAGTGGATCATAGAAATAATATCCCATAGAATCTCTAGGATATCCAACAAAGATACACTTGGTGGATCGGACTTCTAATTTGTTTGAGGTGGGAGTCTTAACATAAGCCTCACAACCCCAAACCCTTAAGTATGATAGGGATGGAACTCTTCCATGCCATATTTCAAAAGGTGTCCTTTCCACCTTTTTGGTTGGGGCCATATTTAAAATACGGGCCGCGGAGCGCAAAGCGAAACCCCAAAATGATAGAGGTAATGTGCTTCTAGCAATCATAGATCGGACCATATCCAATAAGGTTCGATTCCTCCTCTCAGACACACCATTATGTTGTGGTGTTCCAGGTGGAGTGAGTTGTGAGACAATCCCACAACTCCTAAGATGATCTTGAAAAGCATCACTTAGGTATTCACCTCCTCTATCGGTACGGAGAACTTTAATCGACTTGTTGAGTTGATTTTCTACTTCATTCTTGAAGATTTTGAACATTTCAAAAGCTTCATCTTTGTGCCTTAATAAGTACACATACCCATAGCGACTATAATCGTCGGTAAAGGTAATAAAGTATCTTTCACCATTCCTAGTCATTGGCTTAAAAGGACCACATACATCCGAATGTATGATTCCTAATAAATCTTTTGCCCTTTGGTTAGTCCCACTAAAGGGTGCCTTAGTCATTTTACCTTGTAAACAAGATTCACATACATCAAATGAATCACATTCATTCGTTTTCAAAAGACCATTCTTTTGAAGTGTTTGTATACGTTTCTTGTTTATATGACCAAGACGACAATGCCAAAGATAGGTATCACTCAAATCCAACTTGAGTTTCTTGGTGCTAGTTTGGTACAATGAACTATTAAAGTATATTCATGAACCAATTCATAAATACCATTAATGGGTATAGCTTTAAAATAGAACATATCATTTAAAGAAACATGAATATCATTTTCAACAAAAGATAATACATAATCATAAAGTCTTAATTGGGATACAGAAATAATGTTCCTAGTCAAACTAGGAGCATACAAAACATTCTTTAAAATAACATCCAAGCCACTTGGAAGTTTTAGGATGTAGTCCCCACGAGCTTCAACTTGGACTTTGGTTCCATTGCCCATGAAGAGGCTAACATCCCCTTGATTGAAGTCCATACTTCTTTTGAACCCCTGCAACAAATTACAAATGAGTTCCACATCCGGTATCTAATACCCATGTGTTTGAAGATGTAACATTAAGATCAATATGAATCATGTATGTTGTACTTGAGGTCTGCCCGGCATCCCTCTTTGCTTTCAACTCTTGGAGATGGACGGGACAATTCCTTGCCCAATGTCCAATCTCCCCACACTTGAAGCATGGGTCATTAGTAGCAACCTTTTGCTTCTTCTCTTGTGGTTTGGGTGGTACCCTTACCACCCCTTTCCCCTTTCCCCAAACGGGTCCCTTACCCTTGGCAACCTTTGCCTTGGGTGCGGGATGAGGCCTTTTCTTGTTCCCACCTTCATTGATGGTGAGAACGGGTAAAACCCTTTTACCCATGACCGCCTCGGCCGTTTTCAGCATTAAGTGAAGCTCACCAATGCTTTTGTCCCAAGCATTCATGTTGTAGTTCAACACGAATGTCTCGAACTTCTTGGTAAGGCCATTAAGGATCAAATCTGTGGCCAATTCCTTCGAGACAGGACAATTAAGCCTCTCGAGGCGGTCAATATGACTTTTCATCTTAAGTACATAAGATGAAACCGATTGGTTGTCGTCCATACAACATGCATGGAGTGCTCGAACCGTTTCGAAGCGCTCAACCCTTGCTTGCTGTTGGAACGTTTCCTTCAGCTGGGTTATCATGTCATAAGCTCCATGATGTTCATACTCCTTTTGGAGATCGGAGTCATGCTCGCTAGCATGAGACAAGACACTTGGACGGAGTCCTCAGTGTACTTCAACCAATCGTTGAAGGCCTCCTCATCATCCTCAGTAGGTTGATCGGGGATAGGGTCGTCTAAAACATATGATCGTCTCTCTTGCTTGAGAACGATTCTCAAGTTTCGATACCAATCAATAAAGTTGTTATGATTTAGACGTTCCTTTTGGAGGATCGCTCGTAATGATTGGTTGGTCGCGGATGAGTTATCGTGATTTTCATTGTTGGTGGCCATCTACAAAATTTAACAAAGATCTATTTTAGTATTTTCGATATTGCTATTTTTAATAATTAATGCCTTTTAAGGTCATTTTTATATTAAAATCTAGAATCCAACATTACATTTAAATTGTGGTTAGGTGACCTTTATCCCACGATTTAAATTAATAAGGTGGTCAACGATTGACGGTTGCAACCATTTGCAACTTCTAGAGGTATGGGATCGACTTTAAACATCATATGTAAAGTCGGCATGTTAATCCCATCAACACCATTTGGAAACCATATTTAGGTGATCCATTTAACATGGTTTGCAAATCAAGTTATCCTACTTGCACACACGTGTGAGTTTACCCACATAAGTGGTTAGGTGACCTTTATCCCACCAATGTGGTATCCCCACCTTAAATCACAAGTTCCCTCTAAATGGTTAGGTGACCTTTATCCTATTTAGAGTTTCCAAATGACTCAAGTGTTGTGCAAAAGGACGGTGTTAAACTTGTTTGTCAAAAGTTTAGAGATTTCATAATTCTAGTTTTAGAAAACTCTATGTACTTGTATTTGCATGCTTTCAAATACAAGATACCCTATGGTTCTTTTAATAAAACCCATTTTATTATAAAATCATTAAATCATTTTAATAACCTTTTATTACATTTTAATGATTAAGAACCATCATTTTTATAACTTGTTAAGTTTGTTAATTAGTTTGTAATGCATGTCAAAATTTCAACCATACAATCAAATAACAAACATTCAAACAAGCATAAGCATAAACAACCATAATGTGCATAACCTTAGCTACTATTGTGACCACACTTGTTTTCCATCACAAGTGTGGTCATTTGGTCTTTCCTAAGGGTTGAAATCAACACAAAATTGAGGTCATCATAGACCCCCACTTGAACTTGCATCCATATGCTTCAAGTTCCATGTCTTTGATGTCCATCTTTGGGTCTTGATCTTGTGCATCTTCCTTTTACAAAATTTGTATCCTAATACATTTTTCTAATAAAAGAAATGCACCTAATCTATTAATTACATAACCAAATGAATAAATAATTACAAACCAAATAATAAACATAAAAATTACAACCCAATTGAATGAATAAAACCAACCATTTCAATCATCCAAATCAAAAGGCCAAAGGCTAGGTTATGCACACTAACATCCAATGATCATATCATTCAAACATATAATGAAACCCCACTTAAAACCACCAAATTTCAGCCAACATAAACTGAAATTTTGGGTTTTAAACATTGTCCAAACAATCAACATTTCATAATATATATCTTTCAAGATCTAATCACTAGCATGTGTGATATGACCTTGAAAGTTTGGGGAATCATTCATACAAAATATAGCAGCCAAAAATCAGCCATAATAAGTAGATAATACTTCTTTAAAACCGATTTTAAAGACTATGAACAAGCAAGTTATCCACATAACCGGCTCTTGATGGCACTGATGGGTTTGTTAGAACACAAGAAAACAAGTTTAACCTTTTAAACTTTCTGAAAAACGCAGCGGAAGTATAGCATTATAACATGTTTATAATCTGAAAATTTCATGTTCTTAATGATGTTTTAAGATGGAGAAACAAACCCAAATCAAAAGGATCATTAATATGTGAATGAACAAGCTATGAACATATGTTAAACTACATAAAATCACAACTACATAAAGCTGTGATTAACTACCTTTATCCAGCTGAAAAATCGACCAAAATAGGATGATAAGATGCTAGAAATTCGGCCAAGGCTCCAAGGAAGGACCCCTCAAGCTAGTATACCCCAAGCCTCCTTGCAAACACCACTTCTTGCTAGGGAGATGACACCAAAAACAACCACAAAACCCTCTTAATGCTGTTGCCTGGCCGAAGGTTTAGAGAGAAAAATGAGGAGTTTTTGTCTATTGCATGTGTTGAGATTGGATGGAGATCAAAGGAAACAAGACTTGTTAATGTGTGTTGTGTTCAAGGCAAAAGGTCCAATCATAAACAAGGGGGGGCGGCCGAAATTTGAATCAAAAAGGGTTCCCCCTTTTTTTAAATTGAACACATACATACATGTTAAATGGTCTTGTAACTAGACATACAATTAACCATTTAATTGTATGTACAAGTTATATATAACTTATACAATTAATCATTTAACTTATAAGTTATAATCTCTCATTATTATTTGGTGTCATCTAACCAATTTAAATAACACATCAAATAATATTATTGAACAAAATATCCTAATAAGTTGTTCCCTCTCATATGCAACTTATTTAGAAAACCCATTTTCTAAATTGGTGTAAATATTTAATTGCATGATCATATCATCAATTAAATATTAATTGGTGTTTGCTAAGCTTGTTATTGGGTATAACCCGACTTGGATCATAACGTACTAACCGCATCAATATTCTACGTGTCTTGGGCATATAGAATCCTACAGGAACAACTAAAGACCAATAGGAATGTATGGATCATTGATAATGACTGTTCCATGCACATGACATACAATGGCTCTTTAATTCAAAATTTTGAGAAGATTGATGGAGGGCCACTTGCTTTTTGAGGAGATGCTGAAGGTTACATTACTGGAAGGGACATGGTCACAAATGGTAAGCTCAATATTACGAAGGTAAAATTTGTCAAGGAGCTTGGGTACAATCTACTGAGTGTATTCTAACTTTATGATCAAAGACATAACATGCTCTTTACTGAGCATGAGTGCATTGTTCTCAAGCTCGAGGTGGTCATTCCTCAAGAGCATATCTTGCTCAGAGACCCCAGAAAAGGGAACATGTACAAGATGGAGTTACAGGAAACATCCCCTTCAGGAGAAGTTTCTTGCTATATATCTAAAGCAAATAGTGATGAGTCTTTCCTCTAGCATAAAAGAATGTGCCATGTAAACTTTAAAAACATGAAAAAATTAATTAAGAATGATTTGGTAACCAGAATGCCAAAGAAAGAGTTTACAAGTGATGACCATTGTGTTGCATGCCTGAAAGGGAAGCAACATAAGGTATCTCACAAGCCAAAGGAAAGAAACCCCATCACTCCTACCCTGCACTTATTACATATGGATATTTTTGGCCCTAACAGTATAATGAGTCTAGTAAGGACCTCATATTGTTTAGTGATCACAGATGATTTCATAAGATTCACTTGGGTCTTTTTCCTTAGAACTAAGGATGAGACTCCTAAGATCTTGAAGAATTTCATTCTGAAAATTAAGAATCAATGTGATCACAAGGTCAAGACCATAAGATGTGATCAGGGAACTGAATTCAAGAAACAAATCCTTGATACATTTTATGATGAAAAGGGTAATACAATACAATATAGACTCCTCAGAACTCGAGTAGTTGAGGACTCAGAGGTAGTGAACACTGCTAGCTAAACTGCCCATTACCTTCTGACCAAAGGTAGTGAACACTACTAGCTATGTGCAAAACAAAGACTTAATGGTTAAGACTCATGGTAAGACTCCTTATGAACTGCGACACAAAAGGAGACCTTTTATTGGTTTCCTTAGGTCATTTGGATGTCCTTGCACCATCTTAAATACCAAAGATCAGGTAGCCAAATTTGTTGAGAAATCAGATGATGGACACTTTATTGGATACTCTTCCCAAGCTAAGGCTTATAGAGTATACAATCTTAGAACTAGAGTAGTTGAGGAGTCAGCCAATGTCACCTTCAATGAACACACTCCTAGTGTGAAAGGTTATGGTCCTAATTGGCTATTTGATCTTGATTTAATTACTAACTGTTACAACAAATCTTGTGAGAATGTTTCGGGATCCACAGGTACATTTTCTACAGGAGATCGTGACCCAAGATTTAAGCTAAGAAGACCCACAGATCATTCTACTTTAGTTCCAGTGGTAACAAACCCTGCAGATGGAGTTTCTATTAGCACAACCTTGAAAAATTCAGCTGATACATTTGAGGTGCCTACAAATTCCAGCTCAGAGGCATAAAACTCAAATGAAGGAGCTTCAAATATAGGAGGAAGTGGTAGTGGTGACAGTGATCAAGAGTGTCTTGATGCTGACAATCACTCCATGGAAGATAACATCAATGATGTCACACACTCATTGGATCAAGCTTCTCTTGATAAGTGTGCTGATATGGTGGGTGATACTTCATTACCTGATTTGAATTTCTCTAATTTGGATCTCTCCAATCAACTTGCTGTGATCCCTCAACTCAGTATCCATAAGTCACACCCCACCACAAACATCATTGGAGATGTTAACAAGGGGGTAAGAACAAGAGGACAAACCCATGACAAAAATGTTTTGTCTCTATTCTTGTTTTCTATCCCAGATAGAGCCAAAGAAAGTTGATGAGGTTTTAAAGGATGGAAGTTGGGTTGAAGCTATGCAAAAAAGAGTTGCTTTAATTCAAAAGGCAAAAGGTTTGGAACCTATGTACTCTTCCTCTAAGGAAGACTACCATATGAACCAAGTGGGTATTTATAAACAAGAAGGATGATAGAGGACTTGTCATCATAAACAAGGCCAGACTAGTTGTCCATGGATACACACAAGAAAAAGGAATTGACTACAAAGATGTTTTTGCTTTTGTTGCAAGACTTGAAGTTGTTAGGATATTCCTAGCCTTTGCTGCATCCAAGAATTTCAAGGTCTACTTACTTGATGTCAAGTGTGCTTTCTTATATGGGGTGATTGATGAAGAGGTGTATGTCAAACAACCACCTGGCTTTGCAGATCCAAATCATCCTGATTATGTCTGCAGATTTGATAAAGCTCTTTATGGGCTGCACTAAGCACCAAGGAAGTGGTATGAGACTCTATCTCAGTATCTCTGTCAGCATGGTTACAAAAAGGGTACTACAGATGGAACTCTCTTCATCAAAGGAACATGGACTGACTTAATGTTGGTTCAAGTGTATGTAGATGACATTATCTTTGGGTCAACTAATCCAAAGCTCTGCAAAGAATTTGAGAAGATGACGAAGAATAGATTTGAAATGAGTACCATGGGGGAACTCAATTTCTTTCTAGGGATTCAAGCAAATCAAGTTGACAGTGGCATCTTCATAAGTTAGTCAAAGTATGTACAAATCATACTCACTAGATTCAGCATGACTGATTATAAAGTTACAAAGACACCCATAGCCAGAACCACTCCCTTGGACTTGATCTTGAGGGGGAGTTTGTGGATGAATACCTTTACAGGGCTATGATTGGTCTCTTATGTATCTTTCATCCAGCAGGCCTGATATCATGTTTGCCACATGCATTTGTGCAAGATATCAAGCCAACCCTAAGATGTCATACCTGGTTGCTGTCAAGAGGATTCTAAGATATCTCAAAGGTGCTCCAACACCAGGCCTTTGGTATCCAAAGAATTCTGACTTCAATCTGTATGCCTATACAGATAGTGACTATGGTGGCTGCAATATGACTGCAAAGTTTACATCTGGGGGATGTCAATTCCTTGGTGGAAGGATAGTCTTATTGCAATGCAACAATCTTATGTGTCTGCATCAACTGCTGAAGCTGAATACATTGCTGCTGCTAGCTGTAGTGCTCAAGTGCTTTGGATTCAAATCAGATGCTTGACTATGGATTAAACTTCAAAGAGACTTCCATTCACATAGAAAACAAGAGTGCTATCTCTATTATAGAGAATCTTATGCAGCACTCAAGGAAAGAACACATCAACATCAGGTATCATTTGATTAGAGATAACTTTGAAAAGGGATCAATCAAACTAGATTTTCTTTATATATATATACCCAACGGTTCCTCCCTCTTTCCCTTTCCTCTTCACCTGCAACTTTCTTTAACCTAAATTCACCCACAACCGCCTTTGTTCTCATCTTCCTTCAACTTTAAACTTTCTCAAATGGCCAACCGTGATCGTAGAAACCTGCCTGATTTTTCCATGCAACTTCACAGGTAACACAATCAAGTTGCTCTGTTGAACTATGAGAAAGATCGAGGTTTCTTAGAGGGTTGCCACTTTCTTTCTCTCTCAAATTACTTCACCTCCTTCACCATTGATCCTCCTCTCTATGAGGATCAACTTTTGGACTTTCAGAGGACCTATAAAGAGATCACCATGGATGAGGAGAAGGAACTGTGCGCCACAACGCTGGGGAGGACAATCTTCATCACTCGGGCCATTATAAACACTCATCTTCAGCTGGATGATGTAGAAGGTGATTTGTCCTTTTCGAAAGCTGGTGTTAACCACTCCTTTGAGCGGATGGGTTATGAGGGAGATTTGTATGTAAAGACCTTCAGGAAAGGGAAGGCCTCTTCTTAATAGAAGTACCTCCTCCATGTAGGCATTCATAGCTTGTCTAACAAGCATGGAGGATGGAACCAGACTCCTGAGGATCTCTCCTTAATAGTTCATGAAATGGTTCAAGGGGTCAGGTTCAGGTACTCACAATTTGTGTATTCTAATTTTCTTGCAATCTTGGACTCCTTAGAATATTACATGATCCCTAGATATGTCCAGCATATTCTCAACTGTAAACTAGGCTCATAGTATAAAATTCTTAAATTGGGACAGATGAAGCCTGACATCTTTAAAATAATAAAGAAGCCAATTGTTGGCTTCTCAGGGGTAGAAACAGCCCTTTTCCCAAAAATGTTAGAGCCTATTGCTCAAGGTGACAATCTAGCAGCACCACCTAGTGTTGAACCCACACCTGATGAGCTCACAAGCCCAACAGCCTTAAGCCTTCACTCAGAGTCTCAAAACTCTAGTGAACAACCTTTAAGGGAAAGTTACCATCCCTAGCCTCTTGATCTTAACCAACCAATACAAACCTAGAATTCTATAATGATGAAGACATGGGATTTAGTGAGTACCATGAGTCTCTCTTTTCCTCCCATACTCAAAGAAAGATGAGTACTCCTGCCTCTCCCTTGTTTAGCCTAAATCATTCACCCGTTACTGAGGTGGATCTCCCTGAACCTATTCAGGAGGTACATATGGAAGAGGCTCTTTTTTTGAGTGATTACATCATTAAAATCCGGCCATTGCAACTCAGCCCACTAACACTTCACCTGAATTTGTCAGTGTGCAGGGGAAATCCAACAACCAAAACCCCTATGCTGGTGGTGAAGAAGAGAACTTTGGTCTAACTCCTTATCCTTTAATGATTCTTCTGATGAAGATGAAGGGAACATGAGGCTAAAGGTACAAAAACTGTCAAAAACATGCATCTACTTAGTCTCTAAGGATAGTCACTCGGAATCTCAGGTGACTACCTTACAAAAAAGGGTCAATGATCAGCAACTTGAGATTTCTTATCTCAAGGAGAAAATAGCTGAGAGACCTTTAAGAGAAGCTCAACCAGGAACACAAGAACCTATGGATGTGATAGACCTAATCCCTAGCTCACCTATGCATAGGATGAGTAAGCTATAGGGTACGCTGGTCAACCCTGAGAAAGCGACCAAACCTACTATTTCACACAAAAGAGGTGTATGGAAAAAGGGAAGAGGGAGGTATGGAAACCTCACCCATGCAGTTGTGATAGGATATTCATATTTAGGGTTGAAGTTCGAAGACCATCTAAACAATCGAAACAGGAGTTCTCTATCATATTAGAGTCTTGAGACCAGGCACGAACGAGATCCTCTCGGGAAGCCAAATATCTCATAACATGCCTTGGATCTAGAAGCTTTACTGTTGCAGGTGCAGAGAGAACCTAGGATGCATTTATATGGTCACGAATGGCAGTCACAGAAGGGTCGTCCATTCGATAACTTTGCAATGAGGGTTGTATACCAAAAAGGGGGAGAAAGTCCAAACAATCACAAAACCTAAGAGTTCTTCACAGGGTATGGACATTAAGGATTCACCACCCTCACTTTCAATTTTCCATGCCCAGCAACCTCCTCAAGTTAACATAGATATGGACTAACTCATTCAAAGCCTATTTGAGGAGGGTATACCCAGAGCTATGCCTACTCCATTTCATCACTTTGAGAACCTAATCATGAGATGGAGGTATGATGCTGATAGGTGTAAATCCAGGATGAACACTTGAATAAAATAATATGAAGATTTGTAAGATCAAACAATGATAAACACACTAAAACCCCAAATTGATCTAATATGATTGCATATGATTTGTATAATGTGGAAACCCCAATCAAAATGGTCATTCAATCATTTTTCTCTCTAATTACAATTAACCTATTTATAGTCTAGACTAATATTCACTAATTGCACTTAACCCCCTAGACTTAGGCTAATTAATGGAAATTACATATAATGCATAAAAATGACTAAAACAAGATAAAATATATTTTTTTAAACAAAATATATTTATTACAATAAAACTCCTAGTCATCTAAATTTTCAACGTCTTGTCTCGGTTCTTCGTCTCGAACGTGTCGGGTTTGACTTTTGTTGACTTTGACCGTGACGTTGACTTTTGTTGACTTTCATCGTGTTGATAATATAGACTATCTTGTACAGCTCCAACAATACTCCCCCTTAGTCTATCTTTATCAACGTCTTCAAATGAAATCAATGCCGAGAAGTCAACATTAGAAAGATCTTCAAATTGAAGTTTTCTGAATCTGATGAGAAAAATTATTTATCTCATAAGCTCCTCCTATTTATGTGCTCCCCCTTTTCGAGTGCATCCTTTGTGAGGATATTGGAACAACTTTCTCGAATCTCTAATATTGAGTGCTTTAGAAGATGTAGGAGGATTCCTAGCTCGGTATCTTCTCAAACTTGAGGAACAAGTTCTCTGATCAGGTACATTGCTCAACTGATGATCCGCCATCACTTACAACAAAAATCTGAAACACAATCTCGACATATCTAATTAGATCATTTCATATTAACAAAATAAACCCGTGTTTATCTGTGTGTGAAAAACAAGCGAACCCGTGTTCGTTTGTGTGCAATTTCTGTGAAATGCATGAAAAATGATAAAATTGTAACAACATAATATGGAAGACCTATAAGAAACTGAAATGAAATTTTATTATACTTTTTTAACTAATTTTTTTATTATATATATTTATTATAACATTTTTTTTTAATTTTTTTAATTTTATATATTTTTTAATTTTTTTAGTTTTTAATTACTGAGAACTGAATCGATCATGAGATCACATCCTCAAGATATACTTTAGCACAAAGATGAATTTAATCATCGACAAGTAATGAGATCACACTGATAACTGAATCTAATCACAGTCTTTGAATGAGTTTGAAATTCTCAAACAGATCAATAACGATTGCTGATATGTTTGTCCACTTATACCCATGACCTATCTTTTTCACAAGCAGCAAATGATTCGTTAAGGTTCGATTAAGCACTTTAGAATGCTAGGACCCCACAATCATTTGGCAAAAACCCTCACCCAACCTCAGGATTTCTTGAATTTTGTTACGATCTTTTTAGAGCAAGGCTTGTGCATTAGTGTGCAAGTGATTATCAACAGAATATTGTATTCTGTGATGAATTCATCGTTTAGATGATTTGACACTACTTAGACCAAAATGGTGAGAGCTCCAGGTCTATACTCACGTATAACAAAGGAGATGACCATTTAATCATGTGTCGATGAGAGCTCCAGGTCAGTACTATCATACAACAAAGGAGACCATCACTCTAGGTCAGTACTTCCGTACAGGAGAGGAGATTAGCACAAACACAAACACATAAATACACCAATCATGGCTCAAAGATATGGCTTATATGATTTGTATCATGATGAGTGAAAGATCAATTCTCAATCCAATTTTTTTCGGGACTCAGTTTTCGTGCATGTCAAAATGATTGCGTAAATCCAGACATCCTTAAGCATATATTTTTATTTAAATCATTATGCTGCTGTCTACTTTATTCTTCAGGCTGAGTCTACCAAGCATATCATTAAAGAATCTGTTTGTATTTCTATAATTTGCAATTAAAAATAAGATGTAAATCAGATAACAACATCAGTTACTATCATTTCTCATTTTATAAACGCAACTCATGCAAAAAACAAACATTTCAAGATGATATACAATCATTTCTCAGTCATATTGAATCAAGTTCCCAGTTCTTTTTTCATTTTTTATGTATTACTGATATACTCTCCCTCTAAATTTTTATTTTTGTAAACCTATTTTTTTTTAAAAAATTTTTTTATTGTTTTTATAAAACTATACAAAAATAGAAATGTACCAAAGAAGGTCTTCCAAACTACACAGATATGAAGATAAGAAATGTAGGATCAAAAAATATGCAGTGATTGTGAAGTGAGAACTGTGATTATGCAGATAAAAATCCAGATTGTAGATAAAATACCATGACCTTTGTTAAGTCGCTGGATCAGTTGACATCCGAGCGTGTTCTTGACGGAAGGGAAAAAAACCAAGAGACAAACAAGAGAACGAACAATAATAGAATGTTTTCATTGATAAAACCTAATGATTACAAACTCGTTAAACAGAAGAATCACGACTCTTGGCAAGGGGAGATCGAGCATGATCTCCCCTCTCATCCGAAAGCACCTAGGCCCCGGGCACACCTTCAAAACCTTACCTCTTTACACAATGAAACTGGTATTTATAGGCCTCAGCCCATATCAGATGTGATTGGGCCCCTTCGTACGATTGGACCATGCATATGGTTCAATCGTACGACTAGACCATAATTATGGTTTAGTCTTACGAATGGCCCAATAGCATCTCTCAGTCGCACGACTGGTCCATTAGCATGGCTCAGTCGTACAACTGAGTCTCATTCGCATATGCTCCTGCGAATGACTCAGTTTCATATGTTTACAACATATCAGGTGTATTACATTAAGCCTAGACTATTCGTCAAGCGACGGACATGCTATATATGACAATATATGCTCCAACAAATTCTCCCTTGGACGTTTCTTGCGAATAGTAGATAACACCTCTTACAATCTTCAGTCAATCTTTGCTCTGGTTTCCAATAGAATCAAACGAAAAACCATATTAGCCAATGTTGCTGATCCGTCAAGTTGCTACAGTATCCCTGAAAATGAATTTAGGCAAAATAGATTTCATTTACTTTGCAGAACACCATCATAGCGCAAGATTCCCCATATGACCGATTTTTCCAGATAATGACATGAACAGTTTTCCATTGCTCCAATCTTCACACAGGCTAACCTGATTAACATTAACACCTGCAGAAATTCCCCCTCAAATTCAGCATATCCCAATATATAAACATTGTTCTCCTGGCGTCTTCATACGGTGTATTGGGCAAAAAGTAGAAGGTTCCAATCCATAGCTGACAATCTCAAACAAATCAGCATGCACGCAGATTCATCATCAGAAACCAGCTCACATCATCACTTTCTGATTGCATCTTCAATTTCTCTATACATGGATTCCCTCTAAGAATCAGATGCTCCTGGCTACCCCACAAAATCAGCACCGACTGCTGACATCTTCTCTTCTCTCTTTTGTGTTCTAACTACATTCATCTATTCTAGAATTCCAACGAATAATGGGGTATCCATCGAACCTATTTGACAAAAGAACCTCAGGGTGAATGTGCTTTGCTCATCCTCAAATCTGTGCAAGAGGCAGTTCCAGATTTTTTTTTGGTCTGGAACACCGTTCATTCATATGACAAGGAGGAAAAATATTACATTCGTGTGAATGGATGATACGAATGATATATTCGTGCGACTGGTCATAAGACTGGCCCAGTAGCATGACTGGACATAAGACTGGTCTAGTAGCACGACTGGACATAAGACTGGTCCAGTAGCATGACTGAACATAAGACTGGACATAAGACTGGTCCAGTCGAACGACTGGACATAAGACTGGTCCAGTCGTATGGTCCAGTCGTACGAATGGTCCATTAGCATGGTCCAGTCGTACGAATGGTCCATTAGCATTATCCACTCGCATGAGCGGATCTGCACGCAGATTTTCAGATCTGCAGCCGCCATGGCTGCCAGAAACCCTAATCTGATGAATTTTACATGAAACGAAACAAAATAGACATCATAAGATTCGCAAGGGTGATAAGAAAGTGGTTCCGAGTTCGATTTTAACCAAGAAACAACACACGTAACAAGATCTGAGCAAAACACGAAGAACACGAAGTAGGTTTAACGTCAAAGAACATGAAATAGATCCAGGAATCAAAAGCTTGGGTTGCTAGAATGATTGTTAGATCATTCTAGCAGTAACAGGCTCTGATACCAATTGTTAAGTCGCTGGATCGGTTGACATCCGAGCGTGTTCTTGACGGAAGGAAAAAAAACCAAGAGACAAACAAGAGAACGAACAATAACAGAATGGTTTCATTGATAAAACCTAATGATTACAAGCTCGTTAAACCGAAGAATCACGACTCTTGGCAAGGGGAGATCGAGCATGATCTCCCCTCTCATCCGGCAGCACCTAGGCCCCGGGCACACTCTCAAAACCTTACATCTCTACACAATGAAACTGGTATTTATAGGCCACAGCCCATATCAGATGCAACTGGGCCCATTCGTACGATTGGACCATGCGTATGGTTCAATCGTACGACTGGACCATACTTACGGTTCAGTCTTACGAAATGGCCCAATAGCATCTCTCAGTTGCACGACTAGTCCATTAGCATGGCTCAGTCGTACGACTGAGTCTCATTCGCATATGCTCCTGCAAATGACTCAGTTTCATGTGTTTACAACATATCAGGTGTATTACATTAAGCTTAGACTATTCGTCAAGCGACAAACACGCTATATATGACAATATATGCTCCAACAACCTTAACCTATTTGTTCCACCTCAAATTTGAATTAGGAACAATCTCTATCAGTAAACCAGATTACTAACAGTCCTCCTGAATTGTTCCTGTACTCATTAACAAATTAGTTAGAAAGGGGAACCCAGGCCATTGTAGTCCTGGAAGTTCCTTTTTCATCAATATAAGAAACCTGCTTTGGCACACAACCGTTTAAACAATCTGGGATTGCTGTATCCTTCTTTTTAATTTGCCAAATTTGTTTCGGTTCAATTAATTTGGATTTGAATGAATTAAATTTGGAAATCATTTTCTGTTTAAGACCGGAAGGAAAAAAATTTGGTTTTCAACCTTTGGTCATTTTCATCTTTGAACCATATGAAACCGGCTTCACATAAAAAGCTTTGGATGGAGGGTTTTTCATCCAACCATTCAAAGATGTTTGCTTTTTACCTTTTGAACCAGAGAAGCAACCCGTGTTGCCTTTACCGTCTGGACCATTCTTTGTAGACTTACATCCGGAGTAGCAGTTTGGTTTGCCTTTACCATTCGAAGCAAGTCTTTGAGGACATTTCTTTACCACATGACCTTCTTTTCCACACTCAAAACAAGCCTTGAAAGGCTTTTGATTCTTTGTAGTCCCGTGTTGTGTAGGTGGTGATAAGGATTGCTTTGAGCTTGTAGTAGATTCTTGCTTGTTCTGAAGGTTCCCGTGCTGAATAGGGAATGAGATCTTCACTGATTGACTGGGTTGTTTTGCAGTTGGAGATGAGCTCCGTATTGGTCTTAATTTAGCTTTTGGAAGCTTTTGAGACTTGACAATGTCTAGAGATATCTTGATCTGTCAGAAACCAACACGCTCATCTTTGTTTGATTCATCATCTGAGCTTATCCAGTCTCGTATACATAGATCTGCTTACAACGGATCTTTATTGGCACCTCCTATTGTGTCGGCTTCGATTATAGGATTCTGAATGCCTGACGATTCGACAACTGTTCCTTCTTTGACAAACCTGACGAGAACAAACGAAGGAATGTTACCTATTTTGAATTTATTGAAGAAGGTTGGAGAAGCAAATGATATTGATTTTGGAGCATCAGAGGTAGAATCGTCATTAATCTTCTTATCAGACCCTTGCCTGAGGAATCTCAAACCTACAGGAGAATCCTGCACATCTCTAACCTCTTTAAGATTAACGTTGCTTAAACCTGCATTTAAACTATTAGTTTCTGCAGCTTCAATCAAATCATTAGATGGATGAGGTTGAGACATAGGAGAGTAAACCTGCATTTAACCACAACTTACTCCTGTTTTAATACTAGCTCCCCTTTCTTTACACAATAGTTTTTTCTGTTTCATTCCGGGTATAGTCCATCTATTAAGCTTTGTTTTAAGCTTGCTTGTTTCAAATTCAGCCAAGGTGACTCTTTTGTTTAAATGATTTAATTCAACATTTCTTTCAAGAAGAGTTTGTTTTAAATGATCATTTTCTTTTAAAGCTTCATTTAATTTTATGAAATACTTGGCTTTATTCTTTTTAAGTTTTGTGTTTATGGTGGTTAATTCCTTTTGATTATCTAAAAGTAATATATTAGCTTTATACAAACCAAATAAACGAATTTTGAAAGCAGAAGAACACATATCCTGAACTGTCTCGTATGGAAGATCCAGGATGACTCTTTCAGCGGTAAGAACCTTCTCGCAGTTGCAATTTCTGGTATTTCGTTTCCATTCCTCTTTCTTATCAGCATCACAAACTGCATCATTCAACTCAGCTCCACCTTTACCCATTAATGTCTGCTTAAGCTCCCCTTGTACCTCTTCAATTCCAGGTTTCGGTAAACCTTCGGAATTGGTGCCAGAATCTAATCTCTCTTCTGGTTTCTCTTTGGAGTTTGAAGTGATCTTTGGAGTTACATATGTCGCTTCATAGTACTCACGACGTTTGATATCCAAATCCATTTCTTTTAGTTTGTTGATCACCTCCATCAGTTTGTTATCCCGAAAGCCTCTATCTCGTTTAATCGACTTGCCATGTGAGCTCCATTCTGATGGGAGAGAATCAAGCAATCTCAGAACTTGTTCATGATTCCCAATTGGGCATCAAACTTCTTCAGATTACTTGCCACCAATAGAAAACGATCAACAAAATCGGACATCTTTTCATTCTTTAAAGTTGCAAAATTATCAAACCGACATTATGCAATTGTGAGATTATCATATTTGAAGGATTTAACCAGTTTTGCAAAAGCCATTTTTATTTATTTTATGTTTATTGCAATTAAACGCCCCAAAAATAATTTTCCCAAAATTTTAATTTTTAGAATAATTCTCTACTGGGAAAAATAATTTTTTTTGAAAATGTCACTCTATGCAATCTTAGCAACTGGGGATGAAATCAATTAATCTCAACTAGTCAATTTTTTAATCTTTAACTAGCGTGCATTGGTAAAACGCAAACAATTGTTATATTTTTTTGTTATTTTTTAATGAGCCCACACATTAGTTTTTTTTTTAAAACATTCAGCCTAATTATAAGCCCAATATCAATTTTTTTTAAAAAATTGCTAGCCCAATGACTTTAATTTTTTTAATGAATGCAGCCCAAATTTAGCCTATTAAGGTTCTAGGTCCAATCCACTTAAACAAACCCTAATAAAATTTTTTAAACAAAAATCGTTTTTTTATTAAAAACCGAATTTTAGGGTTCTAAAACGCCGCCATATATAAAGACTTTCTCACCCTTCTTTCTCTCCCTCTTACTCTCTTCGATCTGCTTTTTTTTCTTTTCACACTAAAACAAAACAATAACAAACCCTAAATCAAGATTCCAAAGGAGGCTAACTTCTGTTAATCGAGGTTTGATCGAAATTTGGATTGATGCGTTTGATCTGGAGGTTGTTTGGAGTCTGATTTTGATCTGATCGGAAGGGGGAATGGAACCTGAGGTGACTAAGCGTCGAGGAAGAAAGAGGAAGAGGAGGAATGGGGAAGATGAAGACAAAAAAGAGATGGAAGTACGAAGAACGATCGTGATTCGCGAGGTCAGAGGTCGGTGTGAAGATTTACGGAGATCAGGTCGCGAAGCCTGGTGCTATCATCATTCGACAGAGAGGAACGAAGGTCCATCCAGGAAAGAATGTCGGGATTGGTAAAGATCACACCATTTTTTCTTTAATTGATGTTTTGTCTCCTCTGTTTTACGCGCTTTATTCGGTTGTTAGAAGTTTGTTTGGGCATCGGTTTGTGTACAGAATGGTTGGTTTTTATTTATCTGGGGCTGCTGATGATGTTATTCCTAGGTGGGTTTGGATTTCTTGGATTTGTATTATTGTTGCAGCTATTTCGGTTAGTATACTTTGGATTTCGAACATGTGGATTGAGTTGTATAGAGAAAGATTAGCTTGTATGGAATAATAATAATAATTTCACAGCATAAATTTGTAAATTCGCAGCTTGATTTTTGTAATTTCGCAGTTTGAATCTTTAAATTCGCAGATTTTTTTAATTCGCAGATTAGTTTGTAATTTCGCTAACTTCGTTTAGTTTCGCAGGTGATAATTTCGGCAGCAATTTCGCTCAGATTTTTGCTGAAAAAATGAACTTTCGTTTAGGAAATGGTAATTTCGCAGCTTAGTTTCGCGGATTGAAGACTTGAAGATTCTGAAGAACACCAAGAACACACACAACTATGGAGGGTTTTTCATCCAACACTTTGGATGGAGGGTTTTTCATCCAACCATTCAAAGATGTTTGCTTTTTACCTTTTGAACCAGAGAAGCAACCCGTGTTACCTTTACCGTCTGGAACATTCTTTGTAGACTTACATTTGGAGAAGCAATTTGGTTTGCCTTTACCATTCAAAGCAAGTCTTTGAGGACATTTCTTTACCACAAGACCTTCTTTTCCACACTCAAAACAAGCCTTGAAAGGCTTTTGATTCTTTGTAGTCCCGTGTTGTGTAGGTGGTGATGAGGATTGCATTGAGCTTGTAGTAGATTCTTGCTTGTTCTGAAGGTTCCCATGCTGAACAGGGAATGAGATCTTCACTGATTGACTGGGTTGTTTTGAAGTTGGAGATGAGCTCCGTATTGGTCTTAATTATGCTTTTGGAAGCTTTTGAGACTTGACAATATCAGGAGATATCTTGATCTGTGAGGAACCAACACGCTTATCTTTGTTTGATTCATCATTTGAGCTTATCCAGTCACGTATACATAGATCTGCTTCCAACGGATCTTGATTGGCACCTCCTATTGTGTCGGCTTTGATTATAGGATTCTGAATGCCTGACGATTCGACAACTGTTCCTTCTTTGACAAACCTGACAGGAACTAACAAAGGAATATTACCTGTTTTGAATTTGTTGAAGAAGGTTGGAGAAGCAAATGATATTGATTTTGGAGCATCAGAGGTAGAATCGTAATTAATATTCTTATCAGACCCTTGCCTGAGGAATCCCAAACCTACAGGAGAATCCTGCACATCTCTAACCTCTTTAAGATTAACGTTGCTTAAACCTGCATTTAAACTATTAGTTTCTGCAGCTTCAATCAAAGCATTAGATGGATGAGGTTGAGGCATAGGAGCGTAAAAATGAGTGCTAGGAGGATGATAGACGTATGGATTTTCACCACAACCCACTCCCATTTTATTCCTAGCTCCGCTTTGTTTACACAGTAGCTTTTCTTGTTTCATTCCGGGTATGGTCCATCTATCAAGCTTTGTATTAAGCTTGCTTGTTTCAAATTCAGCCAAGGTGACTGTTTCGTTTAAAAGATTAATTTCAACATTTCTTCCAAGAAGTGTTCGTTTTAAATAATCATTTTCTTTTAAAGCTTCATTTAATTTTATGAAATACTTGGCTTCATTCTTTTTAAGTTCCGCGTTTATGGTTAATTCCTTTTGATTATCTAAAAGTAATCTATTAGCTTTATACACACCAAATAAATGAATTTTACAAGCAGAAGAACACATATCCTGAACTGTCTCGTATGGAAGATCCAGGATGACTTTTTCAGCGGTAAGAACCTTCTCGCAGTTGCAATTTCTGGTATTTCGCTTCCATTCCTCTTCCTTATCAGCATCACAAACTGCATAATTCAACTCAGCTCCATCTTTACCTATTGATGTCTGCTTAAGCTCCCCTTGTACCTCTTCAATTCCAGGTTTCGGTAAACCTTCAGAATTAGTGCCAGAATCTGATCTATCTTCTGGTTTCTCTTTGGATTTTGAAGTGATCTTTGGAGTTAGATATGTCGCTTCATAGTACTCCCGACGTTTGATATCCAACTTGCAGGACCGGTGAAGGGTGGTCACTTACAACACAACAACACAAAGAGGAGATTAACCAAAATTAATCAAACAGTAAACTTGATTAACCACAATAATAATGCTAAGAACACAAGTAACAAGTAAGAGATAGAACAAGAGAACACAAGAGATTGGGTTTCAAGGATGCAGTATATTGCTTTCTCAAGTTCTATTACAAGTGTTACAAAGCATTAAGAAAGATACTAGAACATGGAATACTTATACCACAACCTACAGCCGGCTATACTTTGAAAGACATCTGGATACAATTGACTAGACACAAACAAAATCAATTGTAGAATCAAAAAACATATATGCCTTTTGACTTGTGACTATGACATGGCATAGCTCACATCCTAATATATTAAAAAAGGATAAAAGTACATAAAGTAGAAAGCATGGACTCAAGACCTCAATGTACAGTTACCAAAAGCATGGACTTTTCACCAACTCATGTAAGTTGGTGACTTTACAGAGTTGCAGCGGAAAGGTGGTCCAACTTTATGGTAAAGTACATCGGATAAAGGCATATCTCTAAAAGTCTTCCGAAGAAATTTGTCTTCATTATTTGGCTTCGGAAGACTTTGTCTCTGAAGCTTCTGAAGACTTCACTTTTGGCTTCGGAAGATATTGGTCTTGGCTTCGAAAGATTTTACACTTAGAATATTTCTAGTGCATGGTGTAAAACTTTCGAAGCAATTCTACTTTAGTTCTTTAGTGCATTGCTTGCAGAGAGACATTGGATGTTTTGGTTTGATCAAACTTATAGGAATCCTTACAAACTCCCCCTAGGCTGATGCTACCAAAACATTTAGAAGATCTTCAGATGTTAGTAGTCTTCAGCACAATGATGACCATACCCTTCTTCATTAGATGGTCAGGATCATTCAGACTTTCATAGTATCTTCTCATCTCAAAGAGATCATGCAGAGGTAAGTTGATTATGTCTTGCCATGTATAGACATTCACAACACCTTGATTTCTGATTACATGCCATCTTTCTGGATTGGTAAAGAGGGTCCAGGATAAGATGGGTGTCTCAGCTGCAAGAGGAGCCACTTGTATTGGAGTTGATTGGGCTGCCTCTTCATGCACTTCCGCAGGTTGATCTGACTCAGCCTGAGGTGTAGAGGTAGATGATTTAGGCTTCTTCTTCTTAGACTTTGGTTTAGAAACCATCCTCTTCTTCCTCTTTGAAGGTTTTAACTGAGAAGACTGGCTTGCAGTACCAGATTGATCTATGTTGTCTCTCTCAGTTGGGACTTCCTCTCTCTCAGGTGCAGAAGGAGAGGGAGGTTGACCCTGCTGTGGATCAAAAGATAAAGCTTGCTGAGGCTCAGCAGGAGGTCCAGGTTATGTTGTCTCAGGTTGTTCAACCTTAACCTCCACTTCAGGTGGGACTTGACTTGGAAGAGAGTGTAAGTCAATCAGTTCTCCACTCTTGATCTTCTGCTTGATTACCCTTATATGCTCATCCATTGTGGATAGAGACATAGGGCCAAGTCTCCTTCCGGAGAATCCATACAGCTTAAGAAACTCATCATCCTTTGTCTGTCAGCAGACTTCTTCATACTCTTTTGGATGATGGCTCTTGACTTTGCAACTTCTTCCCTTAGCTTCTTCTTAGTTGTCTTTCTGTCTTTGACTAACTCAAGCTTAAGTTGTTTTATGTACTCAAACTCAACATAGTCATTGGACAAGGGAAGAAGTGCATCTGTCTGATAGAAGCCTGTGGCACTCAGGTAGTTGATCATTTTGATCCTATCTTTTTCTTTGTCTACCTGAGGTTCTTGTTGAACCACATCTTCTTGTACAAGACTTTCTTGAACTGGGGAGAGAGTAGGAGCATGCTTGTAGAGTCTTTTCTATCTCTTCTCCTCTTTGAATTGGAGAAGTAACCTTGCATCCTCTTTTTCTTTCATCTCTCTTGACACTTCCATGTCAGCCAGTTCATTTAGTTGTTCTAAGGGGAGAGAAATAATTTCATCAATTTCATAGTTCCTAGTCTGCAGGTAAGTGATTCTGACTGCCCTCAATTCATCATCTTGAGTATTTGGTCTGGGGGCAGCCCTGATTGCAGCTTGCATAAAACCTGAAGACCTAGAGGAACTTTCTCCCCTTAGCTTCCTCTTCCTCTCTCTCTCCTCCTCAATTTCCTTAGGATTCAAAATCCTTTTCCCTTTGTCACCCACAGACCTTTGTGACTCAGGGTGGATAGAGGTTTGGCCTTCATTGCTTGGTGTAGCATCCATGCTCTGGCCAGAGAGAGGTTGAGAAGCACCTTCACCAGCAGGTGTCTCAGAAGGAATGTGGATCTCTGCAGCAGTTGATGATGATGAGACAAGGGTCTCAGGTTCTGCCACTGGGCCTTCAGTCAAGGTTTCCCCTATGAAACTAATCTTAGGGTCTGCCTCAACATCCAGTTGACCGATGGCATTACCTGATTGCCTAAGTCTCCTTCTTAAGCTAAACTCTGCATTGATCCTGTCTTGGATTCTTTGAGCCAATCTGTCAGCTTGTCTTGAGTTGCTTGGTTTGACAAGTGGCATGTTGACTAGATCCAGACCTTCATAGAAGTTCAAAGTTTGAAAATCAAATACTTCTTGTTGCCCTTGAACTCTATAAAGAAAAGGGCTCTTCTATCAGCATCATACCTCAACCCAATGATGTAGTTTGAAGTTCCTTGAGGTGAGGATGACATAGCCCTTGGTATACCTTCCTCAAAGAGACTCCTGATGATAGAGTCTATAGAGTCCACATTAATGTGAACTTGAGGAAGTTGCTGAGAATGCACAATTGCAAGTGAGGATGGTGAGTCCTCAATGTCCATTCTCTGTGAAGAACTCCCAGGTTCTGTGGCTGCAATGACTTTCTCCTCCTTTTTGGTAGCATCACCCACTTGCATAGGTGAGCTGGAGGATAGATCAATCACATCCACAGGTTCTTGTGTTCCCGGTTGAGCTCTTCTTAAAGGTCTCCCAGCTAGTTTTTCCTTAAGATATGAAATCTCAAGTTGCTGATCATTGACCCTGTTGTGTAAGGTAGTCACCTGAGATTCAAGGTGACTAACCTTAGAGACTAAAAAGGAGCATGTTTTTGACAGTTTTTGCACCTTTAGCCTCAGATTCCCCTCTTCTTCATCAGAAGAATCATTAGGGGATGAGATGATTGGACCAAAGTCCTCTCTCTCACCAGCAGCTTCAGGTTCTTAGCTACTGGATTTTTCCTCTGCTCATTAACATTCTCAGTTGAGATGTCAATGGGCTGAGTTGCTATGGTTGAGGTCTTAATAATGTAATCACTTGCAAAAGTGAGAGTCTCTTCCATATGGATATCCTGAACAGGTTCAGAAGTATCCACCTCAGTTATAGGTGACTGATGTGGGCTAGACTGAGGAGACTCAGGAGTACTCATCTCTCTTTGAGTAGGGGAAGAGAAGAGAGACTCATGGTACTCACTGAATCCTAAGTCTTCATCAGTATAAAAGGAAAGGTTGGGAATGGGTTGATTTAGATCTAAAGGTTGGGGATGGTAACTGTCCCCTTAAGGTTGTTCACTTGAGTGTTGAGACTCAGAGTGAAGGCTTAAGGCAGTTGGGCTTATGAGCTCATAAGGGTGAGCATGAGGAACCTCAGCCCTGATAGTGGAAGAGATGGGAGTGGTTTGCTCCTCAGAGGAAGTGGGAGCTCTAGTCTCCACTTCCTCCTGTAAAGGTGAGTATATGGGGACCTGCACAGACTCAATAGCTTGAGCAGGGGTTCGTTTGGACTTTCTTTGGTAGGTGAGGGTTACTTGAGGCCTTTTTAGTGGTAGAGAGATAGAAGGTGTGGGTTCAACACCAGCTTGTGTTGCTAGGTTGTCACCTTGAGCAATGAGCTCTAACATTTTGGGGACAAGGGCTATTTCTACGCCTGAGAAGCCTGCAGTTGGCTTCTTCATGATTTTAAAGATGCCGGGCTTCATCTGTCCCAATTTAAGAATATTATCTGTTTCCCTCAACTTTGAGCCCAGTTCACAGTTGAGAATGTGTTGAACATATCTAGGAAACATATAATACTCTAAGGAGTCCAAGTTAGCAAGCAAGTTTGTATAAACAAATTGAGAGTACCTGAACTTGACCCCTTGAACCATTCCATGCACTATGAAGGAGAGATCCTCAGGAATCTGGTCCCACCCTCCATGCTTGTTTGACAAGCTGTGGATAACCACATGGAGTAGGTATTTCCACTGGGATGAGACCTTCCCTTTCCTGAAGGTCTTTACAGAGAAATCTCCCTCATAGCCCATCTGCTCAAAGGAATGATTGACAGCTTCCTTTGGGAAGGACAACTCACCTTCTTCATCATCCAGCTGCAAATGAGTGTTGATGATGGCCGGAGTAATGATGATTGTCCTCCCTTGCACTGTGGCTGACAGTGCCTTCTCCCTATCCATGATGACCTCTTGGCAGGTCTTCCAGAATTCAAGCAGATGATCCTCATAGAGAGTAGGATCAATGGTTAGGGAGGTGAAGTAATTTGATAAAGCTAAGAACTGGCAAATCTCTGAGAAACTTTCATCTTTCTCAGAGCTTAACAGAGCAACCTGATTGTGTTGCCTGTGAAGTTGCATGGAGAAATCTGGGTTGTTTCTGTGGTTAAGGTTGGCCATTTGAGAAGCTTAAGGATGAAGAAAGGTGAAAAGCAAAGGCGGTTTGGGAATTAGGTCTGAGGAATGGTAGAATTGAAGAAGATAGTGAGGGAGAGGGGGAACCGTTGGGTATTTATGTGAAAAGGATTTGAACCAAAGTTAATGAAAGAGGATAAACTTTGAAATCGAATGTCAGTTCCACCTCTGAAAAAGTAGTTTACTTTTGCTCAAAAAGTAGTTTTCTTGGAATTCGAAAAGCTTCCGAAGGTAAATTATCTTCGGAAGTTTTAATGAAAAAGCTTCTGAAGCTAAAATGACTTCGGAAGATTTTCCTGAGGATCTTGAAAATTTTGCTTCGGAAGAGAAATAAACACTTGAATGCTTTGTATTTAAAACAACAAAGCTTTCGAGAGTTAATTTTGCTTCGGAAGGAAAAAGTCCTTAGAAACAAATAAGTGTCTGAGACAAGTATTTAAGCTTCGGAAGATAGATTGAGACTTCTTCCGAAGGTAAAATTTCTTAGACAGTTATTTATATTAAAGACATGATTTTCTTCCGAAGGTAAAAATATATCTTTCGAAGGATTAGAAAATTTTCAAGAATCTAAGGTAAGTCTTCAAAAAGGATTTGATATCCAAAGAAAACATGAGCTTATAAAAGTGATGAACTAGACAACTTAGGACACACATATTTTAAGAAATAATTAGAATTAGTTTTAAGAAAAGATCTACTCAAAGTTAATCATCCCAATAGCTGATATTAGACATTTAAATCTCTGTTCATCAAAAGCTTTTGTAAACAGATCAGCATATTGTTCATCTGTATGAACTTTGACTAGTTTAATTAATCCCTTTTCATAGTTAGCTCTTATTAAATGATGCCTGATATTGATGTGTTTGGTCCTTGAGTGCTGCACAGGGTTGTCAGTGATAGAGATAGCACTATTGTTGTCTATGTGGATAGGAGTCTCCTTGAAGTTAAATACATAGTCCAGCATCTGATTTTGAATCCAAAGCACTTGAGCACAACAACTTGCAGCAGCAATGTATTCAGCCTCAGCAGTTGATGCAGACACATAGGATTGTTTCTTGCATTGCCATGAGACAACCTTTCCACCAGGGAATTGACATCCCGCATATGTAGACTTTGCAGTCATGTTGCAACCACCATAATCACTATCTGTATAAGCATACAGATTGAAGTAAGAATTCTTTGGATACCATAAACCAAGTGTTGAAGCACCTTTGAGGTATCTTAAAATCCTTTTGACAGTGATTAGGTGAGACATCTTAGGGTTGACTTGATATCTTGAACAAATACATGTAGCAAACATGATATCAGGCCTGCTAGCTGTAAGATACATAAGAGAACCAATCATAGCCCTATATAAGTGTTCATCTACACACTCCCCAGCCCTATATAAGTGTTCATCTACACACTCCCCCTCAAGATCAGGTCCAAGGGAGTGGTTTCTGGCTATGGGTGTCTTAGCAATCTTACAATCAGTCATGTTGAACCTCTTGAGTATGTCCTGAACATACTTTGACTGACTTATGAAGATGCCATCTTCAACTTGCTTCACTTGAATTCCCAGAAAGAAATTGATTTCTCCCATTGCACTCATTTCAAATATGTCTTTCATCAGCTTCTCAAAGTCTTTGCAGAGCTTTAGATTAGTTAAACCAAAGATGATGTCATCTACATACACTTGACCTAGCAATAAGTCATTTCCCTGTCCTTTGATGTAGAGAGTTCCATCTATAGTACCTCTCATGTATCCATGTTTACAAAGATACTCAGACAATGTCTCATACCACTTCCTGGGTGCCTGATGCAGCCCATAAAGAGCTTTGTCAAGCTTGCAGACATAATCAGGATGATCAGGGTCTACAAAGCCAGGTGGCTGTTTGACATACACCTCTTCATCAATCACTCCATACAGAAAAGCACACTTCACATCAAGTTGAAAGACCTTGAAGTTCTTGGATGCAGCAAATGCCAGGAATATCCTAACAGCTTCTAATCTTGCTACAGGAGCAAAGACATCAGTGTAGTCAATCCCTTCTTCTTGTGTGTATCCTTAAACAACTAGTCTTGCCTTGTTCTTGATGATAATGCGTCTATCATCTTTCTTATTCCTAAACAACCATTTGGTTCCAATGGTAGAATTCCCATGAAGAAGAGAACAAAGGTTCCAAACTTTTTGCCTTTTGAATTGAAGCAACTCTTGTTGCATAACTTCAACCCAACTTCCATCCTTTAGAGCCTCATCAACTTTCTTTGGCTCTATCTAGGATAAGAAACAAGAGTGAAGACAAACATTTGCTTCATGGGTTTGTCCTCTTGTTCTTACCCCTGTGACAACATCTCCAATGATGTTTGTGGTGGGGTGAGACTTGTGGATCCTAAGCTGAGGGATCACAGCAAGTTGCTGAGAAAGATCCAAATTTGAGAAATTTAGATCTGGCATAGATGATTCACCCTCCACATCACCACACTTATCAAGATTGACTTGATCCAATGAGTGTGTGACATCATTGATGTTGTCATCTATGGTGTGGTTATTAGCATCAAGGAATTCCTGATCACTTTCACCATCACCATTGTTGTCTTCCACAATTGAGGTATCTTTATCTGGTTGTGGAGCCTCTGAGCTGGAATATGAAGGCACCTCATATGTATCAGCTGAATTTGTCATTGTAGTGCTGATAGAAACCTCATTTGCTGAAGTAGTTCCAACTGGAGCTGAAGATGTATGAGTTGAAGGTCTTCCTAGCTCAAATCTTGGATCAGGATCACTTGTATTTAAATTTTCTGTAGATCCTAAAACATTCTCACAAGATTTGTTAAAACAGTTGGTAACTAAATCAAGATCAAATAGCCCATCAGGACCAGAACCAGCCACACAGGGTGTGTGTTCATTGAAAGTCTCATTGGCTGGCTCCTCAACAATTCTAGTTCTGAGATTGTATACTCTATAAGCCTTAGCTTGGGAAGAGTATCCAATGAAGTGTTCATCATCTGATTTCTCAGCAAACTTGGCAATTTGATATTTGGTATTCAAGATGGTGCAAGGACATCCAAATGACCTGAGAAAACCAATGAATGGTTTTCTCTTGTGCCAAAGTTCATAAGGAGTCTTACCATGTGTCTTAACTACTAAAACTCTGTTTTGCACATAGCAAGCAGTATTTACTGTCTCTGCCCAGAAGGTGATGGGCAGTTTAGAGTCAGACAACGTAGTTCTTGCTGCTTCAATTAGTGTCTTGTTTCTCCTCTCAGCAACACCATTTTGCTGAGGAGTTTTGGGAGCACTATATTGTCTTGTAATACCCTTTTCATCATAAAATGCATCAGGGATTTGATTCTTGAATTCAGTTCCTTGATCACATCTTATGATTTTGATCTTGTGATCACTTTGATTCTCAATTTTTAAGATGAAATTCTTCAGAATCTCAGGGGTCTCATCCTTAGTTCTAAGAAAGAAAACCCAAGTGAATCTTGTAAAATCATCTGTGATCACCAAATAATAAGAGGTCCTTCCTAGACTCATTACACTGGTGGGGCCAAAGAGATCCATATGTAATAAGTGTAGGGGAGTAGTGATGGAGTTCTTTTCCTTAGGCTTGTGAGATACCTTATGTTGCTTCCCTTTCAGGCATGCAACACAATGATCATCACTTGTAAACTCTTTCTTTGGCATTCTAGTTACCAAATCATGTTTAATTAGTTTATTCATGTTCTTAAAGTTTACATGGCACATTCTTTTATGCCATAGGAAAGACTCATTAATATATGCTTTAGACAGAAAGCATGAAACTTCTCCAGAGGGAGATGTTTCTTGCAAATCCATCTTGTACATGTTCCATTTCCTGGGGGCTCTAAGCAGGATGTGCTCATGAGGAATGACCACTCCAGGCTTGAGAACAATGCACTCATGCTCAGTAAAGAGCTTGTTATGACTCTGATCACAAAATTGGGATACACTCAGAAGATTGTACCCAAGCTCCTTGACAAAGTTTACCTTTTCAATGCTAAGCATACCATTTGTGACCTTGCCCCTTCCAAAAATGTAACCACCTTCATCTCCTCCAAAAGCAACTGGTCCTCCATCAATCCTCTCAAAGTTATAGAGTAGTGACCTATTGCCTGTCATGTGCCTGGAACAGCCACTATCAATGATCCAGACTGTGACATCTCATATTTTCGTTAAATTAAAAGTAAACTTTGTTAAGTTTTAAAAGGACCTTTTATGTCAATTTTGAAACTTTATGGACTTATTATGCTTGATAATTAGTTTGGGGTTTAACAAATTAATAGAAATAATATTAATAATGTTTAAAACGTTGGTTAATAAAATAAAGCTTATCAACAAGGGATAAAAATCTTAAAAATAATTGTTATAATAGTAATTATAAAGATATTATTATTACTATTACTAATAATAATATTAATGTTAATGTAATAAAACTAATAATAATAACATTAACAAAAATTAATGATAACAATAATGTTAATAATACTAATCTATTAAACTTGTAAAAGTTAAAACTTAAAGTAAATAAGTTAAGGGGTTAAGGTTGCTATTTTTAAAACTTCAAAAGAAAGCTTTGAGTATAAAATAACAAAGCACAAAGATACAGGGACTGAAAGTGTAAACACCCAAACCAACCCCCTTTCCCCCTCGTCGGCTGCCATCTTTCCGGCCAACCTCCGGCGTTAACTCCGGCGACTACTTCTCTTTTGAAACGCTTAATTAAAACGCGATTAAACCGAACTCTAACTCTTAAACATCGGTTTCGAACTTAAAAGCATGTTTAATTGAGTTTATTCGACCATTAACATAGTAAATCGAAACCGAAGTCATCAACACAAATCCTTAACTCGTTGATCTGGTATCTGTTGGAATTTCATCTGTTTGAATGATGGGAAACTTTCTAACCAGTTCTCTAAACCATTCTGAACCATCAATCGCACGAACAAAGCACACAATCAAGCCATTCGATTATCACCTTGACATCAAACCTGCAACTCAACTAAACTCCATCTTCAAAGCTTCCAAACGCGAAATTATTAGAGGGCTTTTCATCATCAAGCTTACTGGAAGCCTTCTGCAAAGTGAATTCGAGTATCAACGGCATTTACTATCCGAACCATTCACGACTTGGTTGCTGTTATTTCTTTGAGTCGAACCATTGAAATCGAACAATATTTGGGTAATTAAAACTACTTTCATGCTCGATTTTTCATAGGGATTAAAAGCCCTAACAGTAATTAGATTAACATACACGAATTGATCCCCAATTTGGGGTTGGATGAAACTAGGGTTCTTGTTATTTGGGGAGAAATCCTTGGAATTGTGTTTTAAATTTAATGCAAACTGATGATAACCGCGGCTGTATGCCTTGGTTCACCGGTTAAGACACCCCACGTCAACTTGGAGGTCACGGGTTCGAGACCCGGCCACCCCATATTTTTTTAAAAATGGCCTTTTCAGCCTTAAATTAATTTTAGAAAATTCTTAATTAACATTAAAACAATATTTTTATAATCTTTAAATATTTTTAGGCATCAAATAAATTTCTGAAATATTTCTAAAATTTTAGATAACTAAAAAACCCTTGTAATAAAAACATTTTAAAGGTTATTCGTGGATTATTATATGTTTTTTTTTTTAAAAAAAATAAAATATTAGTGACCCGAACTCTCTCTTTATTTATATATCGTTTAGATCACGTTATTTTAAATAGAGATTTTATGAAACATTATAAACTAATATGTTAAATAATTTTATATTATTTTGCAAGTTATATAACTTAGTAAATTATAAACACTGTCAAAATGTACTTTTTTTTTAAAAAAACTTAAATATCCTTTTATGTGAATGACTTTCTTTTAAAATAATAACCGTATATAATTATGGACTCGAAACAATAAATCTTTATAACATTAATAGGTATTATATTAATTAAAGTTTTATCATGATAATTGTAGAAATTATATATCTTATAATTCCACAAATTATTTATAAATATTATTCTTTGAAAACTAAAAAGAATTAAGTACATATTGAACTCCAACTTTGTTATATTTAAATTCATTTCTAAAATATTTACATATATAATTCTTCTAATGGATTATAAATGCAAATAATTACTATGTGAATTGTTACTTATCAAAAACATCTTAAAACTATTGAAACCCTAATCATTATCTGAACGTTAATCATATTGTTAATCATCACCTTGTAATGCGTATTTAGGTGTCTTGTAATGAATACTTGGGATCACTTTGGATCATCCTTTAATCTTTAATTATCATCTTGTAATGCTTATATCAAAGTGAGTATTTCCATACCCCCTTTTTGTTTATTTTCACACTTTGGGTGAAACATGTTAACTTATACTTTGCACTTGTAAACTTATTTGAGACTTGTAAACTTTATGGCAATTCATCATGTTAAGTTGTGGTTAGTTGAACTTTTGTGGTTACCATGTTATGGCGTTATATGTACAATCATTAACTATTGCTAGCCCAGCGAAGTCATAGATCTATGGGTAAGACATGCCTGCTTGGTTGATCCAAGTACACTTAGCTGATCGTATATACTTTTAACGTTTGAGACTTGTAAAACATTGTCGAGGTTTGATTGTTGCATTGTTCATAACATCCCTAATCACTTTATTCACTAACTTATGACTTGAATTGCCATCTTTTATATACTTATGTATTGAAAACTATGGAATGCTCACCAACATTTTTATGTTGACCCTTTATTTTTAACATGTTTCAGGAAATGCCCAAGTTTGATTATGTACTCTTTGAAGCTTGCACATCTAGGAATGGACCTAGATAAATAAATATAATAAGAATCATTTGTACACTCTATGTTATGCTTTTATTCTTTTTGAGACTTATGTATGTAATGTGACAATTGAAACTTATGTTAAAATTATATTTGGATTATTAATAGCGTTATGTGGCTGTGAACGATCTTAACTCTCACTCCTCGACGTTTCCGCCGTCAAGGTTGGGGTGTGACAGATTGGTATCAGAGCCCATAACTATAGGGATTTAGGTTATTACAAATGGTGACCTAGACTATAGTTGCATGAACCTCATAGAAATATCCTTATACCTTTGTGCTTACATGTTGTTTGCATGCTACATAATGCTATGCCTTTTGTGCAACTTGATGCCTTAGCATAGGATTGCCTTATGTATGCTTAACTTAGTTACTTGTCTCCCTAAACTTAACCTTGACTCTTTGACTCTCCCCGAACATGAACTCTCTTAATCTTATTCTCAATGACATGTGGAATCTACACTTATCATCTAGGTTCAATTCCTTAGACTCTATGTCTAATCTATAAAAATCTCATCAATGTTTTGATTACATAAACCAAAGAAATTTGTGTGACACATAGACACCTGTATTCTGGATTTCCTGGCAAAAGGCCTTCGGGCTAAGGCAAGCATATCGTATAAATCTCATTGTGAGACTAGTTATGCTTACCTGGGGATTTCTGGGATGAGTGATAAACTATGGTCAACATACACAAGTCTCTATGGCAAATGGGTCAATTTACCTTGACGTGTCAACGATTCCAAATGGTAATGCGTTACCAAATGGAACCATCCTCTACGTATCTTAAAAATCTTTGATTCCTTGAACGGTATCCCTATATTCTTATCATACATATGTTCTTATTAATATTGAACCTACCCTACATTTCAACCCGTACGTTTAAACACCGTTATACGTTGAGCGTTTCATGTAACTACTTCTATATCTTGACCAACGTGAACATGGATCTTAATATACCCAAAGATATTGGGAATCTAAACCGAATGGTCATCAAAAACTTTAAACCGTTACTTATGGTTATCAAGTCTTCTTAAGGATGTGTCCCATAACTAAGAACATGAAATGCTATAGGTGGAATTCTTACATCTCGGGAAACTTTGTCTAGGCAATGTGTAAATGGTGATTTGACTCGATCATTGAATCCATTTACTTGACTCGAAACCCTTGAGATGAATGATCACTTATAAGTACGTGTGTCTTCAATAAGACTATGGTTGACCTCATATCTTGAGAAGTCCGTGTATTCCTTTCGATTGTGAATCGAACGTTCACATCTCGTTGTGGCGTTGAATAATTTCCTGCCCTTAATTTCGTCTTCCCGATTGAAACCATCCAAGATTTGAACACCACAACAACTTCTGTTATCTTGAACTTTGATCTTAAGCTTGTAAGCATGATTTTTCCTTTTGTTACATTGATGTAATTTGAAATTTTCCGAATTTCTAATTGATATTATTTCCCTTTTGTCGTTAAGTCAAACTCCGTACCGTCTGCACAGTGAGAGATGCAAGTGTTTGAAAGTCAACCTATGACTAAGAACACCCGTATCTCCTAAATGATTCTAATTCATCAAAACAGGGGTGATTCCCTTACTTTGATGATTCTCGATTCGTTTCGATAAATGGTTTCCAATTGTGATTTATAAAAATTTCATCCTCTGGATCGGGGTGATTTCCTTATCCCGAGGATTGACTTCAATTATTTTATTTGGAATGGCATTTCACAAATGACATGATCTCACCAAAATAGGATTGAAACCCGTACTTTGGTGACAAATGTCAATCTTCGATTGTTTTCTTTTTGCTATTATGAAATTCAATCATCAAGATAGGCGTGAATTCCATACCTTGATGATAATATCATCTCTAAGAATTGTATTTGTTCAAATGAGACGACTTCATCAAAGTAGGAGTGAATACTGGATTTTGATGAAGAAGTTCATCTTGTTATATTTTGTTTTTGTAAAACTTCACCGTTAAGATAGGAGTGATTTCCCTTACCTTAATGGTGAGTTACCTCGTCTTATTTTTGTGGATCCTCAACAAGGAGTTGGGATCGAACTTTTTGATTGGTAAGTTAGTGGTCATACCTTGGGAGTACACCATCAAGTTAGGAGTGAAAACCACACCTTGATGACTATTCTCATTTCTTGATCTCCAACTTACCAAGGTTTTTAATCAAGTGACAAGAAACATGTAGTAACTTGAAGGGTGAACCAATGTCAGTGTTGGGACCTATCAAGCCAAAGCATGGTTTCTGAACTTGAAAGGAGACCCGATCACTCTAGGTTAATTTTGATTCCGAGCTTGGAGCATTTAAATTGATTTCTTTCCCTTTATCTTTATGTTTTGATTGATCTAGCTATATCGAACCATTTATTCCCTACTTATCAACTTTCATTTTGAGATATCATCAACACGTGATTGTGTGATGGTAGTTTTTTTTAAACAATCTTTCTACTAAATAAAGACATTATCAACTTGTGGTTATGTTTTTCTAGTCATACGAATGTTCTCGACTGTACTCATGGGTTTGATGAACTGTGTATGCAAACTATACAAGGAAATTTGCTACCTTGCAAGATATAAGTACATTTCCTATTGTTCACGTCATTTCTTAAATCGTCTTTAATCCTTAACCATTGAAAATCATTAAAACACTATCTTGATTTTGATCAACGAGACTCGTTATTACTTACGTTATGACGCGGATATAAAGGTTCATAAATCTTCGTAACTTGTAGGCATGGGTTTGGCATGTATCCAAGTGTCTTACCATCACATATGACAAGACCTAACATTCGTGTTCCTATGAATCTCCTGCTTAACTTTTCATCGTTAAGTGCCTCTTATCTTAGATGCCATGATGACAAATGGTGCATTATAGACCGATTAACTAATTTCATATTGACTCATGTGGGTAACGGGTTGAGAAATTGGCTCGTATCTATCCCAAATAGTCGTATACCGTGGTAGGTCGTTAAACATCGATCATTAATTTGGATGATCAATTCATTTTCTGTTTTTTTTTAAAATGTTCCTAACTATCGTCGTGAACTTATTCCAAAATCTTCGCATATCGTATTAATCTTAGACCGATGATTGGTCAAAGGAGAGATACATATTCACAAAATATGCGTTAAGATCGTTTCATATAGTGACGTTTGGGATTCTCAAATCCTGACGGTTAACCTTTCTTATCATGGTTGGTCCTTTTATGATTTCTAGATATCAATTTACTACGAAATTACATTCTAGAAGTTGTGACTTATGAATCTAAGGTACCATGGTAGCTCGTTATCGTTTTTCAACGTTTCATCTCAAAATGTCTCGCGTTTATAATGTTAAGGATCTTGTAAGATTACATAAAGTGAAGCATTCCACTTGTAATCAAACGTCAAACACTGTTCGTTGAACACTCACCTTTCATTACAATTCCTTTGTTTCATTTAAGTTCATTCTTAATTTCGGGACGAAATTCTTTTAAGTTGGGGAGACTGTGACATCTCATATTTTCGTTAAATTAAAAGTAAACTTTGTTAAGTTTTAAAAGGACCTTTTATGTCAATTTTGAAACTTTATGGACTTATTATGCTTGATAATTAGTTTGGGGTTTAACAAATTAATAGAAATAATATTAATAATGTTTAAAACGTTGGTTAATAAAATAAAGCTTATCAACAAGGGATAAAAATCTTAAAAATAATTGTTATAATAGTAATTATAAAGATATTATTATTACTATTACTAATAAAAATATTAATGTTAATGTAATAAAACTAATAATAATAACATTAACAAAAATTAATGATAACAATAATGTTAATAATACTAATCTATTAAACTTGTAAAAGTTAAAACTTAAAGTAAATAAGTTAGGGGGTTAAGGTTGCTATTTTTAAAACTTCAAAAGAAAGCTTTGAGTATAAAATAACAAAGCACAAAGATACAGGGACTGAAAGTGTAAAACACCCAAACCAACCCCCTTTCCTTCTCGTCGGCTGCCATCTTTCCGGCCAACCTCCGGCGTTAACTCCGGCGACGACTTCTCTTTTGAAACGCTTAATTAAAACGCGATTACCCAAACTATAACTCTTAAACATCGGTTTCGAACTTAAAAGCATGTTTAATTGAGTTTATTCGACCATTAACATAGTAAATCGAAACCGAAGTCATCAACACAAATCCTTAACTCGTTGATCTGGTATCTGTTGGAATTTCATCTGTTTGAATGATGGGAAACTTTCTAACCAGTTCTCTAAACCATTCTGAACCATCAATCGCACGAACAAAGCACACAATCAAGCCATTCGATTATCACCTTGACATCAAACCTGCAACTCAACTAAACTCCATCTTCAAAGCTTCCAAACGCGAAATTATTAGAGGGCTTTTCATCATCAAGCTTACTGGAAGCCTTCTGCAAAGTGAATTCGAGTATCAACGGCATTTACTATCCGAACCATTCACGACTTGGTTGCTGTTATTTCTTTGAGTCGAACCATTGAAATCGAACAATATTTGGGTAATTAAAACTACTTTCATGCTCGATTTTTCATAGGGATTAAAAGCCCTAACAGTAATTAGATTAACATACACGAATTGATCCTCAATTCGGGGTTGGATGAAACTAGGGTTCTTGTTATTTGGGGAGAAATCCTTGGAATTGTGTTTTAAATTTAATGCAAACTGATGATAACCGCGGCTGTATGCCTTGGTTCACCGGTTAAGACACCCCACGTCAACTTGGAGGTCACGGGTTCGAGACCCGGCCACCCCATATTTTTTTTTAAAAATGGCCTTTTCAGCCTTAGATTAATTTTAGAAAATTCCTAATTAACATAAAAACAATATTTTTATAATCTTTAAATATTTTTAGGCATCAAATAAATTTCTGAAATATTTCTAAAATTTTAGATAACTAAAAACCCTTGTAATAAAACATTTTAAAGGTTATTCGTGGATTATTTATATGTTTTTTTTTTAAAAAAAATAAAATATTAGTGACCCGAACTCTCTCTTTATTTATATATCGTTTAAATCACGTTATTTTAAATAGAGATTTTATGAAACATTATAAACTAATATGTTAAATAATTTTATATTATTTTGCAAGTTATATAACTTAGTAAATTATAAACACTGTCAAAATGTACTTTTTTTTAAAACTTAAATATCCTTTTATGTGAATGACTTTCTTTTAAAATAATAACCGTATATAATTATGGACTCGAAACAATAAATCTTTATAACATTAATAGGCATTATATTAATTAAAGTTTTATCATGATAATTGTAGAAATTATATATCTTATAATTCCACAAATTATTTACAAATATTATTCTTTGAAAACTAAAAAGAATTAAGTACATATTGAACTCCAACTTTGTTATATTTAAATTCATTTCTAAAATATTTACATATATAATTCTTCTAATGGATTATAAATGCAAATAATTACTATGTGAATTGTTACTTATCAAAAACATCTTAAAACTATTGAAACCCTAATCATTATCTGAACGTTAATCATATTGTTAATCATCACCTTGTAATGCGTATTTAGGTGTCTTGTAATGAATACTTGGGATCACTTTGGATCATCCTTTAATCTTTAATTATCATCTTGTAATGCTTATATCAAAGTGAGTATTTCCATACCCCCTTTTTGTTTATTTTCACACTTTGGGTGAAACATGTTAACTTATACTTTGCACTTGTAAACTTATTTGAGACTTGTAAACTTTATGGCAATTCATCATGTTAAGTTGTGGTTAGTTGAACTTTTGTGGTTACCATGTTATGGCGTTATATGTACAATCATTAACTATTGCTAGCCCAGCGAAGTCATAGATCTATGGGTAAGACATGCCTGCTTGGTTGATCCAAGTACACTTAGCTGATCGTATATACTTTTAACGTTTGAGACTTGTAAAACATTGTCGAGGTTTGATTGTTGCATTGTTCATAACATCCCTAATCACTTTATTCACTAACTTATGACTTGAATTGCCATCTTTTATATACTTATGTATTGAAAACTATGGAATGCTCACCAACATTTTTATGTTGACCCTTTATTTTTAACATGTTTCAGGAAATGCCCAAGTTTGATTATGTACTCTTTGAAGCTTGCACATCTAGGAATGGACCTAGATAAATAAATATAATAAGAATCATTTGTACACTCTATGTTATGCTTTTATTCTTTTTGAGACTTATGTATGTAATGTGACAATTGAAACTTATGTTAAAATTATATTTGGATTATTAATAGCGTTATGTGGCTGTGAACGATCTTAACTCTCACTCCTCGACGTTTCCGCCGTCAAGGTTGGGGTGTGACAGATTGGTATCAGAGCCCATAACTATAGGGATTTAGGTTATTACAAATGGTGACCTAGACTATAGTTGCATGAACCTCATAGAAATATCCTTATACCTTTGTGCTTACATGTTGTTTGCATGCTACATAATGCTATGCCTTCTGTGCAACTTGATGCCTTAGCATAGGATTGCCTTATGTATGCTTAACTTAGTTACTTGTCTCCCTAAACTTAACCTTGACTCTTTGACTCTCCCCGAACATGAACTCTCTTAATCTTATTCTCAATGACATGTGGAATCTACACTTATCATCTAGGTTCAATTCCTTAGACTCTATGTCTAATCTATAAAAATCTCATCAAGGTTTTGATTACATAAACCAAAGAAATTTGTGTGACACATAGACACCTGTATTCTGGATTTCCTGGCAAAAGGCCTTCGGGCTAAGGCAAGCATATCGTATAAATCTCATTGTGAGACTAGTTATGCTTACCTGGGGATTTCTGGGATGAGTGATAAACTATGGTCAACATACACAAGTCTCTATGGCAAATGGGTCAATTTACCTTGACGTGTCAACGATTCCAAATGGTAATGCGTTACCAAATGGAACCATCCTCTACGTATCTTAAAAATCTTTGATTCCTTGAACGGTATCCCTATATTCTTATCATACATATGTTCTTATTAATATTGAACCTACCCTACATTTCAACCCATACGTTTAAACACCGTTATACGTTGAGCGTTTCATGTAACTACTTCTATATCTTGACCAACGTGAACATGGATCTTAATATACCCAAAGATATTGGGAATCTAAACCGAATGGTCATCAAAAACTTTAAACCGTTACTTATGGTTATCAAGTCTTCTTAAGGATGTGTCCCATAACTAAGAACATGAAATGCTATAGGTGGAATTCTTACATCTCGGGAAACTTTGTCTAGGCAATGTGTAAATGGTGATTTGACTCGATCATTGAATCCATTTACTTGACTCGAAACCCTTGAGATGAATGATCACTTATAAGTACGTGTGTCTTCAATAAGACTATGGTTGACCTCATATCTTGAGAAGTCCGTGTATTCCTTTCGATTGTGAATCGAACGTTCACATCTCGTTGTGGCGTTGAATAATTTCCTGCCCTTAATTTCGTCTTCCCGATTGAAACCATCCAAGATTTGAACACCACAACAACTTCTGTTATCTTGAACTTTGATCTTAAGCTTGTAAGCATGATTTTTCCTTTTGTTACATTGATGTAATTTGAAATTTTCCGAATTTCTAATTGATATTATTTCCCTTTTGTCGTTAAGTCAAACTCCGTACCGTCTGCACAGTGAGAGATGCAAGTGTTTGAAAGTCAACCTATGACTAAGAACACCCGTATCTCCTAAATGATTCTAATTCATCAAAACAGGGGTGATTCCCTTACTTTGATGATTCTCGATTCGTTTCGATAAATGGTTTCCAATTGTGATTTATAAAAATTTCATCCTCTGGATCGGGGTGATTTCCTTATCCCGAGGATTGACTTCAATTATTTTATTTGGAATGGCATTTCACAAATGACATGATCTCACCAAAATAGGATTGAAACCCGTACTTTGGTGACAAATGTCAATCTTCGATTGTTTTCTTTTTGCTATTATGAAATTCAATCATCAAGATAGGCGTGAATTCCATACCTTGATGATAATATCATCTCTAAGAATTGTATTTGTTCAAATGAGACGACTTCATCAAAGTAGGAGTGAATACTGGATTTTGATGAAGAAGTTCATCTTGTTATATTTTGTTTTTGTAAAACTTCACCGTTAAGATAGGAGTGATTTCCCTTACCTTAATGGTGAGTTACCTCGTCTTATTTTTGTGGATCCTCAACAAGGAGTTGGGATCGAACTTTTTGATTGGTAAGTTAGTGGTCATACCTTGGGAGTACACCATCAAGTTAGGAGTGAAAACCACACCTTGATGACTATTCTCATTTCTTGATCTCCAACTTACCAAGGTTTTTAATCAAGTGACAAGAAACATGTAGTAACTTGAAGGGTGAACCAATGTCAGTGTTGGGACCTATCAAGCCAAAGCATGGTTTCTGAACTTGAAAGGAGACCCGATCACTCTAGGTTAATTTTGATTCCGAGCTTGGAGCATTTAAATTGATTTCTTTCCCTTTATCTTTATGTTTTGATTGATCTAGCTATATCGAACCATTTATTCCCTACTTATCAACTTTCATTTTGAGATATCATCAACACGTGATTGTGTGATGGTAGTTTTTTTTAAACAATCTTTCTACTAAATAAAGACATTATCAACTTGTGGTTATGTTTTTCTAGTCATACGAATGTTCTCGACTGTACTCATGGGTTTGATGAACTGTGTATGCAAACTATACAAGGAAATTTGCTACCTTGCAAGATATAAGTACATTTCCTATTGTTCACGTCATTTCTTAAATCGTCTTTAATCCTTAACCATTGAAAATCATTAAAACACTATCTTGATTTTGATCAACGAGACTCGTTATTACTTACGTTATGACGCGGATATAAAGGTTCATAAATCTTCGTAACTTGTAGGCATGGGTTTGGCATGTATCCAAGTGTCTTACCATCACATATGACAAGACCTAACATTCGTGTTCCTATGAATCTCCTGCTTAACTTTTCATCGTTAAGTGCCTCTTATCTTAGATGCCATGATGACAAATGGTGCATTATAGACCGATTAACTAATTTCATATTGACTCATGTGGGTAACGGGTTGAGAAATTGGCTCGTATCTATCCCAAATAGTCGTATACCGTGGTAGGTTGTTAAACATCGATCATTAATTTGGATGATCAATTCATTTTCTGTTTTTTTTATAATGTTCCTAACTATCGTCGTGAACTTATTCCAAAATCTTCGCATATCGTATTAATCTTAGATCGATGATTGGTCAAAGGAGAGATACATATTCACAAAATATGCGTTAAGATCGTTTCATATAGTGACGTTTGGGATTCTCAAATCCTGACGGTTAACCTTTCTTATCATGGTTGGTCCTTTTATGATTTCTAGATATCAATTTACTACGAAATTACATTCTAGAAGTTGTGACTTATGAATCTAAGGTACCATGGTAGCTCGTTATCGTTTTTCAACGTTTCATCTCAAAATGTCTCGCGTTTATAATGTTAAGGATCTTGTAAGATTACATAAAGTGAAGCATTCCACTTGTAATCAAACGTCAAACACTGTTCGTTGAACACTCACCTTTCATTACAATTCCTTTGTTTCATTTAAGTTCATTCTTAATTTCGGGACGAAATTCTTTTAAGTTGGGGAGACTGTGACATCTCATATTTTCGTTAAATTAAAAGTAAACTTTGTTAAGTTTTAAAAGGACCTTTTATGTCAATTTTGAAACTTTATGGACTTATTATGCTTGATAATTAGTTTGGGGTTTAACAAATTAATAGAAATAATATTAATAATGTTTAAAACGTTGGTTAATAAAATAAAGCTTATCAACAAGGGATAAAAATCTTAAAAATAATTGTTATAATAGTAATTATAAAGATATTATTATTACTATTACTAATAAAAATATTAATGTTAATGTAATAAAACTAATAATAATAACATTAACAAAAATTAATGATAACAATAATGTTAATAATACTAATCTATTAAACTTGTAAAAGTTAAAACTTAAAGTAAATAAGTTAGGGGGTTAAGGTTGCTATTTTTAAAACTTCAAAAGAAAGCTTTGAGTATAAAATAACAAAGCACAAAGATACAGGGACTGAAAGTGTAAAACACCCAAACCAACCCCCTTTCCTTC
Source organism: Flaveria ramosissima (assembly GCA_025215565.1). Lineage (NCBI taxonomy): Eukaryota > Viridiplantae > Streptophyta > Magnoliopsida > Asterales > Asteraceae > Flaveria > Flaveria ramosissima. Next base: position 46,158,700 of record CM046046.1, read on the forward strand.
TCGTCGGCTGCCATCTTTCCGGCCAACCTCCGGCGTTAACTCCGGCGACGACTTCTCTTTTGAAACGCTTAATTAAAACGCGATTACCCAAACTATAACTCTTAAACATCGGTTTCGAACTTAAAAGCATGTTTAATTGAGTTTATTCGACCATTAACATAGTAAATCGAAACCGAAGTCATCAACACAAATCCTTAACTCGTTGATCTGGTATCTGTTGGAATTTCATCTGTTTGAATGATGGGAAACTTTCTAACCAGTTCTCTAAACCATTCTGAACCATCAATCGCACGAACAAAGCACACAATCAAGCCATTCGATTATCACCTTGACATCAAACCTGCAACTCAACTAAACTACATCTTCAAAGCTTCCAAACGCGAAATTATTAGAGGGCTTTTCATCATCAAGCTTACTGGAAGCCTTCTGCAAAGTGAATTCGAGTATCAACGGCATTTACTATCCGAACCATTCACGACTTGGTTGCTGTTATTTCTTTGAGTCGAACCATTGAAATCGAACAATATTTGGGTAATTAAAACTACTTTCATGCTCGATTTTTCATAGGGATTAAAAGCCCTAACAATAATTAGATTAACATACACGAATTGATCCTCAATTTGGGGTTGGATGAAACTAGGGTTCTTGTTATTTGGGGAGAAATCCTTGGAATTGTGTTTTAAATTTAATGCAAACTGATGATAACCGCGGCTGTATGCCTTGGTTCACCGGTTAAGACACCCCACGTCAACTTGGAGGTCACGGGTTCGAGACCCGGCCACCCCATATTTTTTTAAAAATGGCCTTTTCAGCCTTAAATTATTTTTAGAAAATTCTTAATTAACATAAAAACAATATTTTTATAATCTTTAAATATTTTTAGGCATCAAATAAATTTCTGAAATATTTCTAAAATTTTAGATAACTAAAAACCCTTGTAATAAAACATTTTAAAGGTTATTCGTGGATTATTTATATGGTTTTTTTTAAAAAAAAATAAAATATTAGTGACCCGAACTCTCTCTTTATTTATATATCGTTTAAATCACGTTATTTTAAATAGAGATTTTATGAAACATTATAAACTAATATGTTAAATAATTTTATATTATTTTGCAAGTTATATAACTTAGTAAATTATAAACACTGTCAAAATGTACTTTTTTTTTTAAAACTTAAATATCCTTTTATGTGAATGACTTTCTTTTAAAATAATAACCGTATATAATTATGGACTCGAAACAATAAATCTTTATAACATTAATAGGCATTATATTAATTAAAGTTTTATCATGATAATTGTAGAAATTATATATCTTATAATTCCACAAATTATTTACAAATATTATTCTTTGAAAACTAAAAAGAATTAAGTACATATTGAACTCCAACTTTGTTATATTTAAATTCATTTCTAAAATATTTACATATATAATTCTTCTAATGGATTATAAATGTAAATAATTACTATGTGAATTGTTACTTATCAAAAACCTCTTAAAACTATTGAAACCCTAATCATTATTTGAACGTTAATCATATTGTTAATCTTCACCTTGTAATGCATATTTAGGTGTCTTGTAATGAATACTTGGGATCACTTTGGATCATCCTTTAATCTTTATTTATCATCCTGTAATGCTTATATCAAAGTGAGTATTTCCATACCCCCTTTTTGTTTATTTTCACACTTTGGGGTGAAACATGTTAACTTATACTTTGCACTTGTAAACTTATTTGAGACTTGTAAACTTTATGGAAATTCATCATGTTAAGTTGTGGTTAGTTGAACTTTTGTGGTTACCATGTTATGGCGTTATATGTACAATCATTAACTATTGCTAGCCCAGCGAAGTCATAGATCTATGGGTAAGACAAGCCTGCTTGGTTGATCCAAGTACACTTAGCTGATCGTATACTTTTAACGTTTGAGACTTGTAAAACATTGTCGAGGTTTGATTGTTGCATTGTTCATAACATCCCTAATCACTTTATTCACTAACTTATGACTTGAATTGCCATCTTTTATATACTTATGTATTGAAAACTATGGAATGCTCACCAAAATTTTTATGTTGACCTTTTATTTTTAACATGTTTCAGGAAATGCCCAAGTTTGATTATGTATTCTTTGAAGCTTGCACATCTAGGAATGGACCTAGATAAATAAATATAATAAGAATCATTTGTACACTCTATGTTATGCTTTTATTCTTTTTGAGACTTATGTATGTAATGTGACAATTGAAACTTATGTTAAAATTATATTTGGATTATTAATAGCGTTATGTGGCTGTGAACGATCTTAACTCTCACTCCTCGACGTTTCCGCCGTCAAGGTTGGGGTGTGACACAGACATTCTTGTTTGTCTTGAGCTGTTCCTGCACAAAGAAAATGATTAGTTACATTTGGAAACCCAAGCCTTATTTATCTGGGGCTCACTAAGTATAATAGAAGGTAATGCAACAGTATTAGATCCTATGGTTGTGCTAGAAGGATCTTGAGTTGTTGTTGATGGAGAAACTTCAGTCACTTGGTCTTTCTTAGACTTCCACATCATCTTTGGAGTCTTGGACTTGACCTTCAAAACTTCAGAAGCTTTGGGGACTTCGGAAGTTTTAATGACTGAACCATCGGAAGATTCTGCAGTCACTGCAGCAGACTTCAGTGCTTCGGAAGAATTCCTTTCTTTCGAGACCAACTTCTCTTCCGAAGGTAATTTTCCATTTTCCTTCTTCTTTGATTTGGAGCTTTCGAACAAAATCGGACATCTTTTCATTCTTTAAAGCTGCAAAATTATCAAACCGACATTGTGCAATTGTGAGATTATCAGATTCGAAGGATTTAACCAGTTCTGCAAAAGCCATTTTTATTTATTTTATGTTTATTGCAATTAAACGCCCCAAAAATAATTTTCCCAAAATTTTAATTTTTAGAACAATTCTCCCGTGGGAAAAATAATTTTTTTTTAAAAATGTCACTCTATGCAATTTTAGCAACTGGAGGTGAAATCAATTAATCTCAACTAGTCAATTTTTTAATCTTTAACTAGTTTGCATTGGTAAAACGCAAACAATTGTTATATTTTTTTGTTATTTTTTAATGAGCCCACACATTAGTTTTTTTTAAAAAAATTCAGCCCATTTATAAGCCCAATATCAATTTTTTTTAAAAAAATGCTAGCCCAATGACTTTAAATTTTTTTAATGAATGCAGCCCAAATTTAGCCCATTAAGGTTCTAGGTCCAATCCACTTAAACAAACCCTAATTAAATTTTTAAACAAAAATCGTTTTTTTATTAAAAACCGAATTTTAGGGTTTCTAAAACCCAAACTCAGCCGCCATATAGAAAGACTTTCTCACCCTTCTTTCTCTCCTTCCTACTCTCTTTGATCTGCTTTTTTTTTCTTTTCACACTAAAACAAAACAATAACAAACCCTAAATCGAGATTCCAAAGGAGGCTAACTTCTTTTAATCGAGGTTTGATCGAAATTTGGATTGATGCGTTTGATCTGGAGGTTGTTTGGAGTCTGATTTTGATCTGATCGGAAGGGGGAATGGAACCTGAGGTGACTAAGCGTCGAGGAAGAAAGAGGAAGAGGAGGAATGGGGAAGATGAAGATAAAAAAAGAGCTGGATGTACGAAGAACGGTCGTGATTCGCGAGGTCATAGGTCGGTGTGAAGATTTATGGAGATCAGGTCGCGAAGCCTGGTGCTATCATCATTCGACAGAGAGGAACGAAGGTCCATCCAGAAAAGAATGTCGGGATTGGTAAAGATCACACCATTTTTTCTTTAATTGATGTTTTGTCTCCTCTGTTTTACGCACTTTATTCGGTTGTTAGAGGTTTGTTTGGGCATCGTTTAGTTTCGCAGGTGATAATTTCGGCAACAATTTCGCTCGGATTTTCGCTGAAAAAATGAACTTTCGTTTAGGAAATGGTAATTTTGCAGCTTAGTTTCGCGGGTTGAAGACCTGAAGATTCTGAAGAACACCAAGAACACACACAACTGTGTGTGAGAGAAAATCTCCGAATCTGAATTTTTTTTGTTGAATCTTGTATAGATTTAGGAGTAGATCTGATTTCTAACTTGTAAATCTTTAACTTCCTTGTAAAATTTTGTAGATCTGATGATTTTGATGAATATTTGAAATTTTTTAATTTTCAGATCTAGTTTCTCTCTCTAAAACCCTCACTTTCTCTCTCTAAGTTCTGATGAACACCTACAAAAATCAACAATAAATTCTTCTAATCTTCAATGCATTTGATCCAATAAGGCTCTGATACCAAATTATAAATCCAGGGTGAACACTTGAATCAAATAATATGAAGATTTGTAAGATCAAACAATGATAAGCACACAAAAATCCCAAATCGATCTAATATGATTGCATATGATTTGTATAATGTGAAAACCTCAATCAAAATGGTCGTTCAACCATTTTTCTCTCTAATTACAATTAACCTATTTATATTCTAGACTAATATTCACTAATTGCACTTAACCCTCTAGACTTAGGCTAATTAATGGAAATTACATATAATGCATAAAAATGACTAAAACAAGATAAAAAATACATTTTTTAAACCAAATATATTTCTTACAATAAAACTCCTAGTCTTCTAAATCTTCAACGTCTCGTATCGGTTCTTCGTCTCGAACGTTTCGGGTTTGACTTTTGTTGACTTTGACCGTGACGTTGACTTTTGTTGACTTTGATTGTGTTGATAATATAGACTATCTTGTACAGCTCCAACAAGACAACACGATCCAACTGATGCAATCTGAGGCCTAATAGGCATTTGATGCTTCACTAACTGAAAAAACTTCTCCTCAGTAGTAACATGAAATCTTCAACTTCTCCAACCTGAGGTTTTATGAGAGCATATATCTGAATAACCTTCCACTTGTCAACCCAAGTCCACAGACAAGCTGCAAGGTTAGCATATGGGATTCAAGAGAGGGTGTATGAAGAGTTCGAGACAAGATCAAGACTATATAGACAGAGGCTAGCAGGTAAGGCTATTGGTCAACTGGATGTTAAGGTAGACCCTAAGATTAGTTTCAAAGGGGAAACCTTGACCGAAGGCCTAGTAGCTGAACCTGTGAACATGGAGACATGAATCTCTTCAGCAGCCATTATCCTTAGTGAGGCACCAGCTGGTGAAGGTGCTTCACAGCCTCTCTCTGGCTAGAGCTTGAATGCTACATCAGGCAATGAAGGCCAAAGCTCTCTCCACCCTGAGTCACAAAGGCCTGTGAGTGACAAAGGGAAAATGAAATTGACTCCTGAGGAGATCGAGGAGGAGGAAATAGAGAGGAAGAGGAAGCAAAGGGGATAAAGTTTTATTGGTTCCTCAGGCTTTATGGAAGCTGCTATCAGAGCTGTTCCCAGGCCAAACACTCAAAATGATTAGTTCAGGGCGGCCATGATAAACTATATGGGGACCAGGAACTATGAAATGGATGAAATTATTTCTCCCCCTTAGAAGAATTGAATGAACTGGCAGACATGGAAATGTCTAAGGAGAGAAAGATGGCAAAGTTACTCCTCAAGATCAAAGAAAAGAGAAGACAGAAAAGGCACTACAAGCATGCTCCTACCCTCTCCCCAGTTCAAGAAAGCCCTGAGTCAGAGGCTGTGGCTGCTGAACAAGCAAGTGAACAACCTCAGGTAGATAAGGAAGCTGACAGACAAAATATGATCAACTACCTGAGTGCCACAGACCTCTACCAGGCATCTGCACTTGTTCCCCTCTCATATGAGTACATTGAATTTGAGTATCTTAAGCACCTAGAAGAAGCTGCAAAGTCAAGAGCCATCATCCAAAAAATTAAAAGAAGTCTGCTGATAGGCAAAGAATGATGAGCTTCTTGAAGCTGTATGGATTCTCCGGAAGGAGGCTTGGTCCAATGTCTCTGTCCACTATGAATGAGCACATTAGGGTTATCAAGTAGAAGATTAAGAAGGGAGAGCTTGTAGACTTGCATTCTCCACCTAGCCAAGCTCCCCCTAAGGTTGAGGTTAAGGTTGAACCCACTCAGACAACACAACCTAAACCTAGAGCTGCATCTCAGCCAACCTCATCTTCTATTCAACAGTAGGGTCCTGCTTCCTCTTCTTCTGAACTAGGAAGGGAAGAGGATCTAGCTGTGAGAGGCACATCTGATCAACCTGGTATTCAAGACCAGCCCTCTCAATCAAAGACTCCAAAGAGGAGGAAAATGATGGCTTTAAAGAGTATATCAAAGAAGAAGCCAAAAGCATCCACCTCCAAGCCTCAGAATGAGTCTGAGCATCCTGAGGAAGTGCGACAAGACGCTGCTCAACCAACTCCATCTCAAGTAGAGCCTCTTGCATCTGGAAGACCCATCTTGTCTTGGACTTTTGGTGCTAATCTAGACAGATGGTATGTCATTAGAGATCAAGGTGGTCAAGATGTCTATTTCTGGGAAGGCATGCTTGATCTACCTCTGCATGATCTCCTTGACATGAGAAGATATTATGAGAGTTTGAAGGATCCTGACCAAATGATGAAGAAGGGAATGGTCTTGATACTAATGAGGACTGTCAACTACTGAAGAAGTTCTCTATTTTGGTGATGCCTAGGGGGAGTTTGTAATGTTTATTGAAAGGCTAATGCAACCAAAACAACCAAAGTGCTTCCTACATGCATGCACTTAGGACTGAGTAGAAGTTGTTTCAGAAGTTTTACACTCTGCCCATAAATTTCTCTAAGTGTAAATCTTCCGAAGCCAAAGACCAAATTTTCTGAAGCCAAGGATGAAGTCTTCCAAAACTTCAAGACAAAGTCTTCTGAAGCCTTAAAAGTGAATACTGATTTTTTTTGAAGACAAAGAAGAATATGCTTTTCTTGAATGTACTTTTGCATAAAGCTGACCTACTTTCCGCTGCAACTCTGAAGACTCACAAACTTATACAAGTTGGTGAAAAGCTCCATGCTTTTGCAACTATACATTGAGGTCTTGAGTTTGTAACTTTCTACTTTATATACTTTTATCCTTTTTGTAATATATTAGGATGTGAGCTATGTCATGTCATAGTCACTAGTCAAAAGGCAATCTGCCTTTTGACTTTACATTGATCTTGTTGTCTAGATTAGTGTTTCCAGCTGGCATTCTAAGTATGGCTGGTTGTAGGATTGTAGTATAAAGTATCTCAAGTCCTTATCTTTTGATGTATGCTTTGTAACACTTGTAAAAGAACTTGAGAGCAATATACTTTATCCTTGAAAACCATATTCATCTTGTTGTTGTTCTTAGTTCTTTCCCATTGTTTGCTTGTGCTCTTAGTATCATAATATTGTCGCAGTTCCCTATTTGATCTGTTAAGTGTTCTAAACACTCTTCTCACTGTGAGGCTAGTTGTATTGACCATCCCTTAAAGGGTCCTGCACTACTCGTCTTGGACCTTGGTGAGGCTATTGTAGGCGGTGGTTGCAAGTATAAGGAGGTGGAGGTGGAGGTTCCATATTGTGGTGGCGGTGATTATCATGAGCTAGGTTAATTTGAGTATTAAAATTAAAGTGGGTTAATAATTAATAATAAACTTGTATTAAGCCCTTCTGTTGCAATGGGAGGCGTAAAAGTGTGCCAAGTAGCATCAGTAACACACCACCACAAGTGACGAACAACACCAAAAAAGCTCATATTAAAAAATAAATAAATAACAAAAAATAATACCAAACGAAAAGTATATGTATAAATATTAAACCATGTAGGCGAAACGTAAAACATATCAAACATTAAGCAAGTCGATCTAGGACACAGAGTTGTGATATGGTCATTAAACGAAAAAAATAAGTGAAAACACGTTGAACCACACACACACATACACACTAGTTGCGGTGTATTAACTCCAAAAATTTATATTAAAACATAAACAAAAAATTTTTAAAATATAAAAGTATTGATACTAAGTTGAAAATAAAAAAAATATTAGGGCTAAATTGTAAAAGATGTAAAAGTGTTAGGTTTAAAAGTTAAAGATTAAAAACAAAGACAAAATGTGGGTACAACCCACTAGGCCTGTTCGCGAACCAAACCGAACCGAACACAACTCTGCTCGAACTCGGTTCGGTTTCAAACCGAGCGGCTCAGTTGGGTTTGAATTTACAAATTCGAGCGCAAACTTCATGCTCGAACTCGGTTTGGTTTTTGTAAGGATTCCTATAAGTCTGATGCAGCCAAAACATCCTTCGGAAGTTTTACACCATGCACTAGAAATATTCTAAGTGTAAAATCTTCCAAAGCCAAGACCAACATCTTCCAAAGCCAAAAATGAAGTCTTCCGAAGCTTCAAAGACAAAGTCTTCCAAAGCCAAAGAGTGAAAGATTTCTTCCGAAGACTTTTAGAGATATGCCTTTATCTGATGTACTTTACCATAAAGCTGGACCACCTTTCCGCTGCAACTCTGTAAAGTCACCAACTTACATGAGTTGGTGAAAGGTCCATGCTTTTGGTAACTGTACATTGAGGTCTTGACTCCATGCTTTCTACTTTATGTACTTTTATCCTTTTTGTAATATATTAAGATGTGAGATATGGCATGTCATAGTCACTAGTCAAAAGGCAAATCTGCCTTTTGACTCTACATTTGATTTTATAGTTGTCTAGTCAATTGTATCTAGCTGGCCTTCAACGTATGGTCGGCTGTAGGATGTAGTATATGTATCTCAAGTACTTGTAACTTTCCTTTATGCTTTGTAACATTTGTAATAGAACTTGAGAAGCAATATACAACATTCTTGAAAACCAATTACTTGTGTTGTTTGCCATCTTGTTCTGTCTCATATTTACCTGTGTTCTTAGCATCTTTCATTAACAAGTTAACCAGTTCCCTAATTGATTTGTTAAGTGTTCTAAGCAACTCTCCTTTTTGTGTTGTTGTGTTGTTGTGTTGTATGTGCATACCCTTCACTGGTCTTGCATTTGGTATCAGAGCATTTCAGGCTCTTGATATAAGATCTCACCACCTTAAGATCCCTCACACTCATAAAATACTTAACAACTCAAATGGCAGCTATTATCAAAGCTGATATGGAAACTGGAACTATGACAAAGTATCCACTGATCACTCCTAAAGACTTTGATACTTGGTGTCAAAGAATGGAAGGCTTCATCAAGTCTCAAGACTCCAGGATGTGGGACTCTGTTGTTGAAGGACCTTACATACCAAGCACCACTTCTGCTACTGGTGGTGGTATGATTCCTAAGGCTGTGGCTGATTACTCTGAAGCAGACTAAAAAAGAATAGAGATTGTTCAGAAAGCCATGACAGCCCTTCAAACTGCTCTTCCAAACTCCATCTACAGAGGCTTCAAGAAGTGCAAAACTGCTAAGCAATTATGGGAAGCACTGAAGCTAATGTATGAGGGGTCTACGAAAGCAAAGGAGAACAAGAAGGATCTCCTGAAGCAGCAGTTTGAAAACATCACCTTTAAGGTAGGTGAAACCATGACTCAACAATACTTCAGGTATGTCGAGATTGTGGATACTCTAATGGATGTTGGAGTAACTCTTGAGAACATGGACATTGTAAGGAAGTTTATTTCCTCTCTTCCTAGAAAATGGACACATTACTGTGTTGTTATCAAGAGGACTGAGAACCTTAAGACTTTTACTCTTACAGAGTTGTATGGTATTCTTAGTGGCTACCAGATGGAGATGAACATGCAAAACTCATCTGGTAACTCCAACAATCAACTGAGTTCAGCCCTCCATGTGGTTGAAAGGGAAAGCATTGAACCACAACATCATCTTATATGCTTCCCTGACAACTCACAAAAGGCCCCTTTCATCACCTTCCCAGAGACTCCAAGGGAAAGCTACACTCAAGGAAGTCCTTTCCAAGAGACAAGTTCTTCTCATGCCTTTGTCTCTGCTGATGAAACCTCTGGCAACTTTCTCTTCACCTTTGAAGATTTGGACTATATCCATCCAGATGATCTGGAGTATATGGAGATAGTCCAGCAAATGGCTCTTCTCACTCACAGAGCCAATAAGTTCTATAAGAGGACAAGGAGAAAGTTTCCAAAATGCAGCCAGTGGAAAGTTTGGGCTGGATAAAAGCAAAGTAAAGTGTTACAACTGTAACCAGATAGGACACTTTGCAAGAGAGTATAAGGCACCAAGGACAAATGGTGGCCAAGCACAAACTAGACTAAACTACACTGAGAAAGCCCCCAGAATGAGAAGCCAAAGCAGCAAGCTGCAATTGCTGTTGAAGAAGGAGGCTTTGACTAGAGCTTTCAGGTAGAAGATGCATCTCCAAACCAAGCCCTCATGGCAGACCACGATAAAGCCAAGGTATTGGAACATCTTTGTACTCCTGAATGCATTACTAAAGTCAATAGATACAGGTCCTATAATTTAGAAATGAGATCTGATCTTGAGTCCTTAAATATCTTAAAAGCGGATTTTAAAAGAGCTGAAAATGATTATAAACTAAGGATAGAGGACTTAGAGAAAACCATTTCAACTCTTAAACATGAGCATACAAACTACAAGACTCATATCAAAGACCTCATTACTAAATTAACTGAATGCCAGGCTGAGCTTGTGATCAGCAAAGCCAAGGTAGAAAAATATGTTCTTGAAGAAGAGACCTTCAAGAACATAATATCCTCATCCTTGCATGCAAAAGTTTGTTATCAAATTAAGCAGGGACTAGGATCTTGTGAGATAGCTCCTCTACACACAATCTTCTCTGTAAGATCTCCTAGGTGTGGAACTTGTGGAGATGAGCTTCCCCTCATAGATCCTGTGACTGAAGAGGATGAAGAGGAGATGGTGGAGAATGGCTCTGAGAAGAGTGAAGAAGAGCATTCTAAGAAGGGTCACCATCCCTCTGAGGAGAGTAGCTATTTGGATGACCAAGTCAAGAAGAAAGAACTTGATCAGGAAGGCCAAAAGAAAGTCCAAAAAGGCTCAAGAGATCAAGGCCACCTTCAATTCTGCAGAGAAACAAGTCTTCATCTCTGCAGGATTTGAAGTGGTAAAGGGTGAAGACACCAACTTGAATTCCATCAACAAGAGTTCTGGTTCATGTCCAAATCATCCCATCATCAAGAAGAAGGCTGATCAGTTGTGCATCACTACTGTACAACCTAAACCATCCAGCTCCAAAGGTTGTTCTATCCCCACAAGAACTGCCACAACATCTGCAAAGGTGAAGATGGAGAAGGAAAGTGATCAAGTTCAGCCTTGTTCACAAAGGAAAACTCCTAGAAGGAAGAAAATGGATTGTATTATGTGTGGGAGTACTTCTCATCTTGCTAAGGATTATGTTTACAATCCAAAGAGTACTCTCTACATGGCCAAGAAAGAAACTTCTAAGAGTTTGGAAAAGAAGAAGCAAGCTTCGGAAGGAAAATCTGTTTCCTTCGGAAGCTCCAAAATGAAGAAGAAGACAAGTGGAAACTTGCCTTCGGAAGAAAATTTGGTCTTGGAAGAAAGGAATACTTCCGAAGCACTGAAGCCTGCTGTAGTGAAAGCAAGATCTTCCGAAGGTCCAGTCATCAAAACTTCCGAAGTCATTCCGAAGTATTGAAGGTCTAGTCTAAGCTTCCAAAGGTGGTGTGGAAGTCAAAGAAAGACCAAGTGGCTGAAAGTTCTTCATCAACATCAGCAAATGATCCTTCTAGCATGACTATAGGATCAATTACTGTTGCATTGTCTTCAACTTCTTTTGATGAGCCCAAGACCAATGAGGCTTGGGTTTCCAAATGTAACTAATCATCTCTTTTGTGCAGGAACAACTCAAGACAAACAGAATTGTATGGATCATTGATAGTGGTTGTTCCAGGCACATGATAGGCAATAGGTCCCTACTCCAAAAGTTTTAAAGAATTTATGGAGGACCAGTTGCTTTTGGAGGAGATGCAGGAGGTTACATTACAAGAAGGAGCAAGGTCATAAATGGTAAGCTCAGCATTGAGAAGGTAAACTTTGTCAAGGAGCTTGGGTACAATCTTCTGAGTGTATCCCAATTTTGTGATCAGAGTCATAACATGCTCTTCACTGAGCATGAGTGCATTGTTCTAAGGGCCCGGGGTGGTCATTCCTCATGAGCACATCTTGCTCAGAGCCCCCAGGAAAGGGAATATGTACAAGATGGACTTGCAAGAAACATTTTCCTCAGGAGAAGTTTCATGCTTTTTGTCTAAAGCAAATAATGATGAATCTTTCCTCTGGCATAAAAGAATGTGCCATGTAAACTTTAAAAACACGAATAAATTAATTAAGAATGATTTGGTAACTGGAATACCAAAGAAAGAGTTTACAAGTGATGACCACTGTGTTGCATGTCTGAAGGGGAAGCAACACAAGGTATCTCAGAAGACAAAGGAAAGAAATTTCATCATTAATCCCATACACTTATTACATATGGATCTCTTTGGCCCCACCAGTGTAATGAGTCTAAGAAGGACCTTTTATTGTTTGGTGATCACAGATAATTTTACAAGATTCACTTGGGTCTTCTTTCTTAGAACTAAGGATGAGACCCCTAAGATTCTGAAGAATTTCATCTTAAAGATTGAGAATCAATGTTATCACAAGGTCAAAACCATAATATGTGATCAAAGAACTGAATTCAAGAATATAGTGCTCCCAGGACTCCTCAGCAAAATGGTGTTGCTGAGAGGAGAAACAGGACATTAATTGAAGCTGCAAGAACTATGTTGTCTGACTCTAAACTGCCCATCACCGTCTAGGCAGAAGCAGTGAACATTGCTTGCTATGTGCAAAACAGAGTTTTAGTGGTTAAGACACATGGTAAGACTCCTTATAAACTTTGGCACAAGAGAAAACCTTTCATTGGTTTTCTCAGGTCATTTAGATGTCCTTGCACCATCTTGAATACCAAAGATTAAATTGCCAAGTTTGCTGAGAAATCAGATGATGGACTTTTTATTGGATACTCTTCTCAAGCTAAAGCTTATAGAGTATACAATCTCAGAACTAGAGTAGTTGAGGAGTCAGCCAATGTGACTATCAATGAGCACACTCCTAGTGTGAAAGGTTCTGGTCCGGATTGGCTATTTGATCTTGATTTAGTTACCAACCGATTTAAAATCTTGTGAGAATGTTTCAGGATCTACAGATATACTACCTACAGGTGATCCTGATCCAAGATTTGAGCTAAGAAGACCTTCTAGTTATACATCTTCAGCTCCAGTGGTAAGTAATCCGGCAAATGAAGCTTCTACCAGCACATCAATGACAAATTCTGCTGATGCTTCTTGGGTGCCTTCAAATTCCAGCTTAGAGACACAAAACTCAGATGAAGGAGTTTCAAATGTTGGAGAAAATGGTGGTGGTGAAAGTGATCAGGAATTTCTTGATGCTGATAACCACTGCATTAAAGACAACATCAATGATGTCACACACTCATTGGATCAAGTCAATCTTGATAAGTGTGCTGATGTGGAGGGTGAATCTTCTTTGCCAGATCAAAATTTTTCAAATTTAGATCTATGTAAGCAACTTGCTGTGATCCCTCAGCTAAGGATCCACAAGTCTCATCCTACCACAAACATCATTGGAGATGTTGGTTCAGGGGTGAGAACAAGAGGACAAACCCATGAAGCAAATGTTTGTCTTCACTCTTGTTTCTTGTCCCAGATAGAGCCAAAGAAAATTGATGAGGCTCTAAAGGATGGAAGTTGGGTCGAAGCTATACAAGAGGAGCTGCTTCAATTCAAAAGGCAAAAGGTTTGGAAACTATGTCCTCATCCTCAAGGAAAGACTACCATAGGAACCAAATGGATTTTTAGGAATAAGAATGATGATAGAGGACTTGTCATCAAGAACAAGGCAAGACTAGTTGTGCAAGGTTATACTCAAGAAGAAGGAACTGACTACACAGATGTTTTTGCTCCTGTAGCAAGACTTGAAGCTGTTAGAATATTCCTAGCTTTTGCTGCATCCAAGAGCTTCAAGGTCTACCAACTTGATGTCAAGTGTGCTTTTCTTTATGGGGTGATTGATGAAGAGGTGTATGTCAGACAACCACCTGGATTTGCAGATCCTGATCATCCTGATTATGTCTACAGGCTTGATAAAGCTCTTTATGGGCTACACCAAGCACCAAGGAAGTGGTATGAGACTCTATCTCAGTATCTCTGTCAACATGGCTACAAAAGGGGTACTATAGATGGAACTCTCTTCATCAAAGGAACAGGAAAGGACATTGTAAGGATTCTTTAAGTCTGATGCAACCCAAAACATCCTAAGTGTCTCAGCAACATGCACTAAGTACTGAAGTGAAGAATGCTTCGAAAGTTTTACACAAGGTATTAGAAAATACTCTAAGTGTAAAATCTTCCGAAGCCAAGACCAATATCTTCCGAAGCCAAACATGAAGTCTTCCGAAGCTTCAGAGACAAAGTCTTCCGAAGCTTCAACCTATGAAGACAGATTTCTTCCGAACACTTTTAGTACACATGCTTTATCTGATGTACTGTTCCATAAAGCACCTTTTCCGCTGCATCTCTGTAAAGTCACCAACTTACATGAGTTGGTGAAAAGGTCCATGCTTTTGGTAACTGTACATTGAGGTCTTGAGTCTGTAACTTTCCACTTTATGTACTTTATCCTTTTTGTTATGTATAAGGATGTGAGCTATGGCATGTCATAGTCACAAGGTCAAAAGGCAAATATGCCTTTTGATCCTACAATTGATTTTGTTAGTGACTAGTCAATTGTATCCAGCTGGCTTTCAAAGTATAGCCGGCTGTAGGTTGTAGTATAAGTATTTCAAGTTCTTGTATCTTTCTTTATGCTTTGTAACACTTGTAAAGAACTTGAGAAAGCAATATACTGCCTCCTTGAAACCCATACTCTCTTGTTTTGTCTCTTGCTTTACTTGTGTTCTTTGTATCACTTTGGTTAACCCAATTCATTGTTTGATTAAAGTTTAGTTAATCTCCTCATTGTGTTGTTGTGTTGTAATTGTGTTAAAGCCCTTAAACGGTCCTGCAGACATAATACTAGTTCAAGTATATGTAGATGACATTATCTTTGGGTCAACTAATCCAAAGCTCTGTAAAGACTTTGAGAAGCTGATGAAGGACAGGTTTGAAATGAGTGCCATGGGGGAACTCAATTTCTTTCTAGGAATTCATGTGAAGCAAGTTGACAATGGCATCTTCATAAGTCAGTCAAAGTATGTACAAGACATACTTAAAAGGTTCAACATGACTTATTGTAAGGTTGCTAAGACACCCATAGCCAGAAATCACTCCCTTGGACCTGATCTTGAGGGGGAGTGTGTTGATGAGCATCTCTATAGGGCAATGATTGGGTCTCTTATGTACCTCACAACTAGCAGGCCAGATATTATGTTTGCTACATGCATTTGTGCAAGATATCAAGCCAGGCCCAAGATGTCACACCTGGTTACTGTCAAAAGAATTTTAAGATATCTCAAAGGTGCTCCATCACTTGGCCTTTGGTATTCAAAGAATTCTGACTTTAATCTGTATGCTTATACAGATAGTGACTATGATGGTTGCAACATGACTGCAAAGTCTACATCAGGGGGATGTCAATTTCTTGGTGGAAGAGTAGTCTCTTGGCAATGTAAGAAACAATCCTGTGTGTCTGCATCAACTGCTGAGGCTGAATACATTACTGCTGCAAGCTGCTATGCTCAAGTGCTTTGGATTCAAAATCAGATGCTGGACTATGGATTCAACTTTAAAGAGACTCCCATCCATATAGACAACAACAGTGCTATCTCAATCACAAAGAATCCTGTGCAGCACTCAAGGACAAAGCATATTAATATCATGTATCATTTGATCAGAGATAAATTTGAAAATGGATTAATTAAACTAGTTAAAGTTAACACATATGAACAATATGCTGATCTGTTCACCAAAGCTTTTGATGAGCAGATATTTAAATCTCTTATATCAGCTATTGGGATGATTAACTTTGAATAGCTTTTCTTAAAACTTAATCATATTTATTTCTAAAACCTGTGTATCTTAAGTTGTCTATTTTATCACCTTCATAAGCCCTTGTTTTCTTTGGAAAAAAATCTTTTCAAAAGACTTTTCTTAGATTTTTGAAAAGTTTGATCTCTTTTCGAAAGACTTAAAATTTTCCTTCGGAAGAAATTTATGTCTTAGTAAAC
Source organism: Flaveria ramosissima (assembly GCA_025215565.1). Lineage (NCBI taxonomy): Eukaryota > Viridiplantae > Streptophyta > Magnoliopsida > Asterales > Asteraceae > Flaveria > Flaveria ramosissima. Next base: position 46,174,873 of record CM046046.1, read on the forward strand.
AAATAATTGCTTTAGTAATTTTACCTTCGGAAGAAATTTCTGAAATCTCTTCCGAAACTTAAAATCAACTTAAGTACTCTGTATGTTTTCAAAGAACAAGTTTCTTCCGAAAGCAATTTACCTTCGGAAGTATTTATTCTCCTTAGAATAAAAATCTCTGAGTGTAAATTCTCTTCCGAAGCGAAATTCTCAAAAACCTTTGAAATATCTTCCCAAGCCAATTTGCCTTCGGAAGCTTTTTCTTCGGAACTTCCGAAGCAAATAACCTTCGGAAGATTTCTCGACTTCCAAGAAAACTACTTTTTGGGCAAAAGAAAACTACTTTTCAGAGGTGGGACCGACATCCAGATTTCAAAGTTTATCCTCTTTCATTAACTTTGTCTGAAATCATTTTCACATAAATGCCCAACGGTTCCCCCCTCTTTCACTATCTTCCTCAATTACACTATTCATTAAACCTAAATTCTCCCAAACCGCCTTTGTTCTTCATCTTTCTTCATCCTTAAGCTTCTAAAATGACCAACCTAAACCTCAGAAACAACCCAGATTTCTCCATGCAACTTCACATGCAACACAACCAGGTTGCTCTGTTAAGCTCTGAGAAAGATGAAAGCTTCTTAGAGGTTTGCCGTTTCTTAGCTCTATCCAACTACTTCACCTCCCTAACCATTGATCCTACTCTCTATGAGGATCATCTGCTTGAATTCTGGAAGACCTGCCAAGAGGTCATTATGGATGGGGAGAAGGCACTGTCTGCCACAGTGCAAGGGAGGACAATCTTCATCACTCTGGCCATCATCAACACTCACTTGCAGCTGGATGATGAAGAAGGTGAGTTGTTCTTCCCAAAGGAAGCTGTAAATCATTCCTTTGAGCAGATGAGCTAATAGGGAGATTTCTCTGTAAAGACCTTCAGGAAAGGGAATGTCTCATCCCAGTGGAAATACCTTCTTCACGTGGTTATCCACAGCTTGTCCAACAAGCATAGAGGGTGGGACCAGATTTCTGAGGATCTCTCCTTTATAGTACATGGAATTGTTCAAGGGGTCAAGTTCAGGTACTCTCAGTTTGTTTATTCAAATTTGCTTGCTAACTTGGAGTCCTTAGAGTATTATATGTTTCCTAGATATGTTCAACACATTCTCAACTGTGAACTGGGCTCACAGTTGAGGGAAACAGATAATATTCTTAAATTGGGACAGATGAAGCCCGACATCTTTAAAATTATGAAGAAGCCAACTGTAGGCTTCTCAGGGGTAGAAACAGCCCTTGTCCCAAAAATGTTAGAGCTCATTGCTCAAGGTGACAACCTAGCAACACAAGCTAGAGTTGAACCCACCACTTCTACCTCCCAACCACCAAAAAGTCCACAAATCACCCTCACCTACCAAAGAAAACCCAAACGAACCCCTACTCAAGCTATGGACTCTGTGCAGGCCCCTATATACTCACCCATACAGGAGGAACTGGACACTAGAGCTCTCACTTCCCCTGAGGAGCAAACCACTCCCATCTCTTCAAGAATCAGGGATGAGGTTCCTCATGCTCACCCTGATGAGCTCATAAGCCAAATTGCCTTAAGCCCTCACTCTGAGTCTCAACACTCAAGTGAACAACCTTCAGCGACAGGTACCATCCCCAGCCTTTAAGTTTAAATCAACCCATTCCTAACCTCTCATTCTATACTGATGAAGACTTAGTATTCAGTGAGTACCATGAGTTTCTGTACCTGTCCCCTACTCAAAGAGAGATGAGTACTCCTGAATCTCCTTTGTCTAGCCCACATCAGTCATTTATCACTGAGATGGATACTTCTGAACCTGTTTAGGATATCCATATGGAAAAGGCTCTCACTTCTGCAAGTGATTACATCATTAAGACCTCAACCATGGCAACTCAGCCCACTGACACCTCAACTGAGGTTGTCAATGTGCAGAAGAAATCCAGCAGCCAAGAACCTGAGGCTGGTGGTGAGAGAGAGGAATTTGGTCCAATCAACTCATCCCCCAATGATTCTTCTGATGAAGATGAGGGGAATCGGAGACTAAAGGTGCAAAAATTGTCAAAAACATGTTCCTATTTAGTCTCTAAGGTTAGTCACCTTGAATCTCAAGTGACTACCCTGCATAATTGGGTCAATGATCAACAACTTGAGATATCTTATTTCAAGGAAAAACTAGCTGGGAGACCTTTAAGAGGAGCTCAACCAGGAACACAAGAACCTGTGAATGTGATTGACCTAACCTCTAGCTCAACTACGTAGAGGGTGATGCTACCAAAAAGGGGGAGAAAGTCATTACAGTCACAGAACCTGGGAGTTCTTTAGGGAGTATGTACATTGAGGATTCACCATCCTCACTTGCAACTGTGCATACTCAGCAACTTCCTCAAGTTCACATTAATGTGGACATTATAGACTTTGTCATTAGGAGTCTCTTTGAGGAAGGCATTCCAAGGGCTGTGTCATCTCCACCTCAAGGAACTTCAAACTACATTATTGGGTGGAGGTATGATGCTGATAGAAGAGCCCTCATTCTTCACAGAGTTCAAGGGCAGCAAGAAGTATTTAATTTTCAGACCTTGAATTACTATGAAGGTCTTGACCTGATCAACATGCCACTTGTCAACCCAAGTCAATCAAGACAAGCTGAGAGGTTAGAACTCAGGATTCAAGACAGAATTACTGAAGAGTTAAGCCTTAGAAGGAGACAAAGGCAATCAGGTAATGCCATTGGTCAACGGGATGTTGAGGCAGACCCTGAGATTAGCTTCAAAGGGAAAACCTTGTCTGAAGGCCCAGTGATAGAGCCTGAGAGTCCTGTCACACCAACAACTGCTTCAGAAATTTATTCTCAGTGAAACACCTACTGGTGAAGGTGTCTCACAACCTCTCTCTGGCCAGAGCTTGGATGCTACACCAAGCAATGAAGGCCAAAGCTCTCTTCACCCTGTGTCATAAAGGTCTGTGGGTGACAAAGAGAAGAGGATTTTAACTCCTGAGGAGATTGAGGAGGAGAAGAGAGAGAGGAAGAGGAAGCTAAGGGAAGAAAGTTCCTCTGGGTCTTCAGGCTTTATGCAAGCTGCAACAGGGCTGCCCCCAGACCAAACACTCAAGAAGATGAGTTTAGGGCAGTCAGGATTACTTACCTGCAGACCAGGAACTATGACATAGATGAGATTATATCTCTCCCCTTAAAGCAATTAAATGAACTGATTGAAATGGAAGTGTCAAGAGAGATGAAGGAAGCAGAGGATGCAAGGCTACTTCTCTAATTCAAAGAGGAGAAGAGAAAGAAAAGGTTATACAAGCATGTTCCAACTGTCTCTCCAGTTCAAGAAAGCCCTGTGCAAGAGGATGTGGTAGTTACACAAGAACCTCAGGTAGACAAGGAAACAGATAGGCAAAACATGATCAACTACTTGAGTGCCACAGGTCTCTACCAGGCATCTGCACTTCTTCCCTTGTCCTTTGAGTACATTGAGTTTGAGTATCTCAAACAGCTTGAACTTCAAGAGCTCAAAGAACAAAAGGCAACAAAGAAAAAGATGAGGGAAGATGCTGCAAAGTCAAGAGCCATCATCCAAAAGAGTATGACGAAGTCTGCTGACAGACAAAGGATGATGAGCTTCTTGAAGCTGTATGGATTCTCTTGAAGGAGACTTGGCCCTATGTCTCTATCCACAATGGATGAGCATATCAGGGTAATCAAGCACAAGATCAAGATTGGAGAGCTGATAGACTTATACTCTCCTCCAAGTCAAGCTCCACCTGAAGTGGAGGTTAAGGTTGAACAATTTAAGACAACACAATCTGAACCTCCTGCTGAGTCTCAGCAAGCTTCATTTTCTGATCCATAGCAGGGTCAAACTCCCTCTCTTTCTGAACCTGTGAGGGAGGAACACCCAACTGAGAAAGACATGGATGATCAACAAGGTGCTGCAGACCAGTCTTCTCAGTTAAAGTCTTCTAAGAGGAAGAAGAGGATGGCTTCCAAACCAAAGTCAAAGAAGAAGAAGCCTGAATCATCCACCTCTACACCTCAGGCTGAGTCAGATCAACCTGAGGAAGTGCATGAAGAGGCAGCCTAATCAACTCCAATTCAAGTGGCTCCTCTTGCAGCTAAGAGACCCATCTTATCCTGGACCTTCTCAACTAGTCCAGAGAGATGGCATGTGATCAGAGATCAAGGTGTTGAGAATGTCTATACATGGCAAGACATAATCAACTTACCTCTACATGATCTCTTTGAGATGAGAAGATATTATGAGACTCTGAGTGATTCTGACCATCTGATGAAGAAGGGTATGGTCATCATCATCCTGAAGACTACCAACATCTGAAGATCTTCTAAATGTTTTGGTAGCATCAGCCTAGGGGGAGTTTGTTAGGATTCCTATAAGTCTATGCAACCAAAACATCCAAAGTCTCTCTGCATGCATGCACTAAAGAATAGAAGTAGAAATGCTTCGGAAGATTTACACCATGCACTAGAAATATTCTAAGTGTAAAATCTTCCAAATCCAAGACCAACATCTTTCGAAGCAAAAAATGAAGTCTTCCGAAGCTTTAAAGACAAAGTCTTCCAAAGCCAAAGAGTGAAGACAGATTTCTTCCGAAGACTTTTAGAGATATGCCTTTATCTAATGTACTTTACCATAAAGCTGGACCACCTTTCCGCTACAACTCTGTAAAGTCACCAACTTACATGAGTTGGTGAAAGGTCCATGCTTTTGGTAACTGTACATTGAGGTCTTGAGTCCATGCTATCTACTTTATGTACTTTTATACTTTTTGTAATATATTAGGATGTGAGCTATGGCATTTCATATTCACTAGTCAAAAGGCAAATCTGCCTTTTGACTCTACATTTGATTTTGTAGTTGTCTAGTCAATTGTATCCAGCTGGCCTTCAAAGTATGGCCGGCTTTAGGATGTAGTATATGTATCTCAAGTACTTGTAACTTTCCTTTATGCTTTGTAACATTTGTAATAGAACTTGAGAAGCAATATACAGCATTCTTGAAAACCAATTACTTGTGTTGTTTGCCATCTTGTTCTGTCTCATATTTACTTGTGTTCTTAGCATCTTTCATTAACAAGTTTACCAGTTCCCTATTTGATTTGTTAAGTGTTCTAAGCATATCTCCTCTTTGTGTTGTTGTGTTGTAAGTGCATACCCTTCACCGGTCCTACATTTAAACTGAGCTTTCGGTTTTGCTCGGTTTTGTTTGGTTTCATGTTATAATTTAAAGCAAAACTAATAATTCCTTCAAAAGTTTCACTATCAAGTTCCAACCGTAGTACTTTCACCAATGTTTGTGCAAATGTTCTTTAAGAACCAAATCATTAAAAAAATCTAACATTAAGATATCGCGATTAGAAACAATTGAACAATGTCAGGTTTCGAACAAGGTCGAACTTCAAACAAGGTCGGACTTCGGACTTCGGAGGCGGATTGTCATTGGCGGGATGCGCGATCAGATTATTGTAGATCGGATTGTCGAAGGTCGGGGTCACATGTCAGAGTGCCGGAGGTTAGGGGTTACATGTCCAAGTGTCGGAGGTCAGCGCCTCGGTAGTCGGTAGGGAGGTGGGGAATACGAGGGTCGACTGGAAATTGGTGATGGGTGGAATAGTGAAAGGATTTTGAAATTTGAAGTGATGATTTGATTAGAGAATTAAAGCTTTATATTTAGGGTTGTTGATTTTTTGACTATATAAAATAGTGGTAATTGGTAAATAACTAAATAGATTAGCATATATATAATATATAAAAACCAAATTAAAAAATAATTCGAGCGAAACCAAGCGAGAGACGAGCTAGCGTACATTTGCTCATGCTCGGTTCATTTTCAAACTGAATCGAGCCGCTTAGTACGTTTACAATCGAGCCAAAATTCGAACGAGCAAAAATCCGAGCTTTTTTCGAATGAGTTCGAGCGAGTTTTGAGCGTCGAGCTATTTGAACAGCCATACAACCCACTAAAGGGTATTGTATAACCCAAATTACATAATCCACTAAATGTTTATGACCCAATCACCCATTGGAGCTACAATTCCTCATCCAATACCTTTAGTCTGATGTATACTGGTGCCTGCAAAGTTGAAGTTAAAGAGTATGATCTGTTCAGACTCTCTTGACACAACGTGAAGGATTTGGTGATTCTACCTCTTGACAACCCCTCAAGAGATAGAAGATGATATATGTATAAAATTCTACTGATCATAATTTTTAAAGAATATAGTTTTGGTAGCATCATCCTAGTGGGTAGGGGTGTTCAAAAATATCCGAATCCGAAAATCCGATCCGAAAATCCGAAAATCTGAATCCGAAATATCCGAATTCGGATTCGGATTCGGATAGTGATTTTCAAAAGTTTTTGATATTCGGATATCCGATTATCCGAAATCTAAAAAATATTTTTTTTATTTTTTTGAATTTTAGATATATTTTTACTTTAAATTGAGATTTTTTAGTGTATATTGTAACTTTTATGATATGAGTTGGTTTTTTATATTATTTTTATAGTATTATATGTCTAATTATTGTAAAAAACTAAAAAATAAAAAAAATAAAAAAAATAAAAAATGAATTTCGGATATCCGAATCACTATCCGAATCCGTATCCGAAATTTCGGATATCCGAAAATTCGGATACGGATTCGGATAGTGATTTCCACTATCCGATATTTTCGGATATCCGAAATTCGGATATCCGAAATTTCGGATATCCGACTTTGAACACCCCTACTAGTGGGAATTTGTTGAATCATAAAGGATAAAACTACCAGAAACTCAGAATTTAAGCATTGGCTGCCAACTGTCGAATTAAGCCAAGTGTTGAATCCACTGCCGAAGTGCATATGCTGAATGATTGTTGATTAGCATATGTCGAAACAACTACTGACCTAAATATGCTTAATGTCTGTTGATCAGCATATGCAGATCAACTGTCGATCAATAGTGAACTCCTTGAGCTACTGATCGACTCTTACTCAGAAAAAGATTGTCTATGCCGACGGCTGCTGTGTTTCACCTTTTGGTGACAACATAGTAATAAAGGTGCCAACTCTGATACACATATTATCCATTTGATATAGCCTCTGAACATAGAATAGTTTATTCTTATTGCTTTGATTTTTTAGTATAAAAGTCCTCACACATGTATAGTAGTGGCAAGCTTTTTGGCCATTTGATTGTATCTTCCGATTGTAACATTTTGTTTACATCAATTTAATCAAGTGAATACTTTAAAAGAACAACTTGTGCATTTACATTTACTCAAAATTTTTATGTTGTGATAGTGAGTATCTAACTTAGATTATGCATTCGTTAGTTACCGATCAAAGAGGAAGTTCTTCTCTGTCACACCCCGAAAATCACAGCGGAAAGTCGCGTGATGTGGTGGTAACGGAAGTTGGAGTTAGTCCAACTTCTATAGTCAAACGTGTTCATCAATAACGTCAATTATGTAAAACCATACATTAGTCAGTCTAAATTCATACTATTTATCAACGATCTCAACATCGTGCAAATTCTTATTGGTTGGAAATACATAGTCTTTTATTTAATAAAAGATAATTACATGTTTGACCCTCCAAAGACTTATTCCCAGAAATTCCACATAGAGCTCACCTATAACCCTGAAAAGCATGAATGGTAATAAAGTCAACATAAAGTTGGTGAGCGATCGGGGTTTTTAGTCTCGCAAACATTCGTTTTGAAAACAATATGATGAAACAAGGCATAATATATTCCACATAGATTAGCTAGGTACTATAATTAATTCAGGTCATAAGTTCATAATCAAACCAAGAAACACGTCGTTGCCCCACAACTATCCAGACATATAAACTCCCTCGCCACAACCTGACCAGTGCGACTGGTCACGAGAGCGGGCCATTCTAACCCGATAGATCTACCAATTTACTCTGTGGTCACGAGAGCGGGCCATTCTGTTTAACCCATCATATATTTTAAAGTATTGTTTCATGCTTTTTCCCCAAAACAATTAAAATACTATTTAAAATGGGGCCGAAGGACTCACCTTCAAATATGACAAGGAGATGCTCTAGCAAAAATCGAGCCCGAAAATTTAACAACCAATTAACGCCCTATACACAAAGGATCTATTAATTGTTGAGTAATAAGTCTAATACGTAAGTTGTTTACCCAACTCACTAGACTTATCTTGAAATCCATTTTTCAAAATCCCGTTAGTGATTTTCGATTTAGTTTAATAACTTTATTTAAGTGTGACAAGTATTCATTTATTAAATCAATCCATTTAATCCCTTAAACAACAACCACAATACACACACAAAATAAACACGTGAAAGTATATAAAAATGTAACGTAAAATTTACTAAGTTATGTATCATACAAATAAATAAATAAACAAATGAATAATTAATAAAGATTTACATAAATAAGTATTCACTAATTCATAGTTATATTTTATTTAAGATTAATAATAAGATATATCCATATTCTTGTTCTAGTAAGTAAACTATTTCTTATTTTATTACTTTATAAATATTACTTTATTTAACACAACTCAACTTTTATTAATCTTTTTAATAAATAATTAAGTTTTCAGTAGTAAAACATGTATAAAATTATTGTAGACATGTTTTATTATATAAATATGACCTATTATGTTCAACCCAAATTTCACTCGTATACGATGATTTTTGACCCGAAACCGCACGATTTTACTCGCATAAACCGTATATCAAGCCCCTATATATCTTATGACCTTTTTATATGTTTACACATGAATCTTTTATACCAAAAACCTGTTGGTCCATGTGATCGAATAACAGTACAATTGAAGTGATGAATTGATCAATATCAAACACTCAAGCTAAACAACAACAATTGAGAATATAGAAGATGAATCTAACACATATTTGATACTCAAAGGAACAATATCAATCAATAACAACAAGCACAATAGTATTTCAGTGAGAAAACTGCTTAGAATTGGTAGCTTGAAACAGAGATCCACGATTAGGGTTTTGCAAGCTTACCTTACAAAGTGAAATGACAAAAGTATATATAGCAGTCATAGTTTCGCTGACAGTTTCGCTACAGGCGAAACTGTCACGGCGAAACTATAGTTTCGCCCGGCAGAACACAAGTTCGCCGGGTAAACCAAAACAGCAAACTGTGAGCAAATGTATAGATTCGCTCACAGTTTCGCTGGACTGCCAAAACTGCTAATTACTAAGAACATACAAAAGGAAACTAACAAAAGTCTATTACAATGTAAAGTAAACAACTATACTAAAGTGAGTCCAACCTAACATGATCTTCAATACTCCCCCTAGGTTGGACCTCACTATCTTCACTTCTCTTGATTTGACTCGTCGGCTCCGGTTTCCTCTGCCGCTGTTGATCTATCTTCATCACCTCCTGCAGCAACATCTTCAGAAGCTTCAACCACTGATCCTCCAAGGTTCTTTCCTGCATCACTAGCTTCCTCAGAATGATCACTAGCCTTTGCAACTGCCTGGTCATATCTTGAACATCCATGGCAAAATCATCTTGGGCTCTCACCTTTTCAGCTAACCTCTTAACCTCCGCCCTTACTCCTCTTATCTTGTTTGCAACATTCATAAACAAACTGGCCTCTTTTCTTGTTTCCTCTCCAGCCCCAGCCTTAATGTGATTTTCACAAAGAACCAAAAGATCTTCATCACTGAAGCTAAATAACTCCATCGGGTCAAACACCCTAAACTCTTTTCCGTGTTTAGCTCTAATCACTGCCTCTCCAGTATTATTATCATAAAACCACTTTTCAAAGTCCTGTAGCTGTTGGGGAAGAGGATCAGCCAATCTTACCCTATTTACAGTCTTTGGTGGTTTGACTCTCAGTACAATCCTTCCTTTGCCTGTCTCCCAATCTTTATCTTTCTTTGACCTTTTTCTTTCAGCTTTCATGTATCCAAATGACTTGAAATTATCATTAAGTCCATTTTTTATTTCCTTCTCAAGAAATAATGCCCTTTCACTTAAGTGAGCATTGATCAAAGGCAAAGTTGCCAAACGTCTCAAATCCTATTTGGGCAAGGTCTTAAAAGCCTTCCTCTTAAGCATATAGCTGATATTTCCTGCTCTTCTTTTGATCATGAACATCTTTAAGCTAGGATTGTAGCACCAACTTATGATCTTCTTATCTGCTTCCTTCCTGCTTAAACCTTCTAGATTTTGAAATAAAGGAGTAAGTTCTTCAACCTCCTTTTCCTTGACCAACCAATCATTCTTGTCCATTTCAAACACATCAGCTTCATCTTCTCCCTTCTTAGCAACATAAATCAGTGGTCGCTCATCAACTTCATAAAATTCTGGTTCAGAATCATAGTCTACCAATTGTTCATCCTCCTCCTCTTCATCAACCAACTCTTTCCCTTTATCAGATACTCCCTCAGTGGTAGCTGTAACAACCACTTCTTCACCAACAATATCCTTATCAAAATCAAACTGCAAGTTTACAAACCCAGCCTCAATAATATCTTCATCCTCATTCCTTCCAACATCCTCTCTTGGGATCTCCTGTTCTCCTTCTTCAGTATTAGCTGCTCCAGAAGTACCCTCTCCTACCTTAGATGAAGTACCCACATTCAAGAATGAGTACTTAGATGTATCAGTCAAATCATCTAACTCAGATTGAGTCAGTTGACTAGGTAGGCCGGCTGCAGCTTTCATCTGAGTAATCTCCTCAACCAACCTCTTAATCAGTTTATTTTGGTCAACCAACATCCTTTGCATTCCCTCAATCACCTCATCCTTCTGTCTTTCTCTGATCTCCTGATTGTCAGTTTAGTCTTGATCATACTCAACTCATTTGCCAATGAAGTATTTAGATTACGTATCACATCCTCATCAAGATTCGCACTAGCCTCTCTCCTGGCTGTAAATCCCTCATGTCGATGTTTTGTTCTCCGCTCAGGCTCAACAAAGTCAGTTTTCTTCTTAGATCTCCGTTCTTTCTCTACCCTGATCTCCTCTGCTTTGCATCAATATCCTCTTCAAAATCATAATCCTTTTCTTTCGCGTATCTCTTCCTTTTCTTAGTTGCATCAGCTTGCTGCACTCTTGTTTCTTCAGCCCTTTTGCTTTCAGATTCATCAACCCGTCTGACATAATTCCAGCGTTCTGGAGGATACATATTCTCCCAAAGATGGGTGATTTTACCACTAAAATCATGACGAATAGCACAGCAATCACAAAAATACGAGGGTTCATCTGCACTAGTCTCTTGATTTCACCATGCTTTGGAACATCAGGAATAAGATCATCAAAAATCATCTGAAGAAAGCGAGGGTATAATAGCCATTTGTCTTTCTTCACAGCCATCACGTTCTCTGCCATACATGCAAAGATCAGTCTAGCAATGTTGGCCTTCTCCCCTTTACATAGCTTTAGCCCAATCGAGATTAAGTCCATCGGATCCACCTTTACGGTGATCTAAGCACATAATAAAAACATGAGCGATATATCTCCACTCCTTAGATAAGAAAGACTTTTTGATCTCTTTCCTTGAACCAAAAGCTGGTCCCTCATACCCCATTCGTCTGAAAGCTTGAAACACTTCAGACTCTGTCATATCCACTTCATCTCCAGAATCATCATCTAGTCTAAGAATCCTAGAAACACTCTCAGCAGTAATAGTCACATCATGATCAATAACTTTGGCTGTGATTCTCTGTACATCTCCTCTAGTATCATATTCTGCTGATCTCCAAAAATCTCTAATATGAAGATCATAAATAGTAGGTGAGTGAGAAATAGCATAGGCAATAGGTGATCTCTGAAGCCATCTGATACAGTCACGAAATCCAGCTGCCTTGGGAAGAGTATCGTCTAAAATGGCAGTGATGTTATTCCTCTTATCAAATTTGAGATTTGCCATGATAACCTGAAATGGAAAACAATTAAATTTGAATGAGAAATAATGAAAATAAGAAAATAAGACTAAAACATAAGAAACTAGCAGTTTCGGCAAGCGAAACAATAGTTTCGCTCACTAAGACATGGTAGTTTCGCTGAACGAAGGCAATTTCGACAAAGAAAACAAACAATTTTGACAAGCGAAACTATAATTTCGCTCATTGAAACTTGTTATTTTCGCAGAACCAAAGGCAATTTCGGCAAGATTAGTATAGATTAAAGAAGTTTCGCAATTAGTTTCTCCAAGCACAAACTTAGTTTCGCTATTACAAATTAGTTTCGCTGTTCTAAAATTAGTTTCGCTGTCCAGAAGAAAACAAGATCAAGCGAAACTGTGCAAGTTAAAGACCAGACATTGCGAAATTAAAGAAAATATGGCGAAACTGTTAAGTTCGCCCGGACAGCATAACTTTACAGTTTCGCTGAAAAGAAGTGAACTTTCGTTCAATTTCGCAGAAGAATCAGTAGTTTCGCTGAAAGAACAGCGAACCCACCGAAGAGTCACAATCAAGATTACTTAAATGGAGATGATTTTAACCAGATTAACAGATGAATCAAGGTTCGAAACTCACATGCGAAGCAAATAGCACTAATAATCAGGCCAAAACACAAACACAAATCAAAATCGCCAACAAAAGTCACGGAGAAACCCTAAGTGCTACACTGAACGATTATGCGAAATTATGAGAAAAATTTCGCAAACATGATTATATAGCAAATAGTTTCGCAGACAGCGAAACTATAAATGCGTCAGGCGAATTTACAGTTTCACCCAGTGAAACTGTAATTTCGCTAGGAGATAACTGGTTAACAACTTATTAGCAAACCTAGCGAGATTGCAGTTTCGCTTGGCGAAGCTATTAGCGAAAGAATAATTTCGCACCAATATTTAATTAATATATATATATATATATATATATATATATATATATATATATATATTTATTATTATTTTTTATTTTATTTATTTATTTTTTTAATTTTTTTAATTAAAATTTTTAATCAAAAGAAGCACATCACATAATGAGATCTAAAATAATCAGAGATCACATTCTCTAAATATTTATGAACATAAAGATGATCAAAAATCATCTACCAGTCATGAGATCATACTGAATACAAGATCTGATCACAATCTGCACAGAAACAACTGAAATTAGAACAAATCAATAACGATTGCTGATATAATTGTCCACTTAAACTCATGCCTTATCCTTTTTCAACAAACAGCTTATGATTCGTTTAAGGTTCGATTAGATGCTTTAGAATGTTAGGACCCCACAATCATTTGGTAAAAACCCTCACCCAACCTCAGGATTTCTTGAATTATGAATCAATCTTCATAGAACAAGGCTTGTGCGTTAGTGTGCAAATGATTATAAACAGAATATTTCATTCTGAGAGAAATTCATCGATAAGATGATTTGACATAATTATATCAAAATGGTGAGAGCTCCAGATCTATACTCACGTATAACAGAGGAGATAACCATTTGAACATGTGCTGATGAGAGCTCCAGGTCAGTACTATCGTACAGCAGAGGAGATCATCACTCCAGGTCAGTACTCACGTACAGCAGAGGAGATAAGCACAGACACATGACACCTTAACACCAAACATACCAGCGGTGGTTCTGGGTGATGACATAACAAAGCAAAATGGACGAAAGATTCATTCTCAATCCAATTTTTGTAGGACTCAGTTTTTGTGCAAGCCAAAATGATTGAGTAAATCCAGACATTCTTAAGCATGATGTTTAATTTAATCATAAAGCTGCTGTCTACTTTATTCATCAGGCTGAGTCTATCAAGCATATCGTTAAAGAATCTGATCAATTTTCTTTTTTTAATGTGAAACAGAATCCAGTAACAGTTACTATCATTTCTCATAGAAGTACCGGTCATGTATATAAAAATACTTAGAGAATATACAATCATTTCTCATCATGTTAAATTCCGATCTCAGAACTATGAAATTACTCCCCCAAATTTTTTATTTTCATATTTCTATGATTATAAGTTAGTAAAAAATTTTTGATATATATAATTTTATATTTTTTATTTTTATTTTTAATATCAAAGAAATAGAAAATGAAAATTTAAAAAGATATTAACCCAAGCATAGAAATCAATTCATAAAAACGAGGTTTATCAAATGTTTTTGTGAAAAGATCAGCTTTTTGATTTTTTGTATCGATGGGTATAATATTAATGAAACCCTTCTCTTGAGCATCACGAATCGCATGAATTCGTGTTTCAATATGCTTGGTGCGGGAATGATGAATGGGATTTTTAGCAATTCCAATGGCAGCCTCATTGTCACAGAATAAAGGTGTATGAAGAAAATTAATCCCATAATCAATCATTTGGTGTTGGATCCAGAGAACTTGAGAACAGCAGCTGGATGCAGTAATGTATTCAGCTTCCCCTGTAGAAAGAGAAACAGTAGTTTGTTTCTTGCTCTGCCAGGATACCAAACAATTTCCCAAATATTGACAACCGCCAGACAAAGATTTTCTGTTTAACCTGCAACCATTGAATCACTATCAGAGTAAGCATGTAAATCAAAATTCCCACCATATGGATACCACAATCCTAGACGAGACGATCCTTTGAGATAACGAAATATTCTTTTGACAGCTTTCTCATGAGATTCCTTTGGAGCCGACTGATATCTAGCACAGTAACCAACAGCGAAAGTGATATCAGGACGACTTGCAGTAAGATACATGAGAGAGCCAATCATAGACCTAAAAAGATGAGGATCAACTGGTTTTCCATTTTCATCCGGAGTGAGACAGGTCTGAGCCGTAAAGGGAGTCATCTCTGTAGAAGCATCATCCATCTTAAATTTCTTCAAAATATCTTTAATATACTTCTCCTGATGAATAAGAATTCCTTCTTGCTGTTGTTCAACTTGCAATCCAAGAAAGAAACACATTTCACCCATCATACTCATTTCAAACCTTTGGCTCATAACTTCTTCGAACTCTCTACACAATTGAGAATTTGTAGATCCAAAAATAATATCATCAACGTACACTTGGACAAATATCATTTCACCATTCACCTCTCTTTTGAATAAAGTCATATCAATGGTACCACGAGAGTAACCATTGTTTAGAAGATATTGCGTAAGAGTCTCATACCAGATTCTGGGTGCTTGATGAAGACCATATAAAGATGTATCAAGCTTATACACTTTATCAGGAAAATCAGGATCTTCAAAGCCTGGTGGTTGACACACATATATCTCCTCATCAATGTCTCCGTAGAGAAAAGCACACTTCACATCCATCTGATAAACTTTGAATTGTTTATGAGCAGCATGAGCAAGAAATATTCTGATTGCTTCAAGACGAGCAACTGGAGCAAAGACTTTTGTATAATCAATCCCTTCTTCTTGAGCAAAGCCTTGCACTACAAGTCTAGATTTGTTATGCACCACCACTCCTCGATCATCTAGTTTGTTCTTAAACACCCATTTTGTACCAATTGGATATTTGGTAGGAGGTAAATCAACTAAGGTCCAAACCTTAAGCTTTCTGAACTGTTGAAGTTCCAATTGCATAGATTCTACCCAACAAGGATCTTGTAGAGCAGCATAAACATTTTTCGGGACAATTTGAGAGATGAAGCATGAGAAAAGACAAACATTAATTAGACCAGATTGACTTCGTGTGCGAACACCATCAGAAACAGACCCAATCACATTATCAAGTGGATGATCTTTCAGAGTTTTGTAATCACTTGAAGAATAATAGATGGTTGAAGAAGTATCACCCATAGCTGGTGAAAGAGTAGATGAAGGTGAATCAATGATAGGTGTTGGATCAGGTAAATTAGAAGATGTAGGAGGTAAAGAATCAGATGATGGAGCCTAATCAGGCATTGGAGACGAAGAGTGACATCAGTTGAAACAGCATCATTTACTAACGAGGTGGATAGAACAGACGATGGAGATGATGAAATAATATTTGTTTGAGTACTTGGAATTGATGTATCATCATCGAAAACTGGCAGATTAAACGAATTGAACACCGTATCGGAGTCAAAGAACCATGCAGGTTCAGATTTAACTTCAGAACGATTGGATTCCTACCAATCAACATAGAATGACTCTTGAACAATACGTGTTCTCTTGTTATAAACCCGGTACGCCTTTTGTGAAGAAGAGTATCCAACAAAATAACACTCGTCAGAAACAGCACCAAATTTTGTCTTTTGAGATTGAGTATTCAAAAGAGTACAAGAACAGCCAAATGGTCGAAAGAAATCAATTAGTGGCTTCCTCTTATGAAAAAGTTCATAAGGAGTCTTCACTTTATCTTTCACAATTAGCACCCTGTTTAGAACATAAGATGCACAATTGACAGCTTCAGCCCATAAAATAATTGGTAATGAGGATTCTATCAGCATTGTACAAGCAGCTTCCACGAGAGTGCGATTCTTTCTTTCTGCAATACCATTCTGCTGGGGTGTTCTTGCAGCACTAAATTGTCTCACAATCCCTTTGAGCACAAAATGAATCAAGAATCTGATTTTTGAATTCATTGTCGTTGTCACTTCTTAGTCCTATAACTCTTCTCTTACTGATTGATTCGATAGAAAGAATTAATTTCTGCAATTCCTCTGCAACTTCGCCTTTGTGTGCAAGAAACCTCACCCATGAATATCTTGAGAAATCATCTGTAACAACAAGACAAAAAGATTTTTTAGCAATTGATTAACACTAATTGGCCCAAATAAATCAGTATGTAACAACTCAAGAGGACTTGATATGCTATTTAAAAGTTTGGGCTTATGAGGTTTCTTATGTTGTTTCCCTTTGGCACATGCCATGCATTTTTCATTAACAGAAAAATCTTTTAAAGGAAGTCCTCTAACAAGATTGTTCTTTACTAATTTATTAATTATCTTAAAATTGACATGGCCTAAGCGACGATGCCACAAGAGTGACTCAGAGGTTGATGCTTTTGAGAGAAGACAAGTTGCAGTAGCCTTTGACTCATTTGAATTCATATCAAGAAGATATGTATCATGTTTACTTGGAGCACGCATGAGAATTAAATCATCTGGAATGGCAATCTCTGATTTTGAAAATAAACATTCGTCAGATTTAAATAGAACAGGAATGTCTTTATCGCAAATTTGAGAAACACTTAGAAGATTAAAAGCCAATTCAGGAACATGGTTGACTTTTTCTAGAGTAAGAGAACAATTGGTAACTTCTCCTTGTCCAATCATTTTTCCACCCTTCTTATTTCCAGCAAACGCCACATATCCTCCATCTATAATCCGATAATTGGTCAACGAATCCTTTAATCCCGTCATATGCTTGGAACATCCGCTATCAACATGCCACAAACTGTGTACAATCTTTGAAGAGGATTCCTGAAATGAATTAACAAATCACTTAGCCAGGAGTAATAGGGACCCAAGATTGAACAACTTTACTTTTTAAAGAAGCTGATTTTTTACAGAAGAAATTATTAACCAATTTTGTCAATTTATTCCCAAAACAATTCCTATTAGAGGATCCTTGAATCAATGGACAATTTTTGACAAGATGATCCTCTTGACCACACCTGAAACAATGAGGTTTGAATCTAGGTCTATGATGTGATGAGGTAAAAATAGGATCAATAATAATCTCCTCATCACATTCAGACAAACTAGAATCAACATCACTGAATGTCTCATACAACTCATGATGTTGTTGTTTATTTGAATCAGAATTTTTCTTTACAGAATTAGAACATGATTCTTCTGACAAATCTGTAAAACTTGTACCATTGGTACATGTGTCAGATGAAGACGAACTGCATTTTTCTGATGATGTCATATTTAATGGTATGAAAGATGGAATAGGTTGAGAAAAGAACTTTTCGAAACAATTAATTTTAAGTTGCTCAGTTGTTTTTGGAGAAAGATCAAATGCATTACATTCATTACGAGAACAAAAATCATAACTACCATGATTTGAAGTACAAGATGGAATAAAACTATCAAGAGAACATGAGACATTCAAATCTGTTACATTTGAACTAGAAACAAAAACTGAATTTAAACTAGACTTATTATCTAAAACAGACTGTTGGTTTTCAGGTGTACTAGAACTAGTGCATCCAAGCCCACTAGTTGGTCCATAGTCGTAGTCTTCACGAATGTACTTAGAGTTATTCCCGACTAAACCTGCAGACATACTGTCAGTATCTGATTTGATTAAATCATTAGAAGGATGAGGAACAGGCATAGGAGAATAACAGTATGTACTAGGTGGAGGATAAACCTATACATTTTCATAACCCAAACCTGTTTTAATTCTTGCTCCCCGTTGAGATTTACAAAGATCATCATGTTTCATTCCAGAAATAGTCCATTTATCTAACTTTGACTGAAGTTTGCTTGCTTCAAATTCAGCAAGAGCAACTCTTTCAGTCAAAGTATTAATCTCTACATTTCTTTCCAAAACAATTTTTTTAAATGATCAGTTTCTTTTAAAGCCTCATTTAATTTCACAAAATATTTTGATTCATTCATTTTAAGTTCATCATTAATTCGTTTTAAATCCTTTTCATTATCAATTAACAAACGATTAGCCTTATAAATCCCAAAAAGTCTAATTTTGCAAGCAGATGAGCACATATCCTGTATTACCTCATATGGAAGTCCCATTACCATCCTTTCAGCAGCTAAAGCTTTATCGCACATGCATACTGGAGTACTTGATTTCCTTTCCTCAACAGTAGCAGCAACATCATCCTTCTCTTTTCCTACCTCTTTTGAATTTCTTTTCTCATTTGAACCTGCAGTTTCCTCTTTCCCATCTCCATCTGCCTTCTCTTCTTTCTCCTTTACTAAAGACTCGTTTTCTCTTATGAATTCCTTGAACAGCACAAATCCATCTTCACCAACTTCCACTTCATTACCTTCCACAACCTCAGCAACTAACGCGTGATTTATCTCAGTTCTTGTTTCTTCCACCTCTGCACTCCAATTAAAGTTTGAGATCAAGGCTGACTCCTTTTTTGAATTTATTTCTTCCTTTTCTTTCTCTGCTGTCAATCTTGGTACTCCAGTGTTACTAAGATCTGTGACAATTGGTAATAGACATTCACGTTTAAAATGTCCCAATTGTTTACAATTAAAGCACCTCAATTTTGACTTATCAAATCCCAGTTTTGAGGTAGATGATTGACCACCAAAGTTCTTTCTTCCTGTTCTTTCCATGAATCTCCGGGCTCTTAAAGTTAACATCGCCATTTGCCATTGAATGTCAGTTTCTTCTAAATCATCAGGATCAACCTGATACATATCCTCCATAGTCATTCCTTTACCTTTCAATTCTCCAGCAACAAGAGCTTCATAGCTCTGAACAAACATTCCAAAAAGAGCCATTGTTTCAGATGGAATTGAAGTTTCAGCATTGACCTTAGAATTTCCCAATTCTTTTCCAACACGACTATTACCACTCGAGAAATTACTTGTATTGCCCCCTCTTTGAATTGGATTTTGAATGTGAGAGTTTGCAGCGGATGACAACAAAGCAGCATTTTGAGAAAAACCAGACGTGGGCATCATAGTCTGGTTAAATTCTCTTCTTTTCATATCCAGCTCAAAAGATTTCAACTTGTTAATGATATCCATCAGCTTATAATCTGTAAAACCTCTTTCTTGTTTGAGCATTCTCACTTGAAGACTCCACTGTGGTGGAAGAGAATCGAGAAGCCTATTAACTTGTTCACTGTTGGAGAGCCTTTCATCATACTTCTTCAGAGTGCTTGAGACGGTTAAGAAACGATTTATAAGATCTGTCAAACTTTCATTCTTGTATCCTACAAATGAATTGAACTCCTTTTCAGCCTGAATACTCTTGTCTTTTACCAAATCTGCATTCCCATCATAAAATTCACAGAGAACATCATAAAGGGATTTAGCATTTTTATGCTCTGCAAAACGGTTGTAGATGTCTGGAGCCAAGCAGAGAGTTAGAGCACCAAAAGCCTTTTGATCACGATCAATCAATTTCAGAAGATGGGTCTTTGTTCTGAGAAACGACATCACCAACAGTAACCGTAGGTATGTGAGGACCTGAAATAATCGATTCCCATTGATTATGATCTGTGTAGAAAAAGAAAGCTTTGAGATATCTCTTCCAATCTTCAAAATTATCTCCATTAATGAGTCTTGAAGGTCTATTAGGAGCAACACTTTCAAGATCAGCAAGTGTAAGAGTAGTTAATTTCGACATGATAGTTTCGGCATAAATGTTTATAATTTCGCTGACAAATTCGCAGAAAAAGGTGACTTGGATAACAATTTTGCTGAAACAGTAATTTCGCTGACAATTTCGCAGAAGCTAACACTTTCGTTAGCAATTTCAGCAGCACTTTCGCTTGAACAGAGACACCACTTGCTTAGTTTCGCTGCTAACTTCGCAGGAAACAAGCTTGAACTTTCGTTCAGAAATAAATACGGCAGCAATTTCGCTTGTTGACTGGTCACTAACACTAATGAACTTTCGTTCAAGGAAGTAGTTTCGCAGAAACACTAGAAAACAACTTCTGATCCAAGATAACTCATAATTTCGCTGAAAGATGATGACAGTTTCGCTGTAAGAACAATAGTTTCGCTGGTCGATCTCAAAACCCTTTTTCACCTCAAAATCAATTTGAAATCATCCAAAACTCAATGAATTTGAGATCTGATGATTGTAGAATCTTCCTCAATCAAAAACAAGCATAATTCAATCAATTTCCATGCCAAAAACAGCTGATAATCCAATGAAAATTGATTAAAACTAGATATTGACCAAAACCACAAAAACTCAACAAATCAAGAGCACTAAGGCTCTGATACCATATTGTAAAAATTCACGCGTATAAAGTTATCACTGAATACCTTGTTTGTTATGGGTTTGTTATATACTTAAAAACATAAGTTTTTAACTTCAAATACTTTATTATTTTCTGTCCAAAACCGGAATTGTGAGAAATTATTTATTTTATACCCGAAAACACAGTTTTAACGCGTAAAACGTTTACGAGATTAAACCTAATCATCAAAACTTGTATTTTCAGTAAGTTACTAACTTTTTAACTTATATTTTAAATGTTTTAAAGTTATTTATCTAGATCTTACAAAATACTTGTCTTGTCCATTATATTTTATGGAAGATTTTCTAGTGTTCATGTCTAATCAACACTTGAGTATTTTTATCCTAATTTGTTTTTATCTTTTCTTTAAGTAAAATTTGAATAAGAATATCAAAATCTCCAGATCATGATCATCATGTACATGGATCATTTCAATCATCTTTAAGCTTATAAGTGAAGAACAAATCGAGAACAAAAGTGTAAACCATATATACATACATATACACGATTTCATACATACATACATAGTCCAAATTATAGCTTTTATCTTGTGTTCTTAGTTTTCATTTCAACAAAACATACTTAAAAATCAAAATATTTCAGATCATGATCACCATTATTCATGGATCATCTCAATCCTTTATGAAATCAAAATGCAATATGGGTTCAAGAACATCATTCTTTACATGCAATCATGTATTACCCATTTTCATCATTATGGTAAACTCCTTTTGGAGATGGGTTTCATATGATGTTCATAACCTCAAACAAAAGTTTGATCATCTTGCATGCAAGAGAAAATCAACAAAATATTAAAAGATCAACAAAATACAAAATCATTATACACATATACATACGTACGACACACACACACACATTGTTTTAAAACACATTTCTTTGTTAAAACTCTTTGTTAGAACCTTGAATTTCAAGAGAAACTAGCTTTTGGTAAACAAATCTTGCAACAATCATCCAAGAGTCATGTTGCATGTCATAAAAATTCAAAGTTCTTACCTAAGATGAACTACTTTTGAAGATTCAAGAATGATTTCCTTAGGGATTTCTTCTCTTTTGAGTAGGATTTCTGCAATGTTTTGCACCAAACTCATAAGGGATCCTTGAAATCCAGAAATCAAGGCTTGAAACAAGCTTGGATGATCAAAATCATATGAAAGAGGGCTGTTCTTTGATGGTTCTAGCCATGGGTTTTGGAGAGAAGGAAGAGGAAAGTGTGTAGGTGATTTCTAGTAAGAGAAAGAGTGGGTTGAGTGTGTGTAAAAGATGGAGTGTGAGGTGGTTTGTATAGAGATGATCAAGGGTGATTAGAAAAATCTAATCATGTAATTAAATGTTAAAAATGTTTGGTGGATATCTAAGTGAGATGCCATCGGGTCTAAGGCGGGTGTCAGTCACGTTAAATTTTTTTGTAAAAATCTTAAACGTTCGGGTTTTACGTGAAAATTTTTTATAAAGTTAAAGTATTAATTTGAGGCTTTCTAAGGGTTCGCAACATTAAAAATAGTGACAAAAAGTCAATAATAAAAATATACGCGATATAACACAGTGTGCAACGGACTATATGTTGCATCACGATAATATTTAAAAAGTCTTAATTTTACGCGATCAAAGTAAATAATATTAATTATTATTATTCATGACCAATAATATTTTCACTTAATATTTATTAAGTTAAAATATTCAATATTTATTGAGCAAATTTAATTAACTCAATTATCACCAACGTTCGTTAAACGCTTTATCGCTACGCGACCCGGTAATTTCTCAAAATTACCAATTTTAAAACTTATCCACAAAGGGGCTTTGCTAGGACTTAAATGACCTTAATTATCATAAAATTAAGTCTTATGATGCATTTAGATATCTTATTTATATTTTATTAACGTACGGATATTAACTTGAAAACACGAGATGTCACAGTCTCCCCTCGTTTAGGAAATTTCGTCCCGAAATTTAAGTTGTAGTTTCACATTCTAATCTAGATGGGAAATAGATGATGGTACTTGTGCTTTATTTGATCCTGTCATTCCCAAGTGAGCTTGGGACCATGTCTAGAGTTCCATCTTACCCTCACCAACTTAACCCGACTCTTTCTAAGTTTCTGAACCCTACCGTTCGTAATCTCAACTAGTTCCTTGGTAAAATTTAGTTTATCATTGATATGAACTTCTTCAGGTCATATAACTAGAGCTTCATCAGCAAGACACTTCTTCAGATTGGATACATGGAACACAACGTGTATTCCACTAAGCTCACGAGGTAACTTAAGTCGATGTGCAATAGGACAAATCACACTACGATCTCAAAAGGTCTGATATAACGGGGGCTAAGCTTTCCTTGATTTCTAAAACGAACAACTCCTTTCCAAGGCGAGACCTTCAGATAAACTCTGTCTCCAACCTGGAATTCCAATGGTTTCCTTCGATTATCCGCATAACTCTTTTACCGACTCGTGGCGGCTTCTAACCTCTTTCTAATTTGAATGATCTTGTTCGTAGTTTCTGGATAATTTGAGGTCCAGTTAGTTGTTTCTCTCCAAGTTTCGCTTAGCAAAGCGGCGAACGACACTTTCTTCCATACAACGCTTCAAACGGAGCAGCTTTGATACTACTGTGATATTTGTTATTATAGGATAACTCAACTAAAGATTATCGAGATCAGTACTCCATGACGAGATACCACCTCTTTGTGGTAGATTTTGGTTAGCTTTTGCATTCAATCCATTTCCTTAACGGGTAGGAAATGAGCAGACTTGATCAATCTGTCAACAATTACCCAAATAATGACATGACCACTAGACGTTCGGGGTAATCTCGTGATAAAGTCTGTTTCTATTCGCTCTCATTTCCATTGAGGAATCTCTGGTTGTTGAAGAAGTCCTGACGGCTTCTGGTATTCAGCCTTCACTCTTGCACACGGTGAGCATTTCCCGATATAGGCTGCTATATCACCCTTCATATTGGGCCACCAATAATGTTCCTTCACATCACATTTTTGTACATCTTATCCGACCCGGGGTGAATTGCTAATATAGATCTATGGGCTT
This sequence comes from Flaveria ramosissima, assembly GCA_025215565.1. Classification (NCBI taxonomy): domain Eukaryota; kingdom Viridiplantae; phylum Streptophyta; class Magnoliopsida; order Asterales; family Asteraceae; genus Flaveria; species Flaveria ramosissima. Next base: position 46,198,773 of record CM046046.1, read on the forward strand.
CATCAAAAATTAATTCACGTAGGTTTGCAAAACGTGGAACCTAGATTCGGTCTATGAAGTACTTTACATTATTGGTCTTAGACACTAACTCCTTGACCATGCCTTTCAAGCCTTTATTCTCAAAATTTTCATTCTTTAAAGCGTCGACTTGGGCATCTTGGATTTGAGTATCAAGACCCGAATGAATAGTCAGCTCCAAAGGCGGTCACGCTTAGCCTTATCATTTTCCTTTCTACTTAATACATCGGCCACGATGTTGGTCTTGCCCGGATGATAGCAGATTTCATAATCGTAATCGTTTAGCAACTCCATCCATCGAAATTGTCTCATGTTAAGCTCTTTCTGATCGAAGATATGTTGAAGACTCTTGTGATCAGTGTAAACAACACACTTTGTACCGTATAGGTAATGCCTCCAAATCTTGAGCGCAAAAATCACCGCTCCCAACTCTAAATTATGAGTGGTGTAGTTCTTCTCATGCATCTTTAATTTTCTAGATGCATAGGTAATAACCTTATCTTTTCTGTATCAACACACAACCAAGACCTAAACGGGACGCATCACCATACACAATGAACCCTTTTGTTCCTTCAGGAAGAGATAGAATAGGGGCACTACATAACTTCTGCTTTAGTAACTGAAATGTTGCCTCTTGCTTATCAGTCCAGTCATACTTTCTATCCTTCCGAGTCAACAGCGTTAACGGCTGTGCTAACTTCAAGAAATTTTCAATAAATCTCCGATAATAACCGGCAAATTCAAGAAACTAACACACCTCGGTCTGGGACTTGGGTGCCTCCCAGTTCTTGATTGCTTCAATTTTAGCCAGATCTACATGTATGCCTTTCTCATTAATGACATGTCTAAGAAAGTGAACCTCTCGAATCTAGAATTTGTATTTTGAGAACTTTGCATACAGTTTCTCTTTCCTTAACGTCTCCAAGATAATCTTTAGATGTTGTTCATGATCTTTCTTGGTTCTTGAATAAACTAGTATATCATCGATAAATACTATTACAAACTTATCTAAGTAAGGTTTGCATACTCTATTCATAAGATCCATGAACACAACAGGCGCAATTGTCAGGCCAAATGGCATAACCAGAAACTCATAATGGTCGTAACATGTCCTGAATGTTTTTTTTTGGAACATCTTCCTGGCTATCAATAGCTGATGAACCTAATTATAGATCAATCTTCGAGTAGAGACAAGTTCCTTGAAGCTGATCAAACAGATCATCGGTTCTTGGTAATGAGTATAAATTCTTGATAGTGAGTTTGTTTAACTCTCGGTAATCGATGTACATTCTAAATGAGCTATCTTTCTTCTTGACAAACAAGACTGGTTCTCCCATTTGCGAGAAGCTTGGTCTTATAAATCTCTTATCCAACAATTCTTCTAATTGCTTGGACAATTCTTGCATCTCTAAAGGCGCTAACAAGTATGGTGATCGGGTAACAGGAGCAGCTCCCGGTACTAAATTGATTCGAAATTCAACCTGTCTAGACGGTGGTAATCTAGGCAGATCATCAGAAAAGACATCTGGATAGTCTCACACTACCGGTATGTCCTTAGGCTTTCGCTCCTCATTCTTAGTATCCACCGCCTTGGCAAGAAACGTTGGATACCTTTCATGTAAATACACGCAAGCCTTCATTACATTTACAATCTTCAAGGTAGGTCTTGCTTTATCACCTTTGATAGTCAAAGTTCCACCACTGGGAATAGGTAGACGAATTGTCTTCTCGTAGCATACCACTTCAGCATGATGTTTTGACAACCACTTCATGCCTACGACAATATTGAAACTATCAAGCACAACACCTAGGAGGCCGATACTAAAGTAATGACCCTACAAGTCTAACAAGAGAATCATGCAATCACATCGACACACAACACCACCGAATCCACCATCATGCAAATCGTCGCCAACATCAATGTTGCCTCCACTCGCTCCTCAAGAGAAGTCACCTATTGTTGTGATGCTACCAATCCAGCCTCCAGTTTCAGCTCCACCACCTCCAGCTTCTTCTTCGTCTCTTCCAGCCTCGTCTCCCAATCACAAATCCTAAAATGTAGTTGGTTCCGGTTGTCGTTCACAATCACCTTCTCCTCTTCGAATGTCATCATCCTTCCATCCATCTCCTACAACATCTCATTCGTCACTTCTACCTTACCCTATAAGGATGAAATCTGGTGCTCATAGTGGATGCATTGGGTAACTAAAGTAACTAGGGTGCGATTACCAGGCTCATCCATCAACGATAGGTCTTGATAGGCTAAGGACGATTCACCAACCTAAAACGTTGAGGGTACCCCACCTCATTAGCCTACTCTTGTAGACGTCCGGACAACCATTCCTACTATCTATCATGCACTCTAGTCATCTTGGGCTCAGTCTCCTCTAGTGTCTCTCTAGTAGTCTAATTAGCAGCCATCTTTGGCTTCCTTTTCTTCCTCGTCGAGTAGACGAAGCGAACCTCAAAAACATGCCCAAAATTGTCAGGAACAAGCTCATGAGTAATAGGTGTTGCCTAATAAGGATCCCTAAGAGCAGGAGGGCGTTCGTCATCGGATGCCCAAAATCCAGCCATTTCCATACTCAAAAGTATGCTCCAATCTTGGTGCAAATGAGTAGTGTTAAATCTCCAAAGGTGTGATAGGGGAAAAAGAGAACATAGGAACCTCGTAATCACTATGGAGTCATGGATCAAAATGAATAAGGTTCGAGAAGACATCCGTAACACAAAAATATCCGTACTAAGTTTTCTAACTATAAACATTTATACTTAATTTCTTTTAACAAGAACATGTACAAAAGTATCATTAACTTATGCATGCATATGTACTTATTAATTATGCATAGTTCTAATATAAAATTAACAATCCTAATCTTAATATGACTATTATGCTCACATAATGCTCTAATCTAGCATAAGGCTCATGATGTGGAATAGTCTTTGGAGTCAAGTGATCATTTTAAAGGTTATAGTCTAGATTTTCGAGAAATATCTTCTAGTTCGCTATAACCGTTGGCTCTGATACCAACTTCTGTCACACCCCGAAAATCACAGCGGAAAGTCGCATGATGTGGTGGTAACGGAAGTTGGAGTTAGTCCAACTTCTATAGTCAAACGTGTTCATCAATAACGTCAATTATGTAAAACCATACATTAGTCAGTCTAAATTCATACTATTTATCAACGATCTCAACATCGTGCAAATTCTTATTGGTTGGAAATACATTGTCTTTTATTTAATAAAAGATAATTACACATTTGACCCTCCAAAGACTTATTCCCGGAAATTCCACATAGAGCTCACCTATAACCCTGAAAAGCATGAATGGTAATAAAGTCAACATAAAGTTGGTGAGCGATCGGGGTTTTTAGTCTCGCAAACATTCGTTTTGAAAACAATATGATGAAACAAGGCATAATATATTCCACATAGACTAGCTAGGTACTATAATTAATTCAGGTCATAAGTCCATAATCAAACCAAGAAACACGTCGTTGCCCCACAACTATCCAGACATATAAACTCCCTCGCCACAACCTGACCAGTGCGACTGGTCGCGAGAGCGGGCCATTCTAACCCGATAGATCTACCAATTTACTCTGTGGCCTCACCCCTGAGGTTAATGATTATAGGGGGATTTAGGGCTCAATAGTATATATCCATACCACTGACCCAAACTTATACCCTCATAATATATTATCCTGTTTAACCCATCATATATTTTAAAGTATTGTTTCATGCTTTTTCCCCAAAACAATTAAAATACTATTTAAAATGGGGCCGAAGGACTCACCTTCAAATATGACAAGGAGATGCTCTAGCAAAAATCGAGCCCGAAAATTTAACAACCAATTAACGCCCTATACACAAAGGATCTATTAATTGTTGAGTAATAAGTCTAATACGTAAGTTGTTTACCCAACTCACTAGACTTATCTTGAAATCCATTTTTAAAAATCCCGTTAGTGATTTTTGATTTAGTTTAATAACTTTATTTAAGTGTGACAAGTATTCATTTGTTAAATCAACCATTTAATCCCTTAAACAACAACCACAATACACACACAAAATAAACACGTGAAAGTATATAAAAATGTAACGTAAAATTTACTAAGTTATGTATCATACAAACAAATAAATAAACAAATGAATAATTAATAAAGATTTACATAAATAAGTATTCACTAATTCATAGTTATATTTTATTTAAGATTAATAATAAGATATATCCATATTCTTGTTCTAGTAAGTAAACTATTTCTTATTTTATTACTTTATAAATATTACTTTATTTAACACAATTCAACTTTTATTAATCTTTTTAATAAATAATTAATTTTTCAGTAGTAAAACATGTATAAAATAATTGTAGACATGTTTTATTATATAAATATGACCTATTATGTTCAACCCAAATTTCACCCGTATACGATGATTTTTGACCCGAAACCGCACGATTTTACTCGCATAAACCGTATATCAAGCCCCTATATATCTTATGACCTTTTTATATGTTTACACATGAATCTTTTATACCAAAAACCTTCTGAAATATTTTGTAAAAATTCAGTTCCAAAACAGTCCATTAAGATTGACCCGAAATTGTCAGTTTTCGGCTATTTCACGCGTATAAAGTTATCACCGAATACCTTGTTTGTTATGGGTTTGTTATATACTTAAAAACATAAGTTTTTAACTTCAAATACTTTATTATTTTCTGTCCAAAACCGGAATTGTGAGAAATTATTTATTTTAGACCCGAAAACACCGTTTTTAACGCGTAAAACGTTTACGAGATTAAACCTAATCATCAAAACTTTTATTTTCAGTAAGTTACTAACTTTTTAACTTATATTTTAAAGGTTTTAAAGTTATTTATCCAGATCTTACAAAATACTTGTCTTGTCCATTATATTTTATGGAAGATTTTCAAGTGTTCATGTCTAATCAACACTTGAGTATTTTTATCCTAATTTGTTTTTATCTTTTCTTTAAGTAAAATTTGAATAAGAATATCAAAATCTCCAGATCATGATCATCATGTACATGGATCATTTCAATCATCTTTAAGCTTATAAGTGAAGAACAAATCGAGAACAAAAGTGTAAACCATATATACATACATATACATGATTTCATACATACATACATAGTCCAAATTATAGCTTTTATCTTGTGTTCTTAGTTTTCATTTCAACAAAACATACTTAAAAATCAAAATATTTCAGATCATGATCACCATTATTCATGGATCATCTCAATCCTTTATGAAATCAAAATGCAATATGGGTTCAAGAACATCATTCTTTACATGCAATCATGTATTACCCATTTTCATCATTATGGTAAACTCCTTTTGGAGATGGGTTTCATATGATGTTCATAACCTCAAACAAAAGTTTGATCATCTTGCATGCAAGAGAAAATCAACAAAATATTAAAAGATCAACAAAATACAAAATCATTATACACATATACATACGTACGACACACACACACTCACACACACACATTGTTTTAAAACACATTTCTTTGTTAAAACTCTTTGTTAGAACCTTGGATTTCAAGAGAAACTAGCTTTTGGTAAACAAATCTTGCAACAATCATCCAAGAGTCATGTTGCATGTCATAAAAATTCAAAGTTCTTACCTAAGATGAACTACTTTTGAAGATTCAAGAATGATTTCCTTAGGGATTTCTTCTCCTTTGAGTAGGATTTATGCAATGTTTTGCACCAAACTCATAAGGGATCCTTGAAATCCAGAAATCAAGGCTTGAAACAAGCTTGGATGATCAAAATCATATGATAGAGGGCTGTTCTTTGATGGTTCTAGCCATGGGTTTTAGAGAGAAGGAAGAGGAAAGTGTGTAGGTGATTTCTAGTGAGAGAAAGGGTGGGTTGAGTGTGTGTAAAAGATGGAGTGTGAGGTGGTTTGTATAGAGATGACCAAGGGTGATTAGAAAAATCTAATCATGTAATTAAATGTTAAAAATGTCTGGTGGATATCTAAGTGAGATGCCATCGGGTGTAAGGCGGGTGTCGGTCTCGTTAAATTTTTTTGTAAAAATCTTAAACGTTCGGGTTTTACGTGAAAATTTTTTATAAAGTTAAAGTATTAATTTGAGGCTTTCCAAGGGTTCGCAACATTAAATAATAGTGATAAAAAGTCAATAATAAAAATATACACGATATAACACAGTGTGCAACGGACTGTACGTTGCATCACGATAATATTTAAAAAGTCTTAATTTTACGCGATCAAAGTAAATAATATTAATTATTATTATTCATGACCAATAATATTTTCACTTAATATTTATTAAGTTATAATATTCAGTATTTATTGACCAAATTCAATTAACTCAATTATCACCAACGTTCGTTAAACGCTTTATCGCTACGCGACCCGGTAATTTCCTAAAATTACCAATTATAAAACTTATCCACAAATGGGCTTTGCTACGACTTAAATGACCTTAATTATCATAAAATTAAGTCTTATGATGCATTTAAATATCTTATTTATATTTTATTAACGTACGGATATTAACTTGAAAACACGAGATGTCACATTCTCAGTGTACGATATTAACTGATGTAGATTATCGTGGTCTACTAAAAAACACTTTAAACCAAGACTTAGCTCAACTATAGTGTACGAGTAAGTAAGGTCGTCCCCACGAGGAATATGTTGAAAGTGTATTTGCAGTTCACTAACGTTAATTTAAATTAAAAAATAACTTTGAATTTATGATTAATTTAGAAAACAAAATTGTAAAGTAATAAACTTGATTGGTTTCAAAAACAATTATATAAAGAATGATTCACTCTGGGTTTAAGGTTTGTAGAACAAAGTTATAACCTAGTTATTCTTAGCAAACAATCACATAGACATAATTGTATTGGTTTGATGGATTTCAGTGATAGAGATGGAACATGTTATAAATGGACCTATTCATAAATTAAAATTTTTAATTTTCTAATCAAAACGTAAGACTCACAATGCTCATGATGTAAAGAAACCAAAAACTGATGAGTATTAGATTAAGATTCAAAACAAATAAAAATCATTTAAAGTAATCAACCAACAAATGAAATCATATGGCTTAACATTCCAATGAAAAGTTCAACCCAATCTAAGAATAAATAAAGTTAAACAAATGTCATAAACACAAACCCTACACCTGGAGAAGATCACGAGTGATTTAGCCGCTCGTAGTTGTCATGGAATCGAAATCGGTTGTCGTAGGAGTTGATTGCATGAAAGGATGGATCCATAGGTCTTCTTTGCTCTCAAAATTGCTCCTTGGATGGCCAAAAACGACTTAGAGAAGGCTTAATTCGCAGCCCCCTTTTTCACCATTAATTAGGGTACAAAATCCTAAAAATGCATATCAGTCAGCCCAGGGACGTAATTTACTTCCTCAGGGACGTAATTTACTTTCCCCCAAATCAGCACTTTTTTCCTTCTGTTGTGTGTCCTAGTTTGCGTGCATCCCGATCACACCTAGGACGTAATTTACGTTCTTAGGGACGTAATTTACGTCCCACTTCACTTTTTCTTCACTTTTTCTATTTCTCAAGAGTTTCCTTCTTCGTGAGCTTCCAGCTTCCATTCTAACTCCCGAAAACACTCGAAATGTGTCCGTTTAAGCTCCGCACGCCTGAAAATCAATTAACTCTCAAAGTAATTATGTTCCACTATATTAAACACATAAAAACATATAATTAAAGATTTTAAAGTAGTGAAAAACCCCTACACATCATAAACCTGTCTGATCCAATGGAAAATCATGACCTATGCAAATTAAGCATTTTGTATAAGAATTAATAACAAAAATAAAACATGTTAATCCATTACCGACATATTTTAAGCATTTTAAATTTCATAAATTTAAAATATTCAATTAGTTAAAATTGTAGGATTATGTAACAGATTACTTTTTCTGTTGTAAATCTTATTAAGTGTTTTTGATGTAATCGTAAGTGTACTTTCAATTGAGTCAATAACTATCGAATATCAATTATTCTTCTTTGAAATACACACCCAAAATATATTAATATATAAGCTCATAAGTTTGTGTCACTTGACTTTCATGAAAAAAATATAATAGTAATAATAATAACATTGAAAATTGTGTACTAGAGAATGTATCACAATCAAGCCTATCCTGAACTTTCCCGCTTGAGTACTAAATATATCCCTTACCTATTACCACTAGAGATTTTACGACTAGGTTTACTTTGGATAGGAACTTTTTGAGGCTTAAGACATGGAACATGTCTTGTATGCCTCCCAGTTCTTCCGGTAATTCCAGTTTGTAAGCATTTGGTCCTATCCTTTTAATTATCTTAAATGGTCGAATGTACCTAGGACTTAACTTTCCGCTTCCCAAATCGAATTAACCCCTTCCGGGGTGATACCTTCAACAATACACGATCCCCACCTAAAAGTCTAAACGCTTGCTTTCTTTATCTGCTTAACTCTTTTGTTACCAAGTTAACTGAATGCCAGACTGAGCTTGTGATCTGCAAAGCTAGGGAAGAAAAATATGTTCTTAAAGAAGAGACCTTCAATAACATTATATCCTCATCCTTGCATGTAAAGATTTTGTATTAGAACAATTAGTGACTGAGATCTACTAAGATAGCTCCTCCACACACACTACTATCTGTAAGATCTCCATGTTGTTGAACTTGTCAAGATGAGCTGCCTCTTATAGACCCTATTCCAGAAGAAGATGAGGATGAATAGGAGATAGTGAAGGATGGATCTTATGTGAGTGAAGAGGATCATCCTAAGAAGGGTCACTACTCTCCTGAGGAGAGGAAGGAACCAAGGATGACTAAGTCTGCAAGGAAAAACTTGATTAGGGTAGCCAAAAGAAAATCAAAGAAATCCCAAAAGATCAGGCCACCTTCAACTCCAATAAAAAACAAGTATCCATCTCTGCTGGATTTGAAGTGATGAAGAAGACTCAACCAAGTACTCTAGTACTATGAGTCCAAGCTCATATCTAAATTGTTGGACCCTGAAAGGATCATACATGTCAATTCAAGTGGTGGGTTGATGGTTGTTCTGCTGGAAATCCCACAAGTCCAAGAACCAATGCAGATGAAGAATCTGCATGAAGAACAGAAGACAAGTGTTGGCTAACCGCATTTGTATATGCGGATGACATGGAACAAATGCTGACAAGTGTTTGTTCTTCCGCATTAACAAATGTGGATAGCCAAACACAAATGCTGACAAGTACTTTGTACATCCGCATTTACTAATGCAGATGCTCAGCAACAAATGCGCCAAGTGTTTGCTCATCCGTATTTGTCAATGCTGATGACCAAACACTAATGCTGAAGAAGAAAAGAAATGCTGATGAAGATCAACACATCCGCATTAGTTAACGCGGATGAACAAAAGAAATGTTGATGAAGACTTTTGTACTTAGACTAGTTCTCTGATGTATAGGTCAGGGGTAGTTTAGACATTTGGTAAAAGGAAACTTGTCAACCTATAAATAGAGTAGAAAACCTCGTATGTGAGGTGACTGTTGATAGACATTATAGACAATCAGAATATTTTGTTTAGTCATATGTTCTCTGGGTGCATCGTTACTGTTTAATGCTCAAACCCTAGCATTCATTGTAACCGATCATCTTTTTTAATACAAAGAGCATTTATGAGTATTTATTGCATTTAATGTTCCTTGATTGTTTGATTCCGCCATACAATCATTGACTAAATCATCATATTCGGTCTTTGTGAAAATATCATTGTCACACCCAGTCAATTGGTATCAGAGCCTTGGCTCTCGGTTCTTCTTAAGATCTGCCTAGATCTAAGCTGAACTCGATTGAACTGGTGATTGAGTTGCTGATAGAGTGTTCGACTACCTCTACTTAGCATACAAGTTGAAAAAAATGCAGAAAACTCTTCGACAGTCACTATTCATCCGTACTCATCTTCAAGAACAAATCTATGAACAATTACTTAAACCTTAAAATTACAACAGAAACTTACAAAACATCTGCAGATCTGATTTCTTAAGCCTATTTTGGACTATTTGGACTAGTTGGACTTAATAATTAATCTAATCATTATTCAAACAAGTTAAAAAACAACTTATTAAAATGGATTCAAATAATTTCTCTAAACTTGGTCATACTTCAAAACCTCCTATGCTTAAACATAAATCTGAGTTTAAGCAATGGAAAATCAGATTCATGAACTATATTACAGGTGTAGATCCGAACTATTGGATTTCAATATGTAAAGGGTCTCACATTCGTGTGACATTTTCTGCTAATCAGGCTGCACTGTAAAAAACCTCAAGAATACCCATTGAGGATCTCACTCTTGATGATGATGACTACAAGAAGATAAAAGTTGATCTCAAAGCTTACTCTATACTCACTCAAGCATTGAAAATGGATGTGCATTGTTACTGTTTAATGCTCAAACCCTAGCATTCATTGTAACCGATCACTTTCATTAATACAAAGAGCATTTATGAGTTTTTCTTGCATTCAATGTTCCTTGATTGTTTGATTCCGCCATACAATCATTGACTCAATCATCATATTCGGTCCTTGTGGAGTGTGTGCTAAAAAGGCTTGAAAAGTATGGAACTGCTAAAGTGTTGGACCCTGAAAGGATCATAAATGCCAATTCAATTGGTGAGTTGATGGTTGTTCTGCTGGAAATCCCACAAGTCCAAGAACCAATGCGGATGAAGAATCTGCTGAGAAGAATAAGTGTTGGCTAACCACATTTGTATATGCGGAAGACATAGAACAAATGCTGACAAGTGTTTGTTCTTCCGCATTAACAAATGCGGATAGCCTAGAAGAAATGCTGACAAGTCTTGTACATCCGCATTAACTAATGCGAATACCCAACAACAAATGCGCATAAGTGTTTGCTCATCCGCATTTGTGATGACCAAACACTAATGCTGAAGACAAAAGAAGAAACGCTGATCAAGATCAACTCATTAGTCAATGCGGATGGAACAAAGAAATGCTGATGAAGACTTAGACTAGTTCTGATGTATAGGTCAGGGGTAGTTTAGTCATTTTGTAAAAGGCATCTTGTCAGCCTATAAATAGAATAGAAAACCTCGTATGTGAGGTGACTTTTGACAGAAATCTTAGACAATCAGAATATTTTGTTCGAAAGGTGTTTTGTTAATGTTTAATGCTCAAACCCTAGCATTCATTGTAGCCGATCACCTTCATTAATACAAAGAGCATTTATGAGTATTTCTTGCATTCAATGTTCATTGATTGTTTGATTCCGCCATACAATCATTGACTCAATCATCATATTCGATCCTTGTGAGAATATCAATCTCACACCCAGTCAATTGGTATCAGAGCTTTGGCTCTCGGTTCTTCTTAAGATCTGCCCAGATCTAAGCTGAACTCGATTGATCTGGTGATTGAGTTGCTGATAGAGTGTTCGACTACCTCTACTTAGCATACAAGTTGAAAAACTGCAGAAACTCTAAGACAATCACTGTTCATCCGTACACATCTTCAAGAACAAATCTGTAAACAGTAACTCAAACCTTAAAACCAACAGAAAATTATAAAACATCAGCAGATCTATATTCTTAAGCTTGCTTTGGACTATTTGGACTAATTGAACTTAACAATCATTCTAATCATTATTTAAACAAGTTAAAAACAGCTTATTAAAAATGGATTCACATAATTTATCTGAACTTGGTCATACTCCAAAACCCCCTATGCTTAAACACAAATCTGAGTTTAAGTAATGGAAAATCAGATTCATGAACTATATTACAGGTGTAGATCCTGACTACTAGATTTCAATATGCAAAGGGCCTCACATTCATGTGACACTTTCTGCTGATCAGGCTGCACTTTACAAAACCACAAGAATACCCATTAAAGATCTCACTCTTGATGATGATGACTACAAGAAGATAAAGGTTGATCTAAAAGCTTACTCTATACTCACTCAAGCACTGAAAATGGATGTGCTAAAAAGGCTTGAAAAGTATGGAACTGCTAAAGCTGTATGGGATGCATTGCTGATAATGTGTGAAGGAAGCAGTGAAGTGGCTGAAATTAACAAGGACAAACTTGTTAATCAATATGAAACCTTTCATCACTCCAAGGGGGAATCCATCTCTAAACAACTACATAGATTTGTGCAACTGGTGAATGATTTAGAGATCATGGGAGTGACATACAAAGTCAAAGAACTAAACAAGAAGATGCTTCACAACCTTCCAGAAAGTTGGAAACAAAATGTCACAATGCTGAAAAACACTCTTGATCTAGAGAGTACCACCTTGGATATCATGATTGCCAAAGTAGAAGCTCTTGAATTGGATGAAAGGAGCAGGAACCTTGGTGGACCTCGAGTTATTGAAGCTTACAAATTTCTATCAGACACTCACTCTGTGGAAAATGCATTCATCACTGAGGATGATGATTTTCTTTCCTCAAGAGATCAAGTGAAGACAACAAGTTTCTTTGTAGTATCAACACCAAGCAAGCCATGAACAAATGCTCTCAAGTCTTCCACTTCCGCATTTGTTACGGTACACAAATGCTGATGAACAACATTCTTCCGTATTTTCTACAATGAATTTAAAAATTGACTGCATTTGTCTTCCACACTTGTAATAATTTGTAAAAGACATTAATTGACTATTTAAAGCCATTTCAAAAGGTCATTTAATACTTTTCAAATTTGAGAGACTTTAAAGTGCGACGAGCGAAACTCACTGTTCTTCATCAATCATCATCACCATCAACAAACTTGTGTTCTACTTATCATCTCATCTGATTAGTCCTCGCGTTCGATTCACAACAACAGTAGTATCGAACAAAAGGTGAAAATCTTTGAATTTCGTGACCAAAAATTGTGTGAACTAAAATCGGACTTTTGAACTGATGATGAACTTAGAACCTAGGTCAAGAAAGGAAACTCAAAATCAGACTTGAATCTAGACATGATAATCATTTTCGACTACAATGAATGTGGTAACTAAGAAGAATAACAACCAACAAGTGAATTTCAAAATTGTGTTCATCGTATGAACAAAGTATAACAAAAGATGAAAATGTTTAAATTAAATCTTGAATCTAAGAGCTGAAATGAGGTTAAAAACAACAAATATAATCTCCCGAAACATGAAAAGCAAAATAATAGCAATTATTCATGATAACATCAAACTTAGGAATGATTCCTATGAAATAGTACCTGTAAACAGTCAATTTTGACTATCAAAAGTCAAACTGAAAGAGTTTACTTGATGTATGCTTTTATCATATCAGCTAATTCATATGCCTCTAATGCAGGGTACATGTCTAATCTCACCTGGGGCAAGCTCCATAATGTCAGTGGTTATCTTGACCCTGATGTACCCGTGGCAGAAGGTCTCAAAGACATGATCAGATTTATATCCACTACCAGAGTTGCTCATGCAATCACAGTTAGACCAGTCATTTATGAGAGATTCATAAAGTCTTTCTGGAGCACTGCTGAGGTGATAAAGATAGAGGATGTAAGGACTTTGTCTGGAAGAATATCTGATGATCAGACATTAGCCAACACTGAACAAACTGTGAGACAGTGTCTTTAGTTTGGTGATGAAGCCAACACTCCTCTAGAGCTTGAAGATGATGAAATCACTACTTTCTTTGCCAACATTGGATATGAGGGAGGATATGAAGGCAAGCAGATTGTAAAAGGATTGGTTGACTTGCAATGGAGGTTCCTCATTCATCTCTACCAACACTGTTTGTCAAAAAGGAAGACAGGATGGAATGACATTCCATTGACTACTTCATCTGCCATATATGCTTTGTGCACCAACAGGCCATTTAACATGTCTGCCTATGTGTTCAATGGTCTAATATCAAACATTCAGGAAGGGAGAAGACATGTTTTTATTGTATCCAAGGTTCATACAATGTCTCATTAATGAAGCATTTCCTGACATTGCACTGAAGGACCTGTGCTAGATATTCCTCATCATAATGCCAAGTCATACAAGTACATCAAGAAGAACATGGTGAAGAACAAGAGGCTCCTGTTGATGAGCCAATTCGGGAAGAAGAACCAGCTGCTCATGATCAACAAACTGCTGAGGAGCAAGTTGGTGAAAGGGATGAAGGACAGAGGTCAGTGTCACCCTAGGTTGATGTAGGGGCTGATCTTCACACTAGGCCATCTGTTCATGAAGCTAATATAGCCTCACCTTTCATGCCCTCACCTATCCCATCACCACAAAGACTACCAATCCCATCACCACAACTACAACCCATCATCTTTCCACATATATCACCCATACACTCACCACATGTTTCTCCAACCCATCATTCACCTGAATCTCCTAAACAGTCATCCCCTGCTTCTACTGAACCTGTTGAGTATGGTGACTCTGCCAACACTTCAGAGGAATCAAAATCATCATCTGGTGATGATGATCATCATAGACAGATGCCTGTTAGGCAAGCTATTTCAAAGGCTGCTCCTTTTAAAAGTTATGCAGAATCTAGAGTTCACAAACCTGATGGGAAGGATGAGTTAATATCTGAATTAATCAAAAGGTAGCGAAGATGGAAAAACTACTCAATAGAAGATCTAGTATCATGCAAGACAGACTTTTGGAGCTAGATGAAAAGGAGAATGAATTAAAAGAGATGAAAGAGAAACATGAGGCTGAAAAGAAAGAAAAAGATAAAGAGATTGAAAATTTAAAGGCTGCTCTTCAACAATCCAGAAATGAAATAAGTGGTCATGTGGACACTTTAGCAATTCAGACTATTGCTATGGAAGAACAAGAAGGATTGATTGAAGAACAAGCTGACATCATTATTGACTTGCAGAACCAGGTTGAAAGCCTAAACAAGAGAGTATCTGAACTGGAACTGCTTGTTGAAATCAAAAGAGAAGCTGAAGAAGAGTTGAGAAAAGATGATAAGAAAAGAAAGAGGATCAGTGAAAAAGAAGCTGCCTCTGAGAGCTCATCAGGAGAGAGTAGTAATGACTATCCTTCTGCTAAAAAGATGAGATTCTCTGAGACTGAGAAGGGAGAAGAAACAAGTGAGACAAAGCATGATGAGACTAGTTTAGAAACGGTTGTCTATTCAGAGAAAACAGCTGATATGAGCACTGAAGAGACAGAATTCAGTGACATGATTAAAGCTCTTGATAGCTTCACAGCTGAAGAATTTATCATTGATGATGACTTTTGGGACTTCATAGTTGAGCAGAGGACTGGTGCTGAACCTATAGTTGTCATTCCTCAATCTCCAGTTCCTCTTGAGAAAGAACTGAGCATGCAACTAGTGCCTGCTGTATCACTTACTGGAGAACAAAAGGAGCTGATTAAAAGACTGTGAAGAGCAACAGGAGAAAGAAGAATCAGCTGCTGCCATTCATGAACCAGAACTATCAAAGGCTGAAAAATCGTCTCAAGAAGCTGAACAGCCTGAAACCTCCTCTGGTCCAACAATGCAAACATATACCAGGAGGAGGAAGTATATCAGAGAAGGCTAAGGGAAAAAGACCAATAGTTGAAGAAGAACCAAGCAAGAAAAGTAAAAAGGATGATCCCAGAAGCCTTGCAGTTATTTTGAATTTCTAGAAGAACATGATGAAGGGTTTGTTAGAACATAAAACCAAGTTTAACCTCTTAAACTTTCTGAAAAACGCAGCGGATAAATATATTTTAAAACAAGATTATAAAGCTGAAATTTCATGTTTTATGGTGACATATATATGTATAAAACAAACCCAAAACAAAAGGATCATTATATGTGAATAAGCAAGCTATGAACATATGTAAAAGTACATAAAATCACAGCTTCAATGAGCTGTGAAAACTACCTTTTCAGCAGCTTGAAACTCGAAATGGTAGAGGGTGATTTGGACCAAGAAGGAACGACCAAGGCACCAACAAGAGGTCCTCTCAAGCTTGTATACCCAAAGCCTTATAGCAAACACCTTCTTGCTAGGGAGAAGAACACCAAAACTTCAAAGAAACTCTCTCTTTTTCCTGCTTCTGGCCGAGAGCTTTTGAGGAGAGAAGAAGAGTTCTTTTGTGTGAAATGATGAATAATCAATAGAGACTTGCACAACCATCTAATTTGAGTTTTCAAGGCAATTAAAATAATCCTATTGGACAAAATGGAGGCTGATTTTCAGCCTTCTAGAAGGGTTTTCCCTCCCAAACATTTAATAAAACACACATTAGAAAGTCATGTACTTCATTTAAATTAAACCTCTTTTAATTAAAATGACTCTCTTGATTTATTATTTGATCTTACTTAAACCTATTTAAATAACAATACAAATAATACAATTCATCAACAAATTATCCTTATAATTTGTTCCACAACAAATGCAATTGTTTAGAAAACCTATTTTCCAAATTTGGTGCGATTATTTAATTGCATGATCATATCATCAATTAAATAACAGTTTGTGTTTGCAAAGCTTGTTATTAGGTATAACCCGACTTGGATCATAACGTACTAACCACATCAATATTCTATGTGTCTTGGGCATATAGAATCCTACAATCTCCCACTTGCACAAGATTCATAGAAAATTGATGCAAGCAGTAAAAACCGCCTAACAATGGTTTACTACCCTTAATACGCATGACTTATAGCCATTCAATAACATCATCCCATTCAAGTATCCTACTTGAAATGATTTAGGTGAAAGAATCATCTATCCTTTTGCTACAGATGTCATGTTAAATCCAAGGACACATAATGATCATTCCTCGTTGATTTAACTTATCAGGCCTTAGACATCTAAATCTCAACGAATAAGAGGAACAAATTCCATCTTGACTACATACGTTTCTCACAAACACCTCGTGTTACGCCTGAACATAGCCTTATGTACTATCCATTATTTCAGGGCAGTGAAGAACTAGCTCAAGGTATAACACTTGGTGAATATCAAAACCCGGTATGTATCTTAGGTCTGAGGATACCAAATGATATTCGCCTTTACTCAAATTTGCTTATGATCAATCTGGAAGATTCCATGTAGTAAAATTTGAGATGCGGGTCAGTCCAATATTTGTATCCCACAAATATCTATGAATGGCAGCAACCATTTGCTCTATATTTCCTTATGAATATCCACCAATCCAAATTCATAATAATCTTACTCTTATACTTGTTCCCACAAGTATGAACGACTACGGACATTTAGAGTAAACAATTTACTCATGGATAAACATGCTAAATTGGAACATTAATTAAAACTTTATAACCAAATAATTTTATTCAAATAATAAAGAGTTCCACATATCCAAATACAAAATTACAGATCAAATCCAATCACTAGAATATCGAAGTCCCATGGCACAAGTATGACCTTCATGCTTTGCCTTTTCAAGGAGCTTCGTGAGAGGATCCGTAATGTTTTGATCCGTGTGAACTTTGCGAATACATATCTTTCCCTTTTCAACTTCATCTCGTATGTAGTTGAATCTCCGCTTAATGTGCCTACTCTTTTGATGAGCACGAGTTTCCTTGATTTGAGCAATCGCACCCTTGTTATCACAAAAGATCTCTAGGGGGTCCTGAATGGAAGGGACAACCCCTAGATCGGCAATGAATTTCTTCAACCATGCAGCTTCTTGAGCTGCCAATGAGGCGGCGACGTATTCTGATTCTGTAGTTGATAGAGCCACCACATCCTGTTTGGAGCTCTTCCAAGAGACCGCTCCTCCATTCAGAATGAAAATATATCCCGATTGTAACCGTGAATCATCACGATCGGTTTGGAAACTTGCATCCGTGTAACCTTTTACAACGAGTTCCTCATCACCAGATCCATAGATTAGGAACATATATTTTGTCCTCCTTAGGTACTTAAGTATGTTCTTAATAGCCATCCAATGATTGTTTCCAGGTTTTGCTGGTATCGGCTTGTCATGCTTAAGGTGCATGACACGTCCGGTCGAGTGCATATCATTGCATACATGACGGATCCAATAGCAGATGCGTATGGGATTGCCTTCATTTTATCTTGCTCATCCTTTGAGCTAGGACATTGAGTCGTACTCAATATCGTTCCTCTTTGAATAGGTACCGTACCTTTCTTAGAGTTCTCCATCTTGAAGCTTTTCAAGATTTTATCAATGTATGCACTTTGATTTAAACCAATCAACCGCCTTGATCTATCCCTATAGATCTTTATTCCCAGAATATAGGCGGCTTCACCAAGATCCTTGATTGAAAAACAACTTCCAAGCCAGGTTTTTACACCTTCCAAGGTTGGAATGTCATTTCCAAATAGTAGAATGTCATCAACATATAATACTAGGAAAGTGATGATGCTCCCACTAGCTTTCTTATATACACAAGCTTCAACAGCATTCTTGATGAATCCAAATTTGATTACTTCTTCATCAAAACGGTGATTCCAACTTCTTGATGCTTGTTTCAATCCATAGATTGATTTCTTTAACTTGCATACTTTATTAGGATGTTTTGGATCGACAAAACCTTCAGGCTGAACCATATAGACATCTTCCTCAAGATATCCATTTAGGAAAGCGGTTTTGACATCCATTTGCCAAATCTCATAATCATAATGAGCAGCTATGGCAAACAATATCCTTATAGACTTTAGCATTGCAACAGGTGAGAAGGTTTCATCATAATCAACTCCTTGAGTTTGAGTGAAACCTTTTGCTACAAGTCTAGCTTTATAAGTATCCAAGTTTCCATGCATATCGGTTTTCTTCTTGAAAACCCACTTACTTCCAACTACTTTGGAGTTAAGAGGTGGTACAACCAAGTCCCATACTTGATTGTCATACAAGGATTTCATCTCAACGTTCATGGCTTCAAGCCATTTGTCACAATCCAAATTGGACATTGCATCACGATAGGTGGTTGGTTCATCGGAATCTACCACATAGCATCCATTAACGAAAAATCCATATCTTTCAGGTGGATTACTAATTCTACCAGATCTACGAACGTTTTGTGTGTATTGATCAACCACTTGATCATCTTCAACATCCTCATGTTGGGTGCTAGTTTCAACCAAACGTGTATCGAGTTGTGGTTCTTGATCCTCCTCAAGATCCACTGTTCTACTGCTAGTTCCTTCCATAAGGAACTTTGCTTTTAAGAACTCACCCTTTCTAGCAACAAACACTTTTTGTTCCAGTGGATCATAGAAATAGTATCCCATAGAATCTCTAGGATATCCAACAAAGATACACTTGGTGGATCGGACTTCCAATTTGTTTGGGGTGGGAGTCTTAACATAAGCCTCACAACCCCAAACCCTTAAGTATGATAGGGATGGAACTCTTCCATGCCATATCTCAAAAGGTGTCCTTTCCACCTTTTTAGTTGGGGCCATATTTAGAATACGGGCCGCGGAGAGCAAAGCGAAACCCCAAAATGATAGAGGTAATGTGCTTCTAGCCATCATAGATCGGACCATATCCAATAAGGTTCGATTCATCCTCTCAGACACACCATTATGTTGTGGTATTCCAAGTGGAGTGAGTTGTAAGTGCAGGATCGTTTAAGGGCTTAAACACAATTACAACACAACAACACAATGAGGAGATTAACTAAACTTTAATCAAACAGTGAACTGGGAACCAAAGTGATACAAAGAACACAAGTAAAGCAAGAGACAGAACAAGAGAGTATGGGTTTCAAGGAGGCAGTATATTGCTTTCTC
Organism: Flaveria ramosissima; assembly: GCA_025215565.1. NCBI lineage: Eukaryota > Viridiplantae > Streptophyta > Magnoliopsida > Asterales > Asteraceae > Flaveria > Flaveria ramosissima. Next base: position 46,218,516 of record CM046046.1, read on the forward strand.
AAGTTCTTTTACAAGTGTTACAAAGCATAAAGAAAGATACAAGAACTTGAAATACTTATACTACAACCTACAGCCGGCTATACTTTGAAAGACAGCTGGATACAATTGACTAGACACAAACAAAATCAATTGTAGGATCAAAAGGCATATCTGCCTTTTGACCTTGTGACTATGACATGCCATAGCTCACATCCTTATACATTACAAAAAGGATAAAGTACATGAAGTGGAAATTTACAGACTCAAGACCTCAATGTACAGTTACCAAAAGCAAGGCCCTTTTCACCAACTCATGTAAGTTGGTGACTTTACAGAGATGCAGCGGAAAAGGTGCTTTATGGAACAGTACATCAGATAAAGCATGTGTACTAAAAGTCTTCGGAAGAAATCTGTCTTCATAGGTTGAAGCTTCGGAAGACTTTGTCTCTGAAGCTTCGGAAGACTTCATGTTTGGCTTCGGAAGATATTGGTCTTGGCTTCGGAAGATTTTACACTTAGAGTATTTTCTAATGCTTTGTGTAAAACTTCCGAAGCATTCTTCACTTCAGTACTTAGTGCATGTTGCTGAGACACTTAGGCTGTTTTGGGTTGCATCAGACTTCAGGAATCCTTACAAACTCCCCCTAGGCTGATGCTACCAAAACACTTAGAAGATCTTCAAATGTTGGTAGTCTTCAGTACAATCAGGACCATTCCTTTCTTCATGAGATGGTCAGGATCATCAAGACTCTCATAGTATCTTCTCATCTCAAAGAGATCATGCAGAGGTAAGTTGATTATGTCTTGCCATGAGTAGACATTCTCAACACCTTGATCTCTGATAACATTCCATCTTTCTGGATTGGTAGAGTAAGTCCAGGACAAGATGGGTGTCTCAGTAGTTAGAGGAGCCACTTGAATAGGAGTTGATTGGGCTGCCTCATCATGCACTTCTCAGGTTGATCTGATTCAGCCTGAGGTGCAGAGGTAGATGACTTTGGCTTCTTCTTTTAGTCTTTGGTTTAGAAGCCATCCTCTTCTTCCTCTTGGATGTCTTTAACTGAGAAGACTGGTCTGCAACACCATGTTGATCATCAGTGTTTCTCAGTTGGGTGTTCCTCCCTCACAGGTTCAGAAGGAGAGGGAGTTGACCCTGCCTAGGATCAGAAGATGAAGCTTGCTGAGGCTCAGCTGGAGGTGCTGGTTGAGGTGTCTCTGGTTGTTCAAACTTGACCTCCACTTCAGGTGGGACTTGACTTGGAAGAGAGTGCAAGTCAATGAGTTCTCCACTTTTAATCTTCTGCTTGATCACCCTAATATGCTCATCCATAGTGGATAGAGACATGGGGCCAAGTCTCCTTCCGGAGAATCCATACAGCTTCAAGAAGCTCACCATTCTTTGTCTGTCAGCAGACTTCTTTGCATTCTTTTGAATGATGGCTCTTGACTTTGCAGCTTTTCCCTTAGCTTCCTTTTAGTTGTCTTTCTTTCCTTGACTAACTCAAGCTCAAGTTGCTTTAGATACTCGAACTCAATGAAGTCATAGGACAAGGGAAGAAGTGCATCTGCCTGATAGAAGCCTGTGGCACTCAGGTAGTTGATCATCTTGATCCTATCTTCTTCTTTATCTACCTGAGGTTCTTGTGGAGCCACATCTTCCTGTGCAGGACTTTCTTGAACTGGTGAGAGAGTGGGAGCATGCTTGTAAAGTCTTTTCTGTCTCTTCTCCTCTTTGAGTTGGAGAAGTATCATTGCATCCTCTTTCTCCTTCAACTCTCTTGACACTTCCATGTCAGCCAGTTCATTTAACTCTTCTAAGGGGAGAGATGATTTCATCAATGTCATAGTTCCTGGTCTGTAAGTAGGTAATCTGACTGCCCTTAACTCATCATCTTGAGTATTTGGTCTGGGAGCAGCCCTGATTGCAGCTTGCATGAAGCTAGATGACCCAGTAGAACTTTCTCCCCTTAGTCTCCTTTTCCTCTCTCTCTCTTCCTCCTCAATTTCCTCAGGAGTCATTATCCTTTTCCCTTTGTCACCAACAGACCTTTGTGACTCAGGGTGGATTGAGGCTTGGCCTTCATTGCTTGGAGTAGCTTCCATGCTCTGGCCAGAGAGAGGCTGAGAAACACCTTCACCAGCAGGTGTCTCAGATGGAGTTTGGACCTCTGCAGCAGTTGTTGATGATGAGACAGGGGTCTCAGGTTCTGCCACTGGGCCTTCAGTCAAGGTTTCCCCTATGAAACTAATCTTAGGGTCCACCTCAACATCCAGTTGACCGATGACATTGCCTGATTCCCTAAGTCTCCTTCTTAGAGTAAACTCTGCAAGGATCCTGTCTTGGATTCTTTGAGCCAGCCTGTCAGCTTGTCTTGAATTGCTTGGATTGACAAGTGGCAAGTTGACTAAATCCAGTCTTTCATAGAAGCTCAGGCTTTGGAATTGAAAAACTTCTTGTTGGCCTTGAACTCTCTGAAGTATAAGGGCTCTCCTGTCATCATCATACCTCCACCTTATGATGTAGTTGCCAGTTCCTTGTGGTGGAGATGAGACAGCCCTTGGTATACCTTCCTCAAAGAGACTCCTGATGAGAGAGTCTATAGAGTCCACATTAATGTGAACTTGAGGAAGTTGCTGAGAATGCACAACAGCAAGTGAGGATGGTGAGTCCTCTATGTCCATTCTCTCTGAAGAACTCCCAGGTTCTGTGGTTGTAACAACTTTCTCCCCCTTTTTGGTAGCATCACCCACTTGCATAGGTGAGCTGGAGGATAAGTCAATCACTTCCACAGGTTCTTGTGTTCCTGGTTGAGCTCTCCTTAAAGGTCTCCCAGCTAGTTTTTCCTGCAGATATGAAATCTGGAGTTGCTGATCATTGACCCTGTTTTGCAGGGTAGTCACCTGAGATTCCAAGTGACTAACCTTAGAGACTAAATAGGTGCATGTTTTTGACAGTTTTTGCACCTTTAGTCTCAAATTCCCCTCATCTTCATCAGAAGATTCATTGGGGGATGAGATGATTGGACCAAAGTCCTCTCTCTCACCACCAGCTTGAGTTTCTTGGCTGCTGGTTTTCCTCTGCTCACTGGCAGCCTCAGTTGAGATGCCAATGGGCTGAGTTGCCATGGTTGAGGTCTTAATGATGTAATCACTTTCAAAAGTGAGAGCCTCTTCCATATGGACATCCTGAACAGGTTCAGAAGTGTCCACCTCAGTAATAGGTGACTGATGGGGGATAGACTGAGGAGAGTCAGAGGTACTCATCTCTCTTTGAGTAGGGGAGGAGAAGAGAGACTCATGGTACTCACTGAATCCTAAGTCTTCATCAGTGTAAAAGGATAGGTTGGGAATTGGTTGGTTGAGATCCAAAGGCTGGGGATGGTAGCTGTCCCCTGAAGGTTGTTCACTTGAGTGTTGAGACTCAGAGTGAAGGCTTAAGGTTGTTGGGCTAGTGAGCTCATCAGGGTGAGCTTGAGGAACCTCAGCCCTGATAGGTGAAGTAATGGGAGTGGTTTGCTCCTCAGGAGAAGTGGGAGCTCTAGTGTCCACTTCTTCCTGTAAGGTTGAGTATTTGGGGGCCTGCACAGACTCAATAGCCTGAGCAGGGGTTCGTTTGGATTTTCTTTGGTAGGTGAGGGTGATTTCTGGTCTTTTTAAGGGTAAGGACAAAAGAGGTGTGGGTTCAACACTAGCTTGTGTTGCTAGGTTGTCACCTTGAGCAATGAGCTCTAACATTTTTGGGACTAGGGCTGTTTCTACCCCTGAGAAGCCTACAGTTGGCTTCTTCATTATTTTAAAGATGCCGGGCTTCATCTGTCCCAATTTAAGAATATTACTTGTTTCCCTCAACTGTGAGCCCAGTTCACAGTTGAGAATGTGTTGAACATATCTAGGAAACATGTAATACTCTAAGGAGTCTAAGTTTGCAAGTAAATTAGTATAAACAAATTGTGAATACCTGAACTTGACCCCCTGAACCATTCCATGAACTATAAAGGAGAGATCCTCAGGAATCTGGTCCCATCCACCATGCTTGTTTGACAAGCTGTGGATAACCACATGGAGCAGGAATTTCCATTGGGATGAGACCTTCCCTTTCCTAAAGGTCTTTACAGAGAAATCTCCCTCATAGCCCATCTGCTCAAAAGAATGATTAACAGCTTCTTTTGGGAAGGACACCTCACCTTCTTCATCATCCAGCTGCAAATGTTGATTAATGATGGCCGGAGTGATGAAGATTGTCCTCCCTTGCACTGTGGCAGACAGTGCCTTCTCCCCATCCATAATGACCTCTTGGCAGGTCTTCCAGAATTCAAGCAAGTGATCCTCATATAGAGTAGGATCAATGGTCAGGGAGGTGAAGTAGTTTGACAGAGTCAAGAATTGGCAAATCTCTGAGAAACTTGCATCTTTCTCAGAGCTTAACAGAGCAACTTGATTATGTTGCCTGTGAAGTTGCATGGAGAAATCAGGGTTGTTTCTGCGGTTAAGGTTGGCCATTTCAGAAGCTTAAGGGTGAAGAAAGGTAGAAAGCAAAGGCGGTTTAGAGAATTAGGTTAGAGAAATAGTAGAATTGAGGAAGATAGTGGGAAAGAGGGGGAACCGTTGGGTATTTATATGAAAAGGGATTTGAACCAAAGTTAATGAAAGAGGATAAACTTTGAAATCCGGAAGTCGGTCCCACCTCTGAAAAGGTAGTTTACTTTTGCTCAAAAAGTAGTTTTCTTGGAATTCGAAAAGCTTCCGAAGGTTATTTGTCTTCGGAAGTTTTGATTGAAAAAGCTTCCGAAGCTAAAATGGCTTCGGAAGATTTTCCTGAGAGTCTTGAAGATTTATGCTTCGGAAGAGAAATAAACCCTTGGATGCTTTGTATAGGAATAAACAAAGCTTCCGAAGGTTAATTTTGCTTCGGAAGGAAAAGGTCCTTAAAAATAGATAAGTGTCTGAGATAAGAATTTTAAGCTTCGGAAGATGAATTTGACTTCTTCCGAAGGTAAAATCTCTTAGACAGTTATTATTTTGAAGACATGTTTTTCTTCCGAAGATAAAATTTTATCTTCCGAAGTATCAAAAATTTTCAAGAATCTAAGGAAAGTCTTCAAAAAGAATTTTACATCCAAAGAAAACATGAGCTTATGAAAGTGATGAACTAGACAACTTAGGACACACATATTTTAAGAAGAAATAATTAGAATTAGTTTTAAGAAAAAGTCTACTCAAAGTTAATCATCCCAATAGCTGATATCAGATACTTAAATCTCTGTTCATCAAAAGCTTTTGTGAACAGATCAGCATATTGTTCATCTGTATGAACTTTGACTAGTTTAATTAATCCCTTTTCATAGTTATCTCTTATTAAATGATACCTGATGTTGATGTGTTTGGTCCTTGAGTGCTGCACAGGGTTCTCAGTGATAGAGATAGCACTATTGTTGTCTATGTGGATAGGAGTCTCTTTGAAGTTAAATCCATAGTCCAGCATCTGATTTTGAATCCAAAGCACTTGAGCACAGCAGCTTGCAGCAGCAATGTATTCAGCCTCAGCAGTTGATGCAGACACACAGGATTGTTTCTTGCATTGCCATGAGACCACCCTTCCACCAAGGAATTGACATCCCCCAGATGTAGACTTTGCAGTCATATTGCAACCACCATAATCACTATCTGTATAGGCATACAGATTGAAATTTGGATTCTTTGGATACCATAGACCAAGTGTTGAAGCACCTTTGAGGTATCTTAAAATCCTTTTCACAGTGATTAAGTGAGACATCTTAGGGTTGGCTTGATATCTTGCACAAATACATGTAGCAAACATGATATCAGGCCTGCTAGCTGTAAGATACATAAGAGACCCAATCATAGCCCTGTATAAGTGCTCATCTACACACTCCCCCTCAAGATCTGGACCAAGGGAGTGGTTTCTGGCTATGGGTGTCTTAGCAATCTTACAATCAGTCATGTTGAACCTCTTGAGTATGTCTTGAACATACTTTGACTGACTTATGAAGATGCCATCTTCAACCTGCTTCACTTGAATTCCCAGAAAGAAGTTGAGTTCTCCCATTGAACTCATCTCAAATCTGTCTTTCATCAGCTTCTCAAAGTCTTTGCAGAGCTTTGGATTAGTTGAACCAAAGATGATGTCATCAACATATACTTGAACCAGCAATAAGTCATTTCCCTGTCCTTTGATGAAGAGAGTTCCATCTATAGTACCTCTCCTGTATCCATGTTTACAAAGATACTCAGATAGTGTCTCATACCACTTTCTGGGTGCCTGATGCAGCCCATAAAGAGCTTTGTCAAGCTTGCAGACATAATCAGGATGATCAGGGTCTACAAAACCAGGTGGCTGTTTGACATAAACCTCCTCATCAATCACTCCATATAAGAAAGCACACTTTACATCAAGTTGGTAGACCTTGAAGTTCTTGGATGCAGCAAATGCCAGGAATATCCTAACAGCTTCTAGTCTTGCTACAGGAGCAAAGACATCAGTGTAGTCAATCCCTTCTTCTTGTGTGTATCCTTGAACAACTAGTCTTGCCTTGTTCTTGATGATGATTCCTCTATCATCCTTCTTATTTCTAAAAACCCATTTGGTTCCAATGGTAGTCTTCCCATGAGGAAGAGGACAAAGGTTCCAAACTTTCTGCCTTTTGAATTGAAGCAGCTCTTGTTGCATAGCTTCAACCCAACTTCCATCCTTTAGAGCTTCATCAACTTTCTTGGCTCTATCTGAGATAAGAAACAAGAGTGAACAACTTCTTGGGTTTGTCCTCTTGTTCTTACCCCTGTGACAACATCTCCAATGATGTTTGTGGTGGGGTGAGACTTGTGGATCCTTAGCTGAGGGATCACAGCAAGTTGTTGAGAAAGATCCAAATTTGAGAAATTTAGATCTGGTCTGGAAGATTCACCCTCCACATTATCACACTTATCAAGATTAACTTGATCCAATGAGTGTGAGACATCATTGATGTTGTCATCTATGGTATGGTTATTAGCATCAAGAAATTCCTGATCACTATCACCATCACCATTGTTGTCTTCTACAAGTGAGGTGTCTTTATCTGGTTGAGAGGCCTCTGAGCTGGAATTTGAAGGCATGCCAGATGTATCAGCTGAATTTGTCATTGTTGTGCTGATAGAAACCTCATTTGCTGAAGTAGTTCCAACTGGAGCTGAAGATGTATGAGTTGAAGGTCTTCCTAGCTCAAATCTTGGATCAGGATCACCTGTATTTGATTTTCTGCAGATCCTGAAACATGCTCACAAGATTTGTTAAAACAGTTGGTAACTAAATCAAGATCAAACAGCCAATCCGGACCAGAACCAGCCACACAAGGAGTGTGCTCATTGAAAGTCACATTGGCTGACTCCTCAACAATTCTAGTTCTGAGATTGTATACTCTATAAGCTTTAGCTTGGGAAGAGTATCCAATGAAATGTCCATCATCTGATTTCTCAGCAAACTTGGCAATTTGATCTTTGGTATTCAAGATGGTGCAGGGACATCCAAATGACCTGAGAAAACCAATGAAAGGTTTCCTCTTGTGCCAAAGTTCATAAGGAGTCTTACCATGTGTCTTAACTACTAAAACTCTGTTTTGCACATAGCAAGCAGTATTAACTGCCTCTGCCCAGAAGGTGATAGGCAGTTTAGAGTCAGACAACATAGTTCTTGCAGCTTCAATAAGTGTCCTGTTTCTCCTTTCAGCAACTCCGTTTTGCTGAGGAGTCCTGGGAGCACTATATTGTCTTGTAATACCTTTTTCATCACAAAATGTATCAAGGATTTGGTTCTTGAATTCAGTTCCTTGATCACATCTTATGGTTTTGACCTTGTGATCACATTGATTCTCAACTTTTAAGATGAAATTCTTCAGAATCTCAGGGGTTTCATCCTTAGTTCTAAGGAAGAAAACCCAAGTGAATCTTGTAAAATCATCTGTGATCACCAGACAGTAAGAGGTCCTTCCTAAACTCATTACACTGGTGGGGCCAAAGAGATCCATATGTAACAAGTGTAGGGGAGTAGTGATGGAGTTCTTTTCCTTAGGCTTGTGAGATACTTTGTGTTGCTTCCCTTTCAGGCATGCAACACAATGATCATCACTTGTAAACTCTTTCTTTGGCATTCCAGTTACCAGATCATGTTTAATTAATTTATTCATGTTCTTAAAGTTTACATGGCACATTCTTTTATGCCATAGGAAAGACTCATCACTATTTGCTTTAGATAGAAAGCATGAAACTTCTCCAGAGGGAGATGTTTCTTGCAAATCCATCTTGTACATGTTCCCTTTCCTGGGGGCTCTGAGCAGGATATGCTCATGAGGAATGACCACTCCAGGCTTGAGAAAATGCACTCATGCTCAGTAAAGAGCATGTTATGACTCTGATCACAAAATTGGGATACACTCAGAAGATTGTACCCAAGCTCCTTAACAAAGTTTACCTTCTCAATGCTGAGCTTACCATTTGTGACCTTGCCCCTTCCAGAAATGTAACCACCTTCATCTCCTCCAAAAGCAACTGGTCCTCCATCAATTCTCTCAAAATTATGAAGTAGAGACCTATTGCCTGTCATGTGCCTGGAACAGCCACTGTCAATTACCCAGACATTCCTGTTTGTCTTGAGCTGTTCCTGCACAAAGAGAATGATTAGTTACATTTGGAAACCCAAGCCTTACTTGTCTTGGGCTCATTAAGTGTAATAGAAGGTAATGCAACAGTAATAATTGCAGGATCATTTAAGGGCTTAAACACAATTACAACACAACAACACAATGAGGAGATTAACTAAACTTTAATCAAACAGTGAACTGGGAAACCAAAGTGATACAAAGAACACAAGTAAAGCAAGAGACAGAACAAGAGAGTATGGGTTTCAAGGAGGCAGTATATTGCTTTCTCAAGTTCTTTTACAAGTGTTACAAAGCATAAAGAAAGATACAAGAACTTGAAATACTTATACTACAACCTACAGCCGGCTATACTTTGAAAGCCAGCTGGATACAATTGACTAGACATTAACAAAATCAATTGTAGGATCAAAAGGCATATCTGCCTTTTGACCTTGTGACTATGACATGCCATAGCTCACATCCTTATACATTACAAAAAGGATATAGTACATGAAGTGGAAAGTTACAAACTCAAGACCTCAATGTACAGTTACCAAAAGCAAGGCCCTTTTCACCAACTCATGTAAGTTGGTGACTTTACAGAGATGCAGCGGAAAAGGTGCTTTATGGAACAGTACATCAGATAAAGCATGTGTACTAAAAGTCTTCGGAAGAAATCTGTCTTCATAGGTTGAAGCTTCGGAAGACTTTGTCTCTGAAGCTTCGGAAGACTTCATGTTTGGGTTCGGAAGATATTGGTCTTGGCTTCGGAAGATTTTACACTTAGAGTATTTTCTAATGCTTTGTGTAAAACTTCCGAAGCATTCTTCACTTCAGTACTTAGTGCATGTTGCTGAGACACTTAGGCTATTTTGGGTTGCATCAGACTTCAGGAATCCTTACAGTAAGACAATCCCACAACTCCTAAGATGATCTTGAAAAGCATCACTTAGGTACTCACCTCCTCTATCTGTGCGGAGAACTTTAACTGACTTGTTGAGTTGATTTTGTACCTCATTTTGAAAGATCTTGAACATTTCAAAAGCTTCATCTTTGTGTCTTAATAGGTACACATACCCATAGTGACTATAATCGTCGGTAAAGGTAATGAAGTATCTTTCACCATTCCTAGTCATTGGCTTAAAAGGACTACATACATCCGAATGTATGATTCCTAATAAATCTTTTGCCCTTTCGTTAGTCCCACTAAAAGGTGCCTTAGTCATTTTACCTTGTAAACAAGACTCACACACATCAAATGAATCACATTCACTTGTTTTTAAAAGACCATTCTTTTGTAGTGTTTGAATTCTTTTCTTGTTTATATGACCAAGACGACAATGCCAAAGATAGGTATCACTCAAATCCAACTTGAGTTTCTTGGTGCTAGTTTGGTACAATGAACTATTTAAAGTATTTTCATGAACCAATTCATAAATACCATTAATGGGAATAGCTTTAAAGTAGAACATATCATTTAAAGAAACATGAATATCTTTTTCAACAAATGATAATACATATCCAAATTGTTTTAATAGGGCTACAGAAATAATATTCCTAGTCAAACTAGGAGCATACAAAACATTGTTCAAAATTACTTCCAAACCATTTGGAAGTTTCAAGATGTAGTCACCACGAGCTTCAACTTGAACTTTAGCCCCATTGCCCATGTAGAGGCTAACATCCCCTTTGTTGAAGTTACTACTTCTTTTGAACCCCTACAACAAATTGCAAATGTGAGTTCCACATCCAGTATCTAATAACCATGTGTTAGAAGATGTCATGTTTAAATCAATATGGATCATGTATATTGTACCTGAGGTTTGCCCAGCATCCCTCTTTGCTTTCAACTCTTGGAGATGGACGGGACAATTTCTTGCCCAATGTCCAATCTCCCCACACTTGAAGCATGGGTCATTGGAAGCAACCTTTTGCTTCTTCTCTTGTGGTTTGGGTGGCTCCCTTACCACCACTTTCCCTTTTCCCATACGGGTCCCTTACCCTTGACAACCTTTGCCTTGGGTGTGGGATGAGGCCTTTTCTTGTTCCCACCTTCATTGATGGTGAGAACAGGTAAAACCCTTTTACCCATGGCCGCCTTGGCCGTTTTGAGCATTGAGTGAAGCTCACCAATGCTTTTGTCCCAAGCATTCATGTTGTAGTTCAACACGAATGTCTCGAACTTCTTGGTAAGGCCGTTGAGGATCAAATCCGTGGCCAATTCCTTCAACACACGACAATTAAGCCTTTTGAGGCAGTCAATGTGGCTTTTCATCTTAAGTACATAAGATGAAACCGATTGGTTGTCGTCCATACGACATGCGTGGAGTGCTCGAACCGTTTCGAAGCGCTCAACCCTTGCTTGCTGTTGGAACGTTTCCTTCAGCTGGGTTATCATGTCATAAGCTCCGTGATGTTCATACTCCTTTTGGAGATCCGAAGTCATGCTCGCCAGCATGAGACAAGACACTTGGATCGAGTCCTCAGTGTATTTTAACCAAAATTTAAAGGCCTCCTCATCATCCTCAGCAGGTTGATCGGGGATAGGGTCGTCTAAAACGTATGATCGTTTCTCTTGCTTGAGAACGATTCTCAAGTTTCGATACCAATCAATAAAATTGTTATGATTTAGACGTTCCTTTTGGAGAATCGCTCGTAAAGATTGGGCGGACGCGGATGAGTTATCATGATTATCATTATTGGAGGCCATCTACAAAATTTAACAAAGATCTATTTTAGTATTTTTGATATTGTTATTTTAATAATAAATACCTTTTATGGCTATTTTCATATTAAAATCTAGAATCCAACATTTCATTTAAATTGTGGTTAGGTGACCTTTATCCCACGATTTAAATTAATAAGGTCGTCAACGATTGACGATTGCAACCATTTGCAACTTCTAGAGATATGGGATCGACTTGAAACATCATATGTATAGTCGGCATGTTAATCCCATCAACACCATCTGGAAACCACATCATAGGTGATCCATTTGACATGGTTTGCAATTCAAGACACCCTACTTACACACACGTGTGAGTTTGCTAAAATAAGCGGTTAGGTGACCTTTATCCCACAATTATGGCATTCTCACCTCAAATCACAAGTTCCCTCAAAATGGTTAGGTGACCTTTATCCCACTAAGAGTTCCCAAGTGACTCAAGTGTTGTGTAAAAGGATGGTGTTGATCTTGTTTTAAGACATTAGAGATTTCATAATTTAAATTTAAGAAAACTCTATGTACTTGTATTTGCATGCTTTCAAATACAAGATACCCTATGGTCCTTTGATTAAAACCCATTTTAATCTTTAAATCATTAAATCATTTTAATAACCTTTTAATGATTAAGAACCATTTAATTAGTTTGTTAAGTCTATAGAAAGGTTTGTAAAAGCAAATATCACATACATGCTATCAACCACAATAATATAAACAAAACAACATAGCATATGTGCATAACCATAGCATCTAAAGTGGTCCACACTTGTTTGCCATGACAAGTGTGGTCCAAAGGCATTCGTAAGGGTCATAACAAAAAAACACATAGAAAGCTTCCAAAAGCCTCCCACTTGAAACCGCATCCAAAATGCTCCATGTTTCTCCTTTGTGCTTCCAATGCATACGTCTTCATATTACAAGATATAAAGTCCTAATACAAGATATCTAGTAAAATAAAATGTACCTAATCTATTATTACATCGCAATGAATAAATAGATAAATTACATTTTAAACAAAGCACAAATAAATAAATATACAACCACATTGAATAAACAAATACAACCATTGCAATCATCCAAACAACACAAGGCCAAAGGCTAGGTTATGCACCAATATAAACAATGATCATATCATCCAAACCAACAATGAATCCCCACTTACAACCCATTAAAATTTCAACCAACGTAAACTAAAATTTCAGGTTTAATCTTGCCCAAACAAACAACAAATATAACATACATGTCTTTCAAAGTTTAATCACAAGCATGTGTGATATAACTTTGAAAGTTGGGGATTCATAAAACATGAACAAAGCAGCTCTTAAAAGGGTTATAAAGTCCCATAAAACGATTTTTAAAGGACAAGAACAAGCAAGCTATCCACATAACCGGCTCTTGATGCCATTGAAGGGTTTGTTAGAACATAAAACCAAGTTTAACCTCTTAAACTTTCTGAAAAACGCAGCGGATAAATATATTTTAAAACATGATTATAAAGCTGAAATTTCATGTTTTATGAAGACATATATATGTATAAAACAAACCCAAAACAAAAGGATCATTATATGTGAATAAGCAAGCTATGAACATATGTAAAAGTACATAAAATCACAGCTTCAATGAGCTGTGAAAACTACCTTTTCAGCAGCTTGAAACTCGAAATGGAAGAGGATGATTTGGACCAAGAAGGAACGACCAAGGCACCAACAAGAGGTCCTCTCAAGCTTGTATACCCAAAGCCTTATAGCAAACACCTTCTTGCTAGGGAGAAGAACACCAAAACTTCAAAGAAACTCTCTCTTTTTCCTGCTTCTGGCCGAGAGCTTTTTGAGGAGAGAAGAAGTGTTCTTTTGTGTGAAATGATAAATAATCAATAGAGACTTGCACAACCATCTAATGTGAGTTTTCAAGGCAATTAAAATAATCCTATTGGACAAAATGGAGGATGATTTTCAGCCTTCTAGAAGGGTTTTCCCTCCCAAACTTTTAATAAAACACACATTAGAAAGTCATGTACTTCATTTAAATTAAACCTCTTTTAATTAAAATGACTCTCTTGATTTATTATTTGATGTTACTTAAAACTATTTAAATAACAATACAAATAATAAAATTCATCAACAAATTGTCCTTATAATTTGTTCCACAACAAATGCAATTGTTTAGAAAACCTATTTTCCAAATTTGGTGCGATTATTTAATTGCATGATCATATCATCAATTAAATAACAGTTTGTGTTTGCAAAGCTTGTTATAGGGTATAACCCGACTTGGATCATAACGTACTAACCACATCAATATTCTATGTGTCTTGGGCATATAGAATCATACACATGAGTGTGAAGTCACTGGATCGGTAGACATCTGAGCATGTTCTTGACGGAAGGAAACAAAATCAAAACCAAAAGTCAAATCAATAACACGAACTATCAAAAATTGGTTTCATTGATAAAACCGAACGATTACAAGCTCGTTACAACATAAGAATCAAGACTCTTGGCAAGGGGAGATCGAGCATGATCTCCCCTCTCATCCGGCAGCCCTAGGCTCCGGGCAGACTCCCTCTCAAATCCTTATCTCTCTACACATTGAAACTAGTATATATAAGCCTCGACCCATATTAGATGCGACTGGGCCCATTCGTGCGATTGGACCATGCGTATGGTTCAATAGTACGACTGGACCATGTGTATGGTTCAATCGTACGACTGGACCATACTTATGGTTCAGTCTTACGAATGTCCCAATTGCATCTCTCAGTCGCACGACTGCTCCATTAGCATGGCTCTGTCGTTCGACTGAGTCTCATTCGCATATGCTCCTGCGAATGACCTAGTTTCATGTGTTTACAACATATCAGGTGTATTACATTAAGCCTTGACTATTCGACAAGCGACGGACACACTATATATGACTATATATGCTCCAACAAATTCCCCCTTGGACGTTGCTTGCAAATAGTAGATAACACCTCTTACAATCTTCAGTCAATCTTTGCTCTGGTTGCCAATAGAATCAAACGAAAACCATATTAGCCAACGTTGCCGATCCGTCAGGTTGCTACAATATCCTTGAAAATGAATTTAGGCACAATAGCTTTCGTTTACTTTGCAGAACACCATCATAGCAGCAGATTCCCCATATGACTGATTTTTCCAGATAATGACTTGAACAGATTTCCATTGCTTCGATCTTCATACAGGCTAACCTGATTAACATTAGCACCTGCGAGAATCCCCCTCACATTCAGCATATCCCAATATATAGACATTGTGCTCTCCTGGCGTCTTCACACGGTGTATTGGGCAAAAGGTTGAAGGTTCCAATCCACAGCTGACAATATCAAACAAATCAGCATGCACGTAGATTCATCATCAGAAACCTGCTCACATCATCACTTTCTGATTGCGTCTTTAATTTCTCTATATATGGATTCCCCCTAAGAATGAAAATCTTCTCTGTGCGAATAAATATAACTTGATTGGCCCATAAGTAGTCAGATGCTCCTAACTACCCCAGAAAATCAGCACCGATTGCTGACATCTTCTCTTCTTTCTTTCGTGTTCCAACTACATTCATCTATTCTGGAAGTCTGACGAGTAATGGGGTATACATCGAACTTTTTTGACAAAAGAACCTCCGGGTGAATATGCTGTGCTCATCCTGAAATCTGTGCAAGAAGGAGTTCCAGACTTTTTTTTTTGTCTGGAACAAACGTGGATGAGTCAATGCGGATGGCTCATTCGTGCGATTGAACATACGACTGGTCCAGTCATACGAATGGTCCATTTGCATGGTCCAGGCGTATGAATGGTCCATTAGCATGGTCCAGTCGTACGAATGGTCCATTCGCATGGCCCAGTCGCATGAACGGGTCTGCACGCAGATTTTCAGATCTGCAGCCGCCAGGGCAGCCCAAAACCCTAATTTGACGAATTTTACATGAACCGAAACAAAATAAACATCATCAGATTCGAAAGGGTGATGGAAACGTGGTTTCGAGTTTGATTTTAACATAGAAACAACACACGTAACAAGATCTAAGCAAAACACGAAGAACACGAAGTGGGTTTAACGTCAAAATCTGAAATTAGATCCAGAAATCAAGAGCTCGGGTTGCTAGAATGATAGTTAGATCATTCCAGCAGTAACCGGCTCTGATACCAATTGTGAAGTCACTGGATCGGTAGACATCCGAGCATGTTCTTGACGGAAGGAAACAAAATCAAAACCAAAAGTCAAATCAATAACACGAACTATCAAAAATTGGTTTCATTGATAAAACCTAACGATTACAAGCTCGTTACAACATAAGAATCAAGACTCTTGGCAAGGGGAGATCTAGCATGATCTCCCCTCTCATCCGGCAGCCCTAGGCTCCGGGCAGACTCCCTCTCAAATCCTTATCTCTCTACACACTGAAACTGGTATATATAGGCCTCGGCCCATATTAGATGCGACTGGGCCCATTCATGTGATTGGACCATGCGTATGGTTTAATCGTACGACTGGACCATGCGTATGGTTCAATCGTACGACTGGACCATACTTATGGTTCAGTCTTACGAATGTCCCAATTGCATCTCTCAGTTGCACGACTGGTCCATTAGCATGGCTCAGTCGTACGACTGAGTCTCATTCGCATATGCTCCTGCGAATGACCTAGTTTCATGTGTTTACAATATATCAGGTGTATTACATTAAGCCTAGACTATTCGACAAGAGACGGACACACTATATATGACTATATATGCTCCAACAATGAGCAGGCTGAAGCTCAACTGAAAGAAAAGGCTGAATTTGTAGACCTTGAAGAGGGTGAAATTGAGGGTGGCTATGTGGTTGATGAACCAATAGAAGTTGATAGCCCTATACAGGAGGAAAAATCAGTTCAAGAGATGGTAGAAAAGCATAAACTGATGATCTGATGGTAAAAGCCATGTTCCTAATCAATCATGGATATGACCCAGATGAAGTGTTTGGTATGACTTATGTGGGAATGAAGGCAGAAGAAGAAAAACTGAACAAGCTGCTCGACCCCACCTTTGAGACTGAGTATGAGAAGACTCTTTCTCCCAAAGCTTCGGTGCCCAAATTATCCACCATGCAAAAGCACACATCTACTGCTCACTCATTGTATCCTGATCCCTACAACATGTCTGATAAGGAAATGAAGGATTATCTCTATAGTCAAGGGTTCACAAAGAGAAAACTTGGTAACATGAAGACAAATTCACTAAGGGATGCCATCCTTAGACTGAATAATAAGAAGAAAGAAAAGCTTAAGAAACTGGAAGAAGAAATTTTCAGTAAGAAGCCTAGAACCAGAGTGTCAGCTCAAGACATGCAGCTCACCTACAAAGATCATGACTCTTTGGCACCTGTTTTACACCAAGATCCTGAGTGGTTTGCAGAGCCTTCACAATTGAAACTTCAAGAAGGTCTGACAACTATAGAGGTGATTAAAGGTGTGTCTACTCCCAAAGGCAAGACATATAAGAAGATTTCTGCCTAGAAGTATGATAGTGACTGGAACATGTTTATGGTTAAAAGGATCTCAGGGCGTGCTGGTGCAATTCTTTACATAGTACTCTGCTCTTTTAAATGCCATGGAGATTCATGACTTGAAGGAACTAGCCAATTTGGAACTGATAAACCATAAGGCTATGTTCAGGGGATATGAGTTTGAAGGGATTCTTAGAATGTTTAAGAGAACAGACAACTTCAAATCTCTGAAGGCTATCTACATGAGGAAAGATAGATCCTTCATCAACCCACTTGAGAAGAAAAAGACAAAACAAGCAGAAGAAGTTGTGTTTCCAGAGCTAAAAGTGAAACCAACTGAGTCTTTAAAGAGAAAGATGGTGTCAGGCACTCATTCCTCTACTCCAATTTCTAATGTTTATTATGATGAAAAGACTTATGAGCTAGTAATTGAGAGAAGATGGGGAGGAAAAGAAGGTGCTGAGATTATACTGTTCAGTGGATATGAGGTGAGACTGTTAGATGAATCCTATATCCACTACATGTACACCAGACACTTTAGAGAAATATCCAATAAGCTGGGAGAAGAAGACATGCACTTCTTCTTAAAGTGCATTAAGCTTCTAAAAATGGCTTGTGACAGAATTAGAGCTAAGAGAGAACAAAGGAAGAAGAAGAAGACTCCTCTGCAGCTGGGAAATATCATGAAGTTAGAGGTAGATGTAGATGGTTATCTCTTGATTCATAGGGATGGGCTTTCAACCGTAGCCATCTGGGAGCCTATCTCACTGAGAAAGTTACCCATTGAAGCCATCTACAATATGAGCCAGATGAAGATTCATGTGCTGAGCAGAGAAAGGATGTCTGAAACCACTGACTTTGTCAATATGATAAAGGCTATTCTGGATCCATCTCTCACTGATCCCCTGGTCTCCTCTCCAACTGCACAAGACCCAGCAGAATCCTCACAACCTCAACCACCTCCAAACCATTGAAGAACATAGGCTATATAATCCTTAGGAGGAGTACTGTTGGACCCTGAAAGGATCATACATGCCAATTCAATTGGTGAGTTGATGGTTGTTCTGCTGGAAATCCCACAAGTCCAAGAACCAATGCGGATGAAGAATCTGCTGAGAAGAATAAGTGTTGGCTAACCACATTTGTATATGCGGAAGACATAGAACAAATGCTGACAAGTGTTTGTTCTTCCGCATTTACAAATGCGGATAGCCTAGAAGAAATGCTGACAAGTCTTGTACATCCGCATTAACTAATGCAGATGCCCAACAACAAATGCGCATAAGTGTTTGCTCATACGCATTTGTCAATGTTGATGACCAAACAGTAATGCTAAAGACAAAAGAAGAAATGCTGATCAAGATCAAATCATCCGCATTAGTCAACATGGATGGAACAAAGAAAAGCTGATGAAGACTTAGACTAGTTCTGATGTATAGGTCAGGGGTAGTTTAGTCATTTTGTAAAAGCATCTTGTCAGCCTATAAATAAAATAGAAAACCTCGTATGTGAGGTGACTTTTGACAGAAATCTTAGACAATCAGAATATTATGTTCGAAAGGTGTTTTGTTACTGTTTAATGCTCAAACCCTAGCATTCATTGTAACCGATCACCTTCATTAATACAAAGAGCATTTATGAGTATTTCTTGTATTCAATGTTCATTGATTGTTTGATTCCGCCATACAATCATTAACTCAATCATCATATTCAATCCTTGTGAGAATATTAATCTCACACCCAGTCATAAAGTTGTTTAGGATGCACTGCTGATAATATATGAAGGAAGCAATGAAGTGGCTGAAATTAACAAGGACAAGCTTGTTAATCAATATGAAACATTTCATCACTCCAAGTGGGAGTCCATCTCTAAACAGCTGGATAGATTTGTGCAGCTGGTGAATGATTTAGAGATCATGGGAGTAACTTACAAAGTTAAAGAACTAAACAAGAGATGCTTCATAGCCTTCCAGAAAGTTGGAAACAGAATGTTACAATGCTGAATAACACTCTTGATCTAGAGAGTACTGTTAGGTCTAGGATCAGTAGATCTAGTCCATTTTGTATAGGCTTAGTACTTGAATTAATATGTCTAATGAATGGTTGTAATTCATTATAGTGTATGCATTAAATATATAGGTTAACCCATTTATATATGTGTTGATTTATGTATGGTTGCAGGTACAAACATTATACTTAGTCAACTTCAGAAATTGACTAAGTGTAAGAAACATCTACGGATGAACATTTTGTTCTTCCATAGATATGTTTCTTACAAGTAAAATACATCCGAAGATCTTCTGCGGATGAACAACCAGCCTTGAGGATGGAAAAACAAGATTGCTTCGGAAGAACAATGTACCCTTGGAAGAACAAGACTTCTGCGGAAGAACAAAACATCTACGGAAGACAATATTCTTGCGGAATCCAAACACTTGTATAATACAAGTGTTACAAGTCAACAAGTCAACAAGGCAGTTATGCGAATCCCAAGAAATCAGATGATTCCTTAACAGAAACAATTCAAATCCCGAGAGATCCGGTGTTTCCTTTAACAGAAACATCATTGTCTATATAAATGGATCCTAGGTTTCGAATCACGGGCGGCTTCCACGGAAACAGCAATAGCAATACGACAATTCCACAACAGCAAACATCACATCAAATCTCACAATCAAACCCTAGCAGCCGTCACATCATTCATCACAAAAATTAATATCATTCATTCATTATTTGTAATCATTAACATGTTTTAATGAAATACATATTATTCATTAATTTTGTTTCATTTAGTATGTTCTTGAATCTTTATTGATATTGAAATTTACTACAAATCAATTAACCAAGCAAACGTTGATTCCGCAAACATTGACTTGTGTTGATGCATGTATGTCCCTAGATCATGAGTTGTAATGTAATAAATCTTGTCTGTCTGATTATGAGGTAATAGTATCGATTAATGAAATGATATGAATTGGTTGTTACTTGTGATGTTTAATATTTCATTAATGAGTCGTGATTGAATTGATTGGGTTTATGATTGTTTGAATGATTGCACATTATGTTATATTAATTAAAACATTCAAACTTAACTTAATGAAGTTCTCATGCGAATGGCCCATGCGAATGGACCACACGCATGAATAACTTCATACGATTGACTCAATCGCACGACTGAACCAGGAGACTGGATCAGTCGTATGATTGACAAATAAGATTGACTCAATCGCACGACTGAACACTCAGTCGTGCGGATGAATCAACCGCATGGTTCAATCGCACGACTGAACCATACTTATGGCCCAGTCGCACGATTGAACAATACTAACCTATAAATAGACCCAATTCGTGGAAAAACGAAAGCATTCATCCCATTACGATTCCAGACGTACCCTAGCCGTCCAGAAGCCTCCCAAATCGTTCTCCAAGTTCATAGAACACATCAGATCGATTCCTAATCGATTTCTGACGTTGGTTTCAATTCTTGATTGATTCCTCGTGTGTTCTCACTGATTGGATCGCCAATCAAATAGGATTCCGCACTATTTGAGTTGGTTTAACACGCTAATCACTAGGTATTTCGTTCAAATACCAGGTCCTAACAAGTGGTATCAGAGCTTTGGCTCTTGATTACGTGTTGATTCAATCAAGATTGCATAAAAGTTTGTGTTTTTGCACGAAAAACGCAATCTTTGGCATCAAAAGTGATCTTGGACGTTCCCTGCTCATCGAAGTTGAGTTTCTACGGACTTAGGCGATTAGGACTTGTGAATTTCGAATTTTTACGGCTGAAACCCGTCAAACCTAGAAATTTTTGCAAAACAGCAGCTTCAGTCGCACGAGTGACCCATTCGCACGACTGGACTCCATTCGCATTGCTCGTTCGCACGATTGGACCTAGTCGCACCCTCATTCGGCCGACTGAACCGTTCGTTCGCATAACTTATACGCACAAGTTTCATTCGCACGACTGAACCAATCGCCCAGTTCAGTCGCACGGTTGAACCAATCGCAGAGTTCATACGCACGATTAGACCATTCACATCCTTCAGTCGCATCAGTGAAAGTTTATTTGATTAGATTCTAAGTTTATTAGCATGGAAGATCAGATGTCAGCCTTTACTGCTGGGAAAGACTCGAGGATTCAGAACCTACTGTTGCTTGAGAGTGAGGTGGGTAATCACAATAAACCACCAAAGCTCTTGACTTTAGATGAGTTTCCCCACTGGAAACAACGTTTTGAGATCTACCTCAATGGAGTAGATCCTAATCTGTGGGAAGCTATTGAGGTCGGTTATAGTACACCGGTGGGAGCTGATGGAGTTAAATTAACGTTAAGTGGGATGACAGATGCACAGAAAGTAAAATACAATGCAGAGAAAAGGGTTTATGCATTGATCACTCAGTCTATCCCCAAAGATATATTCCATCAATATTCAGAGAACAAACAGTCCAAGAAACTGTGGGATGAGCTAGAGAAGAGATATGATGGGAATGCGTCATTGAAGGCAATCAAGGCAAAGGAGTTAAAGAAGGAATTTGATAACTTCTCATCGATTGGTAATGAGAGTTTAGACGAAGTCATAGACAGATTCTACCACTTGATGAGCGAATTGCATACACATGGAGTTGAAACAACTATGGAAGAGAAAGTAAGCAACTTCGCAGACGGATTGCCTGATAAGTGGGCATCATTTGTGTCTAACCTTAGACAGAATGAAATGCTGATAAAGCTGGATATAAATAACTTCATTCTCAAGTTGCGTGAAGAAGCACTAAGGATGAAGTATAGAGCACAGAAGTCTTCGTATACACAAAATCCAGCTTTATACAACGCCACGCCTCAAGCTAAGACCTCTGGAGCACCTCTCCAGACAGCATTTGTGTCTAGCTCGTCAGGTCCTTCACATGCTTCTCCTTCTGGATAGACACGTCAGGGTCATCATGTACCCACTATATTGGATCAGAAGCAAGTGCTACCAAATTGAAGACCGAGAACCTCGGTAATGTGACCGTAGAAGTAGCACGAGAGCATATGGATCTTCTAGCCGCAGTGGTTCATTCATATGATGGACTTGTTGCTGGGAAGATTGGAAACTGTCATCTGGCAGATGAGGACTACGAGCAGGTGGATGAAATGGAGCTGGAGAGGATGGATATAATGTGGGCCTTAGCTAGCGCTGTCCGAAGGGCGAAGAAGTTTGTTAAGAAGACAGGACAGAACTTGATAGCTACTAAGGATACCACATTTGGCTTTGACAAGAGCAAAGTGACCTGCTTCAACTGTGGAGAGAAGGGGCACTTCAAGAGAGAATGTGTCAAGCCAAAGAAGACGGGAAATGGGAACTCGTTCTCATCCTTTACTCGCCAAGACAAGCAAGCTTCCAGTTCTACTTCATCAAACAAGGATCCAAAAGCCTTGACTGCTCATGATGATGAAGGACAGGATTGGAGTTTTAGGTTCGTCTCACCAGGAGAATCTAACATTGCCAGTGTTGAAGATTTTGATGATGATTCTGCGAGTGAAGGTGATCTAGCAGTTGAGATAGCGATGTCACATAGTGAAGAAACAACTGCAGCTGAGGTCAGTTACAAGCCAAAGGAGGAGACTTCCACGTCAGAGACAGAAAAGTCAGAATCACCAGAACCAGAGACGTCGGATGCTGCGTTGATGGCTAACTCTTCTGAACCAACACAGGTAAGTACAACTGACCAAATGTTTAATAATCATGCTTGTTCTAATTGTGATATGTTTAGGAATAGCATTGATGAAAAATTTGCTAGGTTATTAGATCACAATGATAACTTAGTAAAAGATTTACAACTGTGCACTGAGGCTAATAGAGTTCTAAAACAAAATGAGCATAGTTATAAAGAAAAGATAGACCTATTGACTAAACAGCTTAGGGAAACCGAAGTAGTGCCTTTAACCAAGCTAATGACATTAGGTACTATCTAAACTCCCTAGAGGACACTAAGAAGCAAAAGGCAGTTCTAGAAGTAGAAGTTAACTCCTTAAAACAGAAACTGCACAGTTGGACTAGTTCTTCACACATAGTTCAACACTTAGTGAGAGAAAGAATAACGGGGAGGGATTAGGCTACAAAGTGGTTCCACCTCCACCTGAGACCTTGATGAACACCAAGTCTAAACCAGTAAACAACAACCCCATCAAGGATCATGTGGTGACTACTCCTCTTGTTACTGATCCAGACACATCATGTTCATCTACTGAATCTGGACAGAAACAAAAGGAGGCCACTTCAAAGGCAAAGGGTAAATTGCCTTGTGTTAATCTGGAAAATGAATTTGAAAAAGTTAACTTAAAGTCAGGGTCAAACAGAGTCAAATCAGAACCTAAAAGGACTTCAAACGTTAATTTTTCACATGCTTCAAGTCAAAAACCAGTTAACCAAAAAGTGGAACATGTTAAACAGGTTAAAACAGTTAATTTTGTTAAACCAGAGAAAACATCAAACATACAAGAGTCAAAACCTAAAGTGATTGATGTTACTAGAGTGTCACGCATTTCTCCACAAAGAAAGTCTACTTATAAAGTTGATAGCAGGTCATGCTACAACTGTGGAGAATGTGGACACATTGCTTCCTATTGTCCTTTCTATCAGACACCTAGGAAGAAATTGATCTTCAGGACTCTAGACCTAGGTCTTCTAAGAGGAGTTCTCTAACTCCACCTAGAAGATCTAGTGAACCTAAAGTCCAACCTGTAAGCCAGACGACTGTTTATCATAAACAGGCATTGCACAAATCTGGCTTATGGAAAGAGAAGTCATCCTGCGTGTCTGATACTGATGACAAGAAGGAATCTGAGCTACCCTCACCCTCTAAGGGTCAATGGGTAGAGTTTATGATGTGTGATGCCTCTGGGAAACCCAAGACAGTAAAGGCTTGGGTTCCTAACCTAAACTAATACATTTACTTTGTATGTGCAGGGTGTTCGATATAGCGCTGAGACTAACACGTGGATTATAGACAGCGGAGCATCCAGGCACATGACAGGAAATAGAGCCCTTTTATCAAACGTCAAACAAATAAAAGGAGGGCATGTTTCCTTTGCAGGAAACAAGGGAGGATACATCACAGCACAGGGAGAAGTGGGAAATCAGAAAGTTAAGTTTGATAAGGTGAACTACGTTCAACAACTTCAGAATAACTTACTTTCTGTTTCCCAAATCTGCGATAAAGGATTTAAAGTCATCTTCGACAACAAGAAGTGTTACGTGCTGAAGAAAGACTACATGATCCCAGAGGACCAAGTTCTGATGACTGCTTCAAGATATAAAGACCTTTATGTCTTGGATCTGTCAACAGCTGCTACAACGGATCATGAGGTTCAGTGCTTTCTATCTAAAGCTACTGAGAAGGACTCAATCTCCTGGCATAGGAGAATGGGACACATTAGTCAAAGGAAGATGAATCATTTGATTCAGAAGGATTTAGTGAGAGGAGTAAATGTCAAGAACTTCCAACTTCCTGACTTTTGTGTAGCTTGCAAGAAAGGCAAACAGACAAAGAAGTCTCATAAGGAAAAGAAAGTTCATTCAATAGAACTTCCTCTTGAACTTCTTCACATGGATCTGTTTGGTCCAGTCAGTACAAGGAGCATTGCAGGCGATTTGTACTGTTTTGTGGTCACTGATGACTACTCAAGGTTCACTTGGGTAATGTTTTGAAATCCAAATCAGAAACATTTGAGTCATTCAAGGAATTAGTAACCACACTGGAATCTCTCTACAAGCTAAAAGTTAGACAAGTACGCTCAGACAACGGGACAGAATTCAAGAATCAATGGATGGAGGCATACTGCAAGGAAAAGGGAATTGTTCATCAATTCACTTCTGCCTACACGCCTCAGATGAATGGTGTTGCTGAGAGAAAGAATAGAAGCTTGATAGAGACTGCACGGACTATGCTGGCTGACTCGAAACTGCCTATCCAATTCTGGAATGAGGCAGTGGCAAATGCATGTTATACACTGAATCGAGTCCTAATAGTCAAGCGCCACGGAAAGACATGTTATGAGCTACTACAAAGACGCAAACCAAATTTGGAGTATCTTGAACCTTTTGGCGCGCCGTGTACACTTCTGAAGAAGACACAAGAAGGAAAATTCAGCGAGAAGGCAGATGAAGGAATTTTTCTAGGATACAACATACCGAACAAGCGAGTTTACAATAACTCAACGGGTCTTGTAGAAGTGTGGTGTAATGTCGACGTTCAGAGATATACCACACCACCTACAGGCAAAGGACCTGCATACTTCTTCGATTATGATGGATTCTTCAAGTCCTTCAACATACCTCTCTCTCCCTCGGATGATGAGTTAGCTACTAGGATGATGTATGATATTCTGAATACACCATCTAGCACACAGGGAGAATCATCTACTCAGTCAGGGGGAGTAGTCGATGACAGTGACTCCTCCTCTGAAGATGAAACTGAAGCAGATGACCAGAACAGTCAGGAGGAACAGGTTCCAGTTCCTGAAAGTCCACAAGCATCTACGAGTGATGCTCCTTCGACTTCGGAACCTCAAACTCCAACTACCTCAGATGCAGAACAAAATGTTCATAATCTCGGTTCTGAGGTGGCTGTTCCTACTACTCCAGGATCACGACTAAACGTCTATCATCCCCTTGACAATGTTATTGGGGATGTCAGATCAGGAGTACAAACCCGAAATCAGCTATACTCAGCTGATTACGCCTCGGTTATGGAGAAAGGTTACATTCATGATGGTGCTTATCGATGTTTTGTCTCGCAGGTTGAGCCAAAATATGTCAGTGAGGCACTAAATGATGAGGCGTGGGTGAGTGCCATGCAAGAAGAACTTCTGCAGTTTAAGAAGTTAGGTGTATGGACTCTGGTTGATAGACCTAAAGGTGCTAAAGTCATTGGCACCAAATGGGTACTAAAATGCAAGAAGGATGACCAAGGAGTCATTATCAGGAACAAAGCTCGACTGGTGGTTCAAGGTTTTCGCCAAGTCGAGGGGATTGACTATAATGAGGTGTTTGCACCCGTGGCAAGGATGGAAGCCATTCGTATCTTCCTTGCCTATGCATCGTACATGAAGATCAAAGTCTACCAATTAGATGTAAAAGTGCATTCCTTCATGGGGAAATCAGGGAAACAGTCTATGTAAGTCAACCCGAGGGATTTGAAGATCCTTATCATCGGGATAGAGTTTACAAGCTCGACAAAGCTTTATATGGGCTTCATCAAGCTCCTCGAGCTTGGTATGAGAAACTCTCGACTCATCTTGTGAAACACGGCTTTCGCAGGGGAGTCATTGACTGTACACTGTTTATTAAAGAAAAGGATGGCGACCTACTGCTTGTACAGATATATGTTGATGACATAATCTTCGGGTCAAAGAACGAAGAGTTATGTAAAGAGTTTGAAGCAGTAATGAAGAAAGAGTTTGAGATGAGTGCTATGGGGGAGATGAAGTTCTTTCTCGGGTTACAGGTGGATCAAACACCTAATGGAATCTTTCTACATCAGACCAAGTATGTAGGAGACATTCTCAGTCGCTTTGACATGGAGAATGCTTCTGCTGCTGGGACTCCACTTGCTACGAATCATGATATAGCACCTGATGAGAATGGAGATCTAGTAGATGCCACTATGTACCGAGGAATGATTGGATCCCTCATGTATCTCACTGCCTCAAGACCTGATATTATGTATGCTACATGTCTATGTTCTAGATATCAGGCTAAACCAAAGGTCAACCATCTGATCGGGGTCAAGAGGATTTTTCGTTATCTGAAGGGTACACCCACACTTGGATTGTGGTATCCTCATGATGATGACTTTGAGCTTACCGCGTATAGTGACTCGGATTACGGGGGCTGCAAGATGAACTACAAGTCTACATCAGCAGGGTGTCAATTCTTTGGGAGAAGATTAGTTACCTGGCAGTGTAAGAAGCAGACATCGGTTGCATTGTCAACCTGTGAAGCCGAATATGTTGCTGCTGCAAGTTGCTGTTCACAAATCATCTGGATTCAACAGCAAATGCGGGATTACGGTTTAAAATTCTCATCTACTCCTATTTTTGTTGATAACTCTGCTGCAATTGCAGTAACTAAAAATCCGGTTCAACATCCTAAGACCAAACACATCGGTATTAAATACCATTTCATAAGAGATTGCTTTGAAAAAACTTAATTGATGTGGTTAAAATTAATACTGATTTTCAACGCGCTGACCTCTATACTAAAGCCTTTGATAAACCACGTTTTCAATATTTGCTAGAGGTCAACGGCGTTAAAAAGAAAAGTGAGGTAATTCCTGATGATGATAATGTGTAGTCCGATGTAGTTTAGTTAAAGTTTATTTTATTTTATTTTATTTGTCTATTTTATTTTATTTTATTTAAACTCATGTTATTTTGCTGTTTATAAAATCCTAAAATAATTAAACCAGAAATGATTTTAGTATTTTAGGGGGAGAATATGTCAGCAAGTTAACATTAAAAAATAAAAAAATAAAAAAAAAAAAAAATAAAAATGAGGGAGAAGGAGTAACTAGCTGAAATAAGGTAGATTGTGTCTGTGATACCGATTCAATACCTTTGGAAAATGATAGTACACAGGAACAAATCAAGAGGGACTTTAAAATTTAAGTTTTGAAAGATGCAAAAGTTCAAAGTATAAGTCTGTGTAGTCTGAGCAATATAAAAAAAAAAGATGATAGAAAACTGGCAACTCCTAAGGTGACACAAAGAAAGTAGACTTAGAGGCTGCTAGACCACAAATGATATGTTGGTAGATTCAACACAATAGACAATTAGACCTGATTGGTGATCTCAAGATCAAACTAAGTTGTTCAACTGACTGTGGGCTTCCATCTTATCACTGGTTAACACAATCAACAATATTCCAATAAGGGGTAATGAGCAATTAAACGCCACAAATGTGTGCGGATGACCATAATTAGAGCTAAGCAAGAAAAAAAATGAAAGACAAATGCAATAAAGCTAATGACTTATGTTGTTGGTGCATTTTGTGTAAAATAAAATAAGCTGCTCTAACAAGGAGATAGGTTGTGTGCCTCTCTGCTGTGCGATGGCACTGACCTGAGGATAAGCATAACCTAGATATTCTAGAATTCATTGTTGTTTGCCGCCTCTCTGCTGTGCGATGGCACTGACCTGAGGACAGGCTTCTCTTTGAAATCTCTAAGAATAGTCTCTTCTTGTAATAATACCCGTAGACCGCTCAAAAGCTCCTGAGGAATGTTGATTACCATATAAGTGTGGGATCCACAAATGTTAGTTGAAATAATTAAACCTAAATAAGTCACCAGTCTGTGTCAAAAGTCTGTGTATGGATTTAAGTGGACAAACATACTGACAATCATTGTGGCTACATGCTCAAAGGTTAAAATCAATGTGAAAATCTAAGAGTTTCAGTATGATTTCCTTAAGTTGCTAACGACTCTGGATGAACACGGAGAATTTGAGCATCAAAAGTTTTAATAACTAGTCCCAAATGATTTGACTTACCTGTATGATTCCAAAATTGAATTGGTCCAGATATGATCAATCTAAGTTGAAGCTATCTACTCCCGAACCAAATCCCGTAGATATCAATCTCTGGATTTATCTCTCACAAAAAGCCAAAAATATGTCTGTTTATGTAATTTGTTTAAGTTCTTAAATTAGTTAGTTGTTTTAATTTTAATTTTAGTCGTGTGTCGGGCTACATCAGGAAAATCAGAAGGAATCAACTCACTAAAAGGGTCATGTCTGAGATGACCATATGTGCTTTGAAGGGTTAAAATAGTCACGTCTGAGGTGACAAATTGTTTTTAAAAGGATCACGTCTGAGGTGATCAAAATGTTTTCCAGATAAGATGATCATGTCTAAAATGATCAAAGGTTCATAATGTTAATTTCATAAAGTTAAAAGGGGTTTTAAATGTAATTGGTCAAAATGGCAGAAAATTAACTAAGTATGACCCATTCGCACGAATGGACCATACGTATGGACTAACCATACGAATGGAATCCATTCGCACGAATGAACTATGAGTATGGACCATCAAACCGAATGGCCCATACGATTAGTCCAGTCGGAGGCTTAAGTGCGAACGAGTGAGTCAGTCGCACGACTGAAGTCCAGTCGGACGACTGGAGAAGGACGACTGACCCAATCGCACGACTGAGTCCCACTCGCACGACTGAAAGGTGCGTATGAACTCAGTCGCACGATTGGATCTAGGGTTAGTATAAATAGAGGAGGAGTCGGTCGCAGAGACTCATCACCCTCAAAGAAACCCTAAATCGCACGACTAAAGTCACTCTGCCAAAATTTCATTTGATCTCCTTAAAACCTTCGTTTCTTGCATACTGATCATTTACTTCGAATCTACAGGTAATTTGCGACAAAGAAACATCAACAAATCGTTCAATTTGACTCTGAATCTGGATAATCAGACCCGTTAGAAAACTATGACCTGTGTGACAAAATGACCTAACTAAATGACTCAAATTAATGAAATTAAAGATGTTAGGTGTTACACGAATGGGTTGCGAGTCTAATAAACCAAAACACGAAGTCTAAAACTCAAAGTTGGTGAAAAAGCAAATTTGAATTGAACGGACAGGAGGTCAAACGACTGGACAAGCGGATGAACTTCAGTCGCACGACTGAAGGGAGCGATTCACTTAACCGCACGACTGAACCATGCGAATGAGACTCAGTCGCACGACTGGTGTAACCGCATAAGAGTACATGCGCATGAGTCCAGTCGCACACTCAGTCGTGCGCATGAGGTCATTCGCACGTCTGAACCTCAATCGCACGGTTCAGTCGCACGACTGTCTTCAGTCGTACAACCTCAATCGCATGACAGAGAGATTTTATTCAAAGTCTAAGTGTTTCATTATACTTTTAGCCAACGGAACTAATGTTTATATTGTTATATGTTACAGATGGCGAGTCGATGGAACATGAGCACCAAGCACAACATATGTGCTCATCTGGATTTGACATCCAGGAACGCAGCTGACTTCGCAGGCATCATTACGTTTCTGTTGAGATCCAGGATCGCTCATGCTATCTCTACACCATGCACGCCGTATAGATCAGTGCAGCAGGCCTTCTGGGAAGGCGCGACTGTTGATAGATCCTCTGAGCCTCATTGCATCGGAGTACGATCTTTGGTGAGGCTATCACCGTATCAGAGGAGGATTTGAGGATTGTTCTACAGTTAGGGGATGATGCTGATTGTCCTACTCGTCTACACCCCCTCACTGTCAGAGGATGTTTCATGAGAGCCAAGTACTCTGGGGACATCAATGCTGGGGTACTCAACAAGAGTAACCTCTGTCCCCAGTTCAAGTATCTTGCGCATGTTCTGCTAAAGTGTATAGCTTCCAGGAAGGGAGGTTTTGATGAGCTTTCCGACCAGATCCAGAACGCGTATGTTGCGTTGGTGCTGAACCACCCGTTCAGCTTCTCCAAGATGATATTCACCTACCTGGTGGAGAACATCGAGGGGAAAGGAAGGAAGGCTTCTGTATGTACCCCAGATTTATGCAGATGATCATTGACCAGAAGCTTCCCTCCCTGCCGAAGGAGAAGGAGGATGCTGTGGTGCTAGAGGTCATGGATGACACTACGCTAGGCCGGATGAAGGTATACAGGGGGAAGCAGGTGAAACCCCCTGTCAGGAGGTTGTTTGGGCATCTGGCCCGTGCTGATTATGTGGCGCCAGCCAAGAGAAAGTGGCGCCACGATGACAGTGATTCGGATGTTGAGCATATTGCTATACCAGAGACTGACTCAGATGATGATGATAGCGGCGACGCCGGGGATGATATGCCTGCTCCACCTAGAGGCACTGATTCAGATGTTATTCCCCCGGGGTCTGCCACTGCCGGAGAGGTCGCTGAGATGGCCGGTTTCCATCAGGAGTTTGTAGCTGGGGATCAAGAGGAGGAGGAGTCAGATGAGGAGCCCCTCACTAGGACTGTGGGAAGCAAAGTTGTTCCCACAGACCACGGGCTTAGGGTGGTTGGTGAACACCCTCGGGACTCCTCAGAGAGAGAGACTGACCCGAACTATGTTCCGGGTTCAGTGGGCAGAGCTGCAGGGGAGCATCCACTTCCACCGGGACTAGGAGGAAGCGGATGGCTCAACCCCATGGATTGAAGAAGAAGAAGCGTCGCCTGACCTTCGTTACTACTGCTGCCACTAC
Source organism: Flaveria ramosissima (assembly GCA_025215565.1). NCBI lineage: Eukaryota > Viridiplantae > Streptophyta > Magnoliopsida > Asterales > Asteraceae > Flaveria > Flaveria ramosissima. Next base: position 46,249,590 of record CM046046.1, read on the forward strand.
TTCCACCACCACTACTGACATACCACCCATCACCACAGCCACCACATCCACTACTTCCACTACCACATCCACCACCTTACCTACCACCACTGTATCCTTCCCATCCACCACCTTACCATTCACACCTACATCACCAGCACCTGCCTACCGACCCATATTCACCACTGCCACTACCACCACCACCTCACATCATGCTGGACCTTCAGCCCAGCCACCACATGTTTATGGATCTACTCTACCTCACATCGGGGTAGAGGAGCAGCTGTCGGCGCTTAACCGTATGGTGATGCGCCTGCTCGCTGCAGATGAGGAGAAGGCGGCGCAGATCCGCCAGCTGACCGACCTGACTGCTGCCCAGTCTCAGCAGATGGCAGAGCAGGCTCGGGTGATAGACCAGCAGAACCAGCTAATCGATGCACAGAGAGTCGAGGTGTCCCAACTCCAGGACCAGCAGGCCCAGTCCGTCAAACGTATAGAGGAGTTGGAGACGACCAACAAGACGATTATGCTGAGGTTAAAGGGGTCGAAGGATGAACCCCTGAAGCTAAAGGAGGGTGATGGGGATGATGGAGATGGTGATGATGAAGATGATGATGATGATGAGGAAGATGATGATGATGAGGAAGAGACTGAGGAAGACAGGACAGAAGGTAGAGATGATGATGACAAGCAGAAGGAGGGGATGCGGCTGCATCGGCCTCTGCTTCAGGTCAAGAACGAAGATCTAAGCATCGACAGGACCAGTCATCGACCACTTCTGCTCCTCCGAGCGACACGCCCATGATTCAAGACAAAAGTACTGATTAGATGTCTTATGTATTTATTTATTTTGTATTTGAATCATGTAATGAAAAACAAGTGTGTTAAATGTTTATATATTAAGTTGATATAATTCTGTTTGATTACTTACTAATGGTTTATGTGTTGAATGTTTAAATCAAACAGATCCAAACTTTCAAAGGGATGAGTTTGACTTTGCTCCCCTTCAAATGGTCAAGACTCAATTAACCATGATTCTTGATCTGCAAGGGATTGTCAGAAGGTCTGTGAGTTATACCCCTGAAGAAGGGGAAATAATTCATGACCTATCTGATGAGCAACTGGCAGAGATGTTCAGACTCAATCCTGATGAAATTGTCAAGGATCTCCAACAGTTGATTCAACCAGTGATGAAGAACTAAACGACGTTGATGAAGTTGAGGTTGAAGATATTACTGCAGAAGAGTACCCTCAGTGACACCGAGGGTAATGTGGTCCCCAATCTGGGTGAATCCCTAGTCAGTGATACGTTCGAGGTACTAGACAAGATGGAGCAGGAAACTGAAAAGACTGAAGGAACAGCCCAAGCCTCCAATGATGATGTAGACATTCGGAAGGCTGAGTGGGCTGCCTGTTTTGAACAAGTAAGAGCCCAGCGTGCTGCACCAAAGAAAGATGCCTACACCAAGCTCTACAGAGTCAAGAAACACCATAGGGTGTCAGGCAGGATTATCTCATGGGCTTATTTTGATGACCTTAACGCGTATGCAGTTAAGAGGGAGCAGGGCATAGAGTACTTCAGGTTCCCACATGATCTGAAGACTCTACCTGGTTTTGAGCTCAACCAGCTGGCTAAGCTAAAGCTGCTGTATGCTGACCCAAGAAAGATGTCAGGCTGGTTCGAGGCTGCCCTGAAGAAGGAGTACCACACCAGATGGGTTAACTTCAGACCACAACAGCCTACGAGGTATATAAGAAGGTCTGAGGTTGATGCTATTACTGGCAAACCCAAGATTGTGTTGAAGTGGAGTCCTCCGCGCACTATGTCGAGAATCCCTCTCAGGGAAATGCCACAGGACTTCACTCCACACTTCAAATGGTGGTACTATGATTGGAGAACTGCTGAAGCTGTCATAGTTCTGAATAAAGAGGGCCAAATGGATACTATCAGGGTATTCGACCCGATGTGGCTAACCAACTTGTCTGCTAATGATGTCTACACATTATACAAGTGGCCACTGTTCTATGACACACAAGACATTGTACAAGCCCTCCAGTTCCAAAACTTTATACGACTTTGCTTTGCGTTTGAGATACACGCAGGAGTCACTAAAGAGGAGAAGTACAAGAAGTATAAGGAGGTGATGCAGAAGACAAGAGATTAGATAGATCTAGGTCCAAGGGGGAGTTTGTTGATGCATGTATGTCCCTAGATCATGAGTTGTAATGTAATAAATCTTGTCTGTCTGATTATGATGTAATAGTATCGATTAATGAAATGATATGAATTGGTTGTTACTTGTGATGTTTAATATTTCATTAATGAGTCGTGATTGAATTGATTGGGTTTATGATTGTTTGAATGATTGCACATTATGTTATATTAATTAAAACATTCAAACTTAACTTAATGAAGTTCTCATGCGAATGGCCCATGCGAATGGACCACACGCATGAATAACTTCATACGATTGACTCAATCGCACGACTGAACCAGGAGACTGGATCAGTCGTATGATTGACACATAAGATTGACTCAATCGCACGACTGAACACTCAGTCGTGCGGATGAATCAACCGCATGGTTCAATCGCACGACTGAACCATACTTATGGCCCAGTCGCACGATTGAACAATACTAACCTATAAATAGACCCAATTCGTGGAAAAACGAAAGCATTCATCCCATTACGATTCCAGACGTACCCTAGCCGTCCAGAAGCCTCCCAAATCGTTCTCCAAGTTCATAGAACATATTAGATCGATTCCTAATCGATTTCTGACGTTGGTTTCAATTCTTGATTGATTCCTCGTGTGTTCTCACTGATTGGATCGCCAATCAAATAGGATTCCGCACTATTTGAGTTGGTTTAACACGCTAATCACTAGGTATTTCGTTCAAATACCAGGTCCTAACAACTTGCTTTCAACCAACACTGATAATTCCTGATTGCGATCCTTGGATTCACAGGTGGTATCAGAGCCAAGCGCTCATTGATTTAGATCGATTGATCTATCAGTGTTAGTTGTGTTAAATTTCTTTGAATTCTGTAGATTTGTCAATTTTTACTGATTAGATCTATTAATTTTAAAAAGGTTTTGTGTGAAACTTGTTTGTCGTTTAACAGTAGTCGGTTAGATTAACTTGGATCTATATTCAAATCAATTGAATAGCAGATCCTGTTGATCAAATTCATTAGTTAATATCTCAGATCTTAACTAATCATGAGCAACTTCAGTGGATCATCTTACCAACCACCGAAGTTGGAAACAAAAGCAGACTTCAAATCATGGAAAATCAGTTTAAGAATCATGTAAATTATACAGATTCTGACTTATGGGTCTCTATAACAGAAGGTCCTTATATTCCACCCACCCTTGGGCCGGATTATAGTGATAACAATCAACCCATAAGCACAAAAGATCTTTCACCTGATGATATTAAGAAGGTTAAAGTTGATATCAAAGCATATAGCTTGCTTAGTATGGCTTTGCCAAAAGAAATATTGATCATATGTGAAAATTATAAAACAGCAAATTCCTTGTCGAAGATTCTTCATACAATTTATGAAGGGAGTGATGAAATCCGAAGCATTAGGAAGGACACCCTTCGTTCATAATATGAAACTTTTCATCATACTGAGGGTGAATCAATTCCTCAACAACTCCACAGGTTTATGCAACTTGTCAAGAAATGAACATTCTGGAGTTGAAATACACAAATGAGGAACTTAACAAGAAAATGCTCCATACTTTACCAGAAAGTTGGAAGCAAACTGTATCCATGTTCAAGAATACCATAGATCTCAAAGCAGTCAGACTAGACACTCTAGTGGCTAAAGTTGAGGCTCTTGAACTGGATGAGAAATCAAGAAACAAGAGTATAAGAACTCATGTATCACCATATCATTTTAAAGAAACAAGAAGTGCTGGAAGTGCTTTCATGTCCAGTAATGATGGTGATAACTCTTGTACTTTGAGTGAAGATGAAGAGGAAGTAAGTTTCTACGCTTCAAAACCTCCTAAGAAATCTTCTCAAAGTAAGTCAAGAAAAGAGAAAGAAAGATCTGATGATCAAAGAGATAAATCATCCGAAAAACCATCATCCAACAATCAATCAGAGTCTATCACTGTCATTCTAGACTCTGAAGAACAAAAGGCAGCTTTTGCAGCCTTCAGTTCAAGCTTTCAAGCTTACCTAGGAAGTACATTGCCCACTGCTAACATGTGCCAACAAGATTTAGAAGAACTGCCTCTGGATGTAGTGGAGGAGATGGATCTGCAATGGCAAATGGCAATGATTGCCTATAGAGCCAAACAATATCTGAGAAGAAACAACAATTTGGTTGTTGCAAGTAAATCATCACGTATTGGAGTTGATAAGTCAAAGGTAAGATGCTTCAAGTGCAATCTCTATGAACACTTTTCTAGAGAATGCAATCAACAAAATTATGACACAACACAACATCAGAATCATCAGGCAAAACAACCCTCATCAACTCAAAGATGTTTTAGACAGCCACAACTGATCAACTCATCCCCACTAGCCACCACTTCACCAGCAGGAACTAGCAACCCTAAAGACTCTGGGCTGATCATTCTTCAAGATGGAACCTGTGACTGGAGTGTGTATGAGAAGGAAGTCTTAGAAGAAAATCAAGCTCTAATGGCTCACATGGAAAACAAGGTTCCACCCATGGCAAGTGAGGTAAAATACAGGTTATGTTCATCAATATGTGTTGAGGAAGTAGAAAGATATAGAGTCCATGCTCAACAATTAGCTGATAAAGTTAAAGAAACAATGATTTTGAATGAATCTCATGTAAGAGAACATAAACTATATCAAACTAAAATTAACTATTTACAAAAGGATTTAGACAAAATTGTTTCTGAAAATTACAGTTTGAAAGCACAAGTTGAGCATCTGACCACTTCCTTAACCAAATCCATGGCTGATCATGCATCAACTGAAGTGAAACTTCAGAAGTTTCAGCTCTCATCTCAGCAATATGAGAAATTACTAAATTCTCATATTGAATCAAAGAAAAGGTATGAGTTGGGATATAATACTGTGGCACCTCTAGTTAACAATAACTATGTTTCTTTGCCTGAATCAATGACAAATAATCTGTCAAAACATTTTTTGCCTAGCACCAATATAGGAACTAGCTCAAATCAATAAAACATTGATAATGAGGTGAATGAAACTGAGTCTTCTAATCAGAAAATATTAATCAATTTAATTCAGAATTCGACTTAGATGAGTGGGATGACTTGGATGATTCTGATGAACATGATGTTGATCTTTTAAATAAGGGTAAGAATGTTGTGTTTCAAACAAATATTCCAAAAGTGCTTGAAGAAACAAAGCTGCCATACCCTCCTAAACAAAGAAACATGTTGAAAACAATTTGCAAGAGAATAGCTCAGTTGAATGAAGGTCTTCAAAAGCTAAATTAGCAACAAACCTCTAATAAAGTAAATGAGAAATCTGCCTCTACTGAGGAAAGAGACAAATCCATGGAAAAAGGAAAGAAAAAGGCATCAGCAGATCATCAACGGAAGAAGAAGCTCTTTCCAGTACCAGATCTACGGAAAAAGAAAACTTCAGTAGAAGTTAATGTGGAGTCAGTAGATGATCTACGGAAGAGGAATTCAGCAACAAACAATCAAAAGATGCATAAAGTGGAAAAACAAGAATCTCATCCAAAGCTGAAGAAGAATGAACAACATCAAAAGTTATCAAACCATAAGAATGATTCTGAGAAAGAATCAGATGAAAAGTATTGCAAATGATGTGACATGAAAAATCACAATACTGAAGATTGTTACTTCAGTAGCTACTGCTCTATTTGCAATATGAACAATCACATGACTGTTGACTGCTACTTCAACAAACATTATGCCATTTGCAACAAAATAACCATTCTACTAAGGAATGTTATTTCAACAAAAAAAGAACAAGACAAAAGGCACAAAGAAGAAAGAATCAGATAAGTCTGAATCAGATACTCAATCTACTGATTGTGAAAAGGGTTCCAAACTGAAGAAGTCTGAACTAAAATCAAAGTCAAAATCAAACGACAAAACATCATCAAGTACTCATCCATTGAAGAAAAGACCAACTTTCCAGCAGTCAAAAAGACCTCACAAAAGGGTAGATTTGACTAATAAGGAAACAAAGGATGATGATGCATTCTTTGATAAATTTGAAAAAGGGAAATCATATACCTCATTCAAAAACAAAAGATTGTGAGACATTTAATCATAAAGTTTCATTATCAAAACCAAAGTCTCAAATGAACAAAATTAAGTTGAATCAAGAAGAAATTAGGAAACAAGAACCTAGTTCATCAACATCCTATTCAACAGAATCATCCTCTTCTGAAACAACTCAGAATGAATCAACCAAAACTAAAACTAAAACTTCAAGACTTGTTCATAAAGGAGTAACTATTTTAGACACTGTGGACAAACCCAAGATCAGACTTGCGTTGTCAATTCTAAGAGATTTATTTCTGAATGCAGGAACAATATTGGAGAGCTGACAACAAGTGGTATGTTGACAATGGTTGTTTCAGGCATATGACAGGAAACTGTTCACTTCTCCATGATTTCAAACAGAAAAATGCTTCTTATGTGGCTTATGGTGGGGATAAAAAGGGAGGTAAAATTGTTGGTGAAGGAATGATAACAAATGGTGTGCTCAAATTTGAGAAAGTAAATTATTGTGAAAATTTACAATAGAATCTACTAAGTGTGTCTCATATTTATGATCAAAATTATACCACATTGTTTGATAATACTAATTGTTACATTCTTAAGCCAGGGTTTACTGTTCCAGAAGACTGGGTCCTCCTCAAAGCAGCAAGAAAAGGAAACACTTATGTTTTGGATATGAACAACACATCACTCACAAAACATGAAACATGCCTTCTATCTAAGTTATCAGAAGATGTATCTCAATTATGGCATAGAAGGCTTGTCCATTCTAACATGAAGAACATGAACAAATTGGTGAAAAATGACCTAGTCATTGGATTGCCAAACAAAGAGTTTCATTGCTCAACTCACTGTTCTTCTTATTACAAAGGAAAACAACATAAAGTGTCACATAAATCCAAAATTATCAATAATAATACTACACCACTCAAATTGCTTCACATGGATCTGTTTGGTCCTACCAATGTGATGAGCATTGGAAAAATGCAATATTGTTTGGTGATAGTTGATGATTTCACAAGATTCACATGGGTCTTTTTCTTAAAACAAAAGAGTGAAACATCAGAAACATTAATGGACTTTATGATCAAGATTGAGAATCAACTTGATACAAAAGTTAAAATTTTTAGGAGTGACAATGGTACTGAATTTGTCAATTTTGAACTGGATTCCTTTTGCAGGAGCAAAGGTATTGCAAGGCAATTCAGTGCACCAAGAACTCCACAACAAAATGGAGTTGCTGAAATAAGAAACAGAACTCTCATTGAAGCAACCAGAACAATGCTAGCTGATTCACAATTGCCCATCACATTTTGGGCTGAGGCAGTGAATACTGCATGCAATGTTCAAAATAGAACATTAATTGTCAAAGAACATAACAAAACTCCTTATGAGCTCTTGCTTAAAAGAAAACCATACATAGGATATCTTAAAGTCTTTGGATGTCATGTATCTGTTTTAAACATAAAAGAGTCATTGGGAATATTTTCAGAAAAAGCATATGATGGTTTCTTTGTTGGATACTCTTCAACATTTTAATCTTATAGGATTTATATTCCACAACATAACATTGTGGAAGAAACTCCTAATGTATCCTTTGATGAATTTTTATTTACTAAGTCAGTTAAAGGTTTATCATGGTTGTTTGACATAGATGCTCTAACTAAATCAGTTAACTATAATCATTTGAACATTGCAGGATCTGATGAAGTAGGTTATCCATTTGTTCCATCTTATATGAATGAAGTAACATTATCTGCTGATCCTCCAAGGATACACACATCCTCGGGTGGAAAAACATCAGCAGCAGCTGCAGACACTACATGTGTAAATGAACATGATGCATCCGGAGATGTGAATGATGTCCCTTCAATAGATCCATGCTCTCAAGTGAATACAACAAACATTGGAAATGTTTGAGGTCCTCACTTATCATCCGAAGAAGTTCCTGTAACTCCTACGGAAGAGCAAAATGATTTCGGAGAAGTTCCTACGGAAGAGCAAAATAATTCCAGAGAAGTTCCTACGGAAGATCAAAATGATTCCGGAGAAGTTCCTACGGAAGAGCAAACCGATTCTGGAGATGCTCCTACAGCTCATACAGAAGACACTCATGATCCTACACCTCATGTTGAACATTTTGACTATTTTCTAAACTCTCAACCTGGGTTGGATCAGTCTGAAGCAATGGAAATGACTAACCTGGAATCATCTATGCCAGTTGAATCAACTCCATCAATGAGAATCCATAAGACTCATCTAGTCAACAACATCATTGGAGATCTTACAAAGAGAACTACAAGAAGCCAAAGTGGTACTGCCAACCTTTGTCTCTTCAGTTGTTTTCTTTCACAAGTGGTCCCTCCAAACTTCACTGCTGCTTTAAAAGACAATAGTTGGATTGAAGCTATGCAAGAAGAGCTTCAACAATTTAGAAAGCAAAAGGTATGGTCTCTAGTGGATTTGCCTGACGGTCAACATCCTATTAGAACAAGGTGGCTATACAAAAACAAATTGGATGATAGAGGGATTATTGTAAGAAACAAAGCAAGGTTGATTGCACAAGGATACACATAAGAAGAGGGAATAGACTATGATGAAGTTTTTGCACCAGTTGCAAGAATTGAGGCCATAGGAGTGTTTCTAGCTTATGCATCATATAAGAAGTTCACTATGTATCAGATAGATGTCAAGTGTGCATTCCTATATGGGAAGATTGATGAGGAAGTTTATGTGTCACAACCCCCTGGTTTTGAAGATCCTCATTATCCTCATAGGGTATACAAGCTAGATAAAGCCTTGTATGGTCTTGATCAAGCACCAAGAAAGTGGTATGAAACACTATCATCTTTCTTGCTTAAGCATGGCTACAAAAGAGGAACCATTGATCAGACACTCTTTCTCAAACAAGAACATCAAGATCTCTTAGTTGTTCAAATCTATGTTGATGACATTGTATTTGGCTCAACTAATAAGAGATTGTGTGTAAATTTCGAAGAGCTGATGAAATCTGAATTTTCAGATGAGTTTAATGGGAGAATTAACCTTCTTTCTTGGTCTTCAAGTTCATCAAAAACCAGATGGGATATTCATCAATCAAGAAAAATACATACATCAAATTTTGAAGAAATACAACCTTGCTGAAGTATCCTCATGCAAAACACCAACATCAACAATTGATAAGATTGTTCTTAATCCTTCAGGAAAATCTATTGATCAAAAGTTATATAGATCAATGATAGGTTCACTTATGTATCTAACTGCCAGTAGACCTGACATTATGTTTGTTGTGTGTGTGTGCTAGGTACCAATCTGATCCATAGTAGTCTCATCTGAATGCTGTAAAAAGGATTTTCAGATACCTCAAAGGAAAACCAGGACTTGGTCTTTGGTATCCAAAAGATGGTGACTTTACACTCTACTCATACTCAGACAGTGACTATGGTGGATGTAACAGTAACAGAAAATCAACAACTAGTGGATGTCAATTTATTGGACCAAGGCTAGTATCATGGCAGTGCAAGAAACAAACCAATGTATCTGTATCCACAGCTGAGGCTGAGTACATAGCTGCTTCAGCTGGTTGCTCTCAAGTCCTTTGGTTGCAAAACCAATTACTTGACTATGGCTACAACTTCCTTTAAACTTCAATTTACATAGACAATTCTGCTGCTATGTTTATAACTGCTAATCCCGTGCAACATAGTAAAACAAAACATATTGAGATAAGATATCATTTTTGAGAGATTGCTCAGAAAAGGGTTTTATTAAGTTAGTCAAAGTGGATACAACAAATCAGCTTGCTGATTTATTCACTAAAGCCTTTGATTCAGTCATATTTAATTTACTAAAGGCATGGTTAACTTAGATTAATCAATTTGAACAAACGAAATACTGTGTGTAATGATGCTTCAGCATGACATATGCTTGGGAAACGATAGTACACTATATCTTTGCTTATTCCTGAATTCATAAATAACATTAAATCTAAGCACGTGTCTTGATATGTGAGTAGGTTCATCTTGAGTGGAAACTACACTGAGTGCATGCCAAACATAATGCTAAGTGATTGTTTGTGGGAAACTTCATTTTTAGAATACAAAGTGAGTCTTATTCTTATGTGACCAAATCACTCATCTAAACACACTATGTACCAACACTTTATAATATCTATCTTTGCAAATTATACTCCCTCTGTTTTGTGTGAAAAAAGACTTGGGTGTATGATCATCATACTGAATATCAGTTACAAAAGGTGAAAAGATCATAATCATCATCATCTCTCTGTTTTGTGTGAACAAAGACCTGGGTTAAAGGCACCTCTGTTTTACGTGAGTAAAGACCTGGTGACCTGATGATGATCATATCTAAGCTCTCAAAAGAATCCTATGTGATTAATTGTATATTAATCTAGAGCTTTTACATCATTGCATTAATGAGATGCCCAATGCATCTCAATATAGAACTTATAACTTAAAGTACATAGTTCTTAAGTGTGAAAAATTGATGATTTGACTTGCAAAGGGAGGACAAAATCTTTGTGAATTGAATGTGAAGCCCATAATAGTTATTTCCAATCAATATGAAAACATGATAAACAGCATGCCTTGTTGATACATAAGCTCTTGTATGGATTTAAGTGGACAATATACTTGCAATCAGAACTTTGTTCAGGTATCAATTCAACAAAATAACTCATAAGGAAGAGGCTTAGTATTATAGTATGATCCCATCATATGTGTATATATGTCTGAGCATCATCATACAGTTAAATGTCACTCATCCTATTCTTCTTAGAAATTTATGATAAATGCTTACTGTCATCATTAATCACAAATTTAGGGGGAGTAGAATTCATGAAGTTAAGTTTATCAATCAGCAGCTTTGTCTATTTCATTATCAATTTGAAGGAATTTGAATCTGAGCACCATCTTAGCTCCTAGATACATGAAATTTTCTTTAAAATCGTTTAAACTTTTTTGTGCTAAATTGTATTGAATACAAAGTCAACAAGGTCCAAAAGCAATTAATGGTTCTAAGAAATGGACTTGGACCATACAACAAAATTTCTTTGCATTGTGCAATCTTAAGCATCAGCAGAAGCTACAGTGTGGAAAATTTAAAGGTTTATCCGTAGATTGGTAAACTACGGATGAGAAAAGATCAACAAATATAATTTAATAGTTTGGTAATCTGTGAAAATGTAAGTTATACTTCATCAACATCCTCAGATGATTTATGGGATCCATAGATGATCTGCGGAAGAATTTGTTGAGGGTCACACTTCATTAAAGTAATAAAATTAATGTGTCTAAGAGTATAAATGATGATAATTAATGTGTCTGAGAGTATAAATGATATTGTTTGACTTCAAAATTCATTATTCGCTTTTTCAGTTCACTTTTTCAGACCTAGGAAAACACTCTCTCAACAAACTTTTCCCTCTTCTATAACATTCAAATTTTACCAAATCAAAACATCAAACAAACATATATCTGTGCTCTCAGATCGTTGTGTTCAAGGTAAAATATGTCGTAATGATTCAATAATGAACCATTCGAATCTCGTTTAATCTTACAACTATTCGTATTCTCATTGTGATTCTAACAAAATCTTCTTCTTCTGAACAGATGGATAATTGATTTGTAAAAGAGCACAATGTGTGTTCTTTTTTAAACACTGACAATCCTGTTTCAGTTGGATGTCAATACATTATCCGATATCTAAGAAGATCCAGGTTGTTCTATGCCTTATCAGCAGAGCCTGTGATTCACCAATCGCACATCGCTGATTTCTGGAACTACGCCCAAATAGAGGAAGTGGTCAAGTTATTGTGGCTGATGTGAAGAATCAAAGACTGAGAGTGGATGAATAGACAATAAGAAGGGTTCTAGAGTTGGGAGATGTAGAAGCTGGTCACCCTGATGTGTTTGACAATGAATACATAGAAAAAGTTTTTCTTCTGATGGGGTATGATGGTGACTTCAAGAAGGGAGAAATAAAGAAAGGAAGACTCTATAAGCCGTACAGATTTCTCTGCCACACTTATCCTAAGTGCATCTCAAACAGAAAATCTGGACTTGACAGATTTTCAAGGCATCTCTCTTAAGGCATTATTGGTTTTTTTGAGGGAAGAACCTTCAATTACTCAAAATACATCTTTAACTACTTATGTGATCACATCAAAGTACAGAAGGCTGACAAGGTGTACATGTTTCCAAGGTTTCTTCAACTAATCATTAATGCTGATATGCCTGGAACTACTGTGGATGGTGATATGTTTGTTCAAGCACACCTTGGTAGATCCGTACTGAATAAAATATCTGGGAAATATGAAGGAGGAGACATGCCCATGTTTGATCATGTGGTAGATGCTCATGCAAACATTCCTCAATAGCTTGTGTGGGAAGATCAACAGGAGGTTTAATCAACCAACTCTGGTCAAGACTCTCACTCACCAGACATATCACCCATACACCATCAACCTCAACCATCCCTACCAAATTCTCCTACCAGCCAAAACACAAAACCTATCTCTCCATTTCACCATCTATCACCAAATCAACAACAAACACCCCACCACAATCACCAGCCAGCCAAAACACTCAACCAATCTCTCCAATTCACCCTCAATCACCAAATCAGCTTCAAATGCAACTTTTTCAACAACCTCCAAATCCAGAAAATTCATCCACTGAGAGCATTTACACTGGGGAGACAGAGTTAGCCTCACAAGCAAGTACAATTCAACTGTCATTAACCAAAACTAAATCCCCTGTACTCTCAAATGAAACTAAACCAGTCTCTCCAGTCACTGACCATCAACAACAACGACAACCATATCAAGAACTGGCGGATCAAGCCATTGAGGCCAGTTCAAGCTCAGCAAGTGTAGCCCCTAAAGAAGTAAATGATGATGAGATTGCTGCGCAACATCAAGAAGAAGAAGAAGAGGCAAACTATGTTGATGTGATTGCCTACAATGAAGATGATCTAAGTGATACTGATATCCCTATCAGCAAGAGTTATCTGGTTGCTGAATACAACAAGCTTGTTCTGAAGTCTAACAATAGAAAGCAAAGAATTCAAGAGTTGAAGGGAATGATGAAAGTAAAAGATGATCAGCTGATGAAGCAAGAATCAAGTCTGAAAAGATTGAGGGAGAACATACAAGAAAACAATGAAGTGATTGATGCATTGCATGAGCTGGTTAAAGAACTTAAAGACTCGGCAATGAATGAGAAAAATGAAAATAAGAAGCTAAGGCTGAAGGTTAATCAAATGAATGACTCTCTCTATGATCAATCAGCTTTGTTGAGAAGAAAAGAAAAAGAGATTGATCATCTGAAGATGAAGATATATGCTCTTGACTCAAATCAACTAAAGAAACCTGCTGAAACTTCAAAGCAACTTATTCAATACTCAAGAAAAAGGAAGTATTTGGGTTCAACAAATATACAAACAATCAATATTGAAGAGACACCCAAGAAGTCAAGGCATACATCTTCAAAACACACTCCTTTAGTGGATGTGTCACCATTAAAGCAAGTAACTCATGATGAAGATGAAGCTGAGAGTGATGCTGAATGGAAAGAGCTGATTGAAGATGAAACTAACAAAGATCAAGAAGAATCAAAGACTGATGTTCTTCTTACAACAAAAGACATTATGGAAGAGAGGCCCGAGTCATCTGTGTTTATGACCCTGATCAATCATGGGTTCCCATTTGACATGGTTGAAAGAATGAACTTGACTGAGATGAAAGATATGCTGAAAGCGTTTGAGCTTGCAAGATTCATAATTCCAAATTGTGACTATGAAGCATTCACCATTTTCAAGCCATTCAAAAAATCAAGAAAGATCTAGGTCACTGTGATACAACAAAACTGAGCAAGTACAATATGCTACAGGGTCACAACTATAAGGGTCATGAGCTTAAAGGAAGAAGTGTTGCTGAGCTGAGAAGAATGATGGAACATGTAATGTCTGTTGAACTTGATACTGGAGTCAGATTTAGAACTGAAGCTCCACACCCATCCTATGAGCAACAAAGCAAACTTCTTGCTGATCCTATAAGTGTTGAATCTAAAGATCAGCACAAAGGAAAAGAAAAACTGATCAGAGAACCAAGAGCAGTCATTCCTGGCAAAGTGTGGCCATTGGGAACAACAGTCAGAGAAATCACAGAGAAGAAGTCTACATTAATAGAATTGTTTGACCACATTACTAGTTCATCCTCTTTGGAAGACAACAGAATCATGGCATGGAAATATGATCAAGAAACTGTGCTATCATCAAGAGGACATCTAGAAGAATTGAATACTTCCATGATGTAGAAACTTTATTAAGACTTCCTGGGAGAGACATCAAAGACCTGCAAAGCCTAATCATCTAAAACTATCCAATCCATCCAAGAGGAAGAGACTTTTCTATTTCAGTGGGTAAGACGAAAACAAGATATATAGATGATGTACTGAAGGAGGCTAAGAGGGAAGATGCTGAACATAAGAAAAAACTTTAAAAAGGAAAAAGATCAAACATCAACTCCTCTACTATGGTTGATGATGAACTCTTAAGGAGGGTTGGATACTCAAATAGAAAAATAGCAACCACCAAAGTCATAACAAGAAATCAATATACTATTCCCATAACTGAGTGGGGATATGTGGAGAAGACAAAAGAAATGGTGCTACTAAGGAATGCTGAGGGGAAGAAAGGTGAAAAGATAAGAATTTTTGACCCAATAGAAATCAAACTGCTACACCCCAGCTACACATCATACCTGCATGATAAGTTTTTTCCAAAGTTGTCAGATGAAAGAGCACAGAATGATCTATTCTTATATATGCACATGATTCAAGTGGTGGATAAACTGCATGCTAAAGCATAAAAAAGAAGAAGACATGATGCTGGGCTGCTGAAAGGAGCCAACATTGAAGAAGTATCAGAATTAAGAATCTCAGAGGAAGATGAGCTTGAGATAGTGCACAATGAAAGTGTAGTGGAAACACTCACCACTGAAGAAGACATTTTGGGCCTAAGTTTTTAAACTCTACAAAGGATATGCAGAATGGAGATCAAGTACAAGTACGATGATCAAAAGGATGCAATATCATACTTCAACAAAAGGATGGTGGCAAGATTGAAAGAACTTTCAGTTTTGAAGAGCTGATTACAAGTATCTAAGCCTAAGGGGGAGTATTGTTAGGTCTAGGATCAGTAGATCTAGTCCATTTTGTATAGGCTTAGTCCTTGAATTAATATCTGTAATGAATGGTTGTAATTCATTATTGTGTATGCATTATATATATAGGTTAACCCATTTATATGTGTGTTGATTTATGTATGGTTGCAGGTACAAACATTATACTTAGTCAACTTCAGAAATTGACTAAGTGTAAGAAACATCTACGGATGAACATTTTGTTCTTCCGTAGATATGTTTCTTACAAGTAAAATACATCCGAAGATCTTCTGCGGATGAACAACCAGCCCTGAGGATGGAAGAACAAGATTTCTTCGGAAGAACAATGTACCCTTGGAAGAACAAGACTTCTGCGGAAGAACAAAACATCTACGAAAGACAATATTCCTGCGGAATCCAAACACTTGTATAATACAAGTGTTACAAGTCAACAAGTCAACAAGACAGTTATGCGAATCCAAGAAATCCGATGATTCCTTAACGGAAACAATTCAAATCCCGAGAGATCCGGTGTTTCCTTCAACGGAAACATCATTGTCTATATAAATGGATCCTAGGTTTCGAATCACGGGCGGCTTCCACGACAACAGCAATAGCAATACGACAATTCCACAACAGCAAACATCACATCAAATCTCACAATCAAACCCTAGCAGCCGTCACATCATTCATCACAAAATTTAATATCATTCATTAATTATTTGTAATCATTAACATGTTTTAATGAAATACATATTATTCATTAATTGTGTTTCTTTTAGTGTGTTCTTGAATCTTTATTGATATTGAAATTTACTACAAATCAATTAACCAAGCCAACGTTGATTCCGCAAACGTTGACTTGCTTTCAACCAACACTGATAATTCATGATTGCGATCCTTGGATTCACAAGTACCACCTTAGACATAATGATTGCCAAAATAGAAGCTCTTGAACTGGATGAAAGGAGCAGGAACCTTGGTGGACCTCAAGTTATTGAAGCCTACAATTTCCATCAGATATTCACTCTATGGAAAATGCATTCATCACTGAGGATGATGATTTTCTCTCCTCAAGAGATCAAGTGAAGGCAACTGGTTTCATTGCAGCACCAACACCAAACAAGCCATCAACATCATCTCAACCAACAGGGTTTACTGCCACTCCCTCAACTACTCATGAAGACCCAAGATCAGAAGAGCAAAAGGCAACTTACAATGCCTTTGTTGATAGTTTTGAAGCTTACCTGGGAGGCAGACTCATTTCTACTCATTTGATCCAAGAAGATTTGGAAGAAATGGATCCAGATGATGTGGAAGAAATGGATCTACAATGGGAAATGGCTATGATAGCAATTAGAGCCAAGAAGTTCTTCAGAAAAGGGAGATAGCTTAGTCTCAATGATAACACCAACTTGGATATGACGAATCCAAGGTAAAGTGTTTCAACTGTGGTGTGACTGGTCACTTCTCCAGAGAGTGCAATGCTCCTAGAAGAAACAACAACAATTTCCAAAGGAATTCTCAGGGTCAATCATCTTCGCAACCAAGCACAAGCTTTCACACCAACAATCATAACAACAGTATCATCACCAACAACAACATCAACAACCATATCGGAGTCAGCCACAACTGACAAATCAAGCACATGGAAGAAGTTAGGCATCTTCAAATGCTCTTGTCATTAGACAAGATGGAGTGTGTGATTGGAGTTTGTATGCAGAGGAAGTAAAGCCTCAATTTCAAAATCATGCACTCATGGCTCACATTAATGATGGTCCAACTCCTATGCCATCTGAGGTAAAATCCAACCTTTGTATTGATAAATGCATTACTGAACTGCAAGGTTATCGTGAGCATAATCATAAGCTGGTTGCTAAAATAAAAGAAGATAGGTCAAGTCAGAGATGCTCAAAAGAGAAATTAAAGGCTCTGAAATAAAAATCAAATCTCTCATCTCTGACATTGAAAAATAGCATGGTGAAAAGTACACTGTTGCAGCTGAGAATGAGCAGCTAACTGAAAAGTTAGCTCAATTAAAAGCTGAGCAATCACTTACTGAAGTGAAACTTGAAATGTTGGAAATGTCTTTAGTCAAGCTGCAAGAGATGCTAGACTCACAAAACGATCCCAAGGATATGACTGGGATTGGGTATAATTCTTGTCCCCCACCTTACAATGACAACTACACTATCATGCCTAAATCTGTCACACTCAAAGATGAAAATGAACCTATCACTATTGAACAAAAATCAATAGTAAAACAAGTCACTAATCCACAAAATAAACCATATGTTTATATTGAAACGAATGAGGAGAAAATTAAATTAGGTCACCCAATTAAAATCAAGGAGTGTTCAGACAAGACAGTGAATGTCATCAAACCAACAAGCCTAATCAAAGCCATTGTCCCATTTATGAAATTTATATCTGCAATTTCAAAAGAAAAGAAGAAAACTGTGGCTTCAGTTAAACCATCTGCTGAAAGTAGTTCTGATTATGAGATTAAATCTCCAAAAAAATCAAGCAAATCAGACAAAGTTTCACTGCCAAAGAAAAACAAGATTTTAATGGTGTCAAAAACAAAAATCAATTCAGACCCTCAATCTTCAAAATCAAAACAGGGAGTTGGTTTTGACATTTGTAATACAGAACATGTGAATCAATTAGAAAAAAAAGTAAGAAGAAGGGTAAGGAAGCAAGCACAATCATGAAAAGACAAACCTAGTAGTGTTGTGAAACAAACTACTAAAAGGGCTGATTTTGCTTCCTCACCAAAGTCAAAGGTTGAGACTCAGTTGAAAACAGGTAAACCCACTGAGTCCTTAACATTAAGATTAGCTTCAAGAGACAAACACTTGTATTGTGATGGGTGTGAAATGTCTAATCACAGTACAAACAAGTGCTATTTCAAACAATACTGCTCTATCTGTGACATGAACAATCATTCAACCAACACAGCTATTTCAATAAATATTGTTCGGTCTGTGATATGACCAACCACAATACTTCAGATTGTTTCTTCAAGCAGAAAGGGTTGAGAATTCCCCAAAACAAACCCATCTCACCAATATCAACTGTAAAACCCAAAATCAAAAGTCATTTTCATAATAATCAATCAAGGACTTCTAGTTCAGATAATGACATGGGTAACATAAACGAGTTGAAGAAAATTCAAAGAAACAAATATTACAACATTACGCAAACATCTGATCTTCATAAACCAAAAATGATGTTTGATAATAAAAAAAGTGTCAGATTTCTTCAAAGAAATAGGGACCAAAGGTTTCAATATTCTTCTAACTCCTCAGATGAAATTAATGAGATGAGACTTGCAAAATATCATCAGAAATCTCACATTCACAAGGAGGCAGAATCACTGGTGAAGGATCTGTGATTAATGGGATGTTGAGCTTTGATAGAGTGAACTACTGTGAACAACTGAATTTCAATCTACTCAGCGTGTCTCAGATATATGACAAGAAATATTCAACTCACTTCACTAACACTCAATGCTACATTCTGAAACCAGGATTTCAAATTCCTAAAGAATGGGTGACATATGTCTTAAACCTTAATTCTGCCACTCCAAAAGAAGAAACTTGTCTTCTATCAAAAGCATCTTTTGATGAGTCATAGCTTTGGTATAGACGTTTGGCACACACCAATTCTAAAAACATGAACAGACTTGTCAAGGAAAACCATGTCATTGGTTTACCCAAAAAGGAATTTCACTTTATTGATCACTGTTCCGCGTGTCTCAAAGGGAAACAACATAAATCTTCCCACAAGCCCAAGCTGGTGAACACAAACTGCAGGACCGGTGAAGGGTATGCACTTACAACACAACAACACAATGAGGAGAGTTGCTTAGAACACTTAACATATCAAATAGGGAATTGGTTAACTTTTAATGAAAGATGCTAAGAACACAAGTAAATATGAGACAAACCAAGATGGCAAACAACACAAGTAATTTGTTTTCAAGAATGTTGTATATTGCTTCTCAAGTTCTATTACAAATGTTAGCATACAGTTAAATGTACAAGTACTTGAGATACTTTATACTACATCCTATAGCCGGCCATACTTTAAAAGCTAGCTGGATACAATTGTCTAGACAACTACAAAATCAAATGTAAAGTCAAAAGGCAGATTTGCCTTTTGATTAGTGACTATGACATGCCATGCTCACATCCTAATATATTATAAAAATGATAAAAGTACGTAAAGTAGAGAGCATAGACTCAAGACCTCAATGTACAGTTACCAAAAGCATGGACCTTTCACCAACTCATGTAAGTTGGTGACATTACAGAGTTGCAGCGGAAAGGTGGTCCAACTTTATGGTAAAGTACATCAGATAAAAGAATGTCTCTAAAAGTCTTCGGAAGAAATCTGTCTTCACTCTTTGGCTTCGGAAGACTTTGTCTTTGAAGCTTCGGAAGATTTCACTTTTGGCTTCGGAAGATGTTTGTCTTGGCTTTAGAAGATTTTAAACTTAGAATATTTCTAGTGCATGGTGTAAAGCTTCCAAAGCATTTCTACTTCTTTTCTTTAGTGCATGCATCCAGAGAGACTTTGTATGTTTTGGCTGCATCAGACTTATAAGAATCCTTACAAACTCCCCCTAGGCTGATGCTACCAAAACATTTAGAAGATCTTCAGATGTTGACAGTCCTCAGGATGATGATGACCATACCCTTCGTCATCAGATGGTCATGATCACTCAGACTCTCATAATATCTTCTTATCTCAAAGAGATCATGTGACAACCAGCCTCTAGGTTGTTATCCTAATCCTAATTTACTTGCATCATTATCCATCTTATGAGTGCTTATAACTGAAACAATTCAACCCTACCATGAAATTAGAAGCATTTCTTGTTACTTGATTCAAATTATGGTTTCTTATGATTTTTATTATTGACTTTTGTTAATTTAGATTTTTACCTTTTAAAAATTAGTGTTCCGGGAATGTTGACTAGTCACCCTTGCAAAATTAATCTCAAGAGAAAACAATTAAATGTGAGCATACACACTCACACTTATATAATTTCGGTCCATGCATGCATGGGCATGCATGTGATACAACTAATAACATCATTCACCAAAATAATACATTATACCCAATACTACAAACTACACTACCTAATAATTATTATCAATTAAAAATTTAAACTCTAAACCCTCACTAGATGCCAAATGCGGCCGCCCCCTCTCCCTCCACTCTCCTCTTTTCTACACCACCACCACACCCACCACTCCTCTCACATGCATTCTTACACACACTTCACATCCATACTCTCTCCTCTCCTCTCTTATTCGAACAACCACCAGCTGATTTCCTCCTCTACTCTTTGCAAACACTCCCAAAAACTCTCTCAACTCCAGCCCCAAAATCGCAAGAACAACATCAAGAAATATCGGCCAACCGAAGAACCGCAAGAAGGTGGCCATAACCGTAAGTTTTGACAAACCTCTACCATTTGTTCGACCTTTCCAAGCTTTGTAGAAGATTCTCCAGCCTTGTTCAAGGAGATTCGAGCCATTCAAGACCATCTACACTCTCCAAAACGTGAACAACATCAAGTGTAAGTTCATGACACCCGAAAATGGCCTTTTCATGTGTTCTTTCATTTCTCTTTTAAAAACATCTCCCCTCTTTGTTGTAACAGAAACCCGACACCACTACCTTGTTCTTGAGGAGCTTTCAACTTCACAAGAGGTATCTCGCTCGTTATACTTGTCATATCTAAGGTGGAAACCGATTTCCACCATGAAAACCCTATTTTTGGGGACTTTTGCACCATCTAACTTGTAGATCTTGTAACTCTTGAAGGCAAAACTTATAACCTGCCTTTTAAAGGATTAATGAACTCCTAATAACCTGATTTAAAAGTTATAAAAGAAGATACACCATGGATGTATGGTTTTAACACAAGTTACACCTCAAAAACCTTCATTTTTACAAGATGTATATTGCAAGCTAAGCACTTGTTTGAAAACACTCTTAACCAAGGCTTACAATCTGCTCATAAACAACTTGGTAACACCATAATAATCTGGATTTAAAGTTAAATGGGGTTTTGGTAATGTTTAATACAAGTTGCAATGATTTACACATGTGTTATGATTAGTTATGGCTAAATCACTAAGTTGATGACTCATTGTTGTGATGGGAAACCTAGCCGTGAGTTTGGACTTAATTTCAGAATTTTTTGACGAATATTAAGGTTGTGACAAGTGGTTAATCTCTGGAAATTATGGACATGTTAAGATTAGACCTATTTTGGTTAATTTCGGGACCCGAAACATGGTGAAACGACCTTAAAAATAGTAAAAACATGGATATAACACTCTTGAAAAGTATTCCAGGCTTAAAAATGATAAATAAAGTGTTCTGGAGTCAATGGGTAATTTAAATGGTCAAAAGAACAAATAAATGACATTTTAACTAAAAACGGGTACTAACCGGGCAACGTTTTTGAGAAAAATCCATAAAAAAAGGGGTTCAAAGCTAAGATATATAAAAATCATATGATTTCAGTAAGTTAAGTAATAAAAGTCCTAAAGGATTTGAAAAATTGGTCAAACAAGCTTTAAATGGTCAAATACGGTCAAAACCGCGTTTTAACGGGTAAAACGTAAAAACGAGATTTTCAACTATTAAAGGCCAAAGTTCACAATTTAAGGACTTAAAAATTTATAAATATATCTTTTAGAAAATACCTACTGGTCCAAGACTCAAATTTATGAAAACCCTAAATTTACAGTTAAAACCCTCCGCCTTTTACCGCAACCGGGAGCGTTAAACGCTTAGTTTTAAAACCGGACCGTAAAATGAAATTTTGAAACACTTACTCTATAATAAGTATAATATTACTCTAAGAACCTGATTTTTGGTATTAAGTGTCATAAAGGACAAGAAACCAAACTTGAGGGTAGAAACTGTCAATTTTGAAATTTAAGGGACTAAACTGTAAAATTTTACCACACATTATAACCGAATTCTAGGAAGCTAATAATCACTTGAACAACAAAATTTCTTAATATCCTTAACCTAATGATGTAAAAATCCCAATTTTCATAAAGAAACCTTGACCTGCCATAAAAGGAAACTTTTTATACAAACCTTCACGAGATCAAAGCTTTACCCAATAGCTAAACTCTTGACACTATTGTTGCACCTTAAATGAGTTTAGGGCAGTAGCTTATTACTTAATATGTACATGTTAGGGTGCTAGACTTGAGACACTCCCGGCACACCAAGAGACTTTTTGACTTGAAACCTAAGGTGAGTTCTAGTGATCCCCCTTTTTACTACTGTTTTGGGATGAAACATGCTCTATTATTTATGAACTATATTTGTGCCTTACTTGATGATTGTATGTGGGATTTATGGATTACCTGCTGATACTTATGTCATGATCATTAATTCTTTCGTGAACCGCTTGTTTTATATGGATAGATCTATTTGGGGAATCCCCCACACACAGTGGCTTCTGTTCCAGGAAGGGTACCCCACTAAGATCCTAAGGGTCGTTTGTGGCATGTAACAGGTTTTGTTAAGAAACTATGGTTAGCCATCCGGGCAGATATGGTTCACTGGTTTGGGGCTCAGTTCTTCCTTCGGGAATATCCGGTTAAACACAATTTTAGAAGAGGCCAACCGGGACTGAGTGCAGGGTTGATTATGATTTTTCCCACGATGTTTAAACAATGATTATTTTCTTTTTAATCAAAGAAGGATTTGTTAAGTCCTTTTGTTTTTAAACTTTAAGCACTTGAATTCACCAACTTTTTAGTTGACACAAATTTCTTTTGAGCATGTTTCAGGTAAAGTATGAAGAGATCCTAGCTGTTGTGAAGACCTAGACCTATCCTCACGACCATGGCATTGGCATATTTTCTTAATGAACCATTTGAACAATTTCATGTTTGTGTTGAACAAATACAATTTATTTTTATGGGTGATTGTAAAACTTATTTGGGGGCTTGATTTGTTTCTAGCCCCGGTAACTTTTTAAAACATTAATGCCATGTGATATTCTCTCCTTTGAGCTCTTGTAATGGTTTGTTTCCGCTACCATATATTGTTGCTAGTCTGTGACGTCCCACCCTACCTGGGCCCGGGGTGTGACAGATCATGTAGAGGTAAGTTGATTAAGTCTTGCCATGTGTAGACATTCTCAACACTTTGATCTCTAATCACATGCCATCTTTCTGGATCAGTTGTGAAGGTCCAGGATAAGATAGGTCTCTCAGCTGCAAGAGGAGCCACTTGAATTGGAGTTGATTGGGCTGCCTCTTCATGCACTTCCTCAGGTTGATTTGACTCAGCCTGAGGTGTAGAGGTGGATGATTCTGGCTTCTTCTTCTTCTTTGACTTTGGTTTGGAAGCCATCCTCTTCTTCCTCTTAGAAGCTTCAACTTAGAAGACTGGTCTGCAACACCTTGTTGATCATCCTTGTCTTTCTCAGTTGGGTGTTCCTCCCTCACAGGTTCAGAAGGAGAGGGAGTTTGACCCTGCTGTGGATCAGAAGATGAAGCTTGCTGAGGCTCAGCAGGAGGTCCAGGTTGTGTTGTATCAGGTTGTTCAACCTTAACCCCCACTTTAGTTGGGACTTGACTTGGAGGGGAGTGTAAGTCAATCAGCTCTCCACTCTTGGTCTTCTGCTTGATTACCCTGATATGCTCATCCATTGTGGATAGAGACATAGGGCCTAGTCTCCTCCCGGAGAATCCATACAACTTCAAGAAGCTCATCATCCTTTGTCTGTCAGTAGACTTCTTCATACCCTTTTGGATGATGGCTCTTGATTTTGCAGCATCTTCCCTCAGCTTTTTCTTTGTTGCCTTTTGTTCTTTGAGCACTTGAAGTTCAAGTTGTTTGAGATAGTCAAACTCAATATACTCAAAGGACAAGGGAAGAAGTGTAGATGCCTGGTAGAGACCTGTGGCACTGAGGTAGTTGATCATGTTTAGCCTATCTGTTTCCTTGTCTACCTAAAGTTCTTGTGTAGCTGCCACAGCCTCTTGTACAGTACTTTCTTGGATAGGGGAGAGAGTTGGAACATGCTTGTATAACCTTTTCTGACTCTTCTCCTCTTTGAATTGGAGAAGTAGCCTTGTATCCTCTGCTTCCTTCATCTCTCTTGACACTTCTATGTCAACCAGTTCATTTAATTGCTCTAAGAGGAGAGATATAATCTCATCTATGTCATAGTTCCTGGTCTGTAGGTAAGTAACCCTGATTGCCCTCAACTTATCATCTTGAGTGTTTGGTCTGGGGGCAACCCTGATTGCAGCTTGTATAAAGCATGAAGACCCAGAGGAACTTTCTCCCCTTAGCTTCATATTCCTCTCTCTCTCCTCCTCCTCAATCTCTTCAGGAGTTAGAATCCTTTTCCCTTTGTCACCCACCGACCTTTGTGACACAGGGTGGAGAGAGCTTTGGCCTTCATTGCTTGGTGTAGTATTTAAGCTCTGGCCGGAGAGAGGTTGTGAGACACCTTCACCAGCAGGTGTTTCACTGAGGGAATGAATTTCTGAAGCAGTTGTTGGTGTGACAAGGCTCTCAGGCTCTATCACTGGGCCTTCAGCAAAGGTTTTCCCTTTGAAGCTAATCTCACGGTCTGCCTCAACATCCAGTTGACCAATGACATTACCTGATTGCCTTTGTCTCCTTCTAAGGCTGAACTTTTCAGTAATTCTGTCTTGAATCCTGAGTGCTAACCTGTCAGCTTGTCTTGATTGACTTGGGTTGACAAGTGGCATGTTGATCAGGTCAAGACCTTCATGGTACTTCAAGGTCTGAAAATTAATTACTTCTTGCTTCCCTTGAACTTTATGAAGAATGATGGCTCTTCTATCGGCATCATACCTCCACCCAATAATATAGTTTGAAGTTCCGTGAGGTGGGGATGACATAGCCCTTGGAATGCCTTCCTCAAAGAGCCTCCTAATGATAGAGTCTATAATGTTCACATCAATGTGAACTTGAGGAAGTTGCTGAGTATGCACAATTGCCAGTGAGGATGGTGAGTCCTCAATGTCCATACTCCCTGAAGAACTCCCAGGTTCTGTGACTGTAATGACCTTCTCCCCCTTTTTTATAGCATCACCCTCTTGCATAGGTGAGCTAGGAGTTAGGTCAATCACATTCATAAGTTCTTGTGTTCCTGGTTGAGCTCCCCTTAAAGGTCTCCTAGCTAGTTTTTCCATGAGATAAGATATTTCAAGTTGCTGATCATTGACCCTATTTTGCAAGGTAGTCACCTGGGATTCAAGGTGACTAACCTTAGAGACTAAATAGGAGCATGTTCTTAACAATTTTAGCACCTTTAGTCTCAAATTCCACTCATCTTCATCAGAAGAATCATTGGGGGATGAGATGATTGGACCAAGGTCCTCTTTCTCACCACCAGCTTCAAGTTCTTGGCTGCTGGATTTCCTCTACACATTGACAGCCTCAGTTGAAGTGTCAATGGGCTGAGCGGCCATGGTTGAGGTCTTAATGATGTAATCACTTGCAGAAGTGAGAGCCTCTTCCATATGGATATCCTGAATAGGTTCAGAAGTATCCACCTTAGTGATGGGTGACTGATTTGGGCTAGACAAAGGAGACTCAGGAGTACTCATCTCTCTTTGAGTAGGGAAGAGTAGAGAGATTCATGGTACCCACCGAAACCTAAGTCTTCATCAGTATAGAATGAGAGGTTGGGAATGGGTTGATTTAAGTCTAAAGGCTGGGGATGGTAACTGTCCCCTAAAGGTTGTTCACTTGAGTGTTGAGACTCAGAGTGAAGGCTTAAGTCAGTTGGGCTTGTGAGCTCATCAAGGTGAGCATGAGGAACCTCACCACTGATTCTTGAAGAGATGGGAGTGGTTTGCTCCTCAGGGGTAGTGGGAGCTTCAGTGTCCACTTCCTCATGTATGGGTGAGTGTATGGGGGCCAGCACAGACTCAATAGCTTGAGCAGATGTTCTTTTGGAATTTCTTTGGTAGGTGAGGGTGATTTGTGGTCTTTTTGGTGGTTGGGAGGTAGAAGGTGTCGGTTCAACACTAGCTTGTGTTGCTAGGTTGTCACCTTGAGCAATGAGCTCTAACATTTTTAGGACAAGGGCTGTTTCTACCCCTGAGAAGCCTACAGTTGGCTTCTTCATAATTTTAAAAATGTCGGGCTTCATCTGTCCCAATTTAAGAATATTATCTGTTTCCCTCAACTGTGAGCCTAATTCACAGTTGAGAATGTGTTGAACATATCTAGGAAACATATAATACTCTAAGGAGTCTAAGTTAGCAAACAAATTTGTATAAACAAACTGAGAGTACCTGAACTTGACCCGTTGAACCATTCGATGTACTATGAAGGAGAGATCCTCAGGAATATGGTCCCACCCTCCATGCTTGTTTGACAAGCTGTGGATAACCACATGAAGCAGGTATTTCCACTGGGATGAGACCTTTCCTTTCCTGAAGGTCTTTACAAAGAAATCTCCCTTATAGCCCATCTGCTCAAAGGAATGATTTACAGCTTCCTTTGGGAAGGACAACTCACCTTCTTTATCATCCAGCTGCAAGTGAGTGTCGATGATGGCTGGAGTGATGAAGATTGTCCTCCCTTGCACTGTGGCAGACAGTGCCTTCTCCCCATCCATAATGACCTCTTGGCAGGTTTTCCAGAATTCAAGCAGATGATCCTCATAGAGAGTAGGATCAATGGTTAGGGAGGTGAAGTAGTTGGATAGAGCTAAGAAACAGCAAATCTATGAGAAACTTTCATCTTTCTCAGAGCTTAACAGAGCAACCTGGTTGTGTTGCCTGTGAAGTTGCATGGAGAAATATGGGTTGTTTCTGCGGTTTAGGTTGGCCATTTGAGAAGCTTAAGGATGAAGAAAGATGAAGAACAAACACTGTTTGGGAGAATTTAGGTTTAAGGAAAATAGTGTAATTTGAAGAAGATAGTGAAAGAGAGGGGAACCGTTGGGCATTTATGTGAAAAGGATTTGAGACAAAGTTAATGAAAGAGGATAAACTTTGAAATCCAGATGTCGGTCCCACCTCTGAAAAGTAGTTTACTTTTGCCCAAAAAGTAGTTTTCTTGGAAGTCGAGAAATCTTCCGAAGGTTTTTTTGCTTCAAAAGTTCTGAAGAAAAAGCTTCCGAAGGCAAATTGGCTTCGGAAGATACTTCAAAGGTTTTTGAGAATTTTGCTTCGGAATAGAATTAAAACTCAGAGATTATTATTCTAAGGAGAATAAAAACTTCCGAAGGTAAATTGCTTTCGGAAGAAACTTAATCTTTGAAAACATACAGAGTACTTAAGTTGATTTTAAGCTTCGGAAGATATTTCAGAAATTTCTTCTGAAGGTAAAATTACTGAAGCAATTATTTGTTTACTAAGACATAAATTTCTTCCGAATGTAGTTTAAATCTTCCGAAAAGAAAAGAGATCAAAATTTTCAAAAATCTAAGAAAAGTCTTTTGAAAATATTTTCTTCCAAAGAAAACAATGATTTATGAAGGTGATAAAATAGACAACTTAGGACACACAGGTTTTAGAAATAAATATGATTAAGTTTTAAGAAAAGCTATTCAAAGTTAATCATCTCAATAGCTGATACAAGATATTTAAATCTCTGCTCATCAAAAGCTTTGGTGAACAAATCAGCATATTGTTCATTTATGTTAACTTTGACTAGTTTGATTAATCCCTTTTCAAAGTTATCTCTAATCAAATGATACTTGATATTGATATGCTTTGTCCTTGAGTGCTGTACATGATTTTCTGTGATTGAGATAGCACTGTTGTTGTCTATGTGGATGGGAGTCTCCTTGAAGTTGAATCCATAGTCCAGCATCTAATTTTGAATCCAAAGCACTTGAGCATAGCAGCTTGCGGCATCAATGTATTCAACCTCAGCAGTTGATGCAGACACACAGGATTGTTTCTTACATTGCCATGAGACTACTCTTCCACCAAGAAATTGACATCCCACTGATGTAGACTTTGCAGTCATGTTGCAACCACCATAGTCACTATCTGTATAAGCATACAGATTAAAGTCAGAATTCTTTGGATACCAAAGACCAAGTGAAGGAGCACCTTTGAGATATCTTAAAATTCTTTTGATAGTGACCAGGTGTGACATCTTGGGGTTGGCTTGATATCTTGCACAAATGCATGTAGCAAACATGATATCTGACCCAATCATTGCCTTGTAGAGATACTCATCAACGCACTCCCCCTCAAGATCAGGTCCAAGGGAGTGATTTCTGGCTATGGGTGTCCTTGCAACCTTACAGTCAGTCATGTTGAACCTTTTAAGTATGTCTTGTACATACTTTGACTGACTTATGAAGATGCCATTGTCAATTTGCTTCACTTGAATTCCAAGAAAGAAATTGAGTTCCCCCATGGCACTCATTTCAAACTTGTCTTTCATCAGCTTCTCAAAGTCTTTGCAGGGCTTTGGATTAGTTGACCCAAAGATAATGCCATCTACATATACTTGAACTAGCATTATGTTATTTCATGTTCCTTTGATGAAGAGAGTTCCACCTATAGTACCCTTTTTGTAGCCATGTTGACAGAGTTACTGAGATAGAGTCTCATACCACTTCCTTGGTGCTTGGTGCAGCCCATAAAGAGCTTTATCAAGCCTGCAGACATAATCAGGAAGTTCAGGATCTGCAAACCCAGGTGGTTGTCTGACATACACCTCTTCATCAATCACCCCATAATGAAAAGCACACTTGACATCAAGTTGGTAGACCTTGAAGTTCTTGGATGCAGCAAAAGCTAGGAATATCCTAACAGCTTCAAGTCTTGCTACAGGAGCAAAAACATCTGTGTAGTCAATTCCTTCTTCTTGAGTATACCCTTGAACAACTAGTCTTGCCTTGTTCTTGATGACAAGTCTTCTATCATCCTTCTTATTCCTAAAAACCCATTTGGTTCCTATGGTAGTCTTCCCTTAAGGAAGAGGACATAGGTTCCACACCTTTTGCCTTTTAAATTGAAGCAGCCCCTCTTGCATAGCTTCAACCCAACTTCCATCCTTTAGAGCCTCATAAATTTTCTTCGGCTCTATCTGGGACAAGAAACAAGCGTGAAGAAAAATATTTGCTTCATGGGTTTGTCCTCTTGTTCTCACCCCTGAATCAACATCTCCAATGATGTTTGTGGTAGGATGAGACTTGTGGATCCTTAGCTGAGGGATCACAGCAAGTTGCTTAGATAGATCTAAATTTGAAAAATTCTGATCTAGCAAGCCCCACATCAGCACACTTATCAAGATTAACTTGATCCACTGAGTGTGTGACATCATTGATGTTGTCTTCAATGGAGTAGTTATCAGCATAAAGAAATTCTTGATCATTTTCACCACCATCATTTTCTCCAACATTTGAAGCTCCTTCCTCTGAGTTTTGTGCCTCTAATCTGGATTTGAAGGCACCTCAGAAGTATTAGCAGGATTTGTCATTGATGTGCTGGTAGAAGCTTTATTTGCAGGATTAGTTACCACTGGAGCTGAAAATGTGTAACTTGAAGGTCTTCTTAGCTCAAATCTTGGGTCAGGATCACCTGTAGGTAGTATATCTGTAGATCCTGAAACATTCTCACAAGATTTGTTAAAACAATTGGTAACTAAATCAAGATCAAATAGCCAATCCGGACCAGAACCTTTCACACTGGGAGTGTGCTCATTGAAAGTTACATTGGCTGACTCCTCAGCTACTCTAGTTCTGAGATTGTATGCTCTATAAGCTTTAGCTTGAGAAGAGTATCCAATAAAGTTTCCATCATCTGATTTCTCAAATGACCTGAGAAATCCAATGAAAGGTTTTCTCTTGTGCCAAAGTTCATAAGGAGTCTTACCATGTGTCTTAACAACTAAAACTCTGTTTTGCACATAGCAAGCAGTGTTCACTGCCTCTGCCCAGAAGGTGGTGGGCAGCTTAAAGTCAGACAACATAGTTCTTGCAGCTTCAATTAGTGTCCTGTTTCTCCTCTCAGCAACACCATTTTGCTGAGGAGTCCTGGGAGCACTATATTGTCTTGTAATACCTTTTTCATCACAAAATGTATCAAGGATTTGATTCTTGATTCAGTTCCTTGATCACATCTTATGGTTTTGACCTTGTGATCACATTGATTCTCAATCTTTAAGATGAAATTCTTCAGAATCTTAGGGGTCTCACCCTTAGTTCTAAGAAAGAAAACCCAAGTGAATCTTGTAAAGTCATCTGTGATCACCAAACAATAAGAGGTCCTTCCTAGACTCATTACACTGGTGGGGCCAAAGAGATCCATATGTAATAAGTGTAAGGGATTAAAGATGGAATTTCTTTCCTTTGGCTTGTGAGATACCTTGTGTTTCTTCCCCTTGAGGCATGCAACACAATGGTCATCACTTGTAAACTCTTTCTTTGGTATTCCAGTTACTAAATAATTCTTAATTAATTTATTCATGTTTTTAAAGTTTACATGGAACATTCTTTTATGCCAGAGGAAAGATTTATCATTATTTGCTTTAGACAGAAAGCATGAAACTTATCCTGAGGGAGATGTTTCTTGCAAGTCCATCTTGTACATATTCCCTTTCCTAGGGGCTTTGAGCAGGATGTGCCCATGAGGAATGACCACCCTGGGCCTGAGAACAATGCACTCATGCTCAGTGAAGAGCATGTTATGACCCTGATCACAAAATTGGGATACACTCAGAAGATTGTACCCAAGCTCCTTGACAAAGTTTACCTTCTAATACTGAGCTTACCATTTGTGACCTTGCCCCTTCCTGTAATGTAACCTCCTGTATCTCCTCCAAAAGCAACTGGTCCTCCATCAATTCTTTTGAACTTTTGGAGTAGTGACCTATTGCCTGTCATGTGACTGGAACAACCACTATCAATGACCCATACGTTCTGTTTGTATTGAGCTGTTCCTGCACAAAAGAGATGTTTAGTTACATTTGGAAACCTAAGCCTCATTGGTCTTAGGCTCATCAAAAGAAGCTGAACACAATATAATAGTAATTGATCCTATAGTCATGCTAGAAGGATCATTTGCTGATGTTGATGAGGAACTTTCAGTCATTTGGTCTTTCTTTGACCTCCACACCACCTTTGGAAGCTTAGACTTGACCTTCAATACTTCGAAAGTTTTGATGAGTTGACCTTCAGAAGATCTTGCTTTTACTGCAGCAGGCTTCAGTGCTTCGAAAGTATTCCTTTCTTCCGAGACCAAATTTTCTTTCGAAGGCAAGTTTTCACTTGTCTTCTTTTTCATTTTGGAGCTTCCGAAGGAAACATATTTTCCTTTTGAAGCTTGCTTCTTCTTTTCCAAACTCTTAGAAGTTTCTTTCTTGGTCATGTGGAAAGTACTCTTTGGATTGTAAACACAATCCTTAGAAAGATGAGAAGTACTCCCACACATAACACAGTCCATTTTCTTCCTTCTAGGAGTTTTCCTTTGTGAACATGGCTGAACTTGATCACTTTCCTTCTCCATCTTCATCTTTGCAGATGTTGTGGCAGTTCTTGTGGGGATAGAACTACCTTTGGAGCTAGATAGTTCAGGTTGTATAGCAGTGGTGCACAACTGATCAGCCTTCTTCTTGATGATGGGATGATTTGGACATGAACCAAAACTCTTGTTGATGGACTTCAAGTTGATGTCTTCAGCCTTCACCACTTCAAATCCGGCAGAGATGAAGACTTTTTTCTGTGCAGAATTGAAGGTAGCCTTGCCTCTTGAGCCTTTTTGGACTTTCTTTTGGCCTTCCTAATCAAGTTCTTTCTTCTTGACTTGGTCATCCCAACAGTTTTGCTCTCCTCAGAGGGATGGTGACCCTTCTTAGAATGCTCTTCTTCACTCCTCTCATAGCCATTCTCCACCATCTCCTCTTCATCCTCTTCAGTCACAGGATCTATGAGGGGAAGCTCATCTTCACAAGTTCCACACCTAGGAGATCTTACATACAAGATTATGTGTGGAGGAGCTATCTCACAAGATCCTAGTCCCTGCTTATTTTGATAACAAACTTTTGAATGCAAGGATGCGGATATTATATTCTTGAAGGTCTCTTCTTCACATTTTTCTGCCTTGGCTTTGCTGATCACAAGCTCAGCCTGGCATTCAGTTAACTTAGTAATGAGGTCTTTGATATGAGTCATGTAGTTTGTATGCTCATGTTTAAGAGTTGAAATGGTTTTCTCTAAGTCCTCTATCTTTAGTTTATAATCATTTTCAACTCTTTTAAAATCAGCTTTTAAGATATTTAAGGACTCAAGATCATATCTCATTTCTAAGTTATAGGACCTATATCTATTGACTTTAGCAATGCATTCAGGAGTACAATGATGTTCCAATACCTTGGCTTCATCGTGGTCTGCCGTGAGAGCTTGGTTTGGAGATGCATCTTGTACCTGAAACTCCAGTCAAAGCCTCCTTCTTTAACAGCAACTGCAGCTTGCTGCTTTGGCCTCTCATTCTAGGGGGCTTTCTCAGTGTAGTTTGGTCTGGTTTGTGCTTGGCCACCATTTGTCCTTGGTGCCTTACACTCTCTTGCAAAGTGTCCCATCTGGTTACAGTTGTAACACTTTACTTTGCTTTTATCCAGCCCAAACTTTCCACTGGCTGCATTGCTTGGAAACTTTCTCCCTGTCCTCTTGTAGAACTTCTTGGCTATGTGAGTGAGAAGAGCCATTTGCTGGACTATCTCCATGTACTCCAGATCATCTGGATGGATACAGTCCAAATCTTCAAGGGTGAAGAGAAAGTTGCCTGAGGTTTCATCAGTAGAGACAAAGGCATGAGAAGAACTTGTCTCTTGGAAGGGATGAAAGGGCCCTTTTGTGAGTTGTCAGGGTAGCTTATAAGATGATGTTGTGGCTCAATGCTATCCCTTTCAACCACATGGAGGGCTGAACTCAATTGATTAATAGAGTTACCTGATGAGTTTTGCATGTTCATCTCCATCTGGTAGCCACTAAGAAACCATACTACTCTATAAGAGTAAGAGTCTTAAGGTTCTCAGTTCTCATGATAACAACACAGTAATGTGTCCATTGTCTAGGAAGGGATGACATAAACTTCCTTACAATGTCCCTGTTCTCAAGAGTTACTCCAACATCCATTTGAGTATCCACAATCTCAACATACCTGAAGTATTGTTCTCAAACAAGGTGAAGTTTTCAAAGTGCTGCTTCAGGAGATACTTCTTGTTCTCCTTTGCTTCAGTAGACCTTTCATACATCAGCTTCAATGCTTCCCATAGTTGCTTGGCAGTTTTGCACTTCTTGAAGCCTCTGTAGATGGAGTTTGGAAGAGCAGTTTGAAGGGCTGTCATGGCTTTCTGATCAATCTCTATTCTTTTCATGTCTTCTTCAGAGTAATCAGCCACAACCTTAGGAATCATACCACCACCAGTAGCAGAAGTGGTGCTTGGTATGTAAGGTACTTCAACAACAGAGTCCCACACCCTGGAGTCTTGAGACTTGATGAAGCCTTCCATTCTTTGACACCAAGTATCAATGTCTTAAGGAGTGATTAGTGGAGACTTTGTCATAGTTCCAGTTTCCATATCAGCTTTGGTAATAGGTGCCATTTGAGTTGTTAAGTATTTTGTGTGTGTGAGGGCTCTTAAGATGGTGAGATCTTATATCAAGAGCCTGAAATGCTCTAATACCAAATGCAGATCAAATAGGGAACTGGTTAACTTTTAGTGAAAGATGCAAAGAGCACAAGTAAATAAGAGATAGAACAAGTTGGCAAACAACACATGTAATTGGTTTTCAAGAATGCTGTATATTGCTTCTCAAGTTCTATTACATATGTTACAAAGCATACGATAAAAGTTATAAGTACTTTAGATACTGTATACTACATCCTACAACCGGCCATACTTTGAAAGCCAGCTGGATATAATTGACTAGACAACTACAAAATCAAATGTAGAGTCAAAAGGCAGATTTGCCTTTTGACTAGTGACTATGACATGCCATAGCTCACATCCTAATATATTACAAAAAGGATAAAGTACATAAAGTAGAAAGCATGGACTCAAGACCTCAATGTACAGTTACCAAAAGCATGGACCTTTCACCAACTCATTTAAGTTGGTGACTTTACAGAGTTGCAGCGGAAAGGTGGTCCAGCTTTATGGTAAAGTACATCAGATAAAAGCATGTCTCTAAAAGTCTTCGGAAGAAATCTGTCTTCACTCTTTGGCTTTGGGAGACTTTGTCTTTGAAGCTTCAGAAGACTTCACTTTTGGCTTCGGAAGATGTAGGTATTGGCTTTGTAAGATTTTACACTAACAATATTTCTAGTTCATGGTGTAAAACTTCCGAAGCATTTCTACTTCTGTTCTTCAGTGCTTTGGATGTTTTGGCTGCATCAGACTTATAGGAATCCTTACACAAACAATTCTCCATTGAAACTACCTCATATGGATCTTTTTGGACCAACTAATGTTATGAGTATTGGAAAGAAACAGTATTGTTTTGTGATAATTGATGACTTTTCAAGATTTACATGGGTTTTCGTATTACTTCATAAAAACAAAGCATCCAAATAATAAAAGAATTATCACAAAAATTGAAAATCAACTTGATCATAAGGTCAAAACAATCAGAAGTGATAAGAGGACATAATTTAAGAATGAAGATATGAGTTCATTTTCTACAACCAAAGGCATTGCTCATCAATTCAGTGCAACTAGAACTCCTCAACAAAATAGGGTAGTTGAAAGGAGGAATAGAACACTGATTGAAGCAACAAGAACAATGCTAGCCGATGCTAAACTGCTAATAACCTTCTGGGCAGAAGCAGTTAACACATCATGCTTTATGCAAAATAGAACTTTGATTGTCAAAGAAAGCAACAAGACTCCATATGAACTTCTTTTTCACAGAAAACCATTTATTGGATTTTTCAAGTCATTTGGTAGTCCTGTCTCAATATTAAACACTCGAGACTATTTGGGAAAATTTTCGTCTAAGTGTGATGAAGGATTCTTTGTAGGTTATTCTTCTGTTTCAAAGTCTTACAGAGTTTTTAATCCTTGATTAAACATTATTGATGAATCAACAAATGTTCAATTCAAGGATCATTCATTTCCAAAATCTACAAATGGTCCCGACTAGTTGTTTGATATTGACTCATTTACAAAATCTTTTGATCAATTCCACTTGTCCGATGCAGGAAACCTACATTCAGCTGAACCTTCTTCAGGTGTAGAAAGAAGAGATGACTTTCCAATGATTCCTCCTACCTCTACTGAGCAACTGAATGAAGATGTTCCACTACAAGCTGATCCTGTCAGACAATCATCTCAAGATCAAAGTGTTTCAACTGAAGCTGGTCCCAGCTTGTTACCATCACCTTCAGAAGACCCATCAACTGAAGTCAGAAATCAAGATCAAGCTACAACTCCAGTTGAAAGAGAAAGAACCTCAAATGATGGAAGTAATCAAAAGTGCTGCTAATGCTAAAGCAGTCACTGAAACAGATTCTGATTATCTTCATAACTCCCCAACAGTATAAGATGAAGGCGCCTCTCACCAAGATGATCTGAATCTCTCCAATCCTGATGTAACCATTGTTCGTGACTCAATTCTAACCACTAGAATACACAAGAATCATCCAGTATAAAGCATTATTGGTGAACTTAATGAACGGGTGACAGGAAGCAAGTCAAGTATTGCAAACATATGTTTGTTCTCATGCTTTCTTTGTCAAACAGTACCCAAGAATATCAAAGAGGCTCT
This sequence comes from Flaveria ramosissima, assembly GCA_025215565.1. Classification (NCBI taxonomy): domain Eukaryota; kingdom Viridiplantae; phylum Streptophyta; class Magnoliopsida; order Asterales; family Asteraceae; genus Flaveria; species Flaveria ramosissima. Next base: position 46,285,754 of record CM046046.1, read on the forward strand.
TCAAGACAATAGTTGGATTGAAGTAATGCAGGAAGAATTGCTACAGTTCAAGAAACAAAAAGTATGGCAACTGGTAGATCTTCCCGAAGGACAATATCCTATCGGTACCAGATGGCTGTATAGAAACAAAACTGATGATAGAGGGATTGTCATCGAAAACTAAGCAAGACTAGTGGCACAAGGGCATACACAAGAAGAAGAAATTGATTATGATGAAGTGTTTGCACCTGTTGCCAGATTAGAAGCTATAAGGATCTTTCTTGCATATTCAACATCCATGAAGTGTGCTTTACTATTTATCAAAGATTGCTGAAGAAGTCTATGTGAGTCAACCACCTGGCTTTGAAGATCCTGATTTTCCTCACAGGGTGTACAAGCTTGACAAAGCCTTGTATGGTCTTCACCAAGTCCCAAGAAAGTGGTACGAGACTCTATCATATTTCCTTCTTGAACATGGATATGAAAGAGGAAAGATTGATCAGACTCTCTTCAAAAAGAGAAGAGGAAGAGACATGTTGCTGGTCCAGATCTACATGGATGATATCATTTTTGGCTCTACAAACAAGCAACTCTGTAAAGATTTTGAAGACCTTATGCATTCAAAATTTCAAATGAGTGCAATGGGGGAACTCACATTCTTTTTAGCAGTGCAAGTCCAACAGACGGCAGATGGAATCTTCATTAATCAATCAAAATATGTGGAAACAATGTTGAAAAAATTCCAACTTGCTGACTGTCAGTCTATTAGAACACCTGTGGATACTAAAGTGATGATATGTCAAGATCCCGAAGGAAAATCAGTGGATCAGACTCACTATCGATTTATGATTGGTTCACTTATGTATCTAATAGCCAGTAGGCCTGACATTATGTTTGGTGTTTGTGTGTGTGCCAGATATCAAGCTGATCCTAAGGAGTCTCACGTGAATGCTATTAAGAGGATATTCAGATATCTTAAGGGCAAGCCTACTCTTGGATTATGGTATCCAAAGGAAGGAGACTTCAATCTTTATGCCTACACTGATAGTGATTACGGGGGATGCAACTTCAATAGGAAGTCCACTTCTGGCGGTTGTCAATTTCTTGGTCCCAAACTGGTCTTCTGGCAGTGCAAGAAGCAGACAAGCGTGTCTATCTCTACAGCAGAAACTGAGTATATAGCAGCATCAGCTTGTTCCTCTCAAGTTCTCTAGATTCAAACCCAGATGCTTGATAACATTGATAACAAAATATATTAATAACACTCCAATTCACATTGATAACACAACAGCTGTTTTTATCACAAATAACCCAGTTCAACACTCAAAAACAAAATATATTGAAATTAGATATCACTTTTTGAGAGATTGTGTTGAAAAGGGGTTAATCAAATTGATTCAAGTTCCCACTAAAAATCAATTAGCTGATTTATTGACCATGGAATTTGAACCTAGTACGTTTGAATTTCTAGTTCAATCAATTGGCATGATTAACCTTGAATAAAGTAAAATAAACATAAAAAACAATTAAAAAAATTTAGAAAATCACAAAAAGAAGTCAATTTAAATGAAGAATATGATATATACTTGGGAAATGATATAACTACAGTCATTATATCATTCACTGTGCTTAATTCAAAATTTGAAAGACTGACATGACTTACCTGATATGTGGGTAAGCTCAACTTGGAAAAGAAGATACATGCTGTGATGAATTAAAATCTTATTCAATTGTGAAACACTCATCTCAGAGTACAGGTACGTATTGGCTTATTCAAGTGTATGTGTGTGTATTAACCTAAACACACCAGGTATCGATATTCAATGAATCTCTTTCACCTACATCAGTTTCTTCTCTATTTTCTGAGCAAAGACCTAAAGAGACAAGCACATAGTGCTGATGTAATGATCCAAAGATTCCCAATGAGGAACACATCCAAATTGGAAACAAAAGAATACATTCTTTGTGAATGAACAAAAAGAATCCTATCATGGATCAACCTTCCAAAGTGAAGTGAAAAAGAATACCAATGTGGATCAAATCATGAAAAGGATCAAGTAAAAGAATCCCAATGAGGAAGTGAAAATGAGATCTCATACATTAAGTGACCTGGTCAAGTAAGTTGTGAAAAGTTCTACCATGTATTACATGAGGATGGTTGATCATACCATACGTTTGTGTGTGAGGTACATGTTGAATAATCAAATCAACCAAAACATGATAAATATCACATGCATTAAAATATTAACCAGGTATGAGTTTAAGAGGACAAACATACCTTCAATCAATAAGTTCATAAACATGTCTATTTTACTAACAAAAAGAGTGCACATGTGTAATGAAAGATTGATATGATCCCAACAAAAGGTATACTTCCTCTTCATGTTTAAATCAGAAATCAAAAACACCAAAAATATTTTATGTTTAAAATTTTTAAATCTTTAAAGTTTCTGTCTAGTTATGGATATAAAATTTAGGGGGAGTAATTTAAAATTTTGATCAGTTTGTATAAATATTTACTTTCCTAAAATTTTTAAAACAAAAAGGAACTGGCTGTGTTGGTGCAGAAGTTATACTATAGTATCTCAGCTTATGCAGATTCATGGAAGCATAAGAAGTACAAGATCAGTCAAACAATAGGAAACTTGTATCACATCTGATATACAAGTCAATCCAAGCAATAATTGACAACCCCAACAACAGTTAAAAACTTCATAAGACACAAGTCAATCAAAGACAATTCTTCATAACAAGAAAGAAAAATCAGAAAAACAGAAATAATCTGTCGGCAGAAACATTAAGTTTTGACACAAGTTCAAAATTTAAGGCGGGTAAGTGCAATGGTTAATGCGGGTGAAGGTAACCCATGCATATAACCAATGCGGGTAACTGTTTATCTCATTTAAAACAAAGTGAAACTAATGCGGATAAGGATTTTACTCTACCGTATTTGTGTCAAAGAAGTATACATAACAGTTTGGTTTTAAAAACATATGCGGACAAAAGTATTCAACCGTATTTGTGTATGTGGTAAACTTTTGTACTGCCACATTTCTTTTTACTCATCCGCATTTCATGAATGTGTGACATCAACACTTTTTATGGGTATCAAAAATGAATAAAAAAGTGCTTTATCTCTTCTGTCATGATGATGAAAGTCAAGAAATTCGGACAACTTTATTGTTCAGCCGCATTTGTTGAAGTAAATGTGGATAAAGGAATTTTACTCTACCCCATTTGTTACAGTTAACAAATGTGTACTAACTTTGTTCAGCCTCATTTGTAACAGTGAACAAATGCTGAGTAACTTTATTCAACCGTATTTATTAGAGTGAACAAATGTTGAGTAACTTTGTTCAACCGCATTTGCTACAGTGAACAAATGCTCTTAAGTTTTTACTCTTCCGCATTTGTAACAGTTCACAAATGTTGATGAACAAAATTCTTCTGCATTTGATATAGTGAATTTAAAATTAACCGCATTTGTTCTGAAACTTGTAACAATTTGTAAAAGACATTAATTGACTATTTAAAGCCATTTCAAAAGGTCATTTAAAACTTTTCAAATTTAAGAGACTTTATAGTGCGACGAGCGAAACTCACTGTTCTTCATCAATCATCATCACCATCATCAAACCAGTGTTCTACGATTCATTTCATCTGAATAAGTCCTCAATTTTGATTCACTACAACTATAGTATCGAACAAAAGGTGATAGTCTTTGAATTATATGACCTAAAATGTCGGACTTTTGAACCAATGATGAACTTAGAACCCTAGGTCAAGAAAGGAAACTCAAAATCAGACTTGGATTGAGAAATGATGATCATTTTCGACTACAATGAACATGTTAACTAAGAAGATAACAACCAACAAGTGATTTTCACAACCTTGTTCATCGTATGAACAGAGCATAACAAAAGATTGAAAATGTTGAAAATCAAATCTTGAATCTAATTGTTGAAAGAGGTTAAAAACAACAAATATGATCACTCCAAACATGAAAAACAATATAATAGTGATTATTCATGATAACATCAAGTATAGGCATGATTCCTATGGAACAGTACCTACAAACAGTCAATTTTGACCATCAAAAGTCAAACTAAAAAAGATTGCTTGATATATGCTTTACAATATGATAAGTATTATCAAATCTTCTAATTCATATGCCTCTAATGCAGGGTACATGGCAAATCTCACTTGGAGCAAGCTCCATAATGTCAGCGGTTATCTTGACCCTGATGTACCCGAGGCAGAAGGTCTCAGAGACATGATCGGATTTATATCCACTACTAGAGTTGCTCATGCAATTACAGTTAGATCAGTTATTTATGAGAGATTCATAAGGTCTTTTTGGAGCACTACTGAGGTGACAGAGATAGATGGTGTAAGGACTCTGTCTGGAAGAATCGCTGATGATCACACATTTGCCAGCACTGAGCAAACTATGAGACAGTGTCTGCAGTTTGATGATGATGCCAACACTCCATTGGAACTTGAAGATGATGATATTACTACTTTATTTTCCAACATTGGATATGAGGGAGGATATGAAGGCAAGTAGATTGTAAAAGGATTAGTTGACTTACAATGGAGGTTCCTCATTCATCTCTACCAACATTGTCTGTCAAAGAGGAAGACTGGCTGGAATGACATTCCAGTGACAACCTCATTTGCTATATGTGCTCTGTGCACCAACAGGCTATTTAACATGTCTTCTTATGTGTTAATGGTCTGGTATCAATCATTCAGGAAGGGAGAAGACATATGTTCCTGATGTATCCAAGGTTCTTGCAATGTCTCATTAATAAAGCATTCCCTGATATTGTACTTGAAGGACCTGTGCTGGACATTCCTCATTATAATGCCAAGTCTTACAAGTACATCAAGAAGAGAGATCCTAGGAACTTTTACAGTGGAACCTTCTTTCCTTTGTTACCCTGGATGCTTCAGCAGATTAATCCAGAAGAACATGTTGAAGAACCAAAGGCTCCTGTTGATGAGCCAAATCAAGAAGAAGAAGCAGCTGCTCATGATCAGCAAACTGCTGATGAGCAAGCTGTTGAAAGGGATGAAGGATTGAGGACAGTGTCACCCCAGGTTGATGTAGGGGGTGATCTTCACACTGGGCCTTCTATTCTTGAAGCTGATATAGCCTCACCTTTCATGCCCTCACCTATACCATCACCACAAACATCACCAATCCCATCACCACAATTACAACCCATCATCTCTCCACATATATCACCCATACACTCACCTCATGTTTCACCAATCCATCATTTACCTACATCTCCTATTCAATCATCCCCTGCTTCTACTGAGCCTGTTGAGTATGGTGACTCCAAATCATCATCTGATAATGAGGATCATTAAAGATAGATGCCTGTTAGGAAAGTTACTTCTGAGGTTGTTCCTTCTGAAAGTGTTGCTGAATCAGAAGTACATAGACCTGATGAGAAGGATGAAATGATTTCTGAGCTGCTGAAGAAAGTAGCAAAGATGGACAAGTTGTTGAATAGAAGATCTAGTATTATCCAAGAGAGACTTTTGGAGTTTGATGCAAAAGAGAAGGAGCTAAAGAATTTAAAAGAAAAGTATGAGGTGGAAAAGAAAGAGAAAGAAAAGGAGATAGAAATATTAAAGGCTGCTCTCCAACAATCAAGGGATGAAATAAGTGGTCACGTTGACACTTTAGCCATCCAAACCATTGCCATGGAAGAACAAGAAGGGTTGATTGAAGAGCAATCTGATATTATCATAGACTTGCAAAACCAGATAGAAAGTCTAAACAAGAGAGTATCTGAGTTAGAGCTGCTTGTTATGATTAAAAGAGAAGCTGAAGCTCAAATGGAGAAAGATGGTAAGGTTGAGAAAAGAGAAGAGAAAAGAAAAAGGGAAAGTGATAAAGAAGGCAGTGCTGAAAGTTCATGAGAGGAGAGTGGTGATGACTCCCCTCCTGCTAAAAAGATGAGATTCACTAAGGCTGAGAAAGTGGAAGAAACAAGTGAATCAAAACATGATGAATCAAGCATGGAGATGGTGATTTATATAAGCAAACAAGATGAAACTCACACTAAAGATGCTGAATTTAGTGATATGATTAAAGCCCTTTATAGCTTCACTGTAGAAGAGTTCATCATAGATGATGAATTTTGGGATTTCATGGTTGATCAGAGGCCAGTTGCAGAACCCATTGTAGTCATTCCTCAATCTCCTGTCCCAATTGAGAAGGAATTGAGTATGCAAATAGTGCCTGCTGTATCATTGTCTGATGAACAAAAAGAGCTTATTAGAAAATTATGTGAAGAACAACATAGAGAGAAAAATCAGTAGCAACTACTAATGAAACAGAAAAATCAGATGCTGAAAAAGTGCCTCAAGAAGCTAAAATGGCTCAAACTTCTTCTGGCCAAAGAATGCAAACCTATACCAGAAGGAGGAAATACTTATATGAGAAGGAAAAAGGGAAAAGACCAATGGTAGAATAATAACCAATTAAGAAAAAGCAAGAAGATGATCCTAGAAGCCTTGCAGCCATTGCTAAATTCTTAGAAGAGCATGAAAAAGCTGAAGCCCAATTAAAAAAGGTTAAATTCATTGATATAGAAGAAGGAGAGATAGACGGTGGCTATGTGGTTGATGAACCAATAGCTCGTGACAGCCCTGTGAAGGAGGAGGCATCAGTACAGGAGATGGTTAAGAAAGCTCAAACTGACGACCTGATAGTGAAAGCAATATTTTTGATCAACCATGGGTATGAACCTGATGAGGTATTCAGGTTGACATATGAGGGAATGAAGGGAGAAGAAGAAAAGTTAAATAAACTGTTGGTCCCTACTTATGAGACTGAGTATGAGAAGTCTCTTTCACCCAAAGCTCCAGTGGAGAAATCATCCTCAAAGGCAAAGCAGACTTCCACTCCTCAACCACTGTATCCTGATCCTTACAGTGTGACTAACAGGGAAATGAAGGACTATCTGTCTGATCAAGGATTCACAAAGAGAAAGCTGGGCAACATGAAGACTAATTCACTAAGGGCTAACATCCTTAGGTTGAATAATGAAAAGAAAGAGAGGCTGAAGAAACTGGAAGAAGAGATTACCACTAAAAAGCCAAGGACCAGAGTATCAGCACAAGACATACAGCTCACCCATAGAGATCATGACTCGTTGGCACCTGTTTTGCACAGATATCCTGTGTGGTTTCTAGAGCCTTCACAGGTTAAACTTCAAGAAGGGCTCACCACTATAGAGATGATTAGAGGTGTGTCTACTCCCAAAGGTATGACTGATTAGAAGATTATTGCTTGGAAGTATGACAGTGACTGGAACATGTTCATGGTGAAAAAGATTTTAGGGTTGGTGTAATTCTTCACAGAGTACTCTGCTCTTGTGAACTTCCCTGGAAATCCATGATCTGAAGGAACTAGCCAATCTAGAGTTGATTAATCACAAGGCTATGTTTAGGGGTTATGACTTTGAAGATATTCTTAGAATGTTTAGAAGAACAGAAAACTTCAAATCTCTCAAGGCTATCTGCATAAGGAAAGATAGATCCTTTATCAACTCCCTTGAGAAGAAAAGAACAAAACTAGCCGAAGAAGTTGTGTTTCCTAAGCTTAAGGTGAAACCAACAGAATCATTGAAAAGAAAAATGGTGGTTGGAACTCATTCCTTCAAACCAATCTCTAATGTCTATTATGGTGAAAAGACATATGAGTTGGTAATTGAAAGAAGATGGGGAGGAAAAGAAGGTGCTGAGATCAGATTGTTTAGTGGATATGAGGTGAGATTATAAGATGAATCCTATATCCACTACATATACACAAGACACTTCAGAGAGATAATCAATAAGCTGGGAGAAGCAGACATGCACTTCTTCTTAAAGTGCATTAAGATTCTAAATATGGCATATGATAGAATCATTACCAAGAGAGAATAGAGGAAGAAGAAGAAAACTCCTCTGCAGCTAGGAAATATTGTGAAGTTAGAGGTAGATGTGGATGGATCTTTACTGATTCATAGGAATGGCTATCAACTGTTTCAATATGGGAACCCATCTCCTTGAAACGACTGCCCATTGAAGCAATCCACACCATGAGCTAGATGAAGATTCATGTTCCTAGTAGAGAAAAGATTTCTGAAGCCAATGACTTTGTCAACATGATAAAGGCCATTCTGGATCCATCACTTACTAAACCATTGGTCTCATCTCCTGCTGCACAAGACCCAGCAGAATCCTCTCAACCTCATCCACCATCAAACCCTTGAAGTACATAGGTTGTATAATCCTTAGGGGGAGTATTGTTGGATCTTTAAAGGATCATACATGCCAATTCAAGTGGTGGGTTGATGGTTGTTCTGTTGGAAATCCCACAAGTCCAAGAACCAATACGGATGAAGAATCTGCATGAAGAACAGAAGACAAGTGTTGGCTAACCGCATTTGTATATGCGGATGACATAGAACAAATGCTGACAAGTGTTTGTTCTTCCGCATTAACAAATGCGGATAGCCAAACACAAATGCTGACAAGTACTTTGTACATCCGCATTTACTAATGTGAATGCTCAGCAACAAATGCGCCAAGTGTTTTCTCATCCGCATTTGTAAATGTTGATGACCAAACACTAATGCTGAAAAAGAAAAGAAATGCTGATAAAGATCAACACATCCGCATTAGTTAATGCGGATGAGCCAAAGAAATGCTGATGAAGACTTTTGTACTTAGATTAGTTCTCTGATGTATAGGTCAGGGGTAGTTTAGTTATTTTGTAAAAGGCAACTTGTCAGCCTATAAATAGAATAGAAAACCTCGTATGTGAGGTGACTGTTGATAGATATTACAGACAATCAGAATATTTTGTTTAGTCATATGTTCTCTGGGTGCATTGTTACTGTTTAATGCTCAAACCCTAGCATTCATTGTAACAGATCACCTTCATTAATACAAAGAGCATTTATGAGTATTTCTTGCATTCAATGTTCCTTGATTGTTTGATTCCGCCATGCAATCATTGACTCAATCATCATATTCGGTCCTTGTGAGAATATCATTCTCACACCCAGTCACAAATCATCATGTTCAGGATAGGAAGGCTGATCAAATGTGTGCCACTACTATAGAGTCTGAACCATCCAGTTCCAAGAGCAAGCGTTACCCTAAGAAGCTGCTACATCATCTGTGAAGATGATGATGGAAGTGGAAAGTGATAAAGCTCAGCCTTCTATTCAAAAGAAGACTCTTAGAAGGAAGTTAATTAAATACATCATGTGTGGTAGTACTTCTCATTTTGTTAAGCATTGCATCTACAATCCCAAAAGAACTATCCATATGACTAAGAAGAAAACCTCTGAGAAGAAGAAGAAGATAGCTTCTGAAGGAAAATTTCTTCCTTCCGGAAGCTCCAAAGTGAAGAAGAAGATAAGTGAAAACTTGCCTTCAGAATAAAAATAGGTATCGAAAGAAAGAAATGCTTTCGAAGTACTGAAGTCTGCTGTAGTGGATGCAAATTCTTCTGAAGGTTCAGTCTCCAAAACTTCAAAAGTTATCAAAACTTCTGAAGTTCTGAAGGTCAAGTCTAGTCTTCCAAAGATGGTGTGGAAGATAGAGGAAGACCATGTGACATCTGAGGTGCCTACAATTTCCAGCACAGTGGCATAGAACTCAAATGAAGGAGTTTTCAATGTAGAAGGAAATAGAGGTGGTGATAGTGATCAAGAATTTCTTGATGTTGATAAATAGTCCATATAAGACAACATCAATGATGTCACACACTCAATGGATTAAGTTTCTTTTGATAAGTTTGCTAAGTGGTGGGTGATACTCCATTGCTAGATCTAAATTTCACCAATTTAGACTTGTCCAACTAACTTGTTATGATTCCACAAACAAAAATGTTTGTCTTCACTCTTGTTTCTTGTCTCAGATTGAGCCTAAGAATATTGACGATGCTTTAAATGATGGAAGTTGGGTTGAAGCAATGAAGGAGGAGCTGCTTCAATTCAAAAAGCAAAAGGTTTTTGTTGGGTATTTTACCTTTGAAGAAATTGAAGATTTCCAATATTATTGATGTTGAAGACTTGAAGAACAAAAGTAACAAAAATATTAGTCTAGGGTTTATTTTGTAATTATTGTAAATACTAGATTAGTATAAATATTAAGATATATCATCATTGTAAAGGGTGAATGGTTCACTACAAAATATGTGGGAATTAGTTCCATCACCTACAAGATCATATCATCATCCTTCATGGATGATGATTTCAACATCAAATCAATAAACATCAAGCATTAAACACTTATGTGTTCATCAATATTATATTTATACCATCTAATCATCAAGTTTTGTTATTATCAATATGAATCCTAAGATCCAAGCTCAACGATCCCGTTCATGTCGGGAACACACAATTGGTATCAGAGCTGGAGTTGAAGGATTCATATTGATTTTGATGAGATTTCAGGGTTAGATTGCTAAAATTATTTAAGATCTAAAGAAAACTTGGAGAAAAAGTTAGTGTGTTATTCCTGAGAAATCCAATGATTTGGATTCATCAACATAATGCTACAATAGCAATTTCATCAACAATCAATTCAACAATACAAGACCCGATGCAGACCTTGTAAGAAAGCGAATAATTGAGGGCTGCTGTCGCTAGGGTTTGCGAATGGAAGAGGCTGCCAATTAGGTGTCTCTTGCGAACCGAATAGGGCTGCCAAATAGGGTTGCCGAATAGGGCTGCCGAATTAGGGTTTGCAAATTAGAGTTCTTGGAAAATGGATTGTAAGTTTTGGATGTCTTGGATGTGGACTTCGGCTCAAGCATTCACGGATTGGGCTGTGACCATTAAAACAAAAAGAAAAGGTGGACTCGGGTTTATTTGTTTGGGCTGCCAACATCAAAAAGAAAAGGTGGACTCGGGTTTTAGCTTAAAGCTAAGAAAGCAAGCTATAAAAACAAAACAAAAACAAAAATTGGTTGTACTAAAGTTTTGAAGATCTCGCTTCCGCATCAACAACAAAATTCTTGGCTTTGAACAACTATTCAAAAGAATCAACATCAAGCTTCAATTCACATCGGAAACCTACAATTTAGGGGGAGTATTGTTGGGTATTCTATCTTTGAAGAAATTGAAGATTTTCAATACTATTGAAGTTGAAGACTTGAAAAAAACAAGCAACAAAATATTAGTCTAGGGTTTATTTTGTAATTATTGTAAATGCAAGATTAGTATAAATATTAACATATATCATCATTGTAAAGGGTGAATGGTTCACCACCAAATATGGGTGAATTAGTTCCATCACCAACAACATCATATCATAATCCTTCATGGATGATGATTTTAACACCAAATCAATAAACAACAAGCATTAAATACTTTTGTGTTCATCATTATTATATTTTAGCATCGAATCATCAAGTTTTGTAATTATCAATATGAATCCTAAGATCCAAGCTCAACGATCCCGTTCATATTGCAAACACATAATTGGTATCAGAGCCGGAGTTGATGGATTCATATTGATTTTGATGAGATTTCATGGTTAGATTGCTAAAATTATTAAAGATATGAAGAAAACTAGGAGAAAAAGTTAGTGTGTTCTTCATGAGAAATCCAATGATTTGGATTCATCAACATAATGCTAATAATAGCAATTCCATGAACAATCAATTCAACAATACAAGATCCGATGCGGACATTGCAAGAAAGCAAATGAAAGAGGCTACCTCAAGGATCACGAAGCTATGGATTGCTTGCGAATGAAAGGGGCTACCGTAGGCAGCTTTTGCGAATGAGAGGAGGCTGCCAATTACGGTTGCGATTGAATGTGGGGCTGCCATCGCTAGGATTTAGTCGAACGGAAAGGGCTGCCATAGGTGGCCATTCTCGGCCGAATTAGGGTTTTTGAGAAGATGGATTGTGAGGTTTCACATTAGTTGGGCTCAAGGATTAACGGATCGGGCTGTGATCATTAAAACAAAAAGAAAAAGTGGACTCGGGTTTATTTGTTTGGGCCGCCAACGTTAAAAAAGAAAAGGTGGACTCGGGTTTATTTGTTTGGGCCGCCAACATCAAAAAGAAAAGGTGGACTCGGGTTTATTTGTTTGGGCCGCCAACATCAAAAAGAAAAGGTGAACACGGGTTTTAGCTTAAAGCTATGAAAGCAAGCTATAACAACAAAACAAAAACAAAAATTGGTTGTTCTAAAGTTTTAAAGATCTCGCTTCCGCATCAACAACAAAATTCTTGGCTTTGAACAACTATTCAACAAAAACAAGATCAAGCTTCATTTCACATCATAAATCTACAATTTAGGGTGAGTATTGTTGGGTATTTTACCTTTGAAGAAATTGAAGATTTCCAATATTATTGAAGTTGAAGACTTGAAGAACAAAAGTAACAAAGATATTAGTCTAGGGTTTATTTTGTAATTATTGTAAATGCTAGATAAGTATAAATATTAACATATATCATCATTGTAAAGGGTGAATGGTTCACCACAAAATATGTGGTAATTAGTTTCATCACCTACAACATCATATCATCATCCTTCATGGATGATGATTTCAACATCAAATCAATAAACATCAAGCATTAAACACTTATGTGTTCATCATTATTATATTTTAGCATCTAATCATCAAGTTTTGTTATTTTCAATATGAATCCTAAGATCCAAGCTCAACGATCCCGTTCATATCGGGAACACACAGTTTTGGAACCTATGTCCACTTCCTCATTGGAAGACCATAATAGGTACCAAGTGGGTTTTTAGGAATAAGAAAGAAGATAGAGTACTTGTCATCAAGAACAAGGCAAGACTAGTTGTTCAAGGATACACACAAAAAGAGAGGATTGACTACACATATGTTTTTGCTCCAGTAGCAAGACTTGAAGCTATTAGGATATTCAATGCTTTCGCTGCATTCAAGGATTTCAAGGTCTACCAACTCGATGTTAAGTGTGCTTACTTATATGGGGTGATTGATGAGGAAATGTATGTCAAACAACCACCTAGCTTTGCAGACCCAGATCATCCTAATTATGTCTGCAAGCTTGATAAAGCTCATTATGGGTTGCACCAAGCTCCAAGAAAGTGATATGAGACACTATCTAAGTACCTTGTTCTACATGGCTACAAGAGGGGTACTATTGATGGAACACTTTTCATAGAAGGAACAGGGAATGACTTGATGTTGGTTCAAGTTTATGTAGATGGCATTATCCTTGGTTCAACTAATCCAAGGCTCTACGAAGACTTTGAGAAGCAAATGAAGAATACATTTGAAATTAGTGCCGTGGGGGAACTCAATTTCTTTTTAGGAATTCAGGAAAAGCATGTTGATAATGGGATCTTCATAAACCAGTCAAAGTTTGTACAAGACATACTTACCATATTTCATTTGACTGAATGTAAGGTTATAAAGACATCCATAGCCGGAAACCACTCCCTAGGACCTGATCTTGAGGGGGAGTGTGTTGATGAACATCTCTACAGAGCTGTGATTGGGTCCCTAATGTACCTCACGCCCAGCAGGCCTGATATCATGTTAGCTACATGCATCTGTGCAAGATATCAAGCCAACCCCAAGAAGTCACACCTGGTTGCTGTCAAGAGAATTCTCATATATTTCAAAGGTGCTCCCAATCTAGAAATTCGGTATCCAAAGAATATTAACTTGAATCTATATGCTTATACAAATAGTTACTATGGTGGCTGCAAAATAAATGCAAAGTCTACATCTAGGGGATATCAATTCCTTGGGGGAATGATAGTCTCATGGCAATGCAAAAAACAATCATATTTGTCTGCATCAACTGCTGAAGCTAAGTACATTGTTGCTGCAAACTGCTGTGCTCAAGTACTTTTGATTTAAAATCAAATGCTGGACTATGGTTTTAACTTTAAAGAGACTCCGCTCCATATACACGACAACAGTGCTATCTCTGTTATAGAGAATCCTGTGCAGCACTCAAAGACAAAACACATCAACATCAGGTATAATTTGATTAGAGATAATTTTGAAAAAGTATTGAATAAAACTAGTCAAAGTTAACATAAATGAACAATATGATGATCTGTTCACGAAAGCTTTTGATGAGTAGAGATTTAAGTATGTTGTATCTGCTCTTGGGATGATTAACTTTGAGTAGATTTTCTTAAACTAAACTCAAGATTATTTTTTAAATATGTGTGTCTTAAAGTGTCTATATCATCACCTAAATAAGCCCAATTTACTTTGGAAGAAAAAATTAAAATGATTTTCCTTATAGTTCTGAAAATTTAAGATAAATTTTCTCTCGAAAGACATTAAGTTGTCTTCGGAAGAGCATTATGTCTTCAAATCTAATAACTACTTCTAAGACAATTACCTTCGGAAGAAATTCTACTATACAATTTTGAATAAAACTTCTTATATTTACTATCTTCCGAAACCAAATTTATGTCTAAAGTAAAATTACTTTAAGTATTTTTCATCGGAATCTTATTTTTCATCAAGCTAAGGAATATTTTTCAAAGTCAAATTGGCTTTAAAAGTTTTTTCTCAAAACTTCTGAAGATAAATTACCTTCGGAATATTTTTGCAGGATTGGTGTTGGTCTCACAACACAAGTTTATCTCACAAGGTCACTTAATATCACTCAGTTGACGAAGCAAAATCTCTAACTAAGTTGAAAAATAATATAATAATTTAATGAACACAAGAATAGTTTTCAAGATACTTGTATATATTACTTCTCAACTTAGTGTTACAAGATTCTTACAAGAATATATGATGAGTTACAATGAGAAACTATATATACTAATGAACAAAAGTTTATCCCTTTGCATTAACTTTGTCTCATATACAGTTCATATAAATATACCTTTAACGGTTTCCCATGTTTCACTTTCTTCTTCCCTGATTTGGTGGTGAGGAGCTTGTACAGGCCATTCATAGATAATAAATCTAATCGGTTGCTCTGAATTACAAGTACTCTTTGTTGTGTCCCTCTGAAGAGAGTTAGTTGATGGAAATTGTAGTCATATTCCCATCTAACTATAGGTTCCGAAGTTGGGCCTTCAACCATCTGTAGGAATGTTTTTCCGTTTGTGGTTGCACCTTCTTCTTCTTCCTTTGCTCTCATTTTTAACTCTTCTTCAGTCTTGGCTTTCTTTGTAAGCTCAGCAAGATAAAGCCTGCTCAGAAGATTTCTAATGCGAGCAACAATCTAAGAGTTAGAGGGATTGAAGAATGGTTTCTCTGCTAACTTGAAAATGTCAAATCTGCTGGAGTGTAGCAAAGATGGTTTATCAAGTCTATTTACTTGACCATTCTCCCTTTCCATAACAAAGCTGTGTGAAGGTTCATCGAACCTCCACTGGACAATTTGCCTTCTAAATTGAAGGGCTTAGTTGGCAATTTGTCCCCTTTCCTAGTGTCTAGCAGAATCACTAATCTCATTCTTAACTTCTTTTCTTCTTCTTTAAGAGTGTCTGAGTTAGTTGCAAGAAGTTAGAGAGCTTGGTCCAGTGTTCCCCTTGGCAGATCAAGGAATATATCTCTTATGAGAGAAAAGGAAGAGCCATCAATGTATTTCATTGTAATAAACTCTTCCTCATAAGAGATGTCGCTCAAAGTTGTGGAGCTGGTGAGCTTCTTTTTGATCTCCTTGAACTATTCTAAGGATAAGGGCTTAGATGGTTCACAGGATGGTTTGGGTAGTGATTGGGTCCGAGGTTGTATTTTGGGTTTAAGGATAGGTGGTGGTGGTGGTGGTTGTTGAGAAGCAGTTGGTAAGGATGTAGGTATGGCTGATAGTGTGGGTTCAAGGGTGTAAGGTTCAGTTGTTGGTTAAATCTTGATGGGAAAAGAAAAAAGTGTTTGCATGAGTTTTGTAGGTTTTGGTTTGGGTGCTGGTTTGGGTGCCATCCCCTGAACACCTTGTCCTTGAGTTACCTCCTGCCTTTTTTCTAAGCGAATGTCAGTCTTGATGTCGCTGTAGGGTCTTCTCTGACATAGGGCCCACTTGCCTGCTGGTGAAGCTATGTACTTTAAGATAGACTTTCATCTAGTCCTTATCTCCCACCTTCTTAGCAGCCGCAAGTTGTGCCTCCTCCTTCTTCTTCTTCTTCTCCTTCAGCTTCTCACTAGCAACCTTCTTCCTCTCCTTGTTAATTTGATCTTGCTCTTTGTGGGAAAAAAATAAGATCGTATCATGATCATGTGGAGTTAGCTCCTTCTGAGAATAGCCTCTTGTACAGAGAAAGTTTATTCTCTCCATCCTCTCACTTTCCACTTCCTCCTCCTTCCTTCTTCTCTTTTCCTCCTCTATGACCAACCTTGTTGCCTCCTCATTTTTTTATGCAGCAAAGTTGCCTTCTCTAACTTCACAAGCTCATCAAGTGGGAGTTGAAGTATTTCATCATTGTCTATTTCCTCCTCTATGACTTCCATTCTCCTTTGATTGTTGATACTTTCTCGAGCGGCTACTACTGTTTTGCTACTTGCAGCCAGTAGCTTCCCAGTATTAGTTCTTCCTTTCTTCTTGAGCTTTTTCAACCTCTCCTCCTCTAGAAGCTCCTCAGCAGTGAGCTTTTTCTTTCCCTTAAAATCAGGGGAAGATCCAGCCTTTGGAAACTCAGGTTTAAAGGATCCAGGTTGGGGAGAGTGGCTGCAAATACAGACCTTAGGTTGACCGACTTCCTCCTTAGAGGTAGGTGATGCACTCAGCCTTTGATGCTCTTCGGCTCCAAAGTAGGCAATGGCTACATCAGGGGAGGGTTGTTCAAGGGAGGAGCTTATCAGAAATTTGATTAAAAATCTGTTAAGGTCAATAAGCATCCTTGGATCCACTGAATGGTAATAGGAGGTGGCTGAGGGAAGTTGGTTGCAGGGTGTTGCTATGTGGGATAGAATGAAGATATGGCATCAAAGGAAGTTGTGATGGCAAGGCTGGGTTCCACATGTCTTTGTTTCTGTACATTCTCCCCCTTTTTGGTAGCATCATCTTGAGAAGTAGATTAGCTAGAGGAAGAACTTAAAGAAACCTGAGTTGGTACATGCCTAACAGACTTCTCAATCTGTTTCTTAGCTAGTTGTGCTTGAGATTTTCAATATCAAGTTGCTGAGTGGCAGACCTATCCTCTAAAGTCTTAGCCTTTGATACAATGTTTGAGACTTTAGAAAGTAGATCTCTATTAGTGATTGCAAACTACCCTCATATTCTTTTGAAGGATCATTGGGAGATGAGATAACATACCTAGTATGTTCATCATCACCACCAGTAGTGGTTTCTTGGAGCCCTAGATTCCCTTGTGTACTGATGTCTCTTTCAGAGGCATCAATTTGCAAGGTTACTGTAGACGCAGTCTCACTGATGTTACCATTGTCCTGAGATGCTAGTTAAACACTCTCAGTAGTGGTAGCTGAGTATACATGAGTCACCTCCACTTTGTTTGGACTCACCTTAGTTTGGTCTAGTTAATGTGGGCTAGATGTCAAAGGTTCTCTAGGGCTCTGTTTATCTAGAGAGTGGTGAGATAAATCAACATCATGGCCCTGATGAAACATGATATCCTCATAAGATCGGGTTAAAAGGTCAAGAAAGGATACGAAGGTTATATCTAATGACCCGGGACCTTGGTCAGCACCTAATGGCTCCTCTGCGATAGTAGTTGAGCCAATGATGTGGTTGTGTGAAGATCTAGATTTGGTTGGACTCACCTTAGTTAGTGTCTATTTTGCTTATTAATGTAATAGGTTCAATGTTAGCTTAGTTAGTTTGTACTTTGCATTTTGTAAGTTTTGTAGTCCAGCGAAACTATAGTTTCGCTCATAGTCAGCTTACCTAGTTAACCAGGCGAAACCGTGTTTCGTCGCCGAGAGAAACTAGGTTATGGACTAGACAATTTCACCCTTCAGCGAAACTAAGGCTGCTTATATATTGAATTGTTTTTCTCATTGTAAGAAAGTTTTGCAAAGCCCTAATACGAAATTCTTTTTGTTGCAATTCTGTTTTATTGGCTGGAAGTTCATTGTGTTCATCTTGCGCCTTTGTTATTCATTATTGTGTGTGTGTTTTGATCATCATTGAATACCTTTGAAACTTGATCATTGTGTTAATTATGTTATGGATGTTTGATCACAGAATTATACACGTTTTGTGAATCATTTGCATTGTATATCGATCAAATGGACAAACAAAATGGTATCAGAGCCTTAGTGCTCTTGATTGATTGAGTTTTTGGCTCTTTTGGATTGAAATCGCTGTTTCATTAATTTTGGATCTGTTTTGATTGATTTGGATATGGAAATTGATTGAGATCTGTTAGTGTTTGGTGTGGTAAGCTATTGTAATCATCAGATCTCAAATTCATTGAGATTTGGGTGATTTTGTATCAATTTCGTTATGAAAAATCTTTTTCAGAATCATCAGGCAAAACTGTGTATCATCCAGTGAAACTATAGCTTCAAGCAGCAAAACTATAGTTTTCTCGATTGCTGACATTGTTGAGTTGGTTCCTGTGATAGTATCAACTTTGAACGAAAGTTCGTTGTGATTGTGTGCGAAACTCCTGCGAAATTGTTGTCAAATTCCTATCTGAACGAAAGTGTAACTAGTTTCAGGCGAAACTGTCGTGCGAGTGAGCTTTTGTCTTGCGAAACTGCTGCCGAATTTACCGGTGAAATTAGCTGCGAATTTTTGTGCGAAATTAGGTTATTTTATGTGAAACTAGATGTTTGATCATGTCAAAAATGGCAACTCTTACGATTTCCGATTTGGAGAGTGTGGCACCGAACCAACCTCCAATATTGATCAACGGGGATAATTTTGAAGACTGGAAGAGATGTTTGAAGGCATTCTTTTACTACACAGATCACAATTAATGGGAATCACTTATCATCAGTCCGCATATTCCTACAATTACCACAAGAGAGGTTGTTTCACAAAACAAAGATCTGTCCACTTTCAATGAGAGAGATCTGAAATTGATTGATAGAGATCAAAAGGCATTTGGAGCCTTAACTTTGTGCCTTGCTTCTGACATTTACAACAAATTTGCTGAACACAAAAGCGCCAAGTCTCTGTATGATGCTCTGTGTGAATTCTATGATGGCAATGCTGAGTTGGTCAAAGATAAAGGTATACAAGCTGAGAAAGAGGTCAAGTCCATTATGGGTTACAAGAATGAAAACCTTACTGACCTGACAAATTGATTTTTGACTGTTTCAAGCACTCTGAAGAAGTATGATGAAAAGCTCAAGAACAATGAACAAGTGAATAGGCTATTGGATTCACTTCCTCCTCAATGGAGTTTACAGGTTAGAATGTTGAAGCAAGAGAGAGGGTTCACTGATTACATGATCATGGATATCATCAACAAGTTGAAATCATCCAAACTGGACTTGAAAAGAAGAGAGCTTAACCAGTCCCTAAGGCCATCTTCTTGATATTCTCAAAATGTTGCATCAATCTCGTCCGCTGCAAGCTCACCAATGCATGCATCAATTCATGATGGATCAACTACGAATGTTTCATATGATAAGTCAAGTAGTGGTGGTGGTTCTTCCAGTGATCAACGAAATTCAAAGATCGTTACCAGTACACAAGTTCCGTTTGACACAATGGCTTTATTCGGTATGTTTGTTCACAGCTACGAAGCTATGGTAGCTGGTGAATTGAAAGGTAAAGGGATGACCATGGAAGACATGTACCAAGTTGATCCAGATGATTTAGAGGAAACAAACATTTAATGGTAGATGGCCATGTTCACTCTTCGAGCTAGGAGATTTATGAAAAGAACTGGGAGGAAGAACTTTTGAAATCAAAATTCCTATTCTAGATTGGGCTTTGATAAATCAAAGTTAAGATATTTTAATTGTAAGCAGTTAAGAGATTTCAAAAGAGAGTGTCCTTTGCCAATTATGACTGATCCAAGCAATTCAAGTGTTCCGAGACTGGCTTCAAGTGCTAAGAAGGAATAGAGTAAATAAAAGAAAGAAACTGCTTTGCTTACTAGTTTTGATTGGAGTGCTGAGGCTTAAGAGACTAAAGAAGAAATTAACCAAACTTTGGTTGCAAAGGTCGTGCATGAAAAGGAAAGCATTGAAGAGTTTGATCCTTTCAAAGAGTTCAAAAATTGAAGCATAAGTCATTCAAACTTGTGATTTTAAAGTTGTTGAACAAGTTAATGTTGATGTATCTGGGGTGGTTTAAAAGGGTAAAATGGTTGATGAGGTGTTTGAAAAGAATGATTGTTGTGATAAGGATGTGTTAGTTGATGGTGTGAATGAAGTTTCAAAAGAAATCAAAGTTTGTGAAGTGAGATCAGTGAAAGTTCAGGTAGAGGGGAAAGATGATGGAGAGTATGCAAGCAAAGACACTAAAGAGGAATAAAAGAAACAAACTCCGGTATGCCAATGTGACAATGCTCTTGCAGCTGAAAAGGTGGTGATGGGTCTTCCTTATGAGGTAATACAAGACATGTGCTCACATGCTTGCAAAATTAGATTGTTTGGTGTTTAAAAAGCTAATCTTCTGTTACTTGATAATGTAAAGGAATTAAAACGAGTTAAAAATGAGCTTAAACTAAACGAGTCCAATTACTTTGTTAAATTAATGAAGCTTTTAAAGAAAACGAGCATCTCAAAAGAACACTTTTAGAAAGAAATGTTGAGATAAGTACTTTAACTGAAAGAGTTGCTCTTGCTGAGTTTGAAACAAGTAAACTTTAGTCAAAGCTTGATAAATGGACAATTTCTGGGATGAAACATGATGATTTGTGTAAATCACAAGGGGGGGCTAGAATCAAAACAGGTTTGGGTTATGAAAATGTCTCCGTTTACCCTCCTTCAAGTACTTTATGTTATCCTGCTGATGACAAGAAATTTCGGGGAAGAATAAAGTTTAAAATCTTAAGTTTTTCAAATTTTGTCTTTTTAGGAACCTCGAAAAATGAAAAAATGAGGTTTGAGGAGGTCAACAACCTTGTGTTGGGATATGCATGGCAGACTCAGCCCGAAAATGAAGTAAACAGTGATCGTGTAGCTAAACTAAAAGTCTAAGAAACTTGGTGATAAGGATTATACTTTTTAGATCTAGGAATGTGATGTGCTTCAAATTATACAGAAAAATCCTATCAAAAGCACATCAATTATTCCTTAATATCTTCCTTAAAATGATGAAAATGTACTTAAAAGTGTTAAATTGTGTTTTCAGGTGTTTAAAAGGGCAAGATGGACAAAGGAGCATATTTAACAAGAAATTGAAGCAATCCGAGCTTTGGACTCCAAGCATGGGGCTGTGCCTCATTAAGCACGCCCCCATGCCTTGCCAGAAACACACCCCCGTGCTAAATTAACACACCCCCGTGCTTGGACATCTGACAGGACAAAAAGTACTGTCCCCTAAAAGTAGACACGGGGCCGTGCCCCACAAGGCACGGGGCCGTGCCCCACCTCCAACACGGGGTCGTGCCCCATTTAGCACGGGGCCATGCCCGACACAACCTGCACGTACGAGCCGACCAACTTTCGTAAGCATTGTACTAGCACGGGGCCGTGCCTTTTAGGCACGGGGCCGTGCTTAAACACTCTGGAAAGCCTATAAATAGAAGCATAAGCTCACCATTTTTGGCAAGCTTTGGTAGGAGAGTTACTCTGCTGAATTCTCTCGGGAATCAAGACTTCAAGATCATTCGGAGGCTCGGGAGGTGCAAACAACACTTGGAAGAAGCTTGGGATCACCTAAACGTCATCCACTGTGGATTATCGGTTTGATTGTTCCATTTCACCGATGATTACTTATCTATCTTCTTTGTTATCCGTTGTTATGTTAAAGCTCATCATGAGCTAAACTCTATTTATCATCCTAATAGGATGAAACTTATGTAATTTGTGATAAACTAATGGTGTGATAAGTATTATGTTAATGTTATGGTGATCTTGGGAAAACTATTGATGGGTAGCATCTACATTTGAACGGGAAGATATAACATTATGGTTTGTGATTGTGATTGTCATACAAGGTTGAAAACCGTATGATTAACTTTCATTCGCAAAACCGTTCTTCTTAATAAATCCATTGCTAATGAACTAGAAATGGTTATTAGAGATCATATCACTTTAACTTTCTGATCATTTGCAGGTTCCCTTTTATTAGTTCGGAAACTTCAGTAATTGTTACGGTTTTGTAAAATTAATGGTATTTTAGGAAGGAACCTGATCAACTCTCTTTTTTAACATTAAATTATATTTTCAGAAATCGTATGTCAAATAGGACACAAGAGATTCACCTACATTACTAGGGCTTTGATCTGAGCAGTAAAATCAGCCTGACAGGATTAAGTCACTACGGCAGCAGGATAGTCGAGAAATCGCGCCGGCTCATCTTTATAAACATTAACATAATCACATCACATCACCAATTCATCACAATTGAATAAGTGGATTCTAATTAGGATGATAACTTTCATTCCCTGATTTTAAAACCAAACGCTTCAATTCTTATTTTACTTTCTTTTTATTACTTTACTTTTAAACCCTAAAAATCTTTCCAACACAAAATATCACTTTCTTTAATAAAAACCAAATCTGATAGTCAAACATCAAGTTTGTTGAGTAGGCTAGGTGTGTCCACGGATTGATACTCGGTTCTTACCAACGCTATATAACCACACGACAGGTACACTGCCTTTTGTGTGTGTGGTTTAGTATTAGTAACAACCAACTAAAACTGAATCTGTGCAATAAATCTTTATCAATTATATATACTATCCGCAGACCATCAAGTTTTGGCGCCGTTGCCGGGGACACACGGCAGTTTGAAAGACAAACTAAATTTTTGAATATCTTGCATATAACGTGTATATATATTTTGTTTAAACTTCATTTTTATTTGTAGGTAGTTTGCCTTAGTTAGTTTAGTTATTTTTGCCTGATTCATTTTTAAGCCTTAGTTAGTTTATGCTTCCTTAAGTTAGTGTATGTCCGACTCTTCTAGTTCTGAACTTGTTCCGCCTCTTCCGGAACCCGAACGACTTTTTCGTCAAAGAATGCGCAAAAGATCACAACAAGAAGCACCAGTCATTGAAGAAGACATTTTGGAAGATACACCATCCGAAGAAGACATGGCTAACCAAGACGAGGAAATGAAGATAACACACTATGCCACACCGTCAATAGATGGTTATGAGTCTAGTGTTGTCCAACCAGCAATAGCGGCCAACAATTTCGAGATTAAGTCTAGTATTATCCAACTTGTAGAAAACTCTATTCAGTTTCATGGGTTACAAGACGAAGACCCTAATGCTCACATCTCACGATTCCTTTGTATCTGTGCGACCTTCAAAATCAATAACTGTTCAGACGACGCCATTCGACTAAGATTTTTTCCATTTTCCCTTCGAGGCCGAGCCATCGATTGGCTTGATTCACTTCCGCCTGGTTCCATAACCACATGGGCGGGAATGGCTGAACAATTCCTTTTGAAATACTTTCCACCCGATCGTACTGCCAAATTAAGAAGCAGCATGACAAGTTCCCATCAAGACGACGATGAATCATTACACGCAGCATGGGAGAGATATAAAGGTCTCCTTCGGAGATGCCCACATCACGGACTTGATCTGTGGCTGCAGTGTCAAACCTTTTACGATGCGATTAGCGGAGCCCACAAGCAAGCAGTAGACCAAAGTGCGGGAGGAGATTTTGGAAGTGTCACGCCAACAGAAGCATATCAAGCCTTAGAAAGAGCAGCTAAGAAGAGCTTTGCTTACAATCCTTTAAGAACCAATCTCAGTTCTAAAGGTATTCATCAAGTAGACTCTGAAACCCTAATTGCAGCCCAATTAGAAGCTCTAACCAAAAAATTTGAACAATTGCAAAGCGAGCTAAAGAAAACTCCAACACGATGCAACACATGTGGAAATTCACACAAGACCAACGAGTGCCCACAAGGCGTTATGATGGTTGAAGATGTTGACTACGTAGGAGGCCCAAACAACTCATACAATTCAAATTGGAGAAACAACTCGAATTACAGAGATGCTGGCAGTAACCAACAATCATCTGGATTCAACCGAAGGCCACCTTACCAACAACAGAAACCACCATACCAAGGTCCAAGCAGTAGTAACCAAGAACGTGGAGCATCATCAATGGAAGACTTATTGCAGCAATTGTTGTTAACCACACAAGCCACAGATGAGTACATCTGAAAATCTGATCGAAAAAAATGAGGAGAGGTTCCAAAGAAACGAAGCTGACATCAAAAGCAACAAAGCATCATTACAGACCATAGAGCACAAGTAGGTCAAATAGCACAACAACTCTCTGAAAGACGTCAAGGAGCTTTGCCCAGCAACACTGTGACAAATCCTAATGCTCAAGTCAAAGCCATCACCACCAGGAGTGGCAAAACCACTCAAGGTGATGCACCCGCATTACAACCCATCCTTGAAGAAGTAGAAACTGAAACTCCAAGTAATGCGAGTGATAAGCAAAAGCAACACGTTGTTATTGAAGAACCAGCAAAGAAATACGTTCCACCACCACATTATGTTCCACCACCTCCATATCCAGGTCGTTTGAGACAACAAAGAATGAAGGCACAATATGGCAAATTCCTTTGGTTTTTCAAGCAACTCCACATCAATCTACCTTTGGTGGAGGCCTTAGCACAAATGCCAAACTACGTTAAGTTTCTAAAAGGTGTCTTGTCAAACAAAAAGAAGCTGGAAGAGTTATCACACGTAGTTTTGAATGAGGAATGCTCTGCAGTTCTTCAAAACAAAATACCCCAAAAGATGACTGATCCAGGAAGTTTCACCATACCTTGCCTAATAGGAAATCTTTCTGTCAGTAATGCGTTAGCTGATTTAGGTGCTAGCATTAACCTTATGCCTTATGCGGTTTTTGAAAAAATAAATTTAGGTGAGCCTAGACCTACCCGTATGAGCATCCCGTTAGCTGATCGTTCTGTCAAATATCCGAGGGGCATCGTTGAAAATCTCTTAGTTAAAATTGACAAATTCGTATTTCCCGTTGATTTTGTGATCCTAGACATGGATGAGGACAAAAATGTTCCTCTTATCCTAGGTCGACCTTTCTTAGCGACTGCTCGAGCCCTCATTGATGTTTGCACAGGCAAACTCACGCTTAGAGTAGAAGAGGAGGAAGTAACTTTCGATATAGGCCAATCCATGAAACACCCTCAACATCATGATGACTCACTCTATTACGTTGATGCTTGCGATTCAATCATAAGTTGTCATTTGAAGGAAGCCCTTCAAAATGAAGTTTGCAATACTC
Organism: Flaveria ramosissima; assembly: GCA_025215565.1. Classification (NCBI taxonomy): domain Eukaryota; kingdom Viridiplantae; phylum Streptophyta; class Magnoliopsida; order Asterales; family Asteraceae; genus Flaveria; species Flaveria ramosissima. The sequence goes on from CM046046.1 coordinate 46,311,042, forward strand.
AATTAATAGAAGTCACAATCACCGAACCCATCTGTGAAAACCAAACCATTCCAGAACTTGAAGCTGATGAAACATCATTTCATCAAGAAGCATTTGAGATCATTGAGCAAGACTTGGAACCAAAAGCCAAACCTTCTATCGAAGACCCTCCAGTCTTAGAGCTCAAAGAACTTCCATCTCATCTCGAATATGCTTTTCTAGAAAACACATCTCAAGTTCTTGTCATAATCTCATCCGCCTTATATCAATTGATGAGAAGAACAAGTTGCTCAATGTGCTTAAGGCACACAAACGAGCAATTGCATGGAAAATCATGGACATCAAGGGAATCAATCCATCCTTTTGTTGGATTCTGTATGCCCAAGACACATAGAACATTGATGTGGTTAGTACGTTGTGATCCAAGTCGGGTCATACCCAATAACAAGCTTAGCAAACACCAATTAATATTTAACTGATGATATGATCATGCAATTAAATAATTACACCAATTTAGAAAATGGGTTTTCTAAATAAATTATATGTGAGAATGAACAAATTATGAGGATATTTTGTTCATGGATATTATTTGTTATTTTGTTTAAATTAATCAAGCAACATCAAATAATAAAAGTGTGTGTGTGCATATTTTATATAATTAAAGGTTAATTATGTAATTTATAAGTTTAGTCAAATTAAAGGAAACTTAAAAAGGGGAAAACCCTAATATAAGGGTTGAGAGAATTTTCGGCCGCAAGGGCCTTCCCTCTCTTCCCCTTTTTCTTGTTTTGAAACATGAATCTCTTGATGAACATACACACACATCTGATATCCTCCTCTTTCTCACATGAAATCGCACAAGAACTCGTATTTCTCTTATGGAAGAGAAGTCATACGGCTGGAACAAAGCCTTTGACATCTTCTTGATGTTCCACGGCTGAAAAGGATTTTTCAGCAGGGTTTTGATGCGATTTTGGTGTCAAATCCTAGCAAATATGGTGTTTCTTGAAGGCTTGTGGGTATGTACACTTGAGGACACCTATCCTTGGTGTTTTGGCCATCCAAGAACAGCCACTTCTTCAACAAAACGAGATTTCCAGCAGCTCTAATGTCGGTTCTTCAAATCACCCATAAAGGTAGTTTGTTGATGTTGTTTTGGTTGTTTTAGATTGTTGATAACTAGTTTATTCACATACATATGATCCATGTCTTTGGGTTTGTTGAAATTAAGTTATGAACATCAATTTTCAGATTACAAATGGTGTTTGTTAAATGTTTATCCGCTGCGTTTTTCTTGTTTAAATGGTTAAACAACATTGTTTTGGTACAACAAACCCAACATTGGCATCAAGAGCCGGTTATGTGGATGATTAGTTTCATGTGTTCTTGTATAATTGGTTATATAAGGGTTAACAACCAATTTAAGGGCTGTTTTGTATTGATTTGATGATACCCCAATCTTTCAAGGTTATATCAAACATGCTAGTGATTAAACCTTGAAAGGAAAGATATCAATTTGGTTGATTGTGTTTTGTTTGGACAATAGACCCTAGATTTTTGGTTTATGTTGGCTGAAAATTTAGGGTCAATGGGGTTCATTTTGGTTCTTAGTATGATGTATATGGATACATAATTTTTAGTGCATAACATAGCCTTGACCATGGTTGTTTTGGGTTTGGTTGATTATGGAATTGTCATGTTGATTGTATTCTTTCTTTATGGGTTGTAATAATTTCTTTTGTGTTTCTATTTGGGTTGTAATTTGTTTATTCATTTGGCAATGTAATAAATAGATTAGGAGTATTTTTCTTTTACTAGAAAATATGTATTAGGATATATATTTTGTAAAAGAAGATGCTCGGGATGGAAGCACAAAAGGAAGACACAAAGGATGGACTTGAAGCATTTGGATGCAAGTTCAAGTGGGGGTCTTTGGAGATCTCATCATTTGTGTTGTGTTGAACCCTTAGGAAAAGACCTTATGACAACACTTGTGATGGCAAACAAGTGTGGTCAACTTAGTGGCTATGGTTATGCACATATGTTTGTATGATTATGCTTGTTTGTTTTATGTTGATTGTTTGATATATGAATATGCTTAACGATCTAAATAAATTATGATAACAAGCTGAATTTTATGGTTCTAAATCATTAAGTAATTAATAAAAGGTTATTAAAAGGATTAATGATTTCAAAATAAAAGAGGTTTTATTAAAAGAGAACCATAGGGTACCATGTATTTGAAAGCATGCAATTACAAGGTACATAGTGTTTTCAAAGTCTAAAATTAATGGAAACTTAAAACCCTTTGGTAACAAGTCTAACCCATCCTTTTACACGACACTCGAATCACTTGGGAACTACTTGTGGGATAAAGGTCACCTAACCACTTGTAGGGAACTTGTGTCCTTGAGGTGAGTCTAACATACTTGTGGGATAAAGGTCACCTAACCGCTTATATGTAAAAACTCACACGTGTGTGTAAGTAGGACGACTTGAATTGGAAACCATGTGCTTAGGGTCACCGAAGCATGGCGTACAATGGTGTTGATGGGATTAAACATGCCGACTAAACATATGATGTTTAACCGATCCCATAAGACTAGAAGTTGCAATAGGTTGCAATTGTCAACTGTTGACTACCTTGTTAATTTAAATAATGGGATAAAGGTCACCTAACCATCATTTAAATGTAACGTTGGATTCTAGATTTTAATTGTTAATTGTCTATGAGACATTTAAGGGTATTAACGATTAAAATAAATTTATGAGAAATACTAATATGAACTTTGTCAATTTTGTAATAATGACCTCTAACTATAATGCTACCACCCCGATCGTCCCTTCCCTATCACTGAGACCTATTCTCGAGAGGGATAGTCCTAACCATAATTATCTTATGGACTCATTTTGAAACTTGAGAATCGTTCTCAAGAATGAGTAAAGGTCTATGTCCTTGACGATCCCATACCTCACCAACCCACGCTGTTGATGTTATGGCCTTTTGACGATTGAGTTAAGCACACTTAGGATTCTGTGCAAGCATCCGATCTCATGTTGGGAATATGATTCCCAGACTCCAAAAGGGTTTGGAGCCTCATGGGGCACATGACATGTTAATCTAAAAGGGAAATGTTCCTTCCACAAACTTTAATAAGATTGCTTTGAAACGGTTCAAGCACTTTATACATGTCACATGAAAAGACCCAATCGATATCATCTTATATATTCTTAAGATAAAAGGCCATATTGATAGCCTCAAGATGCTTTGCTGTCCTGTCTCAAAGTAGTTGGCCAAGGATTTGATCCTTGATTGCCTAACTAAAGGTTTGAGACATTCATAAAAACTGTAATATGAACGGATGGGACAAGAGCATCGGTGAACCTCATGCAATGCTCAAAGCAACCGAGGCGGGGATAAGTAGAGAGGTTCTACCTATTCTCTCAATCAATAAAGGAGGCTATAAGAAGTGGCCCATCCCGATCCTAAAGCAATTATTGCTAAAGGAAAGGAATACGTCAAAGCAAAGGTTATAGCGAAACCTCAAAACCTAAGCTTATGAAGCCTAAGGTAACGGAGAACGATCCATGCTTTGAGTATGGAGAGATAGGACTATAAAAGGGGTATTGTCCCTTCTATCTCAAGGAGTTGAAACACAAGAAGGGTTTTGGGCAAACCTCAAATACAATTCCATGATTCATACGCTGTTTTAAAAGCATTTCTTCAATCACATGGGTATTGGATACCGGATGTGAGACTCATACTTGCAATTGTTGCAAAAGGGTTCAAAAGAAATGTCCGCTTCAAGAAGGGAAACTCTATTTTGAGACCTTCAAATGGTTTGGAAGTTGTTCTCAAAACATTTTGTATGCACCTAGTTTGACTAGGAACATGATTAATGTTTCCTTTTAAAACAATATGATCATGATTCAAAATTTGTAAATAATGGTATTGAGTTTTGAATGATGTATATCATTTTAAGGATATGCCTTTTAATGACATCCATGAATTGGTTCATGATAGATCATCCTATTATAACTCGTTGATACACATTTAGCATAAAGAAACTTAAAATGGGTTTAAGTTATTACTATCTTTGACATTGTCGCCTTGGTCACATTAACCAGAATTAGATTCAAACACTTCAAAAGAATGGTCTTTTGGAAACAAATGAAAATGTTTCATTTGATAAGTATGAACCAAAGACTAATTAGGAATGATGCATTTGGATGCATATGATCCTTTTAAGACAATGTCTAAGACTGGTGAAAGATACTTCATTAATGTTACCGACGATTGCAGTCGCTATTATTGTGTGCACTTGATGACACATAAGTATGAAGCTTTTGAAATGTTCAAAATCTTCAATAATGAAGTAGAAAATCAACTCCTCATAATTATCTATGCTCTTCATTCTGATAAAGGAGAAACTGAACCCTATTTGGATATGGTTCAATTTATTATGGCTATGAGCTTACCACCTTTATCATTTTGGGTTTTCGCATCGCTCTCTAAGGCTCATATTATGAATATGACCCGGACAAAGAAAGTGTGTATTCATTTAGAATCCAAAGATACTGTATAAGATACCGTTTCTTTGACTCAACGAATCAGAAATATTTATTGCTCCAAAGTCTATGGTTCTTGAAACCAAGTCCTTTATGGAAGGAATGACGTATAGAACTGTGGAACTTGATAAGGATCAAAATCCACAAGGCGATACACATTTGATTGACACTAGCAATCAGCAGGAGGTTGTTGATAAAGATCAAGAGGTTGATCAACACACACAAAACGTTCACAAATCTGGTAGAGTTAGTATTCCATCTGAAAGATAAGGATATTTCATGAATGGATGCTATGTGGTTATACCCTGTAGGCTAACCATACACCAAGATGTTATGTCCAATTTGGATTGGGACAAATGGCTAGAGGCCATGAACGTAAGGATGCAATTCATGTATAACAACCAAGTTTGGCAATTGGTTGAACCTCCACTTAACTCCAAACCGGTTGGATACAAGTGGGTTCTCAGGATGAGAACAAATATACATGGACACTTGAATACTTATAAGTCAAGACTTATAGCATAAGGTTTTCATCAAACTCAATTGGTTGATTATGATGAAAGTCTTACGCCGTGGCAATGCTAAGGTCGATTAGGATGTTAAGTGCCATAACTGCATATTTTGAATATGAGTTTTGGCTAATGGATGTCAAAACCGCTTTCCTTAATGGACATCTCGTAGAGACTGTCCACATAGTTCAGCATGAAGGTTTTGTCGATCCGCGACATCCCAATAAAGTATACAAGTTAAAGTGATAGATCTATGGATTGAAACAAGCATCAAAAGGGTGTGTATATATGAAAGCTAGTGGGAGCAGAATTATACTCTCAGTGTTGTATGCTGATGACACACTGCTATTTGAAAAATATATTCCAACCATGGAAGGTGTTAAAACCTTGCTTGGAAGATGTTTTTCATAAAAGGATCTCTTCGAAATCACCCATATTTTGGAATAAGGATCTATAAGGATAGATCGAGGTGATTGATAGGGTCAAACCAAAGTGCATATATAAAATCTTGAAAAGGTTCAAGATGGAAATCTCTTAGAAAGGTATGATACCCTTTCAAAGAGAGACCATGTTGACTACGTCTCAATGTCCAAGCTCATAGGATGAGCAAAATCAAATGAAGGATATCCCATACGCATCTGCTATAGGATCCGTCATTTGTCTCATGATATGCACTAAACCGGACGAGTCATGCTTATCAGGTATGACAAAGTAGATACCAATAGAAATAACCATTGAATGGTTGTTAAAAGTATGTTGATGCACCTTAGTAAGACTAAGGATATGTTTCTAATATACGGATCTGTTGAAGTGAAAATCTGTGTAAAGGGTTGCACAGATGAGGACTTCCAAAACAGATCGATACAACTCTCGATCATAATCAGGTGTACTTCCATTATGAATGGAGGTGTGGTATCCTTGAAGTGTTCAAAGCAGGACACGGTAGCATTATTCAGTCTAAAATCGAATACATAGCCGCTTCATTGGCAGCTTTGGAAGCTGCATGGATAAGCTTGTCCATTGCTTATCTAGGGGTGGTCTCTACCATTCAAGACTCCCTAAAGATCTTTGGTAAATACGTGGGTGGGATTGCTCAAATCAAGGAACCCCGTACTCATCAAAGACTAAGCACCTTGAGCGGAGATTCAACATCATAAGGGATGAAGTTGAAAAGGGTAAAGATATGTATTCGTAAAGTTCATTAAGATCAAAACGTTACGAATCCACTCACGAAGCTCCTTGCGAAGGCAAAGTATGAGGGTCATACTTGTGCCTTAGGACTTCGATATTCTAGCGATTGGAATTGATCTATTTAGTATTTAATGTATGGAACAATTGTAATTTTGACCTTTTGAGTCGTGTTCCTTTTTAGCATGTTTACATCCATGAATATGTTTATTATTCTAAATGTCCGTAGTCGGTCATATTTGTGGGAACAGATATGAATGTAAGACTATTATGAACATGGATTGGTAGATATTTATATGGTATGAATATAGAGCAATTGGTTGCTACCAAGGTTCATAGATATTTGTGGGATACAAATATTGGACTGACCCGCGTCTCAATTTTACTACATGGAATCTTTAGATTGATCATAAGTAAATTTGAGTAAAGGCGAATATCATTTGGTATCCTCTGACCTGAGATACATATTGGGTTTTGATATTCACCAAGTGTTATACCTTGAGCTAGTTCTTCGCTGCTCTGAAATAATGGTCAGTACATAAGGCTATGTTTGGGTACAACATAAGGTGAATGTGAGAAACGTATGTAGTCAAGATGGAATTTGTTCCTCTTATTCGTTGAGAGCATGATGTCTAAGGCCTGATTAAGTTAAATCAACAAGGAATGATCATTCTATGTCCTTGGATTTAACATGACATCTGTAACAAAAGGATAGATGATTGATTCACCTAAATCATTTCAAGTTGGATACTTGAAGGGGATGATGTTATTGAATGGCTTTAAGTCACGCGTATTAAGGGTAGTAAACCGTTGTTAGGCGGTATTTACTGCTTGCATCAATCTTCTATGTATCTTGTGCAAGTGGGAGATTGTTGGGTTCTGTATGCCCAAGACACATAGAACATTGATGTGGTTAGTACGTTGTGATCCAAGTCGGGTCATACCCAATAACAAGCTTAGCAAACACCAATTAATATTTAATTGATGATATGATCATGCAATTAAATAATTACACCAATTTAGAAAATGGGTTTTCTAAATAAATTATATGTGAGAATGAACAAATTATGAGGATATTTTGTTCATGGATATTATTTGTTATGTTGTTTAAATTAATCAAGCAACATCAAATAATAAAAGTGTGTGTGTGCATATTTTATATAATTAAAGGTTAATTATGTAATTTATAAGTTTTAGTCAAATTAAAGGAAACTTAAAAAGGGGAAAACCCTAATATAAGGGTTGAGAGAATTTTCGGCCGCAAGGGCCTTCCCTCTCTTCCCCTTTTTCTTGTTTTGAAACATGAATCTCTTGATGAACATACACACACATCTGATATCCTCCTCTTTCTCACATGAAATCGCACAAGAACTCGTATTTCTCTTATGGAAGAGAAGTCATACGGCTGGAACAAAGCCTTTGACATCTTCTTGATGTTCCACGGCTGAAAAGGATTTTCAGCAGGGTTTTGATGCGATTTTGGTGTCAAATCCTAGCAAATATGGTGTTTCTTGAAGGCTTGTGGGTACGTACACTTGAGGACACCTATCCTTGGTGTTTTGGCCATCCAAGAACAGCCACTTCTTCAACAAAACGAGATTTCCAGCAGCTCTAATGTCGGTTCTTCAAATCACCCATAAAGGTAGTTTGTTGATGTTGTTTTGGTTGTTTTAGATTGTTGATAACTAGTTTATTCACATACATATGATCCTATGTCTTTGGGTTTGTTGAAATTAAGTTATGAACATCAATTTTCAGATTACAAATGGTGTTTGTTAAATGTTTATCCGCTGCGTTTTTCTTGTTTAAATGGTTAAACAACATTGTTTTGGTACAACAAACCCAACACCTTTTGCACTCATAAAATATTGATGGAAGAATACTTCAAATCCGTCATTCAACCTCAAAGACGTTTGAACCCGAGCATGCAAGAGGTGGTGAAGAAAGAAGTAATCAAACTGCTAGATGCCGGTTTGATTTACCCTATTTCTGATTTGCATTGGGTCAGTGCCGTCCAAGTTGTTCCAAAGAAAGGAGGAATGACTGTTGTAACTAACGAGAAGAATGAGCTTATTCCCACTCGTACGGTTACAGGATGGAGAGTTTGCATAGATTATCGCAAACTCAATGACGCCACAAGGAAAGATCACTTCCCTCTTCCTTTCATCGACCAAATGCTTGAGAGATTGTTTGGAAAAATGTTCTATTGTTTCCTGGATGCTTTCTCAGGTTATTTTCAAATTCCTATTACTCCCGAAGATCAAGAAAAGACAACATTCACTTGTCCATATGGCACATTTGCTTATCGGCGAATGCCCTTTGGCTTGTGTAATGCTCCTGCTACATTTCAAAGATGCATGGTAGCAATTTTTCATGACATGATTGAACACTCAATGGAGGTTTTCATGGATGATTTCTCCATCTTTGGAAACTCATATGAGCAATGTCTTGAAAACCTGGAAAAGATGCTGGTTAGATGTGAAGACTCCAACCTTGTTTTAAATTGGGAAAAGTGCCACTTCATGGTTACGGAAGGAATAGTGTTAGGACACAAAATCTCTCGAGCGGGGCTTGAAGTCGATCAAGCCAAAGTCGACACTATTTCTAAACTTTCGCATCCCATAACCGTGAAAGACATAAAAAGTTTCCTAGGACATGCAGGATTCTACCGTCGTTTCATTAGAAATTTTTCAAAAATCGCTCGACCAATGACTCAACTTCTAGAGAAAGACGCGAAATTTGTATTTTCTGATGAATGCATTAGTGCATTCAAATTGCTTAAGGAGAGATTGGTAACTGCTCCAATCATGGTTTCCCCAGATTGGACGCTACCATTTGAACTCATGTGCGATGCAAGCGATTTCGCGGTGGGAGCTGTATTAGGACAGAGGAAAGACAAGCAATTTCACCCGATTCATTATGCGAGCAAAACCCTAAAAGACGCACAAGAAAACTACACTACCACCGAAAAAGAACTTCTTGCCGTAGTTTTCGCGTTCGATAAATTCCGCTCGTATCTCATCCTTTCAAAGACAATTGTGTACACCGATCATGCAGCCCTTCGTTATTTGTTCAACAAACAAGATGCAAAGCCGAGATTGATTCGTTGGATTCTTCTGCTTCAAGAATTTGATATTGAATTTCATGATAAGAAAGGAGCGGAAAATCTAGCGGCTGATCATCTCTCGCGTCTTGAGGATTCAAGTCCTTCACAAACTGAGGAAGCTAAAATAACCAAAATTTTCCTCATGAATTCCTTATGCACATTCAATCCTCAATCGATGAACATCCTTGGTTCGCCGATTTTGCGAATTACTTAGCAAGCAGAATCCTTCTCAAAGGAATGACTTATCAGCAAAAGAAGAAGTTCTTTACTGATATCAAACATTACTATTAGGAGGATCCGTATCTATTCAGAATCGGTGCAGACCAACTCATTCGGAGATGCGTATACGGAAGTGAAGCAGAACAAATTCTAAGACACTGTCATGAAGGACCCACAGGAGGACACCATGGAGCAACCTTAACAGCCAAGAAAGTATTCGACTCTGGATTTTACTGGCCCACGATCTTCAAAGATGCTCATAACATGGTACGCACCTGTGATGCATGTCAAAGAGCAACCAATATCTCAACACGGGATGAGATGCCTCAGAAACCAGTTCAAGTATGCGAGATATTTGATATATGGGGTATTGATTTCATGGGGCCATTCCCGGTGTCATTTGGCAATCGTTACATCTTGGTAGCAGTTGATTACGTCTCAAAATGGGCTGAAGCTCAAGCCCTGCCTACTAATGATGCCAGGAACGTTGTCAAATTCCTTAAGAAACTGTTTTCTTGTTTTGGTACCCCCAAAGCTCTGACTAGTGACCGAGGAACTCATTTCTGTAACAATCAGCTTGAAAGAGCAATGGCACGTTATGGAGTTCACCATCGCTTTACAACTGCTTACCATCCACAAGCGAATGGGCAAGCTGAAGTCACTAACTGAGGTATCAACCGAATTCTTGAGAAAACTGTAGGTCAAAATCACAAGGACTGGTCTATCAAGTTAAATGATGCATTATGGGCTTTTCGAACAGCCTATAAGACTCCCATCGGCACAATACCATTTAAACTAGTTTATGGGAAGTCGTGTCATCTACCTGTAGAACTAGAGCATAAGGCCTTTTGGGCACTTAAAGCAGCAAACATGGACCAAGACCTTGCAGGAAAGAATCGATTCCTACAAATTCAAGAATTGGAGGAATTGAGGGAACAAGCGTACGAGAACGCTAGGGTTTACAAAGAAAAGACAAGGAAATTCCACGACGCTCGATTAAAGAGCACAAAACAATTTCATGTGGGAGAACGTGTCTTACTGTATAACTCTCATTTACGTTTATGTCCCGGAAAACTGAAATCACGTTGGTCTGGACCTTATACGATCAAAAACGTGTTTCTGAATGGTGCCATTGAAATTTACAACGAAGCAGGTTTAAGTTTCAAAGTAAATGGTCCTCGTTTGAAACCGTATAACGATGGACCAACCAAGATCTCTTCGGAGGAATTAAACCTCCACCCCAACGAAAACTAAGTGTGGGGAAGGGTCGTGCCGAAGACCCGAAACTTAAACGCGGCACCTGTACATAAATTTTTCTCACTTTGTAGCAATTTTTAGGACTTCACAAGCACAAGCACGGGGCCGTGCCCCATCAAGCACGCCCCGTGCCTCTGAAAAATTTTTCCACGATCTCCGCTGACGACTCTGGAACTTTGCAGGTCGAATTTAAAACGATTTCTGACAAGCACGGGGTCGTGCCTAGCCAAGCACGCCCCCGTGTTCACTCTTCCCGACCTGTGTATAAATACCACACTTGTTCCATTCTTTCATCACACTCATTCCTACTCAAAAACGTAAAAAAAATGAAAGAATCAAGTCACGGAAGCTCAAACTGGAATCCTGCGAAGAAACCGCGTTCCGAAACGCGAGAGCCGACGAGTCAAGAGTATTTCTTCAAAATCCATGAACTGATCAAGCAATTGACAGAAATGAACCTCGTTGCTTCCCAACGCTTAGCTGAACTAATCCAAAAAGTTCAGCAATGAGCGAGGAAATCATTTCCATTAACCAGCAGCTCGCAAAATTGAGCAACCGCACTTCTCACTATCCCATGTCAAACCTTCCACACGAAATGTGTGGAGGTTTCTTTTAGAAACATTCCGTGATGTGTTAAGTGCGCTGTTGCGCGTTAAAGAGTCTGGTTTTGCTGTTTCAGATTCTCGGCTTTTAACGTATCGTGTAACTATAGGATTCTAGGGAATGTAATTTTCAATTTGGCTTGTGTTATTTAACTATAGGACTATTTTCGTATCTTTTCTGATGATTTGGAAGTGATAAAACTTAACCGGGAAAATTACACAACGCGCGAAACTGGAAAACGAAACAACAAAAGACTGAAACCGAACTTTGTGCATGAACACGGCCCCGTGTTCAAAGGGGCACGCCCCCGTGTTCGACAAGAATTGGCACCACCTGCCAATTTTCAGCCTTTTGTCCTTTACCATTCAATGTTGCATGATAAAAACCGAGCTAATGTGCCTGCAAAGTCGTATCCACTTTCAATTCTCTCTTCTTTTCCATTTTTCTTTTATTTGTTCAAGTGTTCTTGCAAGAGTATTTGGCCAAGAGGTTAGCATACTAATTCCTTTAATTATGAAAGTCATTTACGTGTAGTTAGGTGATTAGGTCTCTAAACAACCGTAATCCTAGCAAATATGTGTAAACACTTGTTCTTAAACGTATTATGGAATGATGAATGCTTTTAACCTAATTGTTCATGTTTATTCTTGTAGTAGATTAGTGTTAATTAGTGTGTTTAGTTAGATATTAGTATGTTTAGTTGGTCAGTTAGTTGTTTTCTTTTATTATTAATAAGACTATCTTCATAACTCGTGGTGAAACCTTTGTTAATCATGTTCAAGTTACAATAATTCTCAAGTGTTGTAAAACAATATATATTTTTAGTATTGAATTATTAACAAATGATTAAAATGTTCAACGTATAATCTTTGATTTTTGAAGCAAGAAAATGTTAAACCCATGCTTAATCAACGATTTACAAACAAAACCACGATTGCTCGAGTCAATATTTCATGCCCTAACATGTTAACCGCACCCCCACGTTGTATAAAGCGCACCCCCATGTTCAAATTTTTTTTTCTTGGATGATAAATTCTTAACTGTTTTTGAACATGAATTGAATCATTATGGTGTTATGTCTTGAAAAACATATGATTTTCACTAACATCATGAGACTGCTTAAGAAAGTTGTTTTGTATAGATTAATTTATTTTTAAATTTCAGGATCATGGAGCATCCCTACTTACATTTTGGAGGGAGCCGCGAGAGATGGTGTCATGATAGACTTCAAAGATTGCTACAAAGGGTCGAAAGATCCCACTTACAAGCAGATGAAGAAACACTAGCGGCAGTCGGACAACTAGAAAGATATAATAATTTATTAAGTGTCCAGTGGAAACGTTTATTTTCAAAAAATGGACCTTCCGTTTATGAACTGACTATTGAATTTTTAGCAACTTTTAAATTTAGCATGAAAGACTCTGATCCTTGGGATGAAAATGCAGTTTCATTCAGACTAGCTGGGAATTGGCATAAGACATCCATTGCCTTGTTCGCTGTCTATCTTGGAATATACAGGGAACAAGAAATGGAGGAGGAGGCTATATATGGAGTGCCGGCGTATCATACCTTCCCGGACGAGGAAAGTAGAGACGCGGAAAGTGGTGCAATAAGGAAAGCATTTGGGGAGCGGATTGGAACCGGAGGGTTCAACTCGAGCAAAACAAAAAGCAGTCAGATACGAGACCCGCTGCTGCGATACATTCATCGGTTACTCAGCCATTCCATAACAGCTCGTGGTCAAAGCGAGGGAGTTGTTAATTTGAGGGACTTGTTTATTTTATATTGTATGGTTAATCAGTTGCCATGTAATATTGGGTATTTGTTTTGTAATCTTTTTTGCCAGGAACGCGATTGCAGGTGCTCCAACACCTATGTTTGGAGGAAGCTGGATTTTGAACTTGTATAAAAGCTATGGTTATAACACTGAAGGAACTGAAGGAGTGATGTTCGAACTATTAGACTTGAGCATTTGTACAAGTATGTACATGGTGACAAGCTTACCAAATGGGCAGCCGAGATTCATGGATAAGAAGGGACAAATCTGGATCCGGCGGATCCCGAAGAAATTATCATGGATCTCGACATACCGATACAGCCGGAAGGAGCCGGAGCTGGATCTTCAAGTTCACGAACAAGGGAATTTCCAACCATGCTAGACCTTTATGAGTCAATCCAAACCACCAAAACCCATGCAAGGCGATCATTTGAATATGCCCAACGAGCCTTCAACCGAGTCGAAAATCTGAATTCCCGAGTTGATGACTTGAGCAGAGATGTCACTTACATAAGAAACCGAATGTACCACGAGTGGGGGGATATCCCACCACAAATCCCTTGAAAACCATATCATTTTCGGGGCCCCGTCACAGTTGTTTTGTGCCAATCTATCTTTTAATTTATGTCGTTTAGTTTTTATTTTGTGTGCTTAGGATTTTAATGCTTTCAATAAATTGGTGACATTTCAGGTGATACCGAGGATTCTAACAACGCGAGGGCAACCAAACACAAGTGAAAAATTAATCATTTTTAGGGAAGTTATTTTGTTACCCTTTCTCGATCATGAATAATTTAATCACATTGAGTACAATGTGAATTTTAAGTGTGGGGATGAGAGTAATGCATTTGACTTTGCTAAAGAGGTCCAAATTAAAATTTTTAAGAAAAGATCACTTACCAAGTAATGTTTGTGACAAGAAACCAAAAATTTAATATAATTTTTGATAAACCAAATTATAAATATACGTTTTCGGGAAATAAAGAAGTAAATCTATGACGTCCAAATAAAAATTGAAAATGTTTTTTTTTGTGATATCCTTAAAAGCAATAATCTAGTAAAATATTTAATCATGTAAAATGAAACACTTTTACCCAATTCCATCCGTATGTGAGTTTATTTTTGAGCCTTAAACAAGCTTTTGCAAGTTGCAATTCTACTTTCATTCTGGATTTAAATGAGGGTGCCATATGATACGTGTGATTAGAACTTGCTTTGGGTATACATTTCAAGACCTTAATTAGTATTTGTTGCATAAAAATGATTTAGGCACTAGGAAACCTTAACCATTCAAGCCCCAACCATTGTCTTTAATTTTCCTTACCCGAACGTCAACCCAAGTTAGCCCCGTTGAGCTTAAACGTTTTTATCTTTCAAACACCCGAGTCACCAAGTCACTTAACCAAAAAGCCTTCAACAAAACCCATTTTCGTTAAAGACACGTTTTTGGCTTTAAAAAAAAAAAAAATTGGTCTTCTACCGGCAGACCTTAAAGAACTAGAATGCATTCTTTTGATTTCAATTTGCTTTGTTGCCTTCATCATGCAAAACCGGGACTTCCCCCGGAAATCCGCGAATAAATTTTCAATCTCACGTTTGATGCAAGAAAGAAATGGCGAAAAAAGGAACAAGTTCCGCCATTTTGTGGGATTTCAAAAGGTGCTATAAAGAGACGGGCGAAAAGATATGAAAGATGCCCGAATTGTGGAAATTGGTCCCATAATGGAAAATGCAAAAAGAATCAAACTGAATCTCAATACGAATACACAGAATTAATCCGATTGGGTGCTATTAGGCTTCAAGCCGAACGATCCTTGAGAAAGGAAAGTTTTGTGTATCTTCGGGTAAAAGATGAAGTACGATTCTTGAAAGCAAAATACGGTCTTGACAATCTGACCTTAAACGAGTCCTCAAGCTAGCATATCCCTTCTAGCTTGAAGAATTGTATATGGAACCTTTATTGCTTTCCTTGTAGTTTATGTTAGAAAAATAAGCCAAGACCGTCGTCTTTAGCAATTAGCCACTCTTTCCAAATATTCCATACCCGAGCCCGAGCCAATTAACAGCCCATCAAAGACCTAATGATTTATGCAAATAAATATCTATGTAGGTGGAGATTTGATCCCTTAACAAGCATATGATTTCACACGTATTCATACTAGGCAATTGAGTGTATTAGTCATACCTAATCTTGATTATGACTCCATATATTTAGCCGAGTGTGAGTGCATCTTGTGAGAAGTGTGGATTTTTACATGATAATAATCTTTACTAACCAACCTATTGCTTGCTAGGATATCATTTTACATGTGCTTAGAATATTTATATTTGGATGAAAATAGTATTTACTTGCATACTTCTCGAAAGACATGTTTATAATTTGATTTTTTTGTTTTTTGGTGGAATTATCATTTTAAGTGATTTTTGCTTGAGGACAAGCAAAGTTCAAGTGTGGGGATGTTTGATGTGCTCCAAATTATACATAAAAATCCTATCAAAAGCACATCAATTATTCCTTAATATCTTCCTTAAAATGATGAAAATGTACTTAAAAGTGTTAAATTGTATTTTTCAGGTGTTTAAAAGGGCAAGATGGACAAAAGGAGCATATTTAACAAGAAATTGAAGCAATCCGAGCTTTGGACTCCAAGCATGGGGCCGTGCTCATTAAGCACGCCCCCATGCCTTGCCAGAAACACACCCCCGTGCTAAATTAACACACCCCCGTGCTTGGACATCTGACAGGACAAAAAGTACTGTCCCCTAAAAGTAGACACGGGGCCGTGCCCCATAAGGCACGGGGTCGTGCCCCACCTCCAACACGCGGCCGTGCCCCATTTAGCACGGGGTCGTGCCCGACACAACCTGCACGTACGAGCCGACCAACTTTCGTAAGCATTGTACTAGCACGGGGCCGTGCCTTTTAGGCACGGGGCCGTGCTTAAACACTCCGGAAAGCCTATAAATAGAAGCCTAAGCTCACCATTTTTGGCAAGCTTTGGTAGGAGAGTTACTATGCTGAATTCTCTCGGGAATCAAGACTTCAAGATCATTCGGAGGCTCGGGAGGTGCAAACAACACTTGGAAGAAGCTTGGGATCACCTAAACATCATCCATTGTGGATTATCGGTTTGATTGTTCCATTTCACCGATGATTACTTATCCATCTTCTTTGTTATCCGTTGTTATGTTAAAGCTCATCATGAGCTAAACTCTATTTATCATCCTAATAGGATGAAACTTATGTAATTTGTGATAAACTAATGGTGTGATAAGTATTATGTTAATGTTATGGTGGTCTTGGGAAAACTATTGATGGGTAGCATCTACATTTGAACGGGAAGTTATAACATTATGGTTTGTGATTGTGATTGTCATACAAGGTTGAAAACCGTATGATTAACTTTCATTCGCGAAACCGGTCTTCATAATAAATCCATGGCTAATGAACTTGAAATGGTTATTAGAAATCATATCACTTTAACTTTCTGATCATTTGCGGGTTCCCTTTTATTAGTTCGGAAACTTCAGTAATTGTTACGGTTTTCTAAAATTAATGGTATGTTAGGAAGAAACCTGATCAACTCTCTTTTTAACATTAAATTATGTTTTCAGAAATCGTATGTCAAATAGGACACAAGAGATTCACCTACATTACTAGGGCTTTGATCTGAGCAGTAAAATCAGCCTGACAGGATTAAGTCACTACGGCAGCAGGATAGTCGAGAAATCACGCCGGCTCATCTTTATAAACATTAACATAATCACATCACATCACCAATTCATCACAATCACATAAGTGGATTCTAATTAGGATGATAACTTTCATTCCCTGATTTGAAAACCAAACGCTTCAATTCTTAATTTACTTTCTTTTTATTACTGTTTACTTTTAAACCCTAAAAATCTTTCCAACACAAAATATCACTTTCTTTAACAAAAACCAAATATGATAGTCAAACATCAAGTTTGTTGAGTAGGTTAGGTGTGTCCAGGGATTGATACTCGGTTCTTACCAACGCCATATTACCACACGACAGGTACACTGCCTTTTGTGTGTGTGGTTTAGTATTAGTAACAACCAATTAAAACCGAATCTGTGCAATAAATCTTTATCAACTATATATACTATCCGCAGACCATCAGAACGATAGATCTAGATCATTTTGTATAGGCTTAGAACTTGATCAATAATTGTAATGAATATTTGAAATTCATTATTATGATGTATGCATTATGTATATAGGTTAACCCATATATATGTGTTGATTTGTATGTATGATTGCAGGATCAAACATTAGACTTAGTCAATTTCTGAAATTGATTAAGTGTAAGAAACATCTACGGATGAACAAATTTGTTCTTTCGTAGATATGAAATGCATCCGAGGAATTCCTACTGAAGAACACCAATGCAGACAAGTCTGAAGAGATCAAAGATCCATGGATGAACAACAATACAACGAAGATTTCTAGTTAAGACTCATGCGGAAAGCACACTCCTGCGGAAGACAACTTTGCTGCGGAAGACCAAACACTTGTATTTAAAATATACAAGTAACCCAAGTCAACAAGTCAATCACAAATTCCAAGAGATTCGTTCTTTCCTTAATAGAAACACACGTATCTATAAATATGAGTCCTAGGTTTCATATCAAACCACGAGCAATAGATTACAACACAAGCAATATTCTGTAACCTAACAACCATTACATCAATTCACACAATCAAACACAAAATCCTAGCAGTCATCACATTAATACATCATAAACCTCAACACGTTCGAAGCAATTATTGTTTATATCATTCATTATTTATTTCATCTGTAATCATTAACAAGTTTTAATGAAATACTTTTGAATCAAATCTTGTTCCTTTATTTATTGTGTTGATATCATTGAGTTGTTTGTCGTAAATATTCATTGGGTTTGATTTTCAATAATTAAACACTTAAACAACAATCAATGATCATTCCGCAATCATTAACTCGATTCCAATCTAACATTGATAATTCTTGATTGCGATCCTTGGATTCACAGGTGGTTTTAGAGCCAAGTGCTCATTGATTTAGATCGATTGATCTAATCGGTGTTAGAATTGTTTAATTGATTGCTTATTTCATTAGATTTATCAGTTTTCAATTAGATCTATTGTTATTAAGCAAAGTTGTTTTTGTGTGAATCAATTTTTAAAACAATAAAATAGTGATTTATCTTTCAGCGGGTACCGTTTCATTTCTCGGTTAACTTAGATCTATATTCACATTAACTAAATCATAGATCTGCGTTATTGATTGATGTTCATCAATTGTTCGAATCAATTGAACAAATATATTAACAAAATCCTTGATTTAATATTAATTATCATTAAAATGATTGACTGATTTGTGACCTTAATCACTTAATTATACATTAATTAAGTTTTGTCATTAATTAGTTCATTACTCAAAAGAAACTATGTTTTAGTTGAACTCTAATACTTTAACTAAAATGAGTAACTTTGTCGGTGGATCATCATACCAACCTCCAAAGTTGGAAACAAAAGCGGATTTTAAATTCTGGAAAATCAAGTTCAGGAATCATGTGAATTACACTGATTCTGACTTATGGGTACTAATAACTGAGGGTCCTTATAATTCACCCACTCTTGGGGCGGATTATAATGACAATAATCAACCCATAAGTACAAAAAATCTGTCACCTGATGATGTTAAAAAGGTTAAAGTCGATATTAGAGCATGCAGTCTGCTTAGTATGGCTTTACCTGAAGAAATATTAATCAGGTGTGAGAATTATAAAACAGCAAATTGCTTGTGAAAGATACTTCATACACTCTGTGAAGGGAGTGATGAAATCAGAAGCATTAAGAAGGATACTCTTCGCTCACAATATGAAACATTTTAGCATATTTAGGGTGAATCAATTCCTCAGCAACTCCATAGGTTCATGCAATTAGTAACCGAGGTGAACATCATGGAGTTAAAGTATACAAATGAGGAACTAAACAAAAAGATGCTCCATACTTTGCCTGAAAGTTGGAAGCAAACTGTGTCCATGTTCTCAAGAACACCATTGATCTCAAAGCAACTGGTTTAGATACATTGGTAGCTAAAGTTGAAGCTCTTGAAATGGATGAAAAGTCAAGAAACAAGAGTGTGAGAACACAAGTCACACCTTATCATTTCAAAGAAACTAAAAGTGCTGGAAGTGCTTTTATTTCTAACAATGATAGTGACAACTCTTGTACTTTGAGTGAAGATGAAGAAGAAGTGAGTGTTTATGCTTCAAAGCCTTCTAAGAAATCTTCTCAAAGTAAATTAGGATAAGAAAAGAGAAGATCTGACGAAAGAAAATACAGATCTTCATCATCAGCAAAGTCTTCATCTAACAACAATCAAGTAGAGCCCATCACTGTGATTCTGGACTCTGAAGAACAAAAAGCAGACTTTGCAGCTTTCAGTTCAAACTTTCAAGCTTACCTGGGAAGCACTTTAACGCCTGCCAACATCTATCAACAAGATTTGGAAGAACTACATCCAGATGTGGTAGAAGAGATGGATCTTCAATGGCAAATGGCTATGATTGCTTATAGAGCCAAACAGTACCTGAGAATAAACAAAAATTTGGTTGCATCAAGTAAAACATCAAAGATTGGTGTTGATAAGTCAAAAGTAAGATGCTTCAAATGCAATCTCTATGGGCACTTCTCTAGAGAACGTAATCAACAATCAAGTACTGACATGAGAGAACATCAGCAACATCAGTCTCATCAGCAGCACACTCATCAACTAGCAACATCTAAAAGATCTTTCAGACAACCATATCTAACCAACCCATCCCCACCAGCCACAAATGCATCAACAGGGCCAAGTAACCTAAAGAAACTGGGCTGATCATTCTTCAAGATGGAACGTGTGACTGGAGCATGTATGAGAAGGAAGTCTTGGAAGAGAATCAAGCTTTGATGGCACACATGGAGAACAAAGTTCCACCAATGGCTAGAGAGGTAAGAGATAGATTTTGTTCATCAGTATGTGTTGAGGAAGTTGAAAGATAGAGTCCATGCTCAACAACTGGCTGATAAAGTAAAAGAAACAATTATTTTAAATGAATCCCATGTAAGAGAACATAAATTATATCAAATCAAGTTTAACTCTTTACAAAAAGATTTAGGTAAACTTGTTTTAGAAAATTATAGTTTAAAAGCCCAAGTTGAGCATCTGACCACTTCCTTAACAAAATCTATGGCTGATCATGCATCAACTGAAGTGAAACTTCAGAAGTTTCAACTTTCATCGCAGCAATATGAGAAATTATTAATTTCTTATATTGAATCAAAAAACAGGTATGGGTTGGGATATAATGCTGTAGCACCCCCTCTGAATGATAACTATACATCTTTACCTGAAACAATGACAAGCAGCTTATCAAAACATTTTATGCCATGCACCAAGTTGGAATCAAAATGTAATGAACAAGTTAATAACAATGAATCTGAGGTGAGTGAAACTGAGTCTTCTAAATCAGATAAAGTCAAGCTAAATGACTCAGAATTTGACTTTGATGAATGTGATGATTTGGATGATTCTGATGAACAAAATGATGAATGTACGGATGAATTGAACATTGGTAAGAATGTGTCATTTGAAGCAATCATTCCTAAAGTCATTGAAGAAACCAAGCTGTCATATCCTCCTAAGCAAAGAAACATGTTGAAGACTATTTGCAAGAGAATAGCTCAGTTAAATGAAGGTCTTCAAGAACTTCATCAGCAACAAAAACCATTAACTGTAAGCATTGAGAAGTTTGCATCTACTAAGGAAGTGCACACATCCTCCGTAGAAAAAGGAAAGAAGAAACCATCAGTAGAAAAACTTCGAAAGAAGAAGCAGTCTTCAGTAGAAGATCTGCTCAAAGCCAAATCAAAATTAGTAGAAGATCTACGGAAGGCAAAAATAACAATCAATAAGAAATCAAACCAACAAATGGTGAATCCTAAACACCAAAAATCAGGAGATGCTAAACAAGAATCCTTTGACATCATGCCAGGAAAGGGAAAGAATTCATCAATTGTTAAGTTTGAAAAAGAATTGAAGACATAAAGAGATCAGAAGAAAGTGGTTGACTCTGAAAAAGATTCAGAGGAAAAGTATTGCAAATGGTGTGATATGAAGAATCACAACATTGAAGACTGCTACTTCAGCAGTTATTGCTCTATTTGCAACATGGACAATCACATGACTTCTGACTGCTACTTCAACAAACATTGTGCAATTTGTAAAAAAAATAACCATTCCACACAGGAATGTTATTTCAACAAGAAAAACAAGACAAAGAGCACAAAGAAGCATCAATCCGAGCAAGATGAATCAGACTCTCAATCTAGTAAAAGTCAAGAAGATACAAAAGCAAAAAGGAAGCAGCTAAAGCATCAGTTGCTAAAACAAAAGAAGAAAACATCTGTTGATGATAAACCTCTGAAGAAGGAGAAATCACATAAGCAACTTAAAACACCTCACAAGAAGGTAGATCGGACAGATAAGAATGTAAATGATGATGAATTCTTTGATCATTTTGAAAAAGGTACACATATATCACAGTCAAAATCAAAGGATAGTGAAACTTTCAGTCCTCAAGGGTCATCATCAAAATCAAAGCAACAGATAACAAAGGAAAAGGTGAATGAAGAAGGGATTAAGAATCAAAAACAAAACTCCACAAGCTCATCCTCAACAGAATCATCCTCACATCAACCAACACATAATGAATCAATTGAATCTAAAATTAATACTGAAACATCAAAACTCATTCATGAGGAAGTTACAATTTTATGCATTGTTAGAAAACCCAAGATCATTAAGACTTGGGTTCCTAGTTCTAATTGATTTCTTTTGTGTATAGGAACAATCATGGAGAGCTGACAATAAGTGGTATGTTGACAGTGGTTGTTCCAGACATATGACAGGAAACTGTTCTCTTCTCCATGACTTCAAACATAAAAATGCTTCTTATGTGGCATTTGGTGGGGATAAGAAGGGAGGTAAAATTGTTGGTGAAGGAATGGTAACTAATGGTGTGCTCAAATTTAACAAAGTAAACTATTGTGAAAATTTACAATATAATTTACTGAGTGTGTCTCAAATTTGTGATCAAAATTATACCACATTATTTGATAACTCTAATTGTTACACTCTTAAGCCAGGTTTTTCAGTTCCAGAAGATTGGATCCTTCTTAAAACATCAAGAAAAGGAAACAGATATGTTTTGGATATGAACAACACAACACTCATAAGCAGTGAAACATGCCTGCTATCTAAGTCATCAGAACATGAATCTCAGTTATGGCATATAAGGCTTGTTCACTCCAACATGAAGAACATGAACAAATTGGTGAAAAATGACCTAGTCATTGGCCTGCCAAAGAAAGAATTTTATTATTCAAACAATTACCCTTCATGTTACAAAGGAAAACAACATAGAATGTCACATAAATCCAAAATTACCAATACAAACACTACACCACTCAAATTGATTCACATGGATCTGTTTGGTCCAACCAATGTGATGAGCATTGGAAAAAGGAAATATTGTTTAGTGGTTGTGGATGATTTCACTAGATTCACATGGGTCTTTTTCTTAAAACAAAAGAGTGAAACATCTAAAACATTAACGGAGTTTGTCACTAAGATTGAAAATCAACTTGATTTAAAAATTAAAGTTTTCAGGAGTGACAATGGGACTGAGTTTGTTAATGCTGTCTTAGACTCTTTTAGCAGGAATAAAGGCATTGCAAGGCAATTCAGTGCACCAAAAACTCCACAACAAAATGGAGTTGCTGAAAGAAGAAATAAAACTCTCATTGAAGCAGCAAGGACATGCTAGCTCATTCACAATTGCCTATCACCTTTTGGGTTGAAGCAGTGAACACGGCATGCAATGTTCAACACAGGACATTAATTGTCAAAGAACATAATAAAACACTTTGTGAGATTTTATTCAAAAGAAAACCTTACATAGGCTATCTTAGAGCTTTTGGGTGTCATGTATCTGTTTTAAACACCAAAGAATAATTGGGAAAGTTTTCAGAAAAAGCCTATGATGGTTTGTTTGTTGGATACTCTTCAACATCTAAATCATCTAGGATTTATATTCCACAACAAAACATTATGGAAGAAACTCCTAACGTATCATTTGATGAATCCTTATTTCCTAAATCTGTGAAACGATCATCTTGGTTGTTTGATATAGATGCACTCAAAGACTCATTTAACTCTGGTTATATGAATAATGCAGTTCTGCAGTACATGCTATCCATTTGTTACATCAAACATGAATGAAGTGTCATTATCTGCTGATCCTCCAAGAATACAAACTTCAAGTACCATCGAACAAGGAACTACAAATAATCTACATACTACAGTTGATGCAGCACAAGACCAGACCACTGAATCTACCTTCTTAGATGAAAACACTTCATCAGCAGTTGCTACTTCTGCCTCCGCAGATGAGTGACCTACATCCGGAGATGTGAATATTACATCAGCAGATATTCAAAACATTGGAGATACTCAACAAATCCCATCCGTAGATGTTCCTGTAACTCCTACGGAAGCACAAAATCCATCTGTAGAAGTTCCTAGTGAAGGCATTCATAATGCAGCTATTGTACCAATTCATGAGGAAAATCATCCACCTTCCAATGATCAACATGATGATCAATTTGACTACTTCATAAATTCATCATCTTAGCTGAATCCATTTGCATCACTAAATTTAACTAACTTGGAATCATCTATTCCAGTTCAGTCTATTCTAACAAATGAATTCATAAGACACATCCAATTGACAACATCATTGGTGATCTTAATGAAAGAACCACAAGAAGCCAAGGGGGAGCTGCAAACATCTGTCTCTTCTCTTGTTTTTTTTCACAAGTGGTTCCTCCAAATATCACAGCAGCACTAAAAAATAATAGCTGGATTGAAGCTATGCAGGAAGAGCTTCAACAATTCAGAAAGCAGAAAGTCTGGAATCTAGTTGATCTACCTGAAGGTCAACATCCTATTGGCACATGGTGGCTTTTCATAAATAAACTAGATGATAGAGGTATAATTGTGAGAAAGAAAGCAAGGCTAATTGCACAGCGATATACTCAAGACGAAGGGATAGACTATGATGAAGTGTTTGCACCATTTACAAGAATTGAAGCCAATAGAGTATTCCTAGCCTATGCATCATATAAGAAGTTCACCGTCTATCTAATGGATGTCAAATGTGCTTTCTTACACGGAAAACTGATGAAGAAGTCTATGTAGCTCAACCTCTTGGTTTTGAAGATCCTGATTATTCTCACAAGGTATACAAGCTTGATAAAGCTTTGTATGGTCTTCATCAAGCACCAAGAAAGTGGTATGAAACATTATCATCTTTCTTCCTCAAGCATGGATATAAAAGGGGAACTATTGATCAGACTCTCTTTCTTAAACAAGAACATTAAGATCTCTTAGTTGATGACATTATATTTGGATCAACTAACAAGAGATTATGTGTAAGATTTGAAGAGTTGATGAAATCTGAGATTCAGATGAGTTTAATGGGTGAATTAACATTCTTCCTTGGTCTACAAGTTCATCAGAAAACAAATGGCATTTTCATCAATCAAGAGAAGTATATACATCACATATTGAAGAAGTACAATCTTGCTAATACATCTTCATGCAAAACACCTGCCTCAACAATTAATAAAAATTGTACCTGATCCTATAGGAAAATCTGTTGATCAAAGATTGTATAGATCAATGATAGGATCACTTATGTATTTAACTGCCAGCAGACCTGACATTATGTTTGTTGTGTGTGTTTGTGCTAGGTACCAATCAGATTTAAAAGAGTCTCATCTGAATGTTGTGAAGAGAATTTTCAGATATCTCAAAGGAAACCAGCCCTTGGACTTTGGTATCCAAAGGATGGTGACTTCACTCTCTACTCATATTCAGATAGTTACTTTGGAGGTTGCAACAACAACAGAAAATTCACAACTGGTGGATGTCAATTCATAGGACCAAGACTTGTTTCATGGCAGTGCAAAAAGCAGATGAATGTATCTGTATCCATAGCTGAGGCTGAGTGCATAGCTGCTTCAGCAGGTTGCTCTCAAGTCCTTTGGCTGCAAAACCAATTGCTTGATTATGGTTACAATTTCCTTCAAACTTCAATTTATATTGACAATTCAGCTGCTATGTTTATCACTGCTAATCCAGTGAAACATAGTAAAACAAAGCATATTGAAATTAGATACCATTTTCTGAGAGATTGCTCAGAAAAAGGTTTGATCAAGTTAGTCAAAGTGGATACGACAAATCAGTTTGCTAATTTATTCACTAAAGCCTTTTATTCAATTAGACTTAATTTTCTAATTGAGTCTTTAGGCATGATTAACTTAGATTAATCATCATTATCAAAGAAAAACATGTGTCTGTCCTTGTGAATAGTAATAATAAAAAATTAAAAAAATATTGTCTTTCTTAGTGTGTCTTTTGATTCAGCATGACATATGTATGGGAAATGATAGTACACTATGCCTTTGCTTGCTTCCTAAGTTCTTAAATATCATTAAAATCTGATCAAAGTTTCTTGATATGTGAGTAGGTTCATCTTGAGTGGAAACTACACTAAGAGCATGCCTAACATAATGCAAAGTGATTGTTTGTGCGAAACTTCATTTTGAGGATACAACAAGTGAGTCTTATTCTGATGTGATCAATCACTCATATAAGCACTCTATGTACCAACACTTTATAATATCTATCTTTGCAAATCATAATCTCTCTATTTTTGGTAAACAAAGACCTGGGTGCATGATCACCATGGTATACATTTGTAACCAACTAGTGAAAAGATCATGATCCTCATCATCCATCTGTTTTGTGTAAACAAAGACCTTGGTTAAAGGCACCTCTGTTTTACGGAAGTAAAGACCTGGTGACCTGATGATGATCATATCTTAGCTCTCAAAAGAATCCTATGTGATCAACTGTATATTAAATTCAGAGCTATTACATCAATGCATTAATGAGATGTCAAACACATCTCAAGATAGAACTTATAACTTAAAGTACATAGTTTGTAAGTGTGAAAAAGTGATGATTTGACTCACAAAGGGAGGACAAACTCTAAGTGATTTGAATGTGGAGCCCATAACAGTTTCTCACTAATAAACTTGAAAACAAGATAAATAGCATGCCTAGTTGATACAATTATCTTGTTTGAATTTAAGTGGACAAACATACTTGCACTCAGCACTAGAATCAGGTATCATTTCATCAAACAAATTAAACAGGAAGATGCTTAGTGTTATGGTATGATCCCACTCTATGTTTATATATGCTTGTACATAGTACTCAATTCAATTTTATTTATTTTAATTTATTTCTTCTTGGTATGTTTGGACAAACATGTGTATTTCATGATATTCTTCTTATATATTTATGATAAATGCCTTCATTCATCATTGATCAAAAATTTAGGGGGAGTAGATTCATGAAAACAATTTAACAACAAAATTGTCAAATGAATTGTCAATATAAAGGAATTGGAACCTGAGCACTAACTTGGCTTTTAAATTTATAAATCTTCTTATGCACAAATTGTCATCAAAACAAAGTCAACAAGGTCCAATAGTAATAAATGGTTCTATCAGTTAAAGAAACCATACAATCATACAATCAAAGAAGTTTCAAACTTTACATCTCAGCATCAGCAGAAGCTACAGTGCAGAATCTACAGTGCGAAACTTGATCAAGTAAAATATGACTATCCGTAGATTGGTAACCTACGGATGAGTTAATATTTTACAAGTATAATCTATTTCCATAGATTGGTAACCTATGGAAAATCTACTTATTCTTTTATTGAATTTCAAATTTCAGTTGTTAAGTTAGGCATCCGCAGATGTCCTACGGAAGAACTGAAATCTACGGAATAAATAAATTCCACATAAGAGTAATAAGGAAAGTGGGACCCACTTCATTAAATAAATAAATAAATGTGTACAAGGGAGTATAAATGATGTTTTGACCTGGAATTCATTATTCACTTTGCAGAACCTTTTTGACCCAGAATTCCGTTAGTCAAAACCTCATCCCTCTTTCATCTGATTTCAAAATTACTCAAATCTTAAACATCAAATAAAGCTTAAACCTAATTTCAAGTCTTAATTTCAAGGTAAATCATATCATAAATATCAGTAATGAACTGATTGATTCATCATTTTCGTTTAACCTCTTCGTATTCTTAAATATGACGATTTAGTTCTAACATAATCTTCTTCATTCTTATGAAGAGATGACTAATCGATTTGCAATGGAGCACAATTTGTGTGCATTCTTAAATCCTGACGACCCTGTGTCGGAAGGATACCGGAACATCATAAGATACTTACGACGATCCATGCTCTTCTATGCTTTAACAGCAGAGCTTGTGATTCATCAAGATCATATAGTCGATATCTGGAATTCAACACAAATTGAGGAAGATGGAGAATCTGAAGTGATTGTGGCTGATGTTAAGAATGAAAGATTAAGGATAGATGAGCAGACCATCAGAAGGGTACTAGAGTTGGGAGAACAAGAAGCTAGTCGCCCTGTTAGGACCGTTTTCGTACGGAGTACTAACGGATTCTACGTGAGACCAGATCAAATAGTGCGGAATCCTATTTGATAGGCGATCCAATCAGTGAGAACGACAACCTGATCGATCTAACGATGAAACAAATGTTAAGAATTGAGTAGAAATCGATCCGGAACGAACTATGAAGTTGGATAGGCTGCTTAGGCCGCTCTGCACGGTTAGGGTTTATGAATATTCGAAGTCTCCCATTTTTCCACGAATTATGTGATATTTATAGGTTTTTAGTTTTATTCGTACGACTGAACCATTAGCATAGTTCAGTCGTGCGACTGACTCTTGCGGTTGATTCATACGCATGACTGAAGTTTCAGTCGTGCGACTGAATCAACCTTATGTCTCAGTCATACGACTGATCCAGTCTCCTGGTTTAGTTGTGTGACTGGTCCATAAGTATGATTCATTCGTGCGTATGGTCCATAAGTATGGACCATTAGCATAAATAACCACCCGACTAAGTTGAACACATTTATCAATCATTATTGACTTAGAACTATGTACAACAACCTCAAACCTATATATGATGTTCATACATATGAATTATACTAAATACAATAATAATATGAAATACTCAAAGACAAATAAACATCAAGATGCATATCATATTTCATTAAGCAGTCACATTACATATGTGTAAGAAATGAAAGACTTTTACATTTAAGAACATAAACTAGGAACATGATGTATCAACACGCCCTGATGTATTCGAGAATGAATACATAGAGAAAGTGTTCAACCTGATTGGGTATGATGGTGATTTTTACAAGGGTGAGAAAAAGAAAGGGAGATTATGCAAGCCATATAGATTCTTATGTCACACTTATCTAAAGTGCATCTCCAATAGGAAGTCTGGGCTTGACAGATTCTCAAGGCACATGTCATCTGGCATTATTGGCATTTTTTAGGGAAGGACATACAACTACTCAAAGTACATTTTTAGTTGTTTGTGTGACAAAATTAGGGTGCAAAAGGCTTACAAGATGTATATCTTTCCAAGGTTCTTACAATTAATCATCAATGCTGATCTACCTGGTATAGCTAGAGATGGTGATGTGTTTGTTCAGGCACATCTAGGAAGATCTCTACTGAATAAGGTCAGTGGAAGGTATGAAGGAGAAGACATGCCTATATTTGCTCATGTAGCTGACCCCAATGCCAACATTCCGCAAGAGCTGATGTGGGATGATCAGCAGGATAGCTCTCATGCTGACACTGAGCAAGCCTCACATTCTCCACAACCTCAATCTCCCCAACCTCAATCTCCAGCCAGTCAAAACACCCAACCAAGTACTCCAATTCACCCTCAATCACCAATTCGACACCAATTACAACTTTTCCAACAACCTCCAACTCCTGAAAACCAATCAACTGAGAGAATTTACACTGGTGAGACTGAGTTAGCCTCACAAGCAAGTATTCTTCAACTGTCTCTAACCAAAACTGAATCCCATGTCCACTCAAATAATACTAAACCTGTCTCTCCAATCACTAATCTTCAGCAACATCAACAACAACATGTAGAGCAGGCAGATTAAGCAGCTGATTCAAGCTCAAGCTCAGTCAGTATAGCCCATGATGAAGTAAATGATGATGAGTTGGCTGCTGAACATCAAGAAGGGGAAGAAGAAGCCAACTATGTTGATGTGATTGCATATCATGAAGATGATCTAAGTGAAGATGGCATCCCTACAAGCAAAAGTTATTTGGTGGCTGAATATAACAAACTTGTTAACAAGTCAAACAAAAGAAAGCAAAAAATTCAAGAGTTGAAGGGACTAATAAAGGAAAAGGAAGATCAGTTGATGAAGCAAGAATAAGAAAAAACATTCAAAAGAACAATGAAGTCATTGATGCTTTGCATGAGCTTGTCAAACAACAAAATGAGACTATTGCACATGAGAAGGCTAAAAGAGAAAAGCATGTGTTGGAGAGCAACAAAGCCAAAAAGACTCTGAAAGAACAATTTGCTCAGCTGAAAAGAAAAGATGCGGAGATTGAAAATCTAAAAAAGAAGATAAATGACATTGAATCAAGTGCTCTTGCAACAAAACAATCAAAAGAATCTGTTGAGACCTCAAAGCAAATCATTCAATACTCAAGAAAGAGGAGATACTTGGAGCCTACAGAGAAAGAAGTGATTGATGTTGAAGAATCACCTAAAATATCATAACTCACATCACCTGAACACACTCCTTCAGTGGATGTTTCCACCTTCAAGCCAATTTCTCATGATGACATTGAAAGTGGCGAAGAATGGAAAGAACTTAATAAAGATGAGTCTTCCAAATATAAAAAACAAGCAAAGGCTGATGACCTACTGACCACGAAAGACATAATTGAAGAAAGGCCAGAATCTTCTATGTTTATGACCCTAATCAACCATGGGTTTCTGTATGACTTGGTAGAGAGGCTGAATATGAATGAGATGAAGAACATGCTGAAGGAATTCAAGCTAGCAAGCTTCATATTCCCAAATTGCAATTATGAAACATTCACAACCTTTCAATCAATTCAGAGAAGAAAGAAGGAGTTAGGTCATTGTGACACAACCAAGCTAAACAAATACAATATGATCTGTTGACTATAAGGTCATAACTACAAAATCCATGAGCTTAAGGGAAGAACTGTTGGTGAGCTAAGGAGGATGATGGAACATGTGATGAAAATAGAGCTAGAAACTGGAGTAGTGTTCAGAAATGAAGCTCCAAACCCATCCTTTGAGCAACAAAGCAAACTCCCTGCTAATCCTGTAACTGTTGAATCTAAAGATCAGCACAAAGGGAAGAAAAAACTTATCAGAGAGCCTCGTGTGGTTATCTCTGGAAAAGTGTGGCCACTGGGAACAATAGTTAGAGAAATCCCTAAACAGAAGTCAACCTTGATAGAGCTTTATGATCATATGACAACTCCCAGTTCTGTGGAAGAAAACAGGATTATGGCCTGGAAATATGATCTAGACTGGGATTGTGCAATCATTAAGAGAACATCTGGAAGAATCTAATACTTCCATGATGTAGAAGCATTATTGAGTCTTCCTGAGAGAGATATTAAATATTTTCAAAGCCTAGTCAACTCTGACTATCCAATCCATCCAAGGGGAAGAGATTTTTCTGTGTCTGTGGGTAGACTAAAGACAATATTCATAGATGATGTGTTCAAGGAGGCTAAGTGGGAAGATGTTGAGAACAAAAAGAGAAATCAAGGAAAGAAAAGAACAACATCCAACTCCTCTACTCTTGTAGATGATAAATTTTTGAAGAGGGTTGGATATAGCAACTGGAATTCAGCAAGTCTAAAAAGCTTTGAAGGAAATCAATATACATATCCCATAACAGAATAGGGATATGTTGAGAAAACAAAAGAGTTGCTGCTACTGAGGAATGCCGAAGGGAAGAAAGCTGATAAGATAAGAATCTTTGACCCAGTGGAGATCAAATTGCTTCACCCAAGCTACACATCATATGTACATGACAAATTCTTCCCAAAGCTAACTGATGAAAGAGCACAGAATGACCTATGTCTATATGTGCATATGATTCAAGTGATTGACAAATTGCATGCAAAGGCATACAAGAGAAGAAGACATGAAGCTGGACTGCTGAAAGGATCTACCTTTGAAGAAGTTTTAGAACTGAGAATCTCAGAAGAAGATGAGCTTGAAATAGTGCACAATCAAAGTGTATTGGAAACACTTACTACTGAAGAACATGTGCTGGGATTGAGCTTTGACTCACTTCAAAGGATATGCAAAATGGAGATCAAGTACAAGTACGATGATCAAAAGGACGCAATATCATACTTCAACAAGAAAATGGTGTCAAGGATGAAGGAGCTCTCAGTGTTAAAGAACTGATCACAAGTGTCTAAGCCTAAGGGAGAGTATTGTTAGATCTAGGAACGATAGATCTAGATCATTTTGTATAGGCTTAGAACTTGATCAATAATTGTAATGAATATTTGTAATTCATTATTATGATGTACGCATTATGTATATAGGTTAACCCATATATATGTGTTGATTTGTATGTATGATTGCAGGATCAAACATTAGACTTAGTCAATTTCTAAAATTGACTAAGTGTATGAAACATCTACGGATGAACAAATTTGTTCTTCCGTAGATATGAAATGCATTCGAACACCAATACAGACAAGTCTGAAGAGATCAAAGATCCATGGATAAACAACAATACAACAAAGATTTCTAGTGAAGACTGCTGTGGAAAGCACACTCCTGCGGAAGACAACTTTGCTACGGAAGACCAAACACTTGTATTTAAATGATACAAGTAACCAAAGTCAACAAGTCAACAAGTCAATCACGAATTCCAAGAGATTCGTTATTTCCTTAACAGAAACACGCGTGTCTATAAATATGAGTCCTAGGTTTCATATCAAACCACGAGCAAAAGATGACATCACAAGCAATATTCTGCAACCTAACAACCATCACATGAATTCACACAATCAAACATAAAACCCTAGCAGCCGTCACATCAATACATCATAAACCTCAACAAGTTCGAAGCAATTATTGTTTATATCATTCATTATTTATTTCATCTGTAATCATTAGCAAGTTTTAATGAAATACTTTTGAATCAAATCTTGTTCGTTTATTTATTGTGTTGATATCATTGAGTTGTTTGTAGTTAATATTCATTGGGTTTGATTTTCAATAATTAATCAATTAAACAACGATTAATGCTCATTCCTCAATCATTAAATCGATTCCAATCTAACATTGATAATTCATGATTGTGATCCTTGGATTCACAATACTCTTGACATTTTGGCCTGCACAAAGTTACAAATCCTTGTCAAAAATAGCTTGAGAGTTTCAAAACTCTACCTGATTTGTTTCTGTAACATTTCCAAATTTCCCTATCCCCATGTCCTGAATGATGCTACTAGTTAGCACTATAAGTGCTCCTTCTCCAGCTCTTCAGAATTGTATATCTTGTTCTTATCTCCTCTGATATGTGTGAACATTGGCTTGGAGTGATGATCTCCTCTGTTATACGTGAGTATAGACCTGAAGCTCTCATAAGCACTTACTAATGATCTTCTCTGTTATACGTCAGTATAGACCTGAAGCTCTCATTAGCTAGTTCAGATGATTATCTCCTTTGTTATACGTGAGTACAGACCTGCAGCTCTCTCCATCTGTTTTTCAAAATAATGGCTCAGTGATTCTTATGTTAAGATCATTGTTGAAATCTCAAAAAAAAATCAAGCAGAGTTAATAATATTGCTCAATAAACAATGAGGACAGGATAAGTTCTTTGCCAAATGTCTGTGACAACCACATCATTTGAGTTTTTTAATTTAATCCAAAACATGATAATGACAACTGCAGATTACTCGTTGAAAAGAAGAAGGTATGGGTTTAAAAGGACAAACATATTAGCAATCATACCAATCTATGACTCTCCGGAAAACTTCTTGAAAAAGAAGTGTTTTTTATATCCTTTTATTTGTAGTATTATCCTATTTCTATTTTAATTATTCTCTGGGTTTACTTTAGTGTGTGGTGATGGTCTTGTGGGGCAATAAAGTTTCTCTTGAATATCTTTGTTAAATAATTAATCTATTGATTAAAGAAAATTTAAAAATTTAACAAAATTTTATAAGTTAGGTTTAGCAAAACTATAGTTTTGCTGGTAGTTTCGCTGAGCGAAATTATAGGTTCGCCGGTTCATTTGCTCATCTCTGAGCTTCTTGATCTAAAATTTCTTGCCGGGCAAAACTGTACTTTTGCTGCCAGCAAAACTAGGGGCGATATATCGGACTATGCGAAATTATTATCTCATTTTCGCACAATCGTATCTTTGCCCTAGTTCTATAGCTGTTGTTCCGATCCTTCGTTTTGTCCAGTTTTAGTTTGATTGAGTGTTGATTAGACCATAGGTGTGTGTTTCGAACTTGGTATCTCACTTTAAATGAATATTTAACTGCTAACTATGGACTATTATTCGAGACGGTTCGGTGGGGTTTCACTGAGTCATTCAACGAAACTATGAATGTCATCTCCGAAACTTAAAAAAGTTCACTGATTCCAGCGAAACTGTCTAGTTATGTTGCCTTCCAGCGAAACAGTCTAGTTATGTTGCTTGTGCGAACTTGACAGTTTCGCGTGGTTAGCTTCAGCGAAACTAAGAATCGCTCGGACTCTTGTTCCTGTGCTCTTGATTCAGCGATACTATACTTTCACGCCTCCGAAACTACATTTTCGCGCCTCCGAAACTACATTTTCGCACAGCGAAACTGTCATTTTTTATTTTAATTATTCTAATTTTATTTTTATTTTTTAAATTTTAATTACTTCTTTTACTAGTTCACTTCTATTTTTCTTTCAGTTATATGGCCAATCTAAAGTTTGACTAGAGGAATAATATCACTACTCTTCTAGATGATGGTAACCCAAAAGCTACGAGATTTCGAGACTGTATCAAATGGCAAAGGAATTCACCCATATCCTATGCCATATCTCACGTGCCGAAGATTTATGATCTTCATATTAGAGACTTGTGGAGGACTGCAAATATGACCTTGGGTCTAATCCTCATTGGATTGTTGCCAGAGTTCTTGAGAATGATATAGCCATTACCATTGAGGTCATTGCAAGGGTTTTGAGGCTCGAGAATAATTGTGGAAAGGATGTAGTGCTGTCTGAGGCACAAGTGCTGAGCTTTTAGGAGCATTAGATATGATGGTTCTCCCTTCGATACAAGGAAATAGATCAAGAAGTCTTTTCTCTCTAAAGAATGGAGATACATTGTCCATGTGTTCGTAATATGTCTGGATCACAGGAAAGGAGGTTCTAATGGGCTGAATTTAGACTGGGCAAGAGCCATGATTGTATTCTGCAGAGATCAAAAGGCCAACATTGCCAAACATATCTTTGAGTCCATGACAGAGAACATTATGGCCTTAAAGAAAGGTAAATGGCTCTTATCCAAGATTTCTTCACATGTTGATTGATGATTTGATCCCAAATATGTATCACCATGGTGAGATTAAGAGACTAGTTTAGATGAACATAAGAATTTTTGCAGGTTGTTTAGCAATAAGACATGATTTCAGTGGGAAGAGAACTCAGCTGTGGGAAAATATGTCTCCAGCTGAGAGATGGAACTACATAAGGAGATTGATTGAAAATGAGAACAGGAATGCCGAAGAAAACAGAGAAAAACATGCTGAGGCAATCAAGAAGAGGAAGAGATATACCAAAGAGTAGGAGTATGACTTTGAAGGAAGAAATTGATGAAGTTGAGGAAGAATTAAGGGTATAAAAGGAAAAGAGATCTAAGAAGAAGGCTGGTCAGGGAGAGCCTGCAAATATGAGTGAAAAAAGATCAAAGCATAAGAAACAAACTTTCTCTAAGACTCCAAGAAGAGATGATATATTTCTGATTTAGATCAAGATGTAATTAGGAATCTAGACACATCTCTGGCAAATAAGTTGAGTATGATAAAGAAGAAGTTGATTAATCAGGAGTTAAGAGAAAACGAGAACGATGAAATATTGTAAGGAATGAAGAAGATGTTGATATATCAGCAAAACATGATTAAAAGATTGCTGAATGAGGTAAATGAGTTGAAAGCAAATGTTGGCCTGTCAAATCAGTTAACTCAATATGAGTTAAATGATCTTACAGATACGTCTAAATACTTATTTCTAAAAGTGAGTAGTTCAACAAGGACAGGAGAGGGCTCAAGTGATACTGTGGCTGCTGATGTAGGAGGATCTGGTGCTGGGAATGCTGGTGTTACTGGTGTTGGTTTTGGTGATGTGGCTGGTGATGGTGGTGCAGGAGATATTGGTTTTGAAGTTGGTGGATCAAGTGGTGTTGAAAAGGAAAGGGTTGCGGGAACTGTTGATGAGGTAATTGAGGCTGGATTTATTGATCTAGGGTTTGACATGGATAGAGATATATCCGGTAAGGAAGTGGTTAAAAGGCAAAGTGATGATGCTAGGAGGAAAGAAAGTGAGATGAGGCTGGTCGATGAGGAGGAGGAGATGGAAGAACAACTGGTGGATTATGATTCAGAACCTGAGATTTATGAAGTTGATGAACGCCCCTTGACATATATGGCTAAGAAAGGTTCAGTTGAAGGGGATGTTTTTGAGATGGACAAAGAAGAACGGTATGCAAAAGGGAAAGAACAAGAACAACTGACTCCTTTACTTCAAAACATTCAGGAGCCAAGCAAAAAGGAGTAAGATAAAAAGATTATCAGTTGGAAATATAATGTGAGTTTAAAGATGTTCATGATTAAGAGAAGGGGTGAAGGAATTTCATATATGCACAAAAGGAAGGCATTCAAGACCTTGCCTAAATAGGACTAGAGAAGGTTGGCTGAGATTCCTTTGATAGACTCAAACTTAAGTGAGAGGGCGAAGTTACTTGAAGAAGAAATTAAAAGGGGGGTTAATGACAATTTTGAAACATTTGGGTTTATGAAGACTGAGAGGAGGAGAACTAAGAAAGATAAGGACTGGGTCATAGGGAAATGGAAGATTGTTTTGAGATTGAATCCGGAAAAGACCGTTAGCATGGTGAGATTACCTGATCCACTTACCCTAAGGCTACAAAAATTTGAGAAATGATTCTATGACAACAGTATAGGGGAAGCTGTGATCAGGGTAAAGGATGGAACAGAGATTAAACTTCTTGATCATATGGAGGTGTTCTCCTTTTGGGATGAAGACTTAGTGATTCTATGTGAGAACCATATCAAGGATGGAGTAGGAGCTGAAACAAGAACTGAAGCAAGCCTGTATATGAAGGTTTATAACAAAGCTCGAGGAAAAAAAGCTGTAGTCAGGGAGCTGAGTTAGAAGATCTATCAAGATGATGATGTAAGGATGGAAGTGCAGGAGCTTACTAGACAATTTGCACAAGCTTGTGCACATGGAGAGGAAGCTAGTATAGCTGGAGCTAGTTAACTGACCTAGTTAACTCGGCGAAACTGTGTTTCGTCGTCGGGAGAAACTAGGTCATGGATTAGACAGTTTTGCTGTCTAGCAAAACTAAGGCTCTCTATATATTGAATTGTTTCTCTTATTTAAACAAGTTTTGCAAAATCCTAATACGAAATTCTCTGTGTTGCAATTCTGTTTTATTGGCCGGAAGTTCATTGTATTCATCTTGAGCCTTTGTTATTCATTATTGTATGTGTGTTTTGATCATCATTGAATACCATTGAAACTTGATCATTGTGTTGATTATGTCATGGATGTTTGATCAGTGGATTATGCACGTTTTGTGAATCATTAACACTATATGTCAATCAAATGGACCAACACTGTCCCTTTTTGGCTGCTCAAGGAGTGTTGAGACTCACCCTGAGGGCTTATGGCTTGGGTTGTAGGCTCATCAGGTTGATATTAAGGTCAATTGAGGAGGATGGTTGGACCTCTGGCTAAGTGGGAGCCCTGAGTTCCACTCTAGCCTTTTTTGTTTGAACAAAGGGGAGTTGTTCAATCAGAGTAGATTGATAAAGGGTTCGTTTGGGGCGTCTTTTGTATGCGATTTTGATTGGGTTGGAAGAAGTGATTAGCATTATAGTGGTGGTGGTTGGTGTGGGTTCATCACCTGCTAGGTCTGCAGGGATGTCACCAGGAGCCGTTGGCTTAAGCATACTTGAAAGAAGATCAGTGAACCTTCCAGTGAAGTTGATGGACACCTTCTTAAGTGTTTTGAAGATGTCAGGCTTCATTTGAGGGACCAGTAGAATATTTTCATATTGTAGTTTGTCTTGGTCAAGCTCACAGTTGATTATGTTATATAGGATGGATCCCTGGTGAGATTGCCTCTTAGATTATTCAACATAAATCTTGAGTATTTGAAGTGGAGGCCTTTTACCAACCCATGGACTAGGCAGCCCTAATCATAATGGATTTGATCCTATCCCCCTAATTTGTTGGATAAGCTGTGCAGGACAATGTGTAGCAAGAACTTCTAGTTATACGTAAAGTTGAACTTGTAGACTCTAGGCTTGCTCACATCTCCGCCATATCCCATTTAGATGTAGGTATCCTCCAAATCAGACTAGGAAAATTCAAAGAGGGCTCCTTCATCATGGAGTTCCAGATGTTCTCTAATTGTGGTTTCACTGATAATGATCTCCTATCCGCAGATCCTTGATCTGATGACCCTTTCACCATTGAGCGTTTCACTTTGACCATTGGCCTAGAATTCGGCCATGTGGTTTGAGTAGTTGGTAGGGTTAACTGTAAGGGTAGTGAAGTATGTGGATTATGACAGAAATTGGACAAATGTAAGGCCCCGTTCCCGCAACGCTTACAGTTGGACGTTCATCGCACATAATATTTAAAACGTATTAAGATTTATTAGAGTAATAAAAACATCGCAGCGGAATAATTTAACAAAAACTACTTCATGCATTAACAATTACTTTTGCCAAATAATACATCGTTGTTAAAGTTACAAAATGATGTTTTGTTGCATTACAAAACAAAAATATCATTTCTGCATAAAATGGATGCCAGTCTTTATTTTCCAGGTAGCTTCAACCTCGTGCCACCCTCAGCAACAAATTACATGCCAACTGAAAATGCATAAAAGTCAGCGTTCCTAAGAGAGTTCTAGTTTTATAAATAAAATATTTTTCTTCTTGTTTAAAACATTTTCTTTACTTTCATACATGATCATTCATTGTACATACATCGAGGTAATATGATTATTATCTTTCATTATCGCACGTATTCGTTCATTTCGTACTTTCTCATTATCTTTCACTTCTATCCAGATCCAGTCATATGCTAAACCCCCCTTGCTGGGCACAAAGCCACCTCATTCCAGGGGTAAGCGATAAGGATCCCATTTTATACGTCCAGAGCAGTCACAAAGACTGACTCCCCTGTGTGTGAACCCTCAAGGGTTAGCCAAGATCGCAGGCTATATAACACACAGTTGAGCTAACAAACCTTAATGAGTTGTGAACCTCATTACATTCCGCTTGCAAGACTTTCACTCATTCATTCATTAGTTCACTTCGCATTATCTTTAATCTTTCGCTTCATTAAGATAATACTTTACGTACAATAGTGTAAGGATTCCTATAAGTCTGATGTAGCCAAAACATCCAAAGTCTCTCTGCATGCATGCACTGAAGAAAATAAGTAGAAATGCTTCAGAAGTTTTACACCTTGCACTAGAAATATTCTAAGTGTAAAATTTTCCGAAGCCATGACCAACATCTTCCGAAGCCAAAAGTGAAGTCTTCCGAAGCTTCAAAGACAAAGTCTTCCGAAGCCAAAGAGTGAAGGCAGATTTCTTCCGAAGACTTTTAGAGACATGGTTTTATCTGATGTACTTTACCATAAAGCTGGACCACCTTTCCGCTGCAACTCTGTTTAGTCACCAACTTACATGAGTTGGTGAAAAGGTCCATGCTT
Source organism: Flaveria ramosissima (assembly GCA_025215565.1). Lineage (NCBI taxonomy): Eukaryota > Viridiplantae > Streptophyta > Magnoliopsida > Asterales > Asteraceae > Flaveria > Flaveria ramosissima. Next base: position 46,350,360 of record CM046046.1, read on the forward strand.
TTGGTAACTGTACTTTGAGGGCTTAAGTCTGTACTTTCTACTATATGTACTTTTATCCTTTTTGTAATATATTAGGATGTGAGCTATGACATGTCATAGTCACTAGTCAAAAGGCAGTCTGCCTTTTGACTCTACATTTGATTTTCTTGTCTAGTCTTATGTATCCAGCTGCCTTTCAAAGTATGGCCGGCTGTAGGATGTAGTATATGTATCTCAAGTACTTGTAACTTTCCAAGTATGCTTTGTAACATTTGTAATAGAACTTGAGAAGCAATATACAACATTCTTGAAAACCAAATACTTGTGTTGTTTTGCTATCTTGTTCTGTCTTGTTCTTACTTGTGTTCTTAGCATCTTTCACTTAAGTTAACTAGTTTCCTATTTGATCTGTTAAGTGTTCTAAGCAACTCTCCTCATTGTGTTGTTGTGTTGTAAGTGCATACCCTTCACCGGTCCTTCAAACTGCTCTTCCAAACTCCATCTATAAAGGCTTCAAGAAGTGCAAAACTGCCAAGCAACTATGGGAAGCACTGAAGCTAAAGTAAGAGGGGTCTATTGAAGCAAAGGAGAACAAGAAGGATCTCCTGAAGCAACAGTTTGAAAACTTCACCTTCAAGGTAGGTGAAATCATGACTCAGCAATACTTCAGGTATGTTGAGATTGTGGATACTCTAATGGATGTTGGAGTAACTCTTGTAAACAAGGACATTATAAGGAAGTTTATGTCCTCTCTTCCTAGACAACGGACACATTATTGTGTTGTTATCAAGAGGACTGAGAACCTTAAGACTCTTACTCTCAAAGAGTTGTATGGTATTCTTAGTGGCTACCAGATGGAGATGAACATGCAAAACTCATCTGGTAACTCTAGCAATCAACTAAGTTCAGCCCTCCATGTGGTTGAAAGGGAAAGCATTGAGCCACAACATCATCTTATATGCTATCCACACAACTCACAAAAGGGCCCTTTCATAACCTTCCCAGAGACTCCAAGAGAAAGCTACACTCAAGGAAGTCCTTTCCAAGAGACAAGTTCTTCTCATGCTTTTGTCTCTTCTGATGAAACCACACGCAACTTTTTCTTCACACTTGAAGACCTGGACTGTCTCCATCCAGATGATCTGGAGTACATGGAGATAGTCCAGCAGATGGCTTTTCTCACTCATAGAGCCAAGAAGTTTTACAAGAGGACAGGGATGAAATTTCCAAGCAATGCAGCCAGTTGAAAGTTTGGGCTGGATAAAGCAAAGTAAAGTGTTACAATTGTAACCAGATGGGACACTTTGCAAGGGAGTGTAAGGCACCAAGGACAAATGGTGGCAACACACAAGCCAGGCCAAAATTACACTGACAAAGCTCCCCAAAATGAGAAGCCAAAGTAGCAAGCTGCAGTTCCTGTTGAAGAATGAGCTTTAACTAGAGCTTCCAGGTAGAAGATGCATCTCCAAACCAAGCACTCATGGCAGACCAAGATGAAGCCAAGGTATTGGAACATCTTTCTATTCCTGAATGTATTGCTAAAGTTAATAGATACAGGTCCTATAACTTAGAAATGAGATCTGATCTTGAGTCCTTGAATATCTTAAAAGCTGATTTTAAGAGAGCTGAAAATGATTATAAACTAAAGATAGAGGACTTAGAGAAAACCATTTCAACTCTTAAACATGAGCACACAAACTACAGGACTCAGATAAAAAACCTCATTATTAAGTTAACAGAATGCCAGGCTGAGCTTGTGATCAGCAAACCAAGGCAGAAAAATGTTTTTTTGAAGAAGAGACCTTTAAGAACATAATATCCTCATCCTTGCATGCAAAAGTTTGTTATCAAAATAAGCAGGGACTGGAATCTTGTGAGATAGCTCCTCCACACACAATCTTGTCTGTAAGATCTCCTAGGTGTGGAACTTGTGAAGATGAGCTTCCCCTCATAGACCCTTTGACTGAAGAGGATGAAGAGGAGATGGTGAAGAATGGTTCTGAGAAGAATGAAGAAGACCATTCTAAGAAAGGTCACCATCCCTCTGAGGAAACCAAAGCTGTTGGGATAACCAAGTCCAGAAGAAAGAACTTGATCAAGAATGCAAGAAAGTCCAAGAAGGCTCAAGAGATCAAGGCCACCTTCAACTCTACAAAAAAACTAGTCGTCATCTCTGCAGGATTTGAAGTGGTAAAGGCTGAAGACACCAAGTTGAACTCCATCAACAAGAGTCTTGGTTCATGTCCAAATCATCCCATCATCAAGAAGAAGGCTGATCAGTTGTGCACCACTGCTGTACAACCTGAACCATCCAGCTCCAAAGGTAGTTCTATCCCCACAAGAATTGCCACAACATTTGCAAAGATGAATATGGAGAAGGAAAGTGATCAAGTTCAGCCTTTTTCACTAAAGAAAACTCCTAGAAGCAAGAAAATGGACTGTGTTATGTGTGGGAGTACCTCTCATCTTGCTAAGGATTGTGTTTACAATCCAAATAATACTCTCCAATTGATCAAGAAAGAAACTTCTAAGAGTTTGGAGAAGAAAAAGAAAGTTTCGGAAGGAAAATCTCATTCCTTCGGAAGCTCCAAAATGAATAAGAATACAAGTGGAAACTTGCCTTCAAAAGAAAATTTGGTCTCGGAAGAAAGGAATACTTCCGAAGCACTAAAGCCTGCTGCAGTGAAAGGAAGATCTTCCGAAGGTCCAGTCATCAAAACTTCTGAAGTCAACAAAACTTCCGAAGTATTGAAGGTCAAGTCTAAGCTTCCAAAGGTGGCGTGGAAGTCAAAGAAAGACCAAGTGGCTGAAAGTTCTTCATCAACATCAGCAAATGATCCTTCTAGCATGACTATAGGATCAATTACTATTGCATTGTCTTCAACTTCTTTTGATGAGCCCAAGACCAATGAGGCTTGGGTTTCCAAATGTAACTAAGCATCTCTTTTGTGCATGAACAGCTCAAGACAAACAGAAATGTATGGATCATTGATAGTGGCTGTTCTAGGCATATGACAGGCAATAGGTCATTACTCCAATAGTTTGAAAGAATTGATGGAGGACTAGTTGCGTTTGGAGGAGATGCAGGAGGTTACATTACAGGATGGGGCAAAGTCATAAATGGTAAGCTCAACATTGAAAAGGTAAACTTTGTCAAGGAGCTTGGGTACAATCTTCTTAGTGTATCCCAATTTTGTGATCAGAGTCATAACATGCTCTTTACTCAGCATAAGTGCATTGTTCTCAGGCCCGGGGTGGTCATTCCTCAAGAGCACATCCTGCTCAGAGCCCTCAAGAAAGGGAACATGTACAAGATGGATTTGCAAGAAACATCTCCCTTAGGAGAAGTTTCATGCTTTCTATCTGAAGAAAATAATGATGAGTCTTTTCTCTGGCATAAAAGAATGCCATGTAAACTTCAAAAACATGAATAAATTAAATAAGAATAATTTGGTAACTGGAATACCAAAGAAAGAGTTTACAAGTGATGACCACTGTTGTAGGACCATTTGAGGGTATGCACTTACAACACAACAACACAATGAGGAGAGTTCCTTAGAACACTTAACAGATCAAATAGGGAACTGGTTAACTTAAGTGAAAAATGCTAAGAACACAAGTAAGAATGAGACAGAACATGATAGCAAAACTACACAAGTATTTGGTTTTCAAGAATGTTGTATATTGCTTCTCAAGTTCTATTACAAATGTTACAAAGCATACTTAGAAAGTTACAAGTACTTGAGATACATATACTACATCCTACAGCCGGCCATACTTTGAAGGCCAGCCGTATACATAAGACTGTACAACAACAAAATCAAATGTAGAGCCAAAAGGCTGATTGCCTTTTGACTAGTGACTATGACATGACATAGCTCATATCCTAATATATTACAAAAAGGATAAAAGTACATAAAGTAGAAAGCACAGACTCAAGACCTCAATGTATAGTTACCAAAAGCATGGACCTTTTCACCAACTCATGTAAGTTGGTGACTAAACAGAGTTGCGGCAGAAAGGTGGTCCAGCTTTATGGTAAAGTACATCAGATAAAAGCATGTCCCTAAAAGTCTTCACTCTTTGGCTTTGGAAGACTTTGTCTTTGGAGCTTCGGAACACTTCATTTTTGGCTTCGGAAGATGTTGGTCTTGGCATCGGCAAATTTTACAGTTAGAGTATTTGTAGTGCAAGGTGTAAAACTTCCGAATCATTTCTACTTATGATCTTTAGTGCATGCATGCAGAGAGACTTTAGATGTTTTAGCTGCATCAGACTTAGAGGAATCCTTACAACTGTGTTGCATGCCTGAAGGGGAAGCAGCACAAGGTATCTCACAAGCCAAAGGAAAGAAATTCCATCATTAATCCCCTACACTTATTACATATGGATCTCTTTGGCCCACCAGTGTAATAAGTCTAGGAAGGACCTCTTATTGTTTGGTGATCACAGATGACTTTACTAGATTCACTTAGGTATTCTTTCTTAGAACTAAGGATGAGACCCCTAAGATTCTAAAGAATTTCATCTTAAAGATTGAGAATCAATGTGATCACAAGGTCAAAACCATAAGATGTGATCAAGGAATTGAATTCAAGAACCAAAGTCTTGATACATTTTGTGATGAAAAAGGTGTTACAAGATAATATAGTGCTCCAGGACTCCTCAGCAAAATGGTGTTGTTGAGAGGAGAAACATAACACTAATTGAAGCTGCAAGAACTATGTTGTCTGACTCTAAATTGCCCATCACCTTCTGGGCAGAGGCAGTGAACACTGCTTGCTATGTGCAAAATAGAGTTTTAGTAGTTAAGACACATGGTAAGACTCCTTATGAACTTTGGCATTTCATTGGTTTTCTCAGGTCATTTGGATGTCCTTGCACCATCTTGAATACCAAAGATCAAATTGCTAAGTTTGCTGAGAAATCAAATGATGAATATTTTATTGGATACTTTTCTCAAGCTAAAGCTTATAGAGTATATAATCTCAGAACTAGAGTGGTTGAGGAGTCAGCCAATGTGACTTTCAATGAGCACACTTCCAGTGTGAAAGGTTCTGGTCCGGATTGGCTATTTGATCTTGATTTAGTTACCATCTGTTTTAACAAATCTTGTGAGCATGTTTCAGGGTCCACAGATATACTGCCTACAGGTGATCCCGACCCAAGATTTGAGCTAAGAAGATCCTCAAGCTACACATCTTCAGCTCCGGTGGTAACCAATCCTGCAAATGAAGCTTCTACCAGCACATTAATGGCAAATCCTCCTGATACTTTTACGGTGCCTTCAAATTCCAGCTTAGAGTCACAAAACTCAGATCAAGGAGCTTCAAATGTTGGAGAAAATGGTGCTGATGTGGAGGGTGAATCCTCCTTGTGAGATCAGAATTTCTCAAATTAAGATCTGTCTAAGCAACTTGCTGTGATCCCTCAGCTAAGGACCCACAAGTCTCGTCCTACCACAAACATCATTGGAGATGTTGATTCAGGGGTAAGAACAAGAGGACAAACCCATGATGCAAATGTTTGTCTTCTTTCTTGTTTCTTGTCCCAGATAGAGCCAAAGAAAATTGATGAAGCTCTAAAGGATGGAAGTTGGGTTGAAGCTATGCAAGAGGAGCAGCTTCAATTCAAAAGGAAAAAGGTTTGGAACCTATGTCCTCTTCCTCAAGGGAAGACTACCATAGGAACCAAATGGGTGTTCAGGAATAAGAAGGATGATAGAGGACTTGTCATCAAGAACAAGGCAAGACTAGTTGTTCAAGGGTATACTCAAGAAAAAGGAATTGACTACACAGATGTCTTTGCTCATGTAGCAAGACTTGAAGCTGTTAAAATATTCCCAGCTTTTGCTGCATCCAAGAACTTCAAGGTCTACCAACTTGATGTCAAGTGTGCTTTTCTCTATGGAGTGATTGATGAAGTGGTGTATGTCAGACAACCACCTGGGTTTGCAGATCCTGATCATCCTGATTATGTCTGCAGGCTTGATAAAGCTCTTTATGGGTTGCACCATGCACCAAGGAAGTGGTATGAGACTCTATCTCAGTGCTCTGTCAGCATGGATACAAAAGGGGTACTATAGATGGAACTCTCTTCATCAAAGGAACAGGAAATGACATAATGCTAGTTCAAGTATATGTAGATGACATTATCTTTGGGTCAACTAATCCAAAGCTCTACAAAGACTTTGAGAAGCTGATGAAGGACATGTTTGAAATGAGTGCCATGGGGGAACTCAATTTCTTTCTAGGAATTCAAGTGAAGCAAGTTGAAAATGGCATCTTCATAAGTCAGTCAAAGTATGTTCAAGACATACTTAAAAGGTTCAATATGACTGATTGTAAGGTTGCTAAGACACCCATAGCCAGAAACCACTCCCTTGGACCTGATCTTGAAGGGGAGTGTGTTGATGAGCATGTCTATAGGGCAATGATTGGGTCTCTTATGTACCTCACAGCTAGCAGGCCTGATATCATGTTTGCTACATGCATTTGTGCAAGATATCAAGCCAACCCCAAGATGTCACACCTGGTCAATGTCAAAAGAATTTTAAGATATCTCAAAGGTGCTCCATCACTTGGCCTTTGGTATCCAAAAAATTCTGACTTTAATCTGTATGCTTATATAGATAGTGACTATGGTGGTTGCAACATGACTACAAAGTCTACATCAGGGGGATGTCAATTTCTTGGTGGAAGGATAGTCTCTTGGCAATGTAAGAAACAATCCCGTGTGTCTGCATCAACTGTTGAGGCTGAATACATTGCTGCTGCAAGCTGCTGTGCTCAAGTGCTTTGGATTCAAAATCAGATGCTGGACTATGGATTCAACTTCAAGGAGATTCCCATCCACATAGACAACAACAATGCTATCTCAATCATAGAAAATCCTATGCAACACTCAAGGACAAAGCATATCAATATCAGGTATCATTTGATTAGAGATAACTTTGAAAAAGGTTTAATCAAACTAGTCAAAGTTAACACAAATGAACAATATGCTGCTCTGTTCACCAAAGCTTTTGATGAACAAAGATTTAAATATCTTGTATCAGCTATTAGGATGATTAACTTTGAATAGCTTTTCTTAAAACTTAATCATATTATTTTTAAAACCTGTGTGTCCTAAGTTGTCTATTTCATCATCTTCATAAGCCCTTATTTTCTTTGGAAGAAAATCTTTTTAAAAGAAATTTCTTAGATTTTTGAAAATTTTGATCTCTTTTCTTTTTGGAAGATTTAATTTTACCTTCGGAAGAAATTCCTGAAATATCTTCCGAAGCTAAAAATCAACTTAAGTACTTATATGTTTTATAAGAACAATTTTCTTCCAAAAGCAATTTACCTTCGGACGTTTTCATTCTTTTTAGAATAAAAAACTGAGTGTTAATTCTCTTCCGAAGCAATATTCTCAAAAACCTTTGAAATATCTTTCGAAGCAAATAACCTTCGGAAGATTTCTCGACTACTAAGAAAACTACTTTTGGGCAAAAGTAAACTACTTTTCAGAGGTGGGACCGACATCCGGATTTCAAAGTTTATCCTCTTTTATTAACTTTGTCTCAAATCCTTTTCCCATAATACCCAATGGTTCCCCCCTCTTTCACTATCCTCTTCAATTATACTATTCCTTAAACCTAAATCCTCCCAAACCGCCTTTGTTCTTCACCTTCCTTCACCTTTAATCTTCTCAAAATGGCCAATCTAAACCACAGAAACAACCCTGATATCTCCATGCAACTTCATATGCAACATAGCCAGGTTGCTATGATGAACTCTGAGAAAGATGATAGTTTCTCAGAGGTTTGCCGTTTTTTGGCTCTATACAACTACTTCACCTCCCTAACCATTGATCCGACTCTCTATGAGGATCATCTTCTTGAATTTCGGAAGACCTGCCAAGAGGTCATTATGGATGGGGAGAAGGCACTGTCTGCCACAGTACATGGGAGGACAATCTTCATCACTCCGGCCATCATCAACACTCATTTACAGCTGTAGGATGAAGAAGGTGAGTTGTCTTTCCCAAAAGAAGCTATTAATCATTCTTTTGAGCAGATGGGCTATGAGGGAGATTTCTCTGTAAAGACCTTCAGGAAAGGGAAGGTCTCATCCCAGTGGAAATACCTGCTTCTTGTGGTTATCCATAGCTTGTCAAACAAGCATGGAGGGTGGGACCAAATTCCTGAGGATCTCTCATTCATAGTGCATGGAATGGTTCAAGGGGTCAAGTTCAGATACTCTCAGTTTGTTTACACAAATTTGCTTGCTAACTTAGACTTCTTAGAGTAGTATATGTTTCCTAGATATGTTCAATACATTCTCAACTGTGAACTGGGCTCACAGTTGAGGGAAACAGGTAATATTCTTAAATTTGGACAGATGAAGCCCGACCTCTATAAAATCATGAATAAGCCAACTGTAGGCTTCTCAGGGGTAGAAACAGCCCTTGTCCCAAAAATGTTAGAGCTCATTGCTCAAGGTGACAACCTAGCAACACAAGCTAGTGTTGAACCCACACCTTCTACCTCCAAACCACCAAAAAGACCACAAATCACCCTCACCTACCAAAGAAAATCCGAACGAACCCCTGCTCAAGCTATTGAGCTTGTGCAGGCCCCCATACACTCACCAATACAGGAGGAAGTGGATACTAGAGCTCCCACTTCCCCTGAGGAGAAAACCACTCCCATCTCTTCAAAAATCAGTGCTGAGGTTCCTCATGCTCAGTCTGATGAGCTCACAAGCCCAACTGCCTTAAGCCTTCACTCTGAGTCTCAACACTCAAGTGAACAACCTTTAGGGGATAGTTACCATCCAAGCCTTTAGACTTAAATCAACCCATTCACAACCTCGAATTCTATACAGATGAAGACTTAGGTTTCAGTGAGTACCATGAGTCTCTCTACTCTTCCCTTACTCAAAGAGAGATGAGTACTCCTGAGTCTCCTTTGTCTAGCCCATATCTGTCACCTATCATTGAGGTTGATCTCCCTGAACCTGTTCAGGAGGTTCATATGGAAGAGGCTCTCACTTCTGCAAGTGATTATATCATTAAGACCTCAACCATGGCAACTCACCCCATTGACACTTCAACTGAGGCTGTCAATGTGCAAAGGAAATCCAGCAGCCAAGAACCTGAAGCTGATGGTGAGAGACAGGACTTTGGTCCAATCATCTCATCCCCTAATAATTCTTCTGATGAAGATAAGGGGAACTTGAGACTAAAAGTGAAAAACCTGTCAAAAACATGCACCTGTTTAGTCTCTAAGGTTAGTCACCTTGAATCTCAGGTGACTACCCTGCATAACAGGGTCAATGATCAGCAACTTGAGATACCTTATCTAAAGGAAAATCTAGCTGGGAGACCTTTAAGAAAAGCTCAACCAAGAACACAAGAACCTGTGAATGTGATTGACCTAACTCCTAGCTCACCACCTATGCAAGAGGGTGATGCTACCCAAAAGGGGGAGAAAGTTATTACAGTCACAGAACCTGGGAGTTCTTTAGGGAGTATGGACATTGAGGACTCACCATCCTCACTTGCAATTGTGCATACTCAACAACTTCCTCAAGTTCACATTGATGTGGACTCTTTAGACTCTTTCATTCAGAGTCTCTTTGAGGAAGGCATTCCAAGGGCTATATTATCCCCACCTCAAGGAACTTCAAATTACATTATTGGGTGGAGGTATGATGCTGATAGAAGAGTCCTCATTCTTCAAAGAGTTCAAGGGCAGCAAGAGGTGTTAAATTTTCAGACCTTGAACTACTATGAAGGTCTTGACCTGATCAACATTCCACTTGTCAACCCAAGTAAATCTAGACAAGCAGACAGGCTGGCACAAAGGATTCAAGACAGAATTACTGGAGTTCAGTCTAAGACGGAGAGAAAGGCAATCAGGTAATGTCATTAGTCAACTGGATGTTGAGGCAGACCCTAAGATTAGCTTCAAAGGGAAAACCTTGGCTGAAGGCCCAATGATAGAGCCTGAGAGCCCTGTCACACCAACAACTACTTTAGAAATTCATCCCCTCAGTGAAACACGTGCTGGTGAAGGTGTATCACAACCTCTCTCTAGCCAGAGCTTGGATGCTACACCAAGCAATAAAGGCCAAATCTCTCTCCACCCTGTGTCACAAAGGTCTGTAGGTGACAAAGAGAAAATGATTCTAACTCCTGAGGAGATTGAGGAGGAAGAGAGAGAGAGGAAGAGGAAGCTAAGGGGAGAAAGTTTTTTGGGTCTTCAGGCTTCATGCAAGCTGCAATCAGGGCTGCCCCAGACCAAACACTCAAGATGATGAGTTGAGGGCAGTCAGGATTACTTACCTGCAGACCAGCGAACTATGACATTAATGAGATTATATCTCTCCCCTTAGAGGAACTCAATGAACTGGCTGACATGGAAGTGTCAAGAGAGATGAAGGAAGCAGAGGATACAAGGCTACTTCTCCAAATCAAAGTGGAGAAGAGACAGAAAAAGATTATACAAGCATGTTTCTACTCTCTCCCCAGTTCAAGAAAGCCCTATGCAAGAGACTATGGCAGCTACACAAGAACCTCAGGTAGACAAGGAAACAGATAGGCAAAACATGATCAACTACCTGAGTGCCACAGGTCTCTACCAGGCATCTGCACTTCTTCCCTTGTCCTTTGAGTACATTGAATTTGAGTATCTCAAACAGCTTGAACTTCAAGTACTCAAAGAACAAAAGGCAACAAAGAGAAAGATGAGGGAAGAGACTGCAAAGTCAAGAGCCATCATCCAAAAGAGTATGAAGAAGTTTGCTGACAGACAAAGGATGATGAGCTTCTTGAAGTTGTATGGATTCTCCAAAAGGAGACTTGGCCCTATGTCTCTATCCATAATGGATGAGCATATTAGGGTAATCAAGCAGAAGATCAAAAGTGGAGAGCTAATTGACTTACACTCCCCATCAAGTCAAGCTCCTCTTGAAGTGGAGGTTAAGGTTGAACAACCTGAGACAACACAACCTGGACCTCCTGTTGAGCCTCAGCAAGCTTCATCTTTTGATCCACAGCAGGGTCAAACTCCCTCTCCTTCTGAACATGTGAGGGAGGCACTCAACTGAGCAAGACAAGACTGATCAACAAGGTGCTACAGACCAGTCTTCTCAGTTAAAGTCCTCAAATAGGAGGAAAAAGATGGCTTCTAAACCAAAGTCAAAGAGGAAGAAGAAGTCTGAATCATCCACCTCTATACCTCAGGCTGAGTCAGATCAACCTGACGAAGTGCATGAAGAGGCAGCCCAATCAACTCCAATCCAAGTGGCTCCTCTTGCAGCAGAGAGACCCATCTTATCCTGGACCTTCACAACTAATCCAGAGAGATGGCATGTGATCAGAGATCAAGGTGGTGAAGATGTCTACACATGGCAAGACTTATTCAACCTAGCTCTACATGATCTCTTTGAGATGAGAAGATACTATAAGAGTCTGAGTGATCCTGACCATCTAATAAAGAAGGGCATGGTCATCATCATTATGAGGATTGTCAACAGCTGAAGATCTTTAAATGTTTTGGCAGCATCAGCCTAGGGGGAGTTTCTAAGGATTCCTATAAGTCTGATGCAGCCAAAACATCCAAAGTCTCTCTGCATGCATGCACTGAAGAACATAAGTAGAAATGCTTCAGAAGTTTTACACCTTGCACTAGAAATATTCTAAGTGTAAAGTCTTCCGAAGCCAAGACCAACATCTTCCGAAGCCAAAGTGAAGTCTTCCGAAGCTTCAAAGACAAAGTCTTCCGAAGCCAATAAGTGAAGACAGATTTCTTATGATGACTTTTAGAGACATGCTTTTATCTGATGTACTTTACCATAAAACTGGACCACCTTTCCGCTGCAACTCTGTTTAGTCACCAACTTACATGAGTTGGTGAAAAGGTCCATGCTTTTGGTAACTGTACATTGAGGTCTTGAGTTTGTGCTTTCTACTTTATGTACTTTTATCCTTTTTGTAATATATTAGGATGTGAGCTATTGCATGTCATAGTAACTAGTCAAACGGCAATTTGCCTTTTGACTTTACATTTGATTTTGTTGTCTAGTCTTATGTATCTAGTTGGCTTTCAAAGTATGGCCGGTTGTAGGATGTAGTATATGTATCTCAAGTACTTGTAACTTTCCAAGTATGCTTTGTAACATTTGTAATAGGACTTGAGAAGCAATATACAACATTCTTGAAAACCAAATACTTGTGTTGTTTTGCTATCTTTTTCTGTCTCATTCTTACTTGTGTTCTTAGCATCTTTCACTTAAGTTAACCAGTTCCCTATTTGATCTGTTAATTGTTCTAAGTAACTCTCCTCATTGTGTTTTTGTGTAGTAAGTGCATACCCTTCACCGGTCCTGCAAATAGTATTAACACACCACGTAAAGCTAGACAATTGTACGTAATAAGGAACATAAAGAAAACAGGCTACAACATGCATAGCACCAACAACATCACCACTTAAACATCCTAGGTATTTATCTCAAGATATAGTCTTCCCAATATTTCAGAAATATTTCTAAAGAATTTAGGCGCATGGGCACTATGCAGGCGCACGGGCACTATGTGGGTGCATGAACACTATTCGGGCGCAAGGATACTTAGGCGCATGAGAAAAACTTAGGCGCATGGACACTGCTTGGGCGCATGAGCCATACTTAGGCGCATGGGTAGTGGGTGCATGGGGAACTAGTCACATGGGAACTTCGGCACATGGGCAATCATAGGCGCATGGGTGGACACTTGGGCGCATGGGCAAAATCCTAGGCGCATGAGCACTATATTGGGCGCATGGGTAATAGTTCAGTTCGTCTTACACTATTTTCAGACCCCAAGCATCATCCTAACATGTTCTTACTCATTCTAACATTCTAAACACCTAAAACAGGCATATAAATAAGAAACTTAATCAAAGCACACCCAAACACACATACACTCGCATAAACATAGGCACAGGCATACGGTTCACATACCAAACGTTATAAAAAGTTAATTACATACATTTTCAACCCCAAAACAAGTTTAAAATAATAAAAAAACCGGGGATCTAGAACTCACCTACAATAGACTTAGAGCAAAACTCCTCCAAACTCAAAGGCACTTGGAGTTCTAACACCTAAATACACCAAAACACACAACCGAACACACACACATCACATAAACTCGGTCCAAAGGCTGGAAACCCAGCTGAAACCGAACAAAACACAAGAAAAACTCACCTTTGAACAATCTTCTTCTTCTTCTCTCAAAAAACCGATGGAACTTGCTTCTTTTCTCCTTTTGCGGTCGATGGAGTGGGTGTGCAGAGAAGTGGGCGGCCATGCCCACCTTTTTAAACATAATAATAGTAATGTTTGTCTCTTGCACAACTTTAACCCCTTAACTTGGGTTATTTTACTTTTCTTTCTTTTTTTACCATTCTTTTCTTTTCTTTAATAAATTTCCAGGTGTTACAAGTCCACCCCCCTTATATAGGTCTCGTCCCCGAAACCTGTCGCTCCTCGAACAATTGTGGGTAATGCTGTCTCATCTCTTCCTCAGTCTCCCACCTAGACTCGAATCCCTTCCTATGCTTCCACTATACTCGTACCAATGGTACCACTTTATTCGGTAGCCTCTTCTTTTATTGATCAATGATTGCCACTGGTTGCTCCACATAATTGAATCGTTCATCCAATGTCCTCCAGTGGAACACTCATATCTTCATCAGCTAGGCACTTTCTTAGATGAGATACATGAAATGTTGGATGAATCTTGCTTAACTCATCGGGAAGCTCCAACCTATAGGCCACCTCTCCTACTCGAGCAATGATTGGGAAAGGCCCTATATACCTCGGGCTCAACTTACCGCGCTTTCTAAACCGAATGATACCCTTCCAAGGTGAAACCTTCAGCATAACCTTATCGCCCACCTCAAATTCAATCGGTCTACGTCTCTTGTCAGCATACGACTTTTGTCTATCTTTTTCCACTTTCATAAAGGCCTTGATTTTCTCCAACTTCTCAGTCGCAGTCTCGATCACTTCAATGCTCCCCAACTCCTTCTGTCCAATATCACCTCGACATACGGGCGTTCTATACCTCCTACCGTATACCATCTCATATGGAGGCATACCAATGCTGGCATGATAACTGTTGTTGTATGAGAATTCAGCTAACCGTAAGTGTTCGTCCCAACTTCCTCCAAAATCATTCACGCATGCCCAGAGCATATCCACAAGCGTTTGTATAGTTCTCTCTAACTTACCATCCGTCCGAGGATGATAAGCCATACTAATATGTAACCTCGTCCCCATTGCATCGTGAAATCTCTTCCAAAACGTGGATGTAAACTGGGTGTCACAGTTAGACACAATAGACAGCAGTACACCATGACGAGTTACAATATCCTTGATAAACAAATCCACTAACCTCTCAGATGAATACGTTTCACAGATCAGCAGAAAGTGAGCACTCTTCATCAGACGGTCAACTATCACCCATATAGCATCGTACCCCCTTGCTGTATGCGGTAGCTTCGTAATAAAGTCCACGGTGATGTGCTCCCATTTCCACTCTGGTATATCCAAAGGTTGGATCTTTCCGTATGGCTTCTAATACTCCACCTTCGCTTGTAAGCAAGTAAGGAACTTACTCACATGCTCCGCTACCTCACACTTCATACCCGACCACTAATAATCTTTCTTCATATCATGATACATCTTTGTAGCACCGGGATGAATGGAGTATCGAGTCTTCTGAACCTCATCCATGATTCGCCCTCATAGGTCTTCGTAACGAGGGATCCATATCCGTCCGAAATAGGTTCTAACTCCGAGAGTGTTTTCACCCAACTCCGTGACTAGACCTCTCATCCTTTTAGAGTTAAGACGATCTTCTTTCAACGCCTCATCTTGAAACCCTTCACCTGCATCATCACATCGGAGGTCACACCAACTGGTAAGCTTTCACCCGGATTGGTTCGAATCTCTCCTATCGGCTAAGGGCATCTGCCACTATATTGGTCTTGCCCGGATGGTAATGGATCTCACAATCATAATCCTTGATAAGCTCCAACCATTTCCTCTACTTCATATTCAAATCCTTCTACTCAAAGAAGTACTTCAAGCTCTTGTGGTCGGTGAAGATAGTGCACTTCGTCCCATATAAGTAGTGCCTCCAAATCTTCAACGCAAAGACCACAACCGCTAGCTCCAAATCATGAGTAGGGTAATTAGCCTCATGGATTTTCAATTATCGAGCTGCATAAGCAATAACCTTCCCTCGTTGCATCAACATGCAACCCAACCTATGAAGCATCCGAATAGACCACCAAGTCTTTGCTTCCTTTGGGTAACGTCAAGACTTGAGCTTGCGTCAACCTTGTCCTTAGCGCTTCAAAAGCCTTCTCCTGTTCTTGACCCCATACAAACTTTACGTCCTTATGGGTCAGCTTGGTCAATGGAGAAGCTATCTTGGAGAAGTCTTGGATGAATCTCCTGTAATAGCCCGCCAATCCCAAGAAACTACGAACCTCGGATGGCGTTTTTGGAGACTTCATTGCATCACTGCATCCACTTTTGCCGGGTCTACCATAATTCCTTCGGGATTCACCACGTGACCTAGAAACTGAATTTCGTGCAACCAGAACAAACACTTGGAAAACTTAGCATACAGTTTCTCTCTTCTAAGCGTCTCCATCACCTCCTGATTGTGTCCGTCATGTTTCTTCTTGCTTCTCGAATAAATTAGGATATTATCGATAAACACAATCACTGATTTTTCCAACATCGGCCGACACACCCGATTCATCAAATCCATAAAAGCAGCTGGCGCGTTGGTTAATTTAAAGGACATAACGAGGAATTCGTAGTGTCCATAACGTGTGCAAAAGCTGTCTTAGGAATATCCTGATCCTTCACTTTCAGTTGATGATAGCCAGCTCAAGATCTATTATCGAAAACCAACTAGCACCTTGGAGCTGATCAAACAAGTCATCAATTCTGGGTAGGGGATATCGATTCTGTTGGTCCATTTGATCAAATTTCAGTACACTTGAGAGGTTGAATCGTTCAATATCAACAATAACAACAAACAACAAACAATATGATGAAGAAGAAGAAACCAAAAGTATTCAACATATAGCAATCATGATCCAATACAATAAAAGGTAACAATGCTCAATATATTTCTTTGATAAACCGGCTTACAATGCACTTGCAACAGGAATAAACGATTAGGGTTTTGTAAGGATACCCAACAATGACAAAGATCAAAACTATATATAGTAATGATAGTTTCGCTGACAGTTTCGCTATCAGCGAAACTATCCTGCCAAAGACACAGTTTCGCCCGGCTAAGACAGACAGTTTCACCGGGTGAAACTAACAGCTTGCTATGAGCGAAACTACAGTTTCACTCATTGTTTCGTTGGGCAGCAAAACATAAGAAATAAACAAACTTACAAAAGTAAACTAACATTAAGCCTATTACAATTAAACATAATCTTAATCTAATCTAAGATGAGTCCAACCTATACTTGATCTTCAATACTGCCCCTAGGTTGGATCTCATCGTCTTAATCACTCTTGGTTTGTCTTTTCAGCTCCAATCTCTTCAGCCGCCTCAGATATTTCTCCAGTACCTCCTGTAGCATCATCCTCAGAAGCTTTAGCCAGTGATTCTCCTTGGTCAGCTCCTGCTATATTAGCTTCTTCGGCACGTGCACCTGCCTGCTCAAATTATCTCGATAAGTCCCACACGTCCATCCTCAGCTCATCCTCTTCAGGAACCTTCTGGGCTAGTTCCTTCACCTCAACCCGAACACCCCTTACCTTGTTAGCCACAGTCATGAACAATCCAGCCTCTTTTTGCATTTCAGCTCCAGCTCCTACTTTAATATGATTCTCACACAGCACAAGTAGGTCTTCATCACATAAGGCAAATATCTCCATAGGGTCAAACAGCCTGAATTCGCCTCCATTCTTTAATCTAATCACCGCTTCCCCAATATTGTTATCATAAAACCATTTCTCAAAACATTGAAGCTGCTGGGGAAGGGGATCCGACAATCTTACCTTGCTCACAGTCTTTGGGGGTTTCACCCTCATCACAATCCTTCCTTTCCTTGTTTCCCAATCCTTATATTTCTTTGACCTCATTCTCTCCGCCTTCATAAACCCGAATGTCTCAAAGTTATCATTCATTCCTTTCTTGATTTCCTCCACCAACATATTCACCCTCTCACTTAAATTAGAGTCAATCATTGGCAACACAACTAACCTCCTTAAGTCCCACTTAGGCAACATCTTAAATGCCTTCCTTTTGTGCAAATATGAAATCCCTCCCCCTCTCCTCTTAATCATGAACATCTTGAGGCCAGGGTTGTATTTCCAGCTAATGATTTTCTTATCAGCTTCCTTCTTGCTCAGCCCCTGCATGTACTGGAATAGGGGAGTTAGTTCCTCAGGCTCCTGCTCCATCACAAACCATTCTTCTTTTGTCATCACAAAAACATCTCCTTCATCCTCGCCCTTCTTGACAACATTTGGTCTCTCACCGACCTCATAGTATTTAGGCTAAGAATCATAATCAACCAACTGTTCCTCCTCTTCCTCCTCATCTATCAATCTACTGTCAGCACCTTCCACCGGTGTGTCTCTCACAACCTCCTCACCTACCAGATCCTTCTCTATATCAAAGCCCAAATTTACAAACCCAGCCTCAATCACCGCCTCCTCATTCTCAACATTTACATCCCTTCCTGCCTCATTCACTCCCTCAACATCATCTTTTTCAAACCTGATTCTCCAGCCTCCTCAGCTCATGCACCAGAAGTGCCCTCTCCTACCCTGGAGGATGTACCCACATTCAAAAATAGGTGCTTAGCAGTATCAGTCATATCATCTAACTCAAATTGAGTTAGCTGATTGGGTAGGCCGGCTGCAGCCTTCAGCTCATTGGCCTCAGTCAGCAATCTCTTTATCAACTTTTGCTGATCCACCAGCATTCGGGTCATACCCATAAGTATCTCATCTTTTTGATTCTCTCTCAACTCCTGATTGGTTAGCTTGGTCTTTATCATACTTAGCTCATTAGCTAGAGAGGAGTTGAGGTTCCTTATAACATCCTCATCCAGACCAGCCCTCTCATCCTTTCTCTGGGGCTTAGTATATGCTTGATGTTTGTGCTTAGTCCTCCTCTCAGACTCCCCTTCATCAGCCCTTTTCTTTGACCTTCTCTCCTTCTCTACCCTAACCTCCTGTTCAGCCTCATAAATTTCATCTTCGAAGTCATAATCCTTCTCTTTGGCATACATCTTCCTTTTCTTCACTGATTCAGATTGTTTCAGTCTCGTCTCCTCAACCCACTTATCCTCCGACTCAATCACCCTCCGAATATAGTTCCATCTTTTAGGAGGGTACATGTTCTCCAATAAAGGTGTAATCTTCCTACTGAAATCATGCCTTATCGCACAACAGTCAACAAATATACGAGTGTTCATCTACACTAACCTCTTTATCTCCACGTGCCTCGGTACATTAGGAATTAGATTGTCAATGATCATCTGCAGAAATTGTGGATACAATAGCCATTTATCTTTCTTCAGAGCCACTACATTTGATAGGTTCAAATGGATCGATCTGTGTTAATGATAAACTACAACTGACAATAATATGCATAAAGTAATCAACTAATCAAATTATCAGAAAAATTCATATTAATTTCATTGATAATAGCAAAAGATTTCAAGTACAGAATGAGAGAGTTTTATTGCAAAAGTCTACCCTGCAAAATACAAATAATCCTATTTATACTAATACAAGAAACTAAGGAACATATATTTACCACAATAAGTCCCTATACTATGACAAAAGCGAAACTAAAAACTAATGCTAATCTTTAAGGCTCCAACAATACTCCCCCTAAGATTTGCATTTGTCTTCAGTCAAAAAAATCTTCAGGCTCTTCTTTGATCTTGAACATTGGCTTCTCTTTGTATAGCTCCAGTTCTCTCAGAACTTTCTTTATTGAAGATTTGAATTTTTCGGCTAATTTCGGGTTTTGAGTCATTAGTTTTTATCTCCATAGTATCCATCACCTACAAAGTCTCCTTAGATAATGTTGCTATATCAACATTTGCATAAAATTCAATTGGATCAGTTTGATCTTTCACATGCACCTTTAACACTCCTTTACTTGATATTCTCATGAACTTTGTGTTGTGTATATCTTACTTTACAATGTTTGCATAAGCCAGAGCCTTCCTCAAAGAAATCCGCTCCATGGCTGCATTCATCACTTTGATTATTGTCATAAAATACTTTCTATCATTTTCAGCCTCAACTTACGACACTTGCTCTAATCTCTGATTAGACAAAAATGATATTTAGCTTGGATGCAGTAACTTCAGCTCAAATACTCCAAATAAGCTTATCAAGTCTTTCTCTAATCATCTTCATCTCTTACCAGCTTCAAATGAAATGTATCAGAATCATAAAACCATCTCTTGAAAGGTTTTGTTGTTTGAGTACCATCAATTACTTTCAAACCAGGATTGGTTACTCTCTCAAAGTATTTATCTCCAAATGCTTCTAGATATTTATCATCCATTTCTAATCTAAATTCACCTTTCATCTCAACTCTCCTCAGTGTGTCAAAATAAGCCTTGTCCTCTTGATCACATCTTGTTTGAAGAAAAGATGGCATCCGGGTGATTCCTCTATCGAGTAACTTCACAAAGTTCTTTCCTCTAGCAGCTTTGGATGGGTTAATAAGATGTAACTTATGCAATTCCTTCAAATCTTGCACTGGCAGAGTAACTATACTCGAGTAAAAATGATACACATCGCATATAACATTTACTCGTTATCAAGAAAGCATCAAACACCTCATCGTACTTCCATGCAACTATCTTTACATCCTTTGTTTTATCAGGCACAATCATAGCATTCAGAAGCACAGATAAAGATTGTCCTGTTTGTAACACATTCCTCACTAAATCTCCGGCAGATCTTGCCTTGTTCCATAATTGCATTTGATCCAAATCAGCTTTATAGGCTTGCTGCTTAGTGTTTGGAAACATTCTCATCAATTCTTTCCGTTGATGCATGTATGTCCCTAGATCATTATTTGTAATGTAATGAATCTTGTCTGTCTGATTATGAGGTAATTTATAATGATTAATGAAATGATATTGATTGTTTGTGATTTGTAATGTCTAATATTTCATTAATTAGTTGATATTGAATTGGTTAATTGGGTTTGTGATTGTTTGAATGGTTACACATAATGTTATATTAATTAATACATTCAAACTTAACTTAATGAAGTTCTCATGCGAATGGCCCATGCGAATGGACCACACGCATGAATAACTTCATACGATTGACTCAATCGCACGACTAAACCAGGAGACTGGATCAGTCGTATGATTGACACATAAGATTGACTCAATCGCACGACTGAACACTCAGTCGTGCGGATGAATCAACCGCATGGTTCAATCGCACGACTGAACCATACTTATGGCCCAGTCGCACGATTGAACAATACTAACCTATAAATAGACCCAATTCGTGGAAAAACGTAAGCATTCATCCCATTACGATTCCAGACGTACCCTAGCCGTCCAGAGACCTCCCAAATCGTTCTCCAAGTTCACACAGCACATTAGATCGATTGCTAATCGACTTCTAACATTAGATTCAATCCTGGATTGATTCTTCGTGTGTTCTCACTGATTGGATCGCCAATCAAATAGGATTCCGCACTATTTGAGTTGGTTTAACACGCTAATCACTAGGTATTTCGTTCAAATACGATGTCCTAACAAGTGGTATCAGAGCTTTGGCTCTTGATTACGTGTTGATTCAATCAAGATTGCATAAAAGTTTGTGTTTTTGCACTAAAAACACAATCTTTGGCATCAAAAGTGATCTTGGACGTTCCCTGCTCATCGAAGTTTGGTTTCTACGGACTTAGGCGATTAGGACTTGTGAAATTTCGAATTTTTACGGCTGAAATCCGTCAAACCTAGAAATTTTTGCAAAACAGCAGCTTCAGTCACACGAGTGATTCATTCGCACGACTGGACTCCATTCGCATTGCTCATTCGCATGATTGGACCTAGTCTCACCCTCATTCGGCCGACTGAACCATTCGTTCGCATAGCTCATACGCACCAGATTCATTCGCACGACTGAACCAATCGCCCAGTTCAGCCGCACGATTGAACCAGTCGCAGAGTTCATACGCACGATTAGACCATTCGCATCCTTCAGTCGCATCAGTGATAGTTTGTTTGATTAGATTCTAAGTTTATTCACCATGGAAGATCAGATGTCAGCCTTTACTGCTGGGAAGGACTCGAGGATACAGAACCTGTTGTTGCTTGAGAGTGAGGTGGGTAATCACAATAAACCACCAAAGCTCTTGACTTTAGATGAGTTTCCCCACTGAAAATAACGTTTTGAGATCTACCTCAATGGAGTAGATCCTAATCTATGGGAAGCCATTGAGATTGGTTATAGTACACCGGTGGGAGCTGATGGAGTTAAGCTAACGTTAAGTGGGATGACAGACGCACAGAAAGTCAAGTACAATGCAGAGAAGAGGGTTTATGCTTTGATCACTCAGTCTATCCCCAAAGACATATTCCACCAGTATTCAGAAAATAAGCAGTCCAAGAAACTGTGGGATGAGCTAGAGAAGAGGTATGATGGGAATGCTTCGTTGAAGGCAATCAAGGCAAAGGAGTTAAAGAAGGAATTCGATAACTTCTCATCGATTGGTAATGAGAGTTTAGACGAAGTCATAGACAGATTCTACCACTTGATGAGCGAACTGCATACACATGGAGTGGAAACGACCATGGAAGAGAAAGTAAGCAACTTCGCAGACGGATTGCCTGATAAGTGGGCTTCATTCGTGTCTAACCTTAGACAGAATGAAATGCTTATAAAGCTGGATATAAATGACTTCATTCTTAAGTTGCGAGAAGAAGCGCTAGGGATGAAGTATAGAGCTTAGAAGTCTTTGTACACACAAAATCCAGCTTTATACAACGCCACGCCTCAAGCTAAGACATCTGGAGCACCTCTCCAGACTGCATTTGTGTCTAGCTCGTCAGGTCCTTCACATGCTTCTCCTTCTGGATCAGACACGTCAGGGTCGTCATGTACCCACTATATTGGATCAGATGCAAGTGCTACCAAACTGAAGACCGAGAACCTCGGTAATATGACCGTAGAAGTAGCTCGAGAGCATATGGATCTTTTAGCTGCAGTGGTTCATTCATATGATGGACTTGTTGCCGGGAAGATTGGGAATTGCCATCTGGCAGATGAGGACTACGAGCAGGTGGACGAAATGGAGCTTGAGAGGATGGATATAATGTGGGCCTTAGCTAGTGCTGTCCGAAGGGCGAAGAAGTTTGTTAAGAAGACTGGACAGAACTTGGTAGCTACTAAGGATACCACATTTGGGTTTGACAAGAGCAAAGTGACCTGCTTCAACTGTGGAGAGAAGGGGCACTTCAAGAGAGAATGTGTCAAGCACAAGAAGACGGGTAATGGGAACCCGTTCTCGTCCTTCACTCGCCAAGACAAGCAGGCTTCCAGTTCTACTTCATCAAGCAAGGATCCAAAAGCCTTGACTGCTCATGATGATGAAGGACATGATTGGAGTTTTAGGTTTGTCTCACCAGGAGAATCAAACATTGCCAGTGTTGAGGATATTGATGATGATTCTGCGAGTGAAGGTGATCTAGCAGTTGAGATAGCAATGTCACATAGTGAAGAAACAACTGCACCCGAGGTCAGTTTTAAGCCAAAGGAGGAGAATTCCACGTCAGAGACAGAAAAGTCAGAATCACCAGAACTAGAGACATCTGATGCTGCGTTGATGGCCAACTCTTCTGAACGCACTCAGGTAAGTACTACTGACCAAATGTTTAATAATCATGCTTGTTCTGATTGTGATACTTTTAGGAATAGCATTGATGAAAAATTTGCTAGGTTATTAGATCACAATGATAACTTAGTAAAAGATTTACAACTGTGCACTGAGGCCAATAGAGTACTAAAACAAAATGAGCATAGTTATAAAGAAAAGATAGACCTATTGACTAAACAGCTTAGGGAAACCAAAGTAGTTGCCTTTAACCAAGCAAATGACATTAGGTACTATCCAAACTCCCTAGAAGACACTAAGAAGCAAAAGGCAGTTCTAGAAGTAGAAGTTAATTCATTAAAACAGAAACTGCATAGTTGGACTAGCTCTTCACACATAGTTCAACACTTAGTGAGAGAAAGGAATAACAGGGAGGGTTTAGGCTACAAAGTGGTTCCACCACCACCTGAGACCTTGATGAACACTAAGTCTAGACCAGTAAATAATAACCCCATCAAGGATCATGTGGTGACTACTCCTCTTGTTACTGATCCAGACACCTCATGTTCATATACTGAATCTGGACAGAAACAAAAGGAGGCCACTTCAAAGGCAAAGGGTAAATTGCCTTGTGTTAATCTGGAAAATGAATTTGAAAAAGTTACCTTAAAGTCAGTGGTCAAACATTGAGTCAAATCAGAACCTAAAAAGGACTTCAAATGTTACTTTTTCACATGCTTCAAGTCAAAAACCAGTTAACCAAAAAGAGAAAGATGCTAAACAGGTTAAAACGGTTAATTTGTTAAACCAGAGAAAACATCAGAAACTCAAAGGTCAAAACCTAAAGTGATTGATGTTACTAGAGTGTCACGCACTTCTCCACAAAGAAAGTCTACTCATAAAGTTGATAGCAGGTCATGCTACAACTGTGGAGAAGGTGGACACATTGCTTCCTATTGTCCTTTCTATCAGACACCTAGGAAGAAGATTGATCTTCAGGACTCTAGACCTAGGTCTTCTAAGAGGAGTTCTCTGACTCCACCTAGAAGATCTAGTGAACTAAAGTCCAACCTGTTAAGCCAGACGACTGTTTATCATAAAACAGGCATTTGCACAAATCTGGCTTATGGAAAGAGAAGTCATCCTACGTGTCTGATACTGATGACAAGAAGGAACCTGAGCTACCCTCACCCTCTAAGGGTCAATGGGTGGAGTTTATGATGTGTGATGCCTCTAGGAAACCCAAGACAGTAAAGGCTTGGGTTCCTAACCTAAACTAATTCATTTACTTTGTATGTGCAGGGTGTTCGATACAGTGCTGAGACTAACACGTGGATTATAGACAGCGGAGCATCCAGGCACATGACAGGAAATAGAGCCCTTTTATCAAACGTCAAACAAATAAAAGGAGGGCATGTTTCCTTTGCGGAAACAAAGGAGGCTATATCACAGCTCAGGGAGAAGTGGGAAATCAGAAAGTTAAGTTTGATAAGGTGAACTACGTTCAACAACTTCAGAATAACTACTTTCTGTTTCCCAAATCTGTGATAAAGGATTTAAAGTCATCTTCGACAACAAGAAGTGTTACGTGCTGAAGAAAGACTACATGATCCCGAGGACCAAGTTCTGATGACTGCTTCAAGATATAAAGACCTTTATGTCTTGGATCTCAACACGCTGCTACAACGGATCATGAGGTTCAGTGCTTTCTATCTAAAGCTACTGAGAAGGATTCCATCTCCTGGCATAGGAGAATGGGACACATTAGTCAAAGGAAGATGAATCATTTGATTCAGAAGGATTTAGTGAGAGGAGTAAATGTCAAGAACTTCCAACTTCCTGACTTTTGTGTAGCTTGCAAGAAAGGCAAACAGACAAAGAAGTCTCATAAGGAAAAGAAAGTTCATTCAATAGAACTTCCTCTTGAACTTCTTCACATGGATCTGTTTGGTCCAGTCAGTACAAAGAGCATTGCAGGCGACTTGTACTGTTTTGTGGTCACTGATGACTACTCAAGGTTCACTTGGGTAATGTTTCTGAAATCCAAATCAGAAACATTTGAGTCATTCAAGGAATTAGTAACCACACTGGAATCTCTCTACAAGCTAAAAGTTAGACAAGTACGCTCAGACAACGGGACAGAATTCAAGAATCAATGGATGGAGGCATACTGCAAGGAAAAGGGAATTGTGCATCAATTCACTTCTGCCTACACGCCTCAGATGAATGGTGTTGCTGAGAGAGGAAGAACAGAAGCTTGATAGAGACTGCACGACTATGCTGGCGGACTCGAAACTGCCTATCCAATTCTGGAATGAGGCAGTGGCAAATGCATGTTATACACTGAATCGAGTCCTAATAGTCAAGCGCCACGGAAAGACATGTACGAGCTACTACAAAGACGCAAACCGAATTTGGAGTATCTTGAACCTTTTGGCGCGCCGTGCACACTTCTGAAGAAGACACAAGAAGGCAAATTCAGCGAGAAGGCAGATGAAGGAATCTTTCTAGGATACAACATACCGAACAAGCGAGTTTACAACAACTCAACGGGTCTTGTAGAAGTGTGGTGTAATGTCGACGTTCAGAGATATACCACACCACCTACAGGCAAAGGACCGCATACTTCTTCGATTATGATGGATTCTTCAAGTCCTTCAACATCCCTCTCTCTCCCTCGGATGATGAGTTAGCTACTAGGATGATGTATGATATTCTGAATACACCATCTAGCACACAGGGAGAATCATCTACTCAGTCAGGGGGAGTAGTCGATGACAGTGACTCCTCCTCTGAGATGATGAAACTGAAGCAGATGACCAGAACAGTCAGGAGGAACAGGTTCCAGTTCCTGAAAGTCCACAAGCATCTACGAGTGATGCACCTTCGACTTCGGAACCTCAAACTCCATCTACCTCAGATGCAGAACCAAATGTTCATAATCTTGGCTCTGAGGTGTGCTGTTCCTACTACTCCAGGATCACGACTAAACGTCTATCATCCCCTTGACAATGTTATTGGGGATGTCAGATCAGGAGTACAAACCCGAAATCAGCTATACTCAGCTGATTACGCCTCAGTTATGGAGAAGGGTTACATTCATGATGGTGCTTATCGATGTTTTGTCTCGCAGGTTGAGCCAAAATATGTCAGTGAGGCACTAAATGATGAGGCGTGGGTGAGTGCCATGCAAGAAGAACTTCTGCAGTTCAAGAAGTTAGGTGTATGGACTCTGGTTGATAGACCTAAAGGTGCTAAAGTCATTGGCACACAAATGGGTACTAAAATGCAAGAAGGATGACCAAGGAGTCATTATCAGGAACAAAGCTCGACTGGTGGTTCAAGGTTTTCGCCAAGTCGAGGGAATTGACTATAATGAGGTGTTTGCACCCGTGGCAAGGATGGAAGCTATTCGTATCTTCCTTGCCTATGCATCGTACATGAAGATTAAAGTCTACCATTAGATGTGAAGAGTGCATTCCTTCATGGGGAAATCAGGGAAACAGTCTATGTAAGTCAACCCGAGGGATTTGAAGATCCTTATCATCGGGATAGAGTTTACAAGCTCGACAAAGCTTTATATGGGCTTCATCAAGCTCCTCGAGCTTGGTATGAGAAACTCTCGACTCATCTTGTGAAACACGGCTTTCGCAGGGGAGTCATTGACTGCACACTGTTTATTAAAGAAAAGGATGGCGACCTACTGCTTGTACAGATATATGTTGATGACATAATCTTCGGGTCAAAGAACGAAGAGTTATGCAAAGAGTTTGAAGCAGTGATGAAGAAAGAGTTTGAGATGAGTGCTATGGGGGAGATGAAGTTCTTTCTCGGGTTACAGGTGGATCAGACACCTAATGGGATCTTTCTACATCAGACCAGTAGTGTAGGAGGACATTCTCAGTCGCTTTGAATGGAGCTTAACGAGTATAGTGACCGATTAGGGGGGCATGGCTGCCAGATGAACTCAAGTCTACATCAGCGGTCAGTGTCAATTCTTTGGGAGAAGATTAGTTACCTGGCAGATTGTAAGAAAGCAGGACATCGGTTGCATTGACAACATGTGAAGCCGAATATGTTGCTGCTGGAAGGCTGTTCACAAATCATATGGATGTTCAACAGCTGCAAATGCGGGATACGGTTTAAAATTCTCATCTACTCCTATTTTTGTTGATAATCTGCTGCAATTGCAAGTTTTAGTAACTAAAAATCCGGTTCAACATCCTAAGACCAAACACATCGGTATTAAATACCATTTCATAAGAGATTGCTTTGAAAAGAACTTAATTGATGTGGTTAAAATTAATACTGATTTTCAACGCGCTGACCTCTATACTAAAGCCTTGATAAACCACGTTTTCAATATTTGCTAGAGGTCAACGGTGTAAAAAGAAAAGTGAGGTAATTCCTGATGATGATAATGTGTAGTCCGATGTAGTTTAGTTAAAGTTATTTTATTTTTTTTATTTTATTTGTTTTATTTTCGTCTGTTATATTTAAACTCATGTTATTTTGCTGTTTATTAAAATCCTAAAATAATTAAACCAGAAATGATTTTAGTATTTTAGGGGGAGAATATGTCAGCAAGTTAACATTAAAAAAAAATGAGGGAGAAGAGAGTAACTAGCTGAATAAGGTAGATTGTGTCTGTGATACCGATTCAATACCTTTGGAAAATGATAGTACACAGGAACAAATCAAGAGGGACTTTAAAAATTAGTTTTGAAAAGATGCAAAAGTTCAAAAGTATAAGTCTGTGTAGTCTAAGCAATATAAAAAGGGAAGATGATAGAAAACTGGCAACTCCTAAGGTGACACAAAGAAAGTAGACTTAGAGGCTGCTAGACCACAAATGATATGTTGGTAGATTCAACACAATAGATAATTAGACCTGATTGGTGATCTCAAGATCAAACTAAGTTGTTCAACTGACTGTGGGCTTCCATCTTATCACTGGTTAACACAATCAAACATATTCCAATAAGGGGTAATGAGCATTTAAACGCCACAAATGTGTGCGGATGACCATTAATTAGAGCAAAGCAAGAAAAAAATGAAAGACAAATGCAATAAAGCTAATGACTTATGTTGTTGGTGCATTTTGTGTAAAATAAAATAAGCTGCTCTAACAAGGAGATAGGTTGTGTGCCTCTCTGCTGTGCGATGGCACTGACCTGAGGATAAGCATAACCTAGATATTCTAGAATTCATTGTTGTTTGCCGCCTCTCTGCTGTGCGATGGCACTGACCTGAGGACAGGCTTCTCTTTGAAAGCTCTAAGAATAGTCTCTTCTTGTAATAATACCCGTAGACCGCTCAAAAGCTCCTGAGGAATGTTGATTACCATATAAGTGTGGGATCCACAAATGTTAGTTGAAATAATTAAACCTAAATAGTCACCAGTCTGTGTCAAAAGTCTGTGTATGGATTTAAGTGGACAAACATACTGACAATCATTGTGGCTACATTCTCAAAAGTTCAAATCAATGTGAAAATCTAAGAGTTTCAGTATGATTTCCTTAAGTTGCTAACGACTCTGGATGAACACCGAGAATTTGAGCATCAAAAGTTTTAATAACAAGTCCCAAATGATTTGACTTACCTGTATGATTCCAAAATTGAATTGGTCCAGATATGATCAATCCAAGTTGAAGCTGTCTACTCCCGAACAAATCCCGTAGATATCAATCTCAGGATTTATCTCTCACAAAAAGCCAAAAACAAGTTTGTTTATGTAATTAGTTTAAGGTTTTTAAATTAGTTAGTCGTTTTAATTTTAATTTTATTAGTTGTGTCGGACTACATCAGGAAAATCAGAAAGGAATCAACTCACTAAAAGGGTCATGTCTGAGATGACCATATGTGCTTTGAAAGTTAAAATAGTCACGTCTGAGGTGACAAAGTGTTTAAAAGGGTCACGTCTGAGGTGACTAAAGTGGTTAAAAGGATCACGTCTGAGGTGATCAAAATGTTTTCAAGATAAAATGATCATGTCTGAGATGATCAAAAGCTCATAACGTTAATTTCAATTAATTAAAAGGGTTTAAAAGTAAATTGGTAAAAATGGCAGAAAATTAACTAAGTGTGACCCATTCGCACGATTGGACCATGAGAATGGACCAACCATGCGAATGGCTTCCACTCGCACGAATGGCTCATCAGAATAGCCCATTCGACCGATTGGAAGAGGGCGAATGAGTCAGTCGACCGATTGAAACTCATTCGGTCAACTGAACATGCGAATGAAAGGCACGACTGAGCCAGTCGACCGACTGAATCTCAGTCGGTCAATTGCATGCGACTGGTTGGGCCAATCGTACGATTGAGCCTGAGTCGCCCGAATGAACTGGGCGACTGAGGCCAGTCGGCCGACTGACCCAGCTTCAGTATTTAAAGGGGACAGTCGATCGCATTTCACTCATCACTCCCAAATCGCCCTAAATCGCACTCCCTACCGTTACGCTGCCAAAATTTTATTAGACCTAGTTTTATCATTGCTTTTGATTCACTGACGTTCGCCATTCATTATACAGGTAGATTGAAGTCTTGTTTCATTGAAATCAGAAGGATTGAACCCTAATTTGGTGATTCGAACGAAAAAAGAAACGGACAGAACGTGACCTAATAACCTACTATTAAACTATGCAAAATGTTAAAATTAAGGTTAATAGGTTATTAGTAACAAGAATGCGAGTCTATTGAACCGGTAATCCATGTTAAATCACTTGTATTGATCAAGACTCGAACCACAGGCGACTGAACAATTGAGACAGGCGACTGGTCGTCCGGATGAACTTCAATCGCACGATTGAATCTTGCGATTGGGTCATTCGGCCGAATGAACCATACGATTGAGCTCAGTCGGCCGACTGAACCATTCGCAGACTCAGTCAGCAGACTGAACCCAATCGCATGTCACATTGACCAGAATGAGTCCAGTCGCATGAAAGAACAGACGACTGACTTCAGTCGCATGATTCATTCGCACGAATGAATCAGAATGATTTTCAACATTACACTTAGAACAGAATTTTTCATGTCTTATGTACTAATGGTTCTATGTCTTGTGTGTTTCAGGAAAATGGCAGAAGGTGGTCCATAAATCCAAAGCACAACATCTGTGCTCATTTGGATCACACCACCAGGAACGGGGCCGAGTTTACTAACATTATAGCCTTTCTGAGACGGTCCCGGATTCATAAGGCTATCTCCACGCCTTGCACGCCATATAGATCACTCCATCAGCTTTCTGGGAGAATGCCTCTGTGGACCGCTCCCGTGAGCCGTACTGCATTAGGAGCTCTATATTGGGCCATGATATTGAGATCTCTGCTGCCGACATTCAGAGGGTCCTAGAGTTTGGGGACGACACTGATCATCCTACTAGACTACATCCGTTGACAGTGAGAGGATGCTTCCTGAGGATAAAGTACGCTGGGGACATCAACTCAGGTGTGCTCAACAAGAGCAACCTGAGCCCCCAGTACAAGTACTTAGCACACGTGATCCTCAAGTGTGTTGCATCGAGGAGGGGTGGGTTTGACGACCTCTCAGACCAGATCCAAAATGCCTACGTGGCTGGCACTGGTTCTGAACCACCCCTTCAGTTTTTCCAGCATGATATTCTCCTACTTGGTGGAGAACTTGGAGGCCAAGGGTAAAGAGGGGTTTGTATGTACCCCAGATTCTTACAGCTCGTCTTCAACGAGAAGCTGCCACAGTTGCCCAAGAGAGTCATGACGCAGTGGCCTTAGAGATTATGGATGATACTACTCTGGGCAGGATGAGAGTTACAGGGGAAGCAGGTAAAGCCCCAAGTGAAGAGACTGATTGGCCACCTGGCCAACGAGAGGTATGTGGCGCCTGGCAGACGCAAATGGCGTCATGATGACAGCGACTCCGATGATGAGAGGCTTGCTCCTCCCCAGATATTGATTCCGATGATGATGATAGCGGCGACGCCGGGGATGATATGCCTGCTCCCTAGAGGCACTGATTCAGATGTATTCCCCCGGGGTCTGCCACTGCCGGAGAGGTTGCTGAGACGGCCGGTTTCCATCAGGAGTTGAGTTCATTGTGGTGATCAGGAGGAGGAGGAGTCGGATGAGGAGCCCCTCACTAGGACTGTGGGAAGCAAAGTTGTTCCCACAGAACAGCTTAGGTGGTTGGTGAACACCCTCGGGACTCCACAGAGAGAGAGACTGACCCGAGCTATGCTCCGGGTTCAGTGGGCAGAGCTGCAGGGGGAGCATCCACTTCCACCGGGACTAGGAGGAGAGGATGGCTCAACCCCACGGACTGAAGAAGAAGAAGCGTCGCCTGACCTTCGTTACCACTGCTGCCTCTACTTCCACCACCACAGCCACCACTACCACCTCCACTGACATACCACCCATCACCACAGCCACCACATCCACTACTGCTACCACAGCCACCACCTTACCTACCACCACTGTATCCTTCCCATCCACACCATACCATTTCACACCTACATCACCAGCACCTGCTTACCGACCCATATTCACCACTGCTACTACCACCACCACCTCACATCATGCCGGACCATCAGCCCAGCCATCACACCTATATGGATCTACTCTACCTCAATCGGGGTAGAGGTAGAGGAGCAGCTGTCGGCGCTAAACCGTATGGTGATGCGCCTGCTAGCTGCAGATGAGGAGGAGAAAGCGGCGCAGATTCGCCAGTTGACCGACCTGACTGCTGCCAGTCTCAGCAGATGGCAGAGCAGGCTCGGGTGATATAGAGCAGCAGACCCAGCTAATTGATGCTCAGAGAGTCGAGATGTCCCAACTCCAGGACCAGCAGGCCCATCAGCCAAACGTATAGAGGAGTTGGAGACTACCAACAAGACGATTATGCTGAGGTTAAAGGGTCAAAGGATGAGCCCTTGAAGATAAAGGAGGGTGATGGGGATGATGGAGATGGTGATGATGACGATGAAGATGATGATGAGGATGAGGAGGATGATGAGGATGATGAAGAGACAGAGGAAGATAGGACAGAAGGAAAAGATGATGATGACGAAGCAGAAGGAGGGGATGCGGCTGCATCGGCCTCTGCTTCTGGTCAAGAACGAAGATCTAAGCATCGACAGGACCAGTCATCTACCACTTCTGCTCCTCCGAGCGACGAGCCCAGGATTCAAGACAAAAGTACAGATTAGATGTCTTATGTATTTATTTATTTTTGTGTTTGAATCATGTAATGAAAAACAAAGTGTTTGAATGTTTATATATTAAGTATATAATTCTGTTTGATTACTTACTAATGATTATGTGTTGAATGTTTAAATCAAACAGATCCAAACTTTCAAAGGGATGAGTTTGACATTGCTCCCCTTCAACAGGTCAAGACTCAACTAACCATGATTCTTGATCTGCAAGGGATTGTAAGAAGGTCTGTGAGTTATACCCCTGAAGAAGGGGAAATAATTCATGACCTATCTAACGAGCAACTGGCAGAGATGTTCAGACTCAATCCTGATGAAATTGTCAAGGATGCTCCAACATTTGATTCAACCAGTGATGAAGAGCTGAATGACATTGATGAATTTGAGGTCGAAGATATTACTGCAGAAGAGTACCCTCAGTACGCTGACACCGAGGGTAATGTGGTCCCCAATCTGGGTGAGTCCTAGTCAGTGATACGTTTGAGGTACTAGACAAGATGGAGCAGGAAACCGAAAAGGACCGAAGGAACAGCCCAAGCCTCAATGATGATGACGTAGACATTCGAAAGGCTGAGTGGGCTGCCTGTTTTGAAGAAGTGAGAGCCCAGCGTGCTGCACCAAAGAAAGATGCCTACACCAAGCTCTACAGAGTCAAGAAACACCATAAGGTGTCAGGCAGGATTATTGCATGGGCTTATTTTGATGACCTTAACGCGTATGCAGTTAAGAGGGAACAGGGCATAGAGTACTTCAGGTTCCCACATGATCTGAAGACTCTACCTGGTTTTGAGCTCAACCAGCTGGCTAAGCTAAAGCTGCTGTATGCTGACCCAAGAAAGATGTCAAGCTAGGTCGAGGCTGCCCTGAAGAAGGAGTACCACACTAGATGGGTTAACTTCAGACCCCAACAGCCTACGAGGTATATAAGAAGGTCTGAGGTTGATGCCATACTGGCAAGCCCAAGATTGTGTGAAGTGGAGTCCTCCACGCACTATGTCGAGAATCCCTCTCAGGGAAAGCCACAGGACTTCACTCCACACTTCAAATGGTGGGTGGTACTATGATTGGAGAACTGCTGAAGCTGTCATAGTTCTAAATAAAGAGGGCCAAATGGATACAATTAGGGTATTCGACCCTATGTGGCTAACCAACTTGTCTGCTAATGAGTCTATTAATTATACAAGTGGCCACTGTTCTATGACACACAAGATATTGTACAAGCCCTCCAGTTCCAAACGTTTACGATAAAAACTCTGTTTGCTTTGCGTTTGAGATTCAGCGCAGGGTCACCAAAGAGGAGAAGTACAAGAAGTTAAGGAGGGATGCAGAAGACAAGAGATTAGATAGATCTAGGTCCAAGGGGGAGTTTGTAATGCATGTATGTCCCTAGATCATGATTTGTAATGTAATGAATCTTGTCTGTCTGATTATGATGTAATTTTGTAATGATTAATGAAATGATATTGATGGTTTATGATTTGTAATGTCTAATATTTCATTAATTAGTTGATATTGAATTGGTTAATTGGGTTTGTGATGTTTGACACACATAATGTTATATTAATTATACATTCAAAACTTAACTTAATGAAGTTCTCATGCGAATGGCCCATGCGAATGGACCACATGCATGAATAACTTCATACGATTGACTCAATCGCACGACTAAACCAGGAGACTGGATCAGTCGTATGATTGACACATAAGATTGACTCAATCGCACGACTGAACACTCAGTCGTGCGGATGAATCAACCACATGGTTCAACGCACGACTGAACCATACTTAGGCCCAGTCGCACGATTTGAACAATACTAACTATAAATAGACCCAATTCGTGGAAAACGTAAGCATTCATCCCATTATGATTCCAGACGTACCCTAGCCGTCCAGAGACCTCCCAAATCGTTCTCCAAGTTCACAGAGCACATTAGATCGATGCTAATCGACTTAACGTTAGATTCAATCCTGGATTGATTCTCGTGTGTTCTCACTGATTGGATCGCCAATCAAATAGATTCCGCTACTATTTGAGTTGGTTTAACACGCTAATCACTAGGTATTTCGTTCAAATACCAGGTCCTAACACTTTTCTTTCATGTGTTCTTCTGATAGGATCGGATCAATTAGGTTTGAATTATGCAGTGGAATATCATGAATTAAGATCGAATTCAAGCAAGAAAAGTAATGAATATGCAAGACAATCAATCCCAATTATAGAGAGAATATTTCTGTTAAAGGAATGTTTTCATTCACGCGTAATGCTTTGGTTTAAAATACAGCTAGGTCAACATCTCTTATATAGAGGAATGTGTGTGACGTCTGCTGATGTCACTTGACAGTGACATCTAACAGAATTTATAAAACAACTGAAATATGCAAACTACTGAGATGTTCTCAACAACTGATTACATCTCAGAGAATGCTAAGTACAATTACATGAAACTACTGACTAACAACTACTGAAACAATAAACTACTGAAATGTAAAGTTACAAATACTGAAAAGTAAAACCATCACAACTACTGAAGTTAACAACTTCAGCTGTTGTGACAACTGCTGATCACTCTGGTCTTCAGTCTTTATCTTCAGCACTTCATCTTCAGACTTTGTCTTCAGTTCTTTGCTTTCAGACTTTGTCTTCAGACCTTTGTAATCAGTTGATGTCTTCAGCTGTTGTGATCTTCATCAGCAGTTGTAATGTTGTGGGACTTAGAGGTTTTTCTGATCAGGCTCATTGGTTCTTTTGGTCCAACAAACTCCCCCTGAACCAATGCAGCCAAAACCTCTAACTTTATTAAAGATCCCACTTATTCTTTGGCAAAAGTACTCTCTTGATCAGCTTCAGAGGTAAACAAATAAGCACAGGCCAGGAAAAGGTTTCTAATCATTTGATTGGCTAAGTATGGAAGGGAACTCTGTCTTGGGGAAATTGGACACAGAGTCTTGTCCCAACCATGAAACCTACTTCCCATTGATGAGTCTGAAAGACTCCCTTGCATAGGCCTCAATGAGAACAACTTGTTCCTCCTTGGTGAGTTCTTCTGCTTCTCCCTCAAAGAAGAACTCAGGCCCATAGTACTCAGACAGATACCTCACTGTCTTCCCATTCTTCAACTCAACAGTTGTTATCTCTCTATATGCGAATTCATCTGGATGAGAGCCTTCAAGCAACAACTGGAGTTCACTCTTCTGAAGATCTTCAAGTCTTTTATACAACAACCCCTTCTTGATCATTTTGTTCTCAAGAATAGACATAGGGGTTGATTTGGATGTGTGAGCTCTCTTGAATTCTTCAATGATTCCCAGGGTGAGACTACCATGGCCAAGATGATTGCAGCATTCAAAGTCTTTCTTACTTGGCCATGATATCTACTTGGTAAGTTTTTCTTGTGAATTCTAGAACTTACCCTGGGATCTGGCCAAATCCTCACTCTCTCTTTTGATGTTGAAAAGTATGCCTGAGAGTGTACAGCCTTTGAGCTTGAATCTTCATAGCTTGAACGGATGAGGACTGAGGGAAGTCCTTGTCAACCATTCTAAGAAACTGCTCATCATGCTGCTTCTGCTGTTCTTCTTCTTCAATTTTGACCTTAACTATCTGCCTTTGAGTTTCAGGAGTTATTGCTTGAGATTGACTCCTAGGCTTCAGTTTCTTCTTTTCAAGAACAACAGATATTGGCAGATTGTCTTCTTCATCCTCTTCTTCTTCTTCTTCTTCTTCTATCCTAGCAACCTTCTTTTTCTTTTTGGTGCTTCACTGGTGGAATCTGGATGGGTTTCTTGGGTGAAGGGATTGGTTTAGATGGTTGTGAGGTTGATTGTTTTGGAGGTTGAGAGGTTGGTTGTTTTGAAGGTTTTGATATTGGCTGTTTTGGTTGTGAGGTTGGCTTGGAAGATTGTTTGGTAAGGGAGATTGAAGGGCTGCTCTATCATTTTGTTGGTGAGGGTGGCTTTGGATAACTTGGCCATATCAGTTCTCTTCCAAGCACCAGCTTCATCCAGAGCTTCAATGATTAAGCCTTTGTTGAAGCTTTCAGATGAGCATATCTTGGTAGTTATCTCCAAGATGCTATCTCTGGACCATGACTTAATCTCAATGATAGGTCTTCCCAAATGTTTAAAGAGGAATCTAATCATAGCCTCTAGTCTCTCCCTTTCTTCTTCATTGCAACTTGCCCATCTATCCTCAATTTCTTGAATCTCAAGTCTCTTGATCTCGGAGTCAAGTTTGGCAGTGTCAAATCCTTGCCTAAAGAGCTGATCAATGATCCTGTCCATGGATCTGCTATGTTGGTCATCAGCTTCTTTGATCATCTCATCTAACCTCTTCTCATCTTCAGTTTGTTAACCAATACTTTTCTTTCTTTTGTAGGTGATGATCTCTTTGCCTTTATTCTCTTCCTTATCTTCTTCCTCTTCAGCTCTTTTCCTTTTATCATCCTTTACTGACTTAGACTCCCCCTTTTTGGTTGCATTGGGTTCAGGGGTTTGAATGTCAGAAAGGTGCTTGGACACAGCATCAGTCACAAGGGATTTAATATCTGAGGAGAGCCTCTCATCAATGGTTTTATGAACAATAGATGTGATGATGGGGGTGATAAGAGGTAAGGAAGATTTGAAAGTAGCAACCATTTGCTCAGAGGGGTTCTCTCCCTGAGAAATGGTGCCGGAGCCAGAGGCTGGTGGTTTGTTTGATTTGAGTGGCTCAGTGTTTGGTGAAGCTTCAACAGAAGTTGCCATCTGTGGGTTTATTGGGGCAGATGGTCTTGATTCCTGAGGCATATGGGAAGCATATCTTTTAATCTACAAACCTCAGTCTCAAGAATAGTATTTTGGGCTAAGACTTCAAAGAAAAAGCCCAGGTCATCATCAGTATAAACTGAATCAGCTGACCTCCTGAGTGAATCAGGATGAACATGTGCTGAGTGTAAATCAGTGATCACATGTGCCCCTTTGTCTTGGAACTGGGGACTTCCTGCCTCAGGAGCATGTCCTTCATTGACAGTTGCCTCTGGTGAGGTCTTAGAGTTGATACCTGCTTCATCCTGTTCATGTGCTGAAACAGGGGAAGAGGTAGCCTCACCAGATGTTCTAGTCTCCACATTTACACCCGGAGACTGAACTTGATAATCCCTATGCTGTTGGATATCAACTACATTTTGATCCTCTCCCTCAGTGTTGAGGTTTTCCCAGTAGTAACAGGTTTCTGGGGAGGGTAGAGGAATGTAGCTGAGTCAGCACTTGTGCAATGACTGCAGTTGGGCTTGTAGGGGTGGTATCAGTGGAGATGGGGGTGAAAAGGTTTGCACCTGGGGAGAGTGGTGCTCTTCAATGGCAATCTTCTCAAGTGAGATAGATTCCAGCAATGTGGTTTCCCTAATATTGGTTGCATCAGGATCCTGTTTAGAGGATACCTGAGCGGTTTCAGCTGGTGGAGTCATTGAAACTACAAGGGGATTAAGGCTTGTAGTCTCATCCTGCGTTTGTGCTACAGGGGCAGCATCAGGGGACTCAACTCCCTGAGTAGCCTTTTTGGGTTTCTTTGGTTTTGGTTTGGAGGGGACTTTAGATTTGGAGGTGGAGGCTGTGGGTTCCCTCTGCTTGGGTTTGAGCAGTTTGGCAGCCTCTTTAAGTTGTGGGTTTGAGTTGTGCCTGGAGTATACCTCTGGCAAAACCAGCAGAGTAGGGACTCCAAGGCCAACAAGGCCATCAGATTTTAATTGGTTTAAAATGATTGCCATAAGAAACCTTGGATATAATATCCATCTATTTGCCACAGGTTTCAATGCCAAATCTTTAAGTTCCAAAAAGATAATATCAGAAAAATTTAGTTTTTGATGTTCAAAGATAGAGTATAATACCTGTTGCCATCTGGATGACATTTGATCCCAAGAGGATGTTTTGGGAGCCAGGCAGACATTGATCATGTGAAATATGAGTCGCTCAGCATCATGGAAGTGATTCTTCAGTATGGTAGTAGCACTTAGGTCACCTTCATAACCATGGTTAGCAAAAGAAAGATCAATGGTGCCTTTTGGGTACTTGGTGGGATAAGTGGCATCATTCAGGTCTAGGGTTTGACGAATGATCTCAGGAGTGATGATCACTCGTTTCTGGTTAACAAAAGACTGGAGAGTGATGGTGGCATCATTCTCAACAGTATGAACTGATAGGATCGGATCAATTAGGTTAGAATTATGCAGCGGAATATCACAAATTGAGATCGAATTCAAGCAAGAAAGGTAATGAATATGCAAAACAATCAATCACAATTATAGAGAGAATATTTCTGTTAAGGGAATGATTTCATTCACGCGTAATGCTTCGGTTAGAAATACAGCTAGGTCAACATCCCTTATATAGAGGAATGTGACGTCTGCTGATGTCACTTGACAGTGACATCTAACAGAATTACAAAAACAATTGAAATAAGCAATCTACTGAGATGTTCTCAACAACTGATTACATCTCAGTGAGTGCTAAGTACAATTACATAAACTACTGACTAATAACTACTGAAACACTAAACTACTGAAATATAAAATTACAAGTACTGAAAAGTAAAACCATCACAACTACTGAAGTTAACAACTTCAGCTGTTGTGACAACTGCTGATCACTCTGGTCTTCAGTCTTTGTCTTCAGCACTTCATCTTCAGACTTTGTCTTCAGCACTTCATCTTCAGACTTTGTCTTCAGTTCTTTGCTTTCAGACTTTGTCTTCAGACCTTTGTAATCAGCTGATGTCTTCAGCTGATGTAATTATCTTCAGCAGTTGTAATGTCTGTGGGACTTAGAGGTTTTTCTGATCAGGCTCATTGGTTCTTTTGGTCCAACAAACTCCCCCTGAACCAATGCAGCCAAAACCTCTAACTTTATTGAAATCCCACTTATTCTTTGGCAAAAGTACTCTCTTGATCAGCTTCAGAGGTAAACAGATAAGCACAGGCCAGGAAAAGGTTTCTAATCATTTGATTGGCTAAGTATGGAAGGGAACTCTGTCTTGGGGAAATTGGACACAGAGTCTTGTCCCAACCATGAAACCTAATTCCCATTTATGAGTCTGAAAGACTCCCTTGCATAGGCCTCAAGAAGAACAACTTGTTCCTCCTTGGTGAGTTCTTCTGCTTCTCCCTCAAAGAAGAACTCAGGCCCATAGTACTCAGACAGGTACCTTACTGTCTTCCCATTCTTTAGCTCAACAGTTGTTATCTCTCTATATGCGAATTCATCTGGATGAGAGCCTTCAAGTAACAACTGGAGTTCACTCTTCTAAAGATCTTCAAGTCTTTTGTACAGCAACCCCTTCTTGATCATTTTGTTCTCAAGAATAGACATAGGGGTTGATTTGGATGTGTGAGCTCTCTTGAATTCTTCAATGATTTCCCAGGGTGAGACTACCATGGCCAACATGATTGCAGCATTCAAAGTCTTTCTTACTTGGCCATGATATCTACTTGGTAAATTTTTCTTGTGAATTCTAGAACTTACCCTGGGGTCTGGCCAAATCTGCACTCTCTCTTTTGATGTTGAAAAGTATGCCTGAGAGTGTACAACCTTTGAGCTTGAATCTTCATGGCTTGAATAGATGAGGACTGAGGGAAGTCCTTGTCAACCATTTTAAGAAACTGCTCATCATGCTGCTTCTGCTGTTCTTCTTCTT
This sequence comes from Flaveria ramosissima, assembly GCA_025215565.1. Lineage (NCBI taxonomy): Eukaryota > Viridiplantae > Streptophyta > Magnoliopsida > Asterales > Asteraceae > Flaveria > Flaveria ramosissima. The sequence goes on from CM046046.1 coordinate 46,390,082, forward strand.
CAATTTTGACTTTAACTGTCAGCCTTTGAGTTTCAGGAGTTATTAGTTGTGATTGACTCCTAGGCTTCAGTTTCTTCTTCTCAAGAACAACAAATATTGGCAGATTGTCTTCTTCAACATCCTCTTCTTCTTCTTCCATCCTCAGCAACCTTCTTTTTCTTTTTGGTGCTTCACTGGTGGACTCTTGGATAGGTTTCTTGGGTGAAGGGATTGGTTTAGATGGTTGTGAGGTTGATTGTTTTGGAGGTTGAGAGATTGGTTGTTTTGAAGGTTTAGATGCAGGCAATTTTGATTGTGAGGTTGGCTTGGAGGATTGTTTTGGTAAGGAGGATTTGAAGGGCTGCTCTATCATTTTGTTGGTGAGGGTGGCTTTTGACAACTTGGCCATATAAGTTCTCTTCCCAGCACCAGCTTCATCCAGAGCTTCAATGATTAAGCCTTTGTTGAAGCTTTCAGATGAGCATATCTTGGTAGTTATCTCCAAGATGCTATCTCTGGACCATGATTTAATCTCTATGATAGGTCTTCCCAGATGTTTAGAAAGAAATCTAATCATAGCCTCTAGTCTCTCCCTTTCTTCTTCATTACAACTTGCCCATCGATCTTCAATTTCTTGAATCTCAAGTCTCCTGATCTCTGAGTCAAGTTTTGCAGTGTCAAATCCTTGCCTGAAGAGCTGATCAATGATCCTGTCCATGGATCTGCTGTGTTGGTCATCAGCTTCTTTGATCATCTCATCTAACCTCTTCTCATCTTCAGTTTTATCACCAATACTTTTCTTTCTTTTGTAGGTGATGATCTTTTGCCTTTGTTCTCTTCCTTATCTTCTTCCTCTTCAGCTCTTTTCCTTTTATCATCCTTTACTGACTTAGACTCCCCCTTTTTGGTTGCATTGGTTTCAGGGGTTTGAATGTCAGAAAGGTGCTTGGACACAGCATCAGTCACAAGTGAGGTAATATCTGAGGAGAGCCTCTCATCAATGGTTTTATGAACAATAGATGTGATGATGGGTGTGATGAGAGGTAAGGAAGATTTGAATGCAGCAACCATTTGCTCAGAGGGGTTCTCTCCCTGAGAAATGGTGCCTGAACCTGAGGCTGGTGGTTTGGTTGATTTGAGTGGCTCAGTGTTTAGGGAAGCTTCAACAGAAGCTGCCATCTGTGGGTTTATTGGGGCAGATGTCTTGATTCCTGAGGCAGGATGGAAGCAGATCTTTCAATCTACAAACCTCAGCCTCAAGAATAGTGTTTTGGGCTAAGACTTCAAAGAAAAAGCCCAGGTCATCATCAGTATAAACTGAATCACCTGACCTCCTGAGTGAATCAGGATGAACATGTGCTGAGTGTAAATCAGTAATCACATGTGCCCCTTTGTCTTGGAACTGGGGACTTCCTGTCTCAGGAGCATGTCCTTCATTGACAGTTGCCTCTGGTGAGGTCTTAGAGATGATACCAGCTTCATCCTGTTCATGTGCTGAAGCAGGGGAAGAGGTAGCCTCAAGATGTTCTAGTCTCCACATTTACACTGGGAGACTGAACTTGATAATCCCTATGCTGTTGGATATCAACTACATTTTGATCCTCTCCCTCAGCTGTTGAGGTTTTCCCAGTAGTAACAGGTATCTGGGGAGGGGTAGAGGAATGTAGCTGAGTCAGCACTTGTGCAATGACTGCAGTTGGGCTTGTAGGGGCGGTATCAGTGGGAGATGGTGGTGAAAAGTTTTGCACCTGGGGAGATTGGTGCTCTTCAATGGTAATCTTCTCAAGTGAGATAGATTCCAGCAATGTGGTTTCCCCTATATTGGTTGCATCAGGATCCTGTTGAGAGGATACCTGAGCGGTTTCAGCTGGTGGAGTCATTGAGACTACAAGGGGATTAAGACTTGTAGTCTCATCCTGCGTTTGTGCTGCAGGGGCATCATCAGGGGACTCAACTCCCTGAGTAGCCTTTTTGGTTTTCTTTGGTTTGGGTTTGGAGGGGACTTTAGATTTGGAGGTGGAGGCTGTGGGTTCCTCTGCTTGGGTTTGAGCAGTTTGGCAGCCTGTTTGAGTTGTGGGTTTGAGTTGTGCCTGGAGTATACCTCTGGTAAAACCAACAGAGCAGGGACTCCAAGGCCAACAAGGCCATCAGATTTAATTGGTTTAAAATGATTGCCATAAGAAACCTTGGATATAATATCCATCTATTTGCCACAGGTTTCAATGCCAAATCTTTAAGTTCCAAAAAGATAATATCAGAAAAATTTAGATTTTGGTGCTCAAGGATAGAATATAATACCTGTTGCCATCTGGATGACATTTGATCCCAAGAGGATGTTTTGGGAGCCAGGCAGACATTGATCATGTGAAATATGAGTCGCTCAGCATCATGGAAGTGCTTCTTCAGTATGGTAGTAGCACTTAGGTCACCTTCATAACCATGATTGGCAAAGAAAGATCAATGGTGCCTTTTGGGTACTTGGTGGGATAGGTGGCATCATTTAGGTCTAGGGTTTGACGAATGATCTCAGGAGTGATGATCACCCGTTTCTGGTTAACAAAAGACTGGAGAGTGATGGTGGCATCATTCTCATCAGTATGAACGGTAACGTTCGTCCAGAACTGGCACAGGGTATCAGGGTAAATGGTTGGATTGAGGAGAAAGGCTGTGCGGTATTGGGAATCGATCATCAAGTCGATAGCAGCATCAAACTTTTCCAGAATGGTGATTTGGTAAGATGAGCAACACAGTTGTGTCGAGGTTTGATTTGCATGGTCGCCATTAATGGAAGATGAACGTTTGAAAAGTGGGTTATGAAAAGGTTGAGTTAGGGTTAGGTATATATAGGTTATGAAACGGCTGAGGTAAAACAACTGAAAGTGTTGGTGTTGGTCATCAGATGTTAGAAAACAACTGAAGACATGGTTTTAACTTTCAGATGTTGTAAACAACTGAAGACTTGGTGTTGGTCATCAGTAGTTGTAAAACTACTGAAGACTTGGTTTTGGCTTCAGTTGTTTGGAAATGAAACAGTAGTTGTCGTCAATTCACAAAGTTCAGCTGTTTCAATGACCTTGACACTTACTCATCAGATCATCTGATTTTCAGATGTTTCATCGGTCATCAGTACTTATTTATTACAAAAGACATCAGTAGTTTGAACTACATCAGTATTTTGAACTAATAAGATACTTCAGTACTTTTAAGTAATTAAGTCTTCAGTAGTTGTAAAACTACTGAAGATAAAATGACTTATCAGCACTTATTTTTGACAAAAGAGTACTAATGCTCATCAGTATTTATGAACTAAGAGCATCAGTAGTTGTCAATTATTCTAGCTGCAGCATACCAAGCCTGAGTACAAGATTATGAAATGTTGCACTATCCAAAGGCTTAGTAAATATATCTGCAAGTTCATCAGCACTAGGCACAAACTTTGGATCAATCAGACCTTTTTCATAGCAATCCCTAATGAAATGATGTCTGATCTCAATATGTTTGGTCCTAGAATGCTGGACAGGATTCTTAACAATACAAAGAGCTGAAGAACTATCCATTAATAATGGAGTCTTAGTCTCTGTAATGTTATAATCCAATAATTGATTTTGAAGCCAAAGTACCTGAGATGTACAGCTTGCAGCTGCAATGTACTCTGCTTCAGCTGTTGATGTAGCAACTGATGTTTGTTTCTTACTCTGCCAAGAAACCAAACAGTTGCCTAGAAATTGGCATCCACCAGAAGTTGATTTTCTGGTTAACTTACACCCTGCATAGTCACTATTAGAAAAAGCAACCAATTTACAAAGTGCCCAGTGGAATACCATAGTCCTAGTGATTTAGTTCCCTGCAAATATCTAAAGATCCTCTTGACTGCAATCATATGGGATTCCTTAGGAGCCACCTGAAATCTAGCACAGACACAAGTTGCAAACATAATATCTGGTCTAGAAACTGTTAGGTACATCAAGGAACCAATCATACATCTGTAAAGAGTTTCATCAACTGCTTTACCTTTTTGATCAGCATCCAGTTGTGTGTTGCTGCACATGGGAGTAGAACAGGATTTACAGTTTTGTAAATCAAACTTGGTTAACAAATCTTTTTGTATTTTACTGATGAATGAAAGTTCCATCAGTCAGTTGTTTGATTTGTAAACCCAGAAAGAACTGTAATTCTCCCATAGCACTCATTTCAAACTTTTGTTGCATCAATTTGTGAATGCATCACACAACTGGGGATCAGATGATGCAAAAATAATATCATCAACATAAATTTGAACAAGGAGCTTATGCATGCCAGCTTTCTTTATGAACAAAGTTTTTTCTATGGAGCCTCTAGTGAAATTATTTTGAAGAAGAAAATTAGATAATGTTTCATACCAGGCTCTGGGTGCTTGTTTCAACCCATAAAGAGCCTTATCAAGCTTATACACCCAATCAGGGTGTTTATGATCTTCAAAACCTGGTGGTTGACATACATAAACTTCTTCTTTTATTTTACCATACAAAAATGCACTTTTGACATCCATTTGAAAAACTTTAAGGTGATGAAAAGCAGCATAAGCTAAAAACAAATGAATTGCCTCCAGTCTGGCCACAGGGGCAAAGCTTTCATCATAATCAATACCTTCTTCTTGTGAAAACCCCTGTACAACCAGTCTGGCCTTGTTCTTGACAATTTGACCTTTTTCATCAGTTTTGTTCCTAAACACCCATTTAGTGCCTATTGCACACTTACCTGGGGGTAGAGGAACCAGTTCCCACACCTGCTGTTTTTGAAATTGAAGAAGCTCAAGCTGCATGGCTTCAACCCATCCATTGTCCCTTAGAGCAACATGATAATTCTTTGGCTTTTGCTGACTGATGAAGAGAGCATAGATACAAAAATTGGACAATTGACTTCTTGTTGAAACACCAGCAGTTATGTCACCAATGATCTGGGACACAGGATGATTCTTTAATTCTTGATATGCAATAATATCTGTGCAAGTGTTTGTAGAAGATTCAGCAGCAGCAGATGTTGATGTAGACTCTTGAAACCTAGACTGTGATGGCAGTTAAAATGAAGTAGAGGATTCAGAGATTTCATCAGCATTAGTTGTGGATGGAGCTGCTGAAGCTACAGGAACATCAAGTGTAGTAGAACCAGGCAGATGATCACTACAACTTGCATTTGTATCTTCAGTTGAAGATGATGGATCATCAGAGACAATAACAGGTGGAGGCTGATATGGAACATATTGCAGTATGTCCAAGTCAAACTTCTCAATAGAGTTTTGAGGAATCTTGTCTTTTGGGGATTCATTGAACTTGACATGCAAAGTCTTTTCAACAGTCTTTGTTCTGCAGTTGAACACTCTGTATGCCTTGCAAGTCGATGAATACCCAACAAAATACCCTGCATCCACCTTGGAATCAAACTTCTGAAGGATACTTTTTGTGTTAAGAATATAACAAGGACACCCAAAAGCTCTAAAGAATGAATCAAAGGAGCCAAATGATGTAAGAGCTCATAAGGAGTCTTCATCAACCTCTGATTCACTAATACTCTATTCTGAACATAGCAAGCTGTATTGACAGCTTCAGCCCAAAAGGTTAGTGGCAACCCAGAGTCAGCCAACATTGTCCTTGCAGCTTCAATCAGGGTCCTGTTCTTTCTTTCCACCACTCTATTTTGCTCTGGAGTTCTTTGAATACTATATTGTCTTTTGATTCCCTTAGAGAAGTAGAATTCATCAAGAGTGTGATTTCTAAACTCTGTCCCATTATCACTTCTCACACACTTAACAGGAAGTGAATGCTGCTTCTCCACATGTAACACAAAATAGATAATACTTTGAGCTGCTTCATCCTTGGAGTTGAAGAAGAAAGTCCATACATATCTAGAGTAATCATCCACAATTACCAGACAATACTTTTTCTTTGCCATGCTCATTACTCTCACAGGACCAAAAAGATCCATGTGCAGTAATTGCAAGCATGCTGTGGACTTAGGTTCTTCTATAAAAGGGAATGAAGCTTTGTGTTGCTTTCCTTTTAAGCAAGCTGGGCAGGTATCATCACACTTGAACTCTTTCAATGGCAAGCCTCTCACTAATCCATGATGAATGAGCTGATTCATGTTCTTGAAATTCACATGACCCAACCTTCTATGCCATAGTTCAGATTCTTGAGGAGAGGCTTTGGAGAACAAACATGGATGGCCTTTTAGATCCATTTTCTTTGATAGATCTAAGGCATATACTCTACCAATCCTGTTGGCCTTCAGGAGAGTATACTCATCCAATATTTTGTCAATCTTGTGCAAAACTGTGGAAGACAGAATCCGACAGTTTTGACTTGTGAAAAGTGCAACATGCCCTTTATCACACATTTGACTGACACTCAAAAGGTTGTATTTGAGGTTCTCCACATGGTTAACATCATCAAATCTTATCTCCCCATTTGAGACAAAACCCTTCCCAATGATGTAACCTTTTGCATCATTTCCAAACGAAACAAATCCCTTCTTCCTTTAGGAATAGTCATGAAGAAGAGAGCTGCTCCCTGTCATATGCATGGATCCTCCACTATCCACATACTAGATGCTTCTTTGGCATGATGAAGAACCCTGCATTTAACACAAACATTAGTTAGCCTTTGAGACCCAAACCTTTTTGGTTTTGGGTCTGTTTTCATCAACAGATGTTAAACTAACAGGTTGTGCATGATTAACAGCTTTTGAAGATGTAGATGATACTGAAAAGGATTCCTTGGATTTTTGCTTGGGTATCCTTTTCAGTGGTTTAGACACAGAAACATCCAATTGGTTAACTCTCCCCAATAGATGTTGAATCATCATCACAAGTTGTGTCTGATTTGTTGATAGAGTTTTCAACTCAGTTGACACATCAGTGCTTGTGGATGATTTGTTCTTGTTATTCTCTACACCCTTCTTTTGAAAAGACACAGACTTAGTCTTGCAGGATGTTACCCAATCCCAAACTTCACATTTGAAGCAGTTTGCTTACTGAGAAGCATTTCAAATCCCTTGCAGGATGTTACCCATCGTTCAGAATCAACTTGGGTAGCTGCAAGTGTTTCCTTGAGATTCTTATGATTTTCTAGAATGACCTCTACCTTAGCCTTTTCATCAGTAATTTGACATTTAAGCTTATAAATCTCTTCATCCTTCTCTTTTAACACAGATTCAAACTTAGATTTCCTTTTAGACAATGCCTTTTCTAGGTCAAGATTTTGATTAATTAAAGCTACATTTGCTTCCCTAATAGAAACAAAAGCAGCTATGCATGATTTAGAAGAAATCTTGCGCTTAGCCTCAGAAGATACCTGTGGTACCTGTGATGAAGAACCCTGTGATGATGAAGGATTGTCATCAGTAGATTCTTGGGCCATTAAAGCAAGGTTTCCAAAAGGATTGTCACCACCATGTTGACCAGCACCAGCAAATTGCTCAAAATAACCAGATACATCATCTGGTAGACTGCTCCAGTCAACAACCTCAGGGGTGAAAAAGCTCTGATGAGATTGAGGTTGAGATTGCTGATTTGATTGAGAAGGCTGAGAATCAGGTAGAGCATGTGGTTGTTGAGCCATTGGTACAGAAACTTGACCAGACTGAGGCATGTAAAAACATGGATAAGGATATGGCATGGGGCTTTGAGGGACAAAGTATGAAGGAGATGATTGATGCTGAGAATGATGATCAGAACTGGTAGGATGTTGCCCTTTGGATTGTGAATTATTACTTGGAAAAGTCACAAAGGGTGCAGATGAGTTAGATCCAGATGATCTACACTCTCTAGCAAAATGTCCTAGTCTGTGACACTTGTGACATCTCAACTTACTCTTGTCAAAACCAACCTTGGTTTTGCCAGAGAGACCAGGAAATTTCCTACCTGTTCTCTTATAAAACTTTTGAGATCTGATATTAATCAATGCCATTTGGCTCAAAATATCCATCTCTTCAAGATCATCATCAGCTATTCCTTTCAAATCATCCATCACAAAACACAAATTACCAGCATTAAAACATGAGTTTCCCTCAACTCCAACAAAAGCATGATTTCCACTGTTTGAAGAGAAATCAATATACTCATCATATGAACTTTCAGATGAAGCATATTCAGACTCATGACCAACCAGAGCAGTATTACCTGGTACAAAGTCATCAGTGAGCTTTCCAGATGAAGATAGTTTCCTTTTCTGTTCTATCTCTCTCTCAAATGTTAAGAGCTTCCCATGAAGTTGGGTGAGAGATAGAGTATCCAGATTTGCACTGGAGCGTAGGACAATGGTGTAAGTGTCCCATCTCTCAGGCAGGGATCTGAGGAATCTATTATTCATCTGACTGTTTGTGTATTCATGTTGAACCATTTTAAGCTCAGAAATTAAACATGAAAACCGCTCAAACTGTTGAGTCAGTGTCTCACCCTTCCTATGAGAGAATGTCTTATATTGCTGGGCAATGATTTCTATGTTGTTTGCTAAGACCTCATCAGTTCCTCCAAATTGTTCCTTTAGAGCAACCCAGAGATCATAAGCAGTTTCATGATGCATGAGCCCAGAATAGATTTCATTAGGCAGTGCCATGGCCAGAATTTCATGGGCATTAGCATCAATCTCAAACAGTTTTAAATCCTCATCAGAATATTGTTCCTTCTTTTTAGGAACCATCTCCTTGGTTTCAGGATTACTCACCATAGGCTTGTATGGTCCATGAACCACAGACTTCCAACAACCTGAACTGTTAACAGACAGGTGATGGAGTATTCGGCGTTGCCATATGTTATACTCACTCCTAACAAGCATAGGAGGCTTAGTTGAGGAGCCAGTATTGTGAGGATCATTCATTGAAGTAGTCATTTTCACTAATTCAATTGAAGTCAAGGAGATTAAAATTGGTCTGGTTTCAAAACTCAACAACACACTTAGAAAACACAATTAGAATCACAATTAATGAACCGGAAGCACAGAAAATTAATCTCTATAATCAATTCTTGCAAAACTACTAATTCGATCAACCTTTGCTATCAAAAGAACAGTTTCAATGATCAATTGTTAGATCGATCAATGATTAACCTGCTCTGATACCATTTGATAGGATCGGATCAATTAGGTTAGAATTATGCAGCGGAATATCACAAATTGAGATCGAATTCAAGCAAGAAAGGTAATGAATATGCAAACAATCAATCACAATTATAGAGAGAATATTTCTGTTAAGGGAATGATTTCATTCACGCGTAATGCTTCGGTTAGAAATACAGCTAGGTCAACATCCCTTATATAGAGGAATGTGACGTCTGCTGATGTCACTTGACAGTGACATCTAACAGAATTACAAAAACAACTGAAATAAGCAATCTACTGAGATGTTCTCAACAACTGATTACATCTCAGTGAGTGCTAAGTACAATTACATAAACTACTGACTAATAACTACTGAAACACTAAACTACTGAAATATAAAATTACAAGTACTGAAAAGTAAAACCATCACAACTACTGAAGTTAACAACTTCAGCTGTTGTGACAACTGCTGATCACTCTGGTCTTCAGTCCTTGTCTTCAGCACTTCATCTTCAGACTTTGTCTTCAGCACTTCATCTTCAGACTTTGTCTTCAGTTCTTTGCTTTCAGACTTTGTCTTCAGATCTTTGTAATCAGCTGATGTCTTCAGCTGATGTAATTATCTTCAGCAGTTGTAATGTCTATGGGACTTAGAGGTTTTTCTGATCAGGCTCATTGGTTCTTTTGGTCCAACATGAACGGTAACGTTTGTCCAGAACTGACACAGGGTATCAGGGTAGATGGTTGGATTGAGGAGAAAGGCTGTGCGGTATTGGGAATCAACCATCAAGTCGATAGCAGCATCAAACTTGTTCCAGAAAGGTGATTTGGTAAGATGATCAACACAGTTGTGTCGAGTTTTGATTTGCATGGTCGCCATTAATGGAAGATGAACGTTTGGAAAGTGGGTTATGAAAAGGTTGAAGTTAGGGTTAGGTATATATAGGTTATGAAACGGCTGAGGGAAAACAACTGAAAGTGTTGGTGTTGGTCATCAGGTGTTAGAAAACAACTGAAGACATGGTTTTAACTTTCAGATGTTGTAAACATTTGAAGACTTGGTGTTGGTCATCAGTAGTTGTTAAAACTACTGTAGACTTGGTTTTGGCTTCAGTTGATTGGAGATGAAACAGTAGTTGTCGTCAATTCACAAAGATCAGTTGTTTCAATGACCTTGACACTTACTCATCAGATCATCTAATTTTCAGATGTTTCATTGGTCATCAGTACTTATTTATTACAAAAGACCTCAGTAGTTTGAACTACATCAGTATTTTCGAACAAATAAGGTACTTCAGTACTTTTAAGTAATTTAGTATTCAGTATTTGTAAAACTACCGAGGATAAAATGACTTATCAGCACTTATTTTTTACAAAAGTATACTAATGCTCATCAGTATTTACGAACTAAGAGCATCAGTAGTTGTCAAATTATTCTAGTTGCAGCATACCAAGCCTGAGTACAAGATTATGAAAAGTTGCACTATCCAAAGGCTTAGTAAATATATCTGCAAGCTCATCAGCACTAGGCACAAACTTTGGATCAATCAGACCTTTTTCATAGCAATCCCTATTGAAATGATGTCTGATCTCAATATGTTTGGTCCTAGAATGCTGGACAGGATTCTTAACAATACAAAGAGCTGAAGAACTATCCATTAATAATGGAGTCTTAGTCTCTGTAATGTCATAATCCAATAACTGATTTTGAAGCCAAAGTACCTGAGATGTACAGCTTGCAGCTGCAATGTACTCTGCTTCAGCTGTTGATGTAGCAACTGATGTTTGTTTCTTACTCTGCCAAGAGACCAAACAGTTGCCTAGAAATTGGCATCCACCAGAAGTTGATTTTCTGGTTAACTTACACCCTGCATAGTCACTATCAGAAAAAGCAACCAATTTACAAGAGTGCCCAGTGGAATACCATAGTCCTAGTGATTTAGTTCCCTGCAAATATCTAAAGATCCTCTTGACTGCAATCATATGGGAGTCCTTAGGAGCAGCCTGAAATCTAGCACAGACACAAGTTGCAAACATAATATCTGGTCTAGAAGCTGTTAGGTACATCAAGGAACCAATCATACATCTGTAAAGAGTTTCATCAACTGCTTTACCTTTTTTATCAGCATCCAGTTGTGTGTTGCTGCACATGGGAGTAGAACAGGATTTACAGTTTTGTAAATCAAACTTAGTTAACAAATCTTTTGTTTATTTTGACTGATGAATGAAAGTTCCTTCAGTCAGTTGTTTGATCTGTAACCCTAGAAAGAACTGTAATTCTCCCATTGCACTCATTTTAAACTTTTGTTGCATCAATTTTGTGAATGCATCACACAACTGTGGATCAGATGATGTAAAAATAATATCATCAACATAAATTTGAACAAGGAGCTTATGCATGCCAGCATTCTTTATGAACAAAGTTTTATCTATGGAGCCTCTAGTGAAATTATTTTGAAGAAGAAAGTTAGATAATGTTTCATACCAGGCTCTGGGTGCTTGTTTCAACCCATAAAGAGCCTTATAAAGTTTATACACCCAATCAGGGTGTTTATGATCTTCAAAACCTGGTGGTTGACACACATAAACTTCTTCTTTTATTTTACCATATAAAAATGCACTTTTAACATCCATTTGAAAAACTTTAAGGTTATGAAAAGCAGCATAAGCTAAAAATAAACGAATTGCCTCCAGTCTGGCTACTGGGCCAAAGGTTTCATCATAATCAATACCTTCTTCTTGTGAAAACCCCTGTACAACCAGTCTGGCCTTGTTCTTGACAATTTGGCCTTTTTCATCAGTTTTATTCCTAAACACCCATTTAGTGCCTATTGCACACTTACCTTGGGGTAGAGGAACCAGTTCCCACACTTGCTGTTTTTCAAATTGAAGAAGCTCAAGCTACATAGCTTCAACCCATCCATTGTCCCTTAAAGCAACATGCTAATTCTTTGGCTCTTGTTGACTGATGAAGAGAGCATAGAGACAAAAGTTGGACAATTGATTTCTTGTTGAAACACCAGCAGTTATGTCACCAATGATCTGGGACATGGGATGGTTCTTCAATTCTTGATATGCAATAATATCTGTGCAAGTGTTCGTAGAAGATTCAGCAGCAGCAGATGTTGATGTAGACTCTGGAAACCTAGACTGAGATGGCAGTTCAAATGAAGTAGAGGATTCAGAGATTTTATCAGCATTTGTTATGGATGGAGCTGCTGAGGCTACAGGAACATCAAGTGTAGTAGAACCAGGCAGATGATCACTACAACTTGCATTTGTATCTTCAGTTGGAGATGATGGAACTTCAGAGACCATAACAGGTGGAGGCTGATATGGAACATATTGCAGTATGTCCAAGTCAAACATCTCAACAGGGTTTTGAGGAATCTTGTCTTTTGGGGATTCATTAAACTTGACATGCAAGGTTTCTTCAACAATCTTTGTTCTGCAGTTGAAAACTCTGTAGGCCTTGCAAGTAGATGAATACCCAACAAAATACCCTGCATCCACCTTGGAATCAAAATTCTGAAGGATACTCTTTGTGTTAAGAATATAACAAGGACACCCAAATGCTCTAAAGAATGAAATCAAAGGAGCCAAATGATGTAAGAGCTCATAAGGAGTCTTCATCAACCTCTGATTCACTAATACTCTATTCTGAACATAGCAAGCTGTATTGACAGCTTCAGCCCAAAATGTTAGTGGCAAACCAGAGTCAGCCAACATTGTCCTTGCAGCTTCAATCAGGGTCCTGTTCTTTCTCTCCACCACTCCATTTTGCTCTGGAGTTCTTTGAATACTATATTGTCTTTTGATTCCCTTAGACAAATAGAATTCATCAAGAGTGTGATTCCTAAACTCTGTCCCATTATCACTTCTCACACACTTAACTGGAAGTGAATGCTGCTTCTCCACATGTAACACAAAATAGATGATACTTTGTGCAGCCTCATCCTTGGAGTGCAAGAAGAAAGTCCATACATATCTTGAGTAATCATCCACAATTACCAGACAGTACTTTTTCTTTGCCATGCTCATTACTCTCACAGGACCAAAAAGATCCATGTGCAGTAATTGCAAACAGGCAGTGGACTTGGGTTCTTCTATAGAAGGGAATGAAGTATTGTGTTGCTTTCCTTTTAAGCAAGCTGGGCAGGTGTCATCACACTTGAACTCCTTCAATGGCAAGCCTCTCACTAAACCATGATGAATGAGCTGATTCATGTTCTTGAAATTCACATGACCTAGCCTTCTATGCCATAGTTCTGATTCTTGAGGAGAGGCTTTGGAGAACAAACATGGATGGCCTTTTAGATCAATTTTCTTTGATAGATCTAAAGCATATACTCTTCCAATCCTGTAGGCCTTTAGGAGAGTATACTCATCCAATATTTTGTCAATCTTGTGCAAAACTGTGGAAGACAGAATCCGACAGTTTTGACTTGTGAAAAGTGTAACATGCCCTTTATCACACATTTGACAGACACTCAAGAGATTGTATTTGAGGTTCTCCACATGGTTAACATCATCAAATCTTATCTCTCCATTTGAGACAAAACCCTTCCCAATGATGTAACCCTTGGCATCGTTTCCAAAATAAACAAATCCCTTCTTCCTTTGGGAATAGTCATGAAGAAGAGAGCTGCTCCCTGTCATATGCATGGATCCTCCACTGTCCACATACCAGATGCTTCTTTGGCATGATGAAGAACCCTGCATTTATCACAAACACTAATTAGCCTTTGAGACCCAAACCTTTTTGGTTTTGGGTCTGTTTTCATCAACAGATGTTAAACTAACAGCTTGTGCATGATTAACAGCTTTTGAAGATGTAGATGATGCTGAAAAGGATTCCTTGGATTTTGGCTTGGGTATCCTTTTCAGTGGTTTAGTCACAGAAACATCTAATTGGTTAACTCTCCCCAATAGATGTTGAATCAACATTACAAGTTGTGTTTGATTTGTTGACAGAGTTTTCAACTCAGTTGACACATCAGTACTTGTAGATGATTTGTTCTTGTTATTCTCTACACCCTTCTTTTGAAAAGACACAGACTTAGTCTGAGTTTTCAATATTCCCAGAGGAATATTTGCAGCTGTTGTTTGAAAAACCCCTTCCTCCGTAGTGACATTTTGAGAAATCTTAGGTTTATCAGAATGAGATGATTGTGGTACAAACTTGGTTTGAAATTCATTTTTCATTTTATGCATTTCCTGCTGAATGATTTTCTTTTTATTGAATTTTAAACGCTTGTTATACCTGCATTCATCAGTCAGATGATTTAACAAACCACATATTTCACATGGTTTTCTTTTCATCTTTTCTTGATCAACTGCTAAAGTTGATGAAACTACTGAAGATTTGTTCTTCAGTACTTTCTTCCTTTCAGTACTTTTGGGAAGTACTCAAGGATTTTCAACAACTGAAGATTTCTTCTTCAGTGGTTTTCTATCAGTATTTCTTAGAATCCTGATAGATTCTTCAGCAGTTGTCAAGGATTGCTTGTTTTCCTCTGATTTAAAATGCTCTTCAGGTGTTGTGTTTTGCCTTTCAATACTTTGAGTACCTTGTGGAACAACACTTGAATTTCTCAGCCTCTTCTTGATCAAGTGTTCCGAAGCAATGGGATCATCAGTTATTTGATTAACTGAGATACTCACACTAACTTCATCCTCAGATTTTGAATGTTCAGTTAAGGATGAAACACCTGATGATGTGGTTTGGGAATGACTCTCAACCTCAGATTGTACTTCTAACTTAGGAGTAAAATCTGTGGGAGGTGTGGTATGATTGTACCCAATCTCAAACTTCACATTGGAAGCAGTTTGCTTACTGAGAAGCATTTCAAATCCCTTGTAGGATGTTACCCATCGTTCACAATCAACTTGGGTAGCTGCAAGTGTTTCCTTGAGATTCTTGTGATTTTCTAGAATAACCTCTACCTTTGCCTTTTCATCAGTAATTTGACATTTAAGTTTATAAATCTCTTCATCCTTTTCTTTTAAAGCAGACTCAAACTCATATTTTCTTTTGGAAATTGCCTTTTCTAGGTCAAGATTTTGATTAATTAAAGCTACATTTGCTTCCCTAATAGAAACAAAAGCAGCTATGCATGATTCAGACCATATCTTGGCCTTAGCCTCAGAAGATACATGTGGTACCTGTGATGATGAAGGATTGTCATCAGTAGATTCCAGGGCCATTAAAGCAAGGTTTCCAAAAGGATTGTTACCACCATGTTGACCAGCACCAGCAAATTGTTCAGAATAACCAGAGACATCATCTGGTAGGCTGCTCCAGCCAACAACCTCAGGGGTGAAAAAGCTTTGATGAGATTGAGGTTGAGATTGCTGATTTGTTTGAGATGGCTGAGGGTCAGGTAGAGCATGTGGTTGTTGAGCCATTGGTACTGAAACTTGACCAGACTGAGGCATGTAAAAGCATGGATAAGGATATGGCATGGGGCTTTGAGGGACAAAGTATGCAGGAGATGATTGATGTTATGAATGATGATCAGAACTGGTAGGATGTTGCCCTTTGGATTGTGAATTATTACTTGGAAAAGTCACAAAGGGTGCATATGAGTTAGATCCAGATGATCTACACTCTCTAGCAAAATGTCCAAGTTTGTGGCACTTGTGACATCTCAACTTACTCTTGTCAAAACCAACCTTGGTTTTGCCAAAGAGACCAAGAAATTTCCTACCTGTTCTCTTATAAAACTATTGAGATCTAATATTAATCAATGCCATTTGGCTCAGAATATCCATCTCTTCCAGATCATCATCAGCAATTCCTTTCAAATCATCCATCATAAAACACAAATTATCAACATTAAAGCCTGAGTTTCCCTCAACTCCAACAAAAGCATGATTTCCACTGTTTGAAGAGAAATCAATATGCTCATCATATGAACTTTCAGATGAAGCATATTCAGACTCATGACCAACCAGAGCAGTATTGCCTGGTACAAGTCATCAGTGAGCTTTCCAGATGAAGATAGTTTCCTTTTCTATTCTATCTCTCTCTCAAATGTTAAGAGTTTCCCATGAAGTTGGGTGAGAGATAGAGTATCCAGATTTGCACTAGAGCGTAGGACAATGGTGTAAGTGTCCCATCTCTCAGGCAGGGATCTGAGGAATCTATTATTCATCTGGTTGTTTGTGTATTCATGTTGAACCATTTTAAGCTCAGAAATTAAACATGAAAGCGCTCAAACTGTTGAGTCAGTGTCTCACCCTTCCTATGAGAGAATGTCTCCTATTGTTGGGCAAGGATTTCTCTGTTATTTGCTAAGACCTCATCAGTTCCTCCAAATTGTTCCTTTAGAGCAACCCAGAGATCATAAGCAGTTTCATGATGCATGAGCCCAGAATAGATTTCATTAGGTAGTGCCATGGCCAGAATTACATGGGCTTTAGCATCAATCTTAAACAGTTTTAAATCTTCATCTGAATATTGTTCCTTCTTTTTAGGAACCATCTCCTTGGTTTCAGGATTACTCACCATAGGCTTGTATGGTCCATGAACCACAGACTTCCAACAACCTGAACTGTTAACAGACAGTTGATGGAGCATTCGGCGTTGCCATATGTTATACTCACTCCTAACAAGCATTGGAGGCTTAGTTGAGGAGCCAGTATTGTGAGGATCATTCATTGAAATAGTCATTTTCATTAATTAAATTGAGTCCAAGGAGATTAAAATCAGTTGTCAGGATCAGTGATCACAAGTTCGATGGATTAGAGTGTAATGCAGCGGAATAAGATCAAGAATTAGACAATTTGTAGCAAGAATTTGATATTTGTAAAAAAATACGAGAGAATATATTTCTGTGATAAGGAATGTTTCAATAATACCAAATATTAGTGCTCAATCATTCACATGTTACAATAAGGTTGACACTCCTTATATAGAGTGCAATCACTGCTGTAATCACGGGATAGTGACAACTGGCAGATCTATTACAAAAATAACTAACACTTAACAAACTACTGAAATGTTCACAACTACTGAGAACATATCAAGAGTGCTAAGTACAAAATATAAAAAGACTGATAAGAAACTACTGAAACTACAACGACTGAAGAACAAACTCTTCAGTCGTTTTACAAAACTACTGAAAACATAAAACTACTGAAAGTAAACCGTCACAACAACGGAAGAAGTCCTCTTCAGCTGTTATGACAACGTCTGATACTTGGTCTTCAGCACTTGTCTTCAGACTTTGTCTTCAGCACTTGTGTCTTCAGACTTTGTCTTCAGCACTTGTCTTCAGACTTTGTCTTCGGTACTTGTCTTCAGACTTTGTCTTCAGCACTTGTCTTCAGACTTTGTCTTCAGCACTTGTCTTCAGACTTTGTCTTCAGCACTTGTGTTCAGACTTTGTCTTCAGCACTTGTGTCTTCAGACTGTCTTCAGCACTTGTGTTCAGACTTTGTCTTCAGGTGTTGTCTTCAGTTGTTGTGGACTTCAGTAGTTGTTGTGACGTCTATGGGACTTAAAGGTTTTTCTGATCCGGCTCATTGGTTCTTTTGGTCCAAAAAACTCCCCTGAACCAATGCAGCCAAAACCTTTAACTTTATTGAGGTCCCACTTATTGTTGGCAAAATGGTTGGTCTTTTTCCTTCTTGATCAGTTGAGAAGATGACCCATATAAGCACTGGCCTGGAAATGAGTCTCTGATGATTTGGTTGGCAATGTATGGATGGGAGCTCTGTATTGGGGAATTGGACACTGAGCTGTTCCCCCATCCATGAGACTCACTTCCCATGTATAAGCCTGTAGGATTCTCTGGTGTATGCTCTGAGAAACATAATTTGTTCTTCCATGGTAAGATTTTCTGGTTCACCATCAAACAACCCTGCACGCCCATACAGCTCTGAGATGTACTTAGCCTGTTTGCCATTTTTGAGCTCAACTGTTGTAATCTGTCTGTATGCAAACTCATCTGGTGAGTACCTTCAAGTAACAGACTGAGCTCATTTTGTTTGAAGTTCTCAAGCTTCTTGTAGACTAACCCCTTTTTAATTACTCTATTTTCTAACATCTTTTGGGGTGGCTGTTTAGCCTCATAAGCCTTCTTGAAATCTTCTACAATTTCCCAGGGTGATACTACCAGGACCACTGTGATCTCTTCATCTACGATCCTTTTTACTTGGCCCTTGTATCTCGCAGGAATGTCTTTCTTTACAATTCTGTGAGCCACCCTAGGATCAGGCCATATCCTCACCTTTTCCTTTTGATATTGAAATGTGTTGGCAAGGGTGTACAATCTCAGAGCTTCTTTCTTCATACTTATTATTGATGAAGAAGCAGCATAAGTTTTGTCTATGCTTTTCAGCATTTCCTCATCATGAAGCCTTTGCTGCTGTTCTTCTTCTATCTTTACTCTCACAGTCTCCATCTGTGAGGTGGGAGTGATGGGCATAGGTTTGGCTTTAGGCAAAGTTAGGACTGCGGAAAGAGGCAGCCTATCTTCTTCCTCATCATCCTCTTCTTCTTCTTCTTCTAGCCTCAACATCCTTCTCTTCTTCTTCTTGGATGCATCATCGGCTGTTGGTTTTGAGGGTAAAGGAGTTGGTTTAATGGGTTGTGGTAGTGGTGATTTTGAAGTGGTAAGTTTTGCAGGTTGTTCTAGCATTCTTGTAGTGAGTGAGGCTTTTGAGTGTTTTGCTAGTTCATTTCTGTTCCCAGCACCTGCCTCATTTAGTGCTTCAATCACTAATCCCTTAGTGTATGCTTCAGACGTACAGATCTTGGTGGTTATTGCCAAGATACTGTCCCTGGTCCATGACTTAATCTCTATCAATGATCTCCCAAGATACTTTGCAATGAATCTGATCATGATCTCCAGTCTTTCTCTTTCTAATGCATCATAACTTGCCCATCTTGAGTTAATTTCTTCAACTTCAAGTCTTCTAATCTCTGAGTCAAGCTGTGCAGTATCGAACCCTTGTCTATACATTTGATCAATAATGGAGTCCATTGATTTACTATGTGTAGCATCCGCCATTTTGATCATCTCATCAAGTTGGAGTTCTTTTTCTTTTCTTTCAATCTTCCTCTTCTTATATGTGATATGAAAGTCTTGTGACTTTCACCCACTTGATCAATGTCAGCTCCCTTCACACACTCCTCTTCCTTCTCAGTCTCTTTCATAAACTCCTCTTTCTTCTCAGGTATGCTCTTCCTCTTTGCTTTCACTAACTGACTCTCCCCCTTTTTGGTTGCATTGGTTGCAAGGGTTTGAGTAGTAGAAAGCCTTGTGCTCACAATCTCCTCCACCAGGGGTTGTATGATTGAGGGAAGCCTCTCATCCATGGTTTTGATCACAATGTCTGTGATCATTGGGGTGATGAGAGGTAGGGATTGCTGGAAGATAGCAGCTGTTTGCTCAGAGGGGTTCTGTCCCTGAGAAGCAGTGCCAGAAGTAGAGGCTGGTGGGTTGTAAGTTTTGATTGGCTGAGTGTTTGGGAGACCTTCAGGTGAAGGTGCCATCTGTGGGTTTATGTTGGTGTCAGATGGACTTGCTTCTTGAGAGAATTGGTCAAGTAGGCTTTGTAGTCTACAGACTTCTTCCTCAAGAATTGTGTTCTGGGCCAGAACATCATAAAAGAAGCCCAGGTCATCATCAGCAGATGCTGAATCACCTGACCTCCTGCTTGTAGCAGGATGTACATGCACTGGGTGTAGACCAGTTTTAGCATGTGCCCCTTTTTCTTGGAACTGGGGACTTCCAGCCTCAGGACGATGTCCTTCATCAGCTGTTGCCTCTGATGAGGTCTTAGCAATGTTACCAGCCTCAGTCTGATCATGTGCTGATTCAGAAGAGGTGGCAGCCTCACCAGATATTCTGATCTCCTTATCTACACCAGGAGACAGAACATTTAAACCCCGGTGCTGTGGGTTGTCAGAAGCATGTTGATCCTCTTCCTCAATGGCTGTGGTTTTCCCTTTGTTTGTGTTTGGTGGGGAGGAGGAGAGGCATGCAGCTGAGTCAGCACATTTGCAATTATAATGGTTGGACTTTGGGGGGCATTTTCATGGGGAGATAGGGTAAAATCAGTATGCACCTGGGGAGAATGGTGCTTTTCAATGGCAATCTCCTCAAATGAGGAAGATTCCAGATTAGTGGGTACCCCTTCTTTGGTTGCTTCAGGCTCCTTTTGAGAGGAATCCTGAGCGGCTGTGGCTGGTAGAGTCTTTGATACTACTGGGGGGTTTACACCAGCAAGTATATCCTGCCTTGGTGGTACAGGAGCATCTTCAGGGGACTCATCTCCCTGAATAGCTGTTTTGGGGCGTTTTGTTTTTGGTTTGGTGGGGACTCTGGATTTGGTGGTGGTGGCTGTGGGTTCCAGCTGCGTGGGTTTGCGCAGCTTGGCAGCCATTTTCAGTGATTGGTCAGAGTTGTGCCGGGAGTATACTCAGGCAATACAGCCATAGCAGGGACTCCCAGGCCAACAAGTCCCTCAGCTTGAAGCTGGTTTTCAATTATGGCCATTATGAACCGAGGATATAATATCCAACGGTTAGCAAGTTGTTTTTGGGCCATATCCTTGAGCTCTAAAAATAGTATTTCAGAAAAATTTAAAGGTTGTTGCTCAAGGATGGAGTACATTACCTGTTGCCACCTTGTGGACATTTGATCCCATGATGAAGTCTTGGGGGCAAGGCAGACATTTACCATATGAAAGATGAGACGTTCAGCATCCTGGAAATGTTTCTTCAATATGGTAGAGGCACTCAGGTTACCTTGGTATCCATGGTGGGCAAATGATAGATCTGTTGTGCCCTTTGGATAACCAGTTGGGAAAGTCGGCATCATCCAGATTGAGGGTTTGGCGAAGAATGTCTGGAGTAATGACCACTTTTTGGCTATGGACAAACGATTGAAGAGACTCTGTGTCATTCTCCTCAGAGACAAGAGTGACGTTTGTCCAGAATTGGCTAAGAGATTCGGCATATATGGTGGGGTTTAACAGAAAAGCCGTTTGGTAAGGTGACTGAACCATTAAATCAATGGCGTTGTGAAACTTGGTCCAGTATGGCGATTTTTTGAGATGAGCGACACAGTTGTGTCGTGGTTTTAGTTGCATGGTCGCCATTGATGAAGAGAGGGTACAGAGTTTTTGAACGTTAGGTTTGAGAAGAGAGATGAGAAAAACTCTGAAGGTGGGATAAGGTATTTAAAGGGTAGGGTTAGAAAACGACTGAAGGTTTTGGTGTTAGTCATCATTTGTTGAAACTACTGATGACGTGGTATTAACTTTCAGAGGTTTGAAATGACTGACCGTATTGGTGTGATCAACAGTTGTTATAAAACAACTGAAGACTTGGTTTTAACCGTCAGACGTTGAAACAACTGAAGTCTTTGATTTAGTCATCAGTAGTTATAAAACTACTGAAGACAGTTTTGACTTCAGGTGGTGAAACAACTGAGGACATGGTGTTTGTCATCAGTAGTTGTGAAACTACTGAAGACATTGGTTTTGTCATCAGTTGTTGTAAACAGCTGAAGACTTGGTGTTAGTCTTCAGTAGTTGTAAACTACTGAAGACATAGGTTTGGCTTCAGTTGTTTAGAAACAGCAGTTGTAGAAACAACTGAAGAGAAATTACTCATCAGCTGTTTTCGTCAATTCATAGCTTTTCAGCTGTTTCAGTCTGACCTCCACACTTACTCATCAGACTTAAATCTGAGTTTCAGAGGTTTCATTGGTCATCAGTACTTATCTGCATTTCTGACATCAGTGTTGTAGCTACATCAGCTGTTGTGATTTCATCAGCTGTTGTAACTACATCAGCTGTTTTAACAAATAAAGTACTTCAGTACTTGTGAGACATGTAGCCTTCAGTAGTTATAAAAACTACTGAGGGTAAAGGAACTCATCAGTACTTATATATGACATGGTTACCAATGATCATCAGTACTTATTACTGAGATCATCAGTAGTTGTCACTTATTCTAGCTGCAGCATACCAAGCCTTAACACCAGGTTGTGGAAAGTTGAACTATCCAAAGGCTTAGTAAAAATGTCTGCAAGCTCATCAGCACTAGGAACAAATTTTGGATCAATCAGACCTTTTTCAAAACAATCTCTAATAAAATGGTGTCTGATTTCAATATGTTTAGTCCTAGAGTGCTGGACAGGATTCTTGACAATACAAAGAGCTGAAGAGCTGTCCATTAACAATGGAGTCTTAGTCTCAGTTATGCCATAATCCAATAATGGTTTTGAAGCCAGAGTACCTGAGATGTACAACTTGCAGCAGCAATGTACTCGGCTTCAGCAGTTGATGTAGCAACTGAGGTTTGTTTCTTACTCTGCCAAGAAATCAAACAGTTGCCTAGGAATTGACATCCACCAGAAGTTGATTTCCTGGTCAACTTACACCCTGCATAGTCACTGTCAGAAAAAGCAACTAATTTACCAGAATGTCTAGTAGAATACCATAAACCTAGAGATGGAGTGCCTTGCAGATATCTAAAGATCCTCTTGACTGCAATCAAATGAGACTCCTTAGGTGCAGCCTGAAATCTAGCACAAACACATGTAGCAAACATAATATCTGGTCTAGAAGCTGTTAAGTACATCAAGGACCCAATCATACATCTGTAAAGTGTTTCATCAACCACTTTACCTTTCTGATCTGTATCCAGTTGTGTGGTGTTGCACATGGGAGTAGAACAGGGCTTACAGTTTTGTAAATCAAATTTTCCAAAAGATTTTTTGTGTATTTGGACTGATGAATGAAAATTCCATCAGCCTTTTGTTTGATTTGCAAACCCAGAAAGAATTGTAATTCTCCCATGGCACTCATTTCAAACTTTTGTTGCATCAACTTTGTAAAGGCATCACACAACTGTGGATCAGAGGATGCAAAAATAATATCATCTACATAAATTTGAACAAGTAGATTATGCTGCCCAGCTTTCTTAATGAATAAAGTTTTATCTATGGAGCCTCTAGTGAAATTATTTTCCAGAAGAAAGTTTGATAATGTCTCATACCAGGCTCTAGGAGCTTGTTTCAACCCATAAAGAGCCTTATCAAGCTTATACACCCAATTAGGATGTTTATTGTCCTCAAAACCTGGTGGTTGACATACATAAACCTCTTCTTTAATTTTCCCATACAAAAATGCACTTTTGACATCCATTTGAAAAACTTTAAGATTTTGATAAGCAGCATAAGCTAAAAACAATCGAATTGCTTCCAGTCTGGCTACAGGGGCAAAGGTTTCATCATAATCAATACCTTCTTCTTGTGCAAACCCCTGAACAACCAGTCTGGCCTTGTTCTTAACAATAAGCCCATTTTCATCAGTTTTGTTCCTAAACACCCATTTAGTGCCTATTGCACACTTACCTGGAGGTAGAGGAACCAGTTCCCACACTTGCTGTTTCTTGAACTGAAGAAGCTCAAGCTGCATGGCATCAACCCATCCATTGTCCTTTAAAGCAATGTGATAATTCTTTGGCTCTTGCTGACTGATGAAGAGAGCATAGAAGCAGAAATTTGACAATTGACTTCTTGTTGATACACCAGCAGTGATATCACCAATGATTTGAGACATAGGGTGATTCTTCAGATCTTGGTACACAATGAGATCAGTGCAAGTGTTTGTAGCAGGCTCAGCAGCAACAGATGGTGATGGTGAAGCATTTCCTTGAAACCAATCAGTAGATGGTAATTCAAAGGAAGTTGAAGTTGTAGAAATCTCATCAGCATTTGTTGTGGATTGTGCTGCTGGAGCTACAGGAACATCAGGTCTAGCTGAATCAGGCAGTTGATCACTAAACTTGAAGAGGTGAGTACTACTATCATCATCATCATCAGCACCAGCAGTACCACCAGGTGGTGAACTGTTGACAGGAGCAACAGCAGGAGTTTGATAAGGAACATATTGCAGTATGTCCAAATCAAATATCTCCACAGGGCTTTGTGGAATCTTGTCCTTTGGAGATTCATTAAACTTAACATGTAGAGTCTCTTCAACCATCTTTGTTCTACAGTTGAAGACTCTGTATGCTTTGCAAGTTGATGAATAACCAACAAAGTACCCTGCATCCACCTTAGAATCAAATTTTTGGAGTTGATCCCGTGTGTTGAGAATGAAACAAGGACATCCAAAAGCTCTGAAGAATGAAATTAGAGGGGCCAAATGATGAAGAACTTCATATGGAGTTTTCATCAACCTCTTATTTACTAGAGCTCTATTTTGTACATAGCAAGCTGTATTGACAGCTTCAGCCCAAAAAGTCATTGGCAGTCCAGAATCAGCCAACATGGACCTTGCAGCTTCAATAAGGGTCCTGTTCTTTCTCTCCACTACTCCATTTTGTTCAGGAGTTCTTGGAATGCTAAAATGCCTCTTGATTCCCTTTGAGAAGGTAGAACTCATCAAGTGTATTGTTTCTAAATCTGTTCCATTATCACTTCTAATACACTTGACTGAGAGGGAATACTGCTTCTCAACATACAACACAAAGTTGATAATCTTCTGAGCTGCCTCATCCTTTGAATGCAAGAAGAAAGTCCATACAAATCTGGAGTAATCATCCACAATTACCAGACAGTATTTCTTCTTAGCCATACTCATCACTCTCACAGGACCAAAGAGATCCATGTGAAGAAGCTGTAAGCAGGCATTGGACTTAGGTTCTTCTATGGAGGGAAATGAAGCTTTGTGCTGTTTTCCTTTTAAACAAGCAGTGCAGTTATCTTCACATTTGAACTCCTTCATAGGCAATCCCCTTACTAAACCATGGTTTATCAGCTGATTTATGTTTTTGAGATTAACATGACCCAGCCTTCTATGCCATAGAGTAGATTCTTGAGGGGAAGCCTTGGAAAATAGGCAAGGATGGCCTTTGAGATCTATTTTCTTGGAAAGATCTAAGGCATACACTCTTCCTGTCCTGTTGGCCTTTAGGAGAGTGTATTCATCCAACACCTTATCAATCAAACTTAGAACTTTGGATGACAGAATCCGGCAGTTCTGACTGGTGAAAAGAGCAACATGGCCTTTGTCACACATTTGACTGACACTCAAGAGGTTGTACTTGAGATTTTCCACATGGTTAACATCATCAAACTTTATTTCCCCATTGGAAACAAAGCCTTTGCCGATGATGTAACCCTTTGCATCATTGCCAAAAGACACAAACCCCTTCCTTCCTTGAGAGTAGTCATTAAGAAGTGATCTGTTTCCTGTCATATGCATGGATCCTCCACTGTCTACATACCAGATGCCTCTGTGGCATGTTGAAGAACCCTGCAAAGCAAAACAAATTAGTTAGATTTTGAGACCCAAACCTTTTTGGTTTTGGGCCTGTTCACATCAACAGATGGTAAACTAACAGGTTTGTTGGAAACAACAGCCTGAGAGGAAGAAGATGGTGAAGAAGAGGAATCCTTTGGCTTGGACCTCCTTTTCTGTGGTTTCAACATAGGAACATCTAATTGGTTAACTCTTCCCAATAGATGTTGAACCATCATAACCAGCTGTGTCTGATTTTGTGATAAAGCTTTCAGCTCTTCAGACACATTGGCATTGGAGTTTGATAAGTTCCTATGTTGCACCTTCTTCTTTTGAGCAATCTCAGCTGTTACCTGTTTAACCCCTTCCTTTTTGGATTTCTTTTTGGACTTAAGGGTTACAGGATTTGATGTTGCTGGTACAAATGTGGCTTCAAACTCAGTTTTCATTTTAACCATTTTCTCTTTAATTTCCTCTTTATGTTTGAGTTTGGATCCTCTTTTGTACCAACAGTCATCTGTAAGATGATTGAACAAACCACATACTTCACATGGTTTCTTCTTCATCTTATGTTGATCATCAACTAAAGAGGATGAAACTACTGAAGACTTGCTCTTCAGTACTTTGGAAGCATTATTTGCTTTCTTGACTTCCTCTTTAGTAGTCTTCAAACTCTTTCTACTGACAGTTTTCTTCTCTTCAGTGCTGACAGTAGTTGGAGTTTGAACTTCAGGTGTTAAATCTTGCTCTCCAGTCCTTTCAGGACTTTCAGAAATAACTCCTGAGTTGATCAACTCTTTGATCATGTGAGTGTCAGCAATGAACCATCAACATCAGCTGATTGGTTCTGAGAGGGCTTAGTGCTGACTTCTACTTTTGATGATGCTCTATCAAAAGTGAATCACATGATGAGGTGGATTGGTTATTGCTTTCTCCATCAGATTTCACTTCTGCTCTTGAAGCAAAATCTGTAGGAGGAGCAGTGTGATTATAACCAATGCCAAACTTCACATTGGAAGCTGATTGCTTACTAAGAAGCATTTCAAAACCTTTGCATGATTGTACCCATCGATCACACTCTACTTGGGTGACTGCAAGGGTTTCTTTGAGACTTCTCTGGTCTTCCAGAATAACCTCTAGCTTAGCCTTTTCATCATTTAATTGGCATTTAAGCTTATAAATCTCATCACTTTTACTATTAAGAGCAGACTCATACTCAGCTTTTCTTTTGGAAATGGTTTTCTCAAACTCAAGTTTTTGATTTATTAATGCTACATTTGCCTCTCTAATAGAGACAAAGGCAGCTATGCATGATTCAGAACATAACTTGGCTTTAGCCTCTGAAGATACCTGAGTTACCTGTGAAGATGATGCATTTGAGCAGGAACCCTCAGTTGACTCCAGAGCCATAAGTGCTAGATTCCCAAAAGGACTATCACCACCATGTTGATCAGCACCTGTGAACAGTTGTTCATGACCAGACATGTCATCTGGCAAACTGCTCCAGTCAACAACTTCAGGGGTGAAGAAGCTATGTTGTTGAGGTTGAGGAGGTTGATGAGATGGTTGAGGTTCTGGTAGTGCATGAGGTTGTGGTACCATAGGAGCTTGAACTTGACTGGTTTGTGGCATGTAATAACAAGGGTAAGGGTATGGCATTTGACCCTGAGGAACAAAATATGCAGGAGATTGTGGTTGAGAATGATGACTAGAATTGACAGGATGTTGCCCTTTGTTTTGTTGACTATTGCTAGGGAAAGTCACAAAAGGTGCAGAGGAATTAGATCCAGATGATCTACATTCTCTAGCAAAGTGTCCAAGCCTTTGGCATTTGTGACACCTCAACTTACTCTTGTCAAAACCCAACTTTGGTTTTGCCAGAGAGTCCTGGGAACTTTCTTCCAGTTCTTTTGTAGAACTTCTGAGATCTGATATTTATCAAGGCCATTTGGCTCAAAATATCCATCTCTTCTAAGTCATCATCAGCAATCCCCTTGAGATCATCCATGATGAAGCATAGATTGTCATTATTACACCCAGTAAACTGACTATCAACACTCACAAATGCAGAATCAGAAATGTTTGAGAGAAATCAATATGCTCATCATACTGGCATTCAGATGAAGCATATTCTGACTCATGACTAACCAAGGCAGTGTTGCCTGGTACAAAGTCTTCAGTGAGCTTACCAGATGAAGACAGTTTTCGTTTTTGTTCTATCTCTCTCTCAAATGTGAGCAATTTCCCATGGAGTTGGGTGAGAGATAGTTTGTCCAAATTTGCACTGGAGCGTAGGACAATGTATATGTGTCCCATCTCTCAGGCAGTGATCTGAGAAATCTGTTATTCATCTGGATATTGGTGTACTCATGTTTGAACCATTTTTAATTCAGAGATCAAACAAGAGAACCGCTCAAACTGTTGAGTCAGTGTCTCACCCTTCCTATGAGAGAATGTCTCATATTGTTGGGCAAGGATCTCTCTATTATTTGCCAAGACCTCATCTGTTCCTCCAAATTGTTCTTTCAAGGCATTCCAGAGGTCATGGGCAGATTCATAATGCATTAGCCCAGAATAGATTTCATTGGGTAGTGCCATGGCCAGAATTCCATGGGCTTTTGCATCAATCTCAAACAATTTCTTATCCTCATCTGAGTATTGATCCTTCCTCTTCGGAACCATTTGATTGGTTTCCGGGTTATTCACCATAGGCTTGTGTGGACCATGTACCACTGATGTCCAACAACCTGAGCTGTTAACAGACAGGTGATGGAGCATACGTCGTTGCCATATGTTATACTCATTCCTAACCAGCATTGGAGGCTTGGTTGAGGAACCAGTATTGTGAGGATCATTGGAAGGAGTAGTCATTTTAGGTCCAAAAACAATTTAATTCAAGCTTTTAAAAGATTTTACACAGACCACAACAGACTCAATGAAAACCAAGAATAAATCTCAGGATGAATGACCAAAAACACAGAAAATTCAATCTCTATAACCGTTTCTTGCAAAAATGCTAATTCAATCAAACTTGGATCTTGAATAGCAGTTTTCAATGATCAATTATTAGATCGATCAATGATTAACCTGCTCTGATACCATTTGTCAGGATCAGTGATCACAAGTTCGATGGATTAGAGTGTAATGCAGCGGAATAAGATCAAGAATTAGACAAATTGTAGCAAGAATTTGATATTTGTAAACAAATACGAGAGAATATATTTCTGTGATAAGGAATGTTTCAATATACCAAATATTACTGCTCAATCATTCACATATTACAATAAGGTTGACACTCCTTATATAGAGTGCAATCACTGCTGTAATCACGGGATAGTGACAACTGGCAGATCTATTACAAAAATAACTAACACTTAACAAACTACTGAAATGTTCACAACTACTGAGAACATATCAGAGTGCTAAGTACAAAATATAAAACTACTGATAAGAAACTACTGAAACTACAACGACTGAAGAACAAACTCTTCAGTCGTTTTACAAAACTACTGAAAACATAAAACTACTGAAAGTAAACCGTCACAACTACTGAAGAAGTCCTCTTCAGCTGTTATGACAACGTCTGATACTTGGTCTTCAGCACTTGTCTTCAGACTTTGTCTTCAGCACTTGTGTCTTCAGACTTTGTCTTCAGCACTTGTCTTCAGACTTTGTCTTCAGCACTTGTCTTCAGACTTTGTCTTCAGCACTTGTCTTCAGACTTTGTCTTCAGCACTTGTGTTCAGACTTTGTCTTCAGCACTTGTGTCTTCAGACTGTCTTCAGCACTTGTGTTCAGACTTTGCTTCAGGTGTTGTCTTCAGCTGTTGTGGACTTTAGTTGTTATGACGTCTGTGGGACTTAAAGGTTTTTCTGATCCGGCTCATTGGTTCTTTTGGTCCAACATCAGTCTAGTTTGAAAACTCACCACACAACACTTAGAAAACACAAATTAGAATCACAATTAATGAACCGGAAGCACAGAAAATCAATCTCTATAATCAATTCTTGCAAACAACTAATTCGATCAACCTTTGCTATCAAAGAACAGTTTCAATGATCAATTGTTAATCGATCAATGATTAACCAGCTCTGATACCATTTGATAGGATCGGATCATTAGGTTTGAATTATGCACGGAATATCACGAATTAAGATCGATTCAAGCAGAAAAGTAATGAAATATGCAAGACAATCAATCCCAATTATAGAGAGAATATTTCTATTAAAGGATGTTTTCATTCACGCGTAATGCTTCGGTTTAAAATACAGCTAGGTCAACATCCCTTATATTAGGATGTGACGTCTGCTGATGTCACTTGACAGTGACATCTAACAAATTTACAAACAACTGAAATATGCAAACTACTGAGATGTTCTCAACACTGATTACATCTCAGAGAATGCTAAGTACAATTACATGAAACTACTGACTAACAACTACTGAAACAATAAACTACTGAAATGTAAAGTTACAAATACTGAAAAGTAAAATCATCACAACTACTGAAGTTAACAACTTTAGCTGTTGTGATAACTGCTGATCACTCTAGTCTTCAGTCTTTATCTTCAGCACTTCATCTCAGACTTTGTCTTCAGTTCTTTGCTTCAACTTTGTCTTCAGACCTTTGTAATCAGCTGATGTCTTCAGCTGTTGTGATCTTCATCAGCAGTTGTAATGTCTGTGGGACTTAGAGGTTTTTCTGATCAGGCTCATTGGTTCTTTTGGTCCAACATCTTCTCACTAGCTCCATGGATTTTATCTCTTGAGGCTTTAGAATCTTAGTTCTCTTTGTATTCTCCAGATACTGAGGATTATTCATGTCTAGTACTATCATTTTGTTATACATCTTCTCAGTTTATTGAAAAATTCTCACCAACTTTCTTAATGATTCTCCTTGCAATCTTTTTAGTCTTTTCCAAGGATAATTCCTTGATTGCAACCACATCCTCAACGCAGGAATACTCATATCATCAGGATCAGGATGGTGCAATTCCTCCTCAGGAATATCATCTACATTTATACTTTCACTCATAGTGCCCATTCACCATGTTCTAGACTTATCTTATTTGGATCAACTGGTGCCGATGACTCTGCTATCATACATTTTTCATATTCGTCGTTGATCTGAGACACAGTCAATCCATCTAAGAATACTTTATTGTACTTTTGTCTGACCAAATAATTATATCTGTCTTCAAAGTCTAATGGAATTGGAACATCTTCATTCACAATCATCATTGGTGAGTCAACTCCTTCACAAATATCTTCCTCTTCTAGGATTTCATTATACCACTTGTAACACCCCGAAAAGTCAAAACAGGCCATTAAGGATAATGGGCTTAAAATTGGGTATTTTAATAAGATAAAGAAATGGTCATGGCCTAAATTAGGCTTATTGGGTAGTGGCCTATGGGATTAAAGGCCCATAATCAGCCCTTAAGCACCCAAACCAGCCTTCATCTTCCTCATTGCAACCCTAGCCACCAAAATTCATAGAGAGAGAAAGTAGAGAGAGAAAGTGAAGAAAACTCAAGATTTGAAGCTTCCAAGGATAAGAGATTGAAGATCTGGGTGTTAGAGCATCAAGACCTAAGAAAGAAGCAACAAATCCAGGTAAGAATCGACCTCTAAACCCTTCTGTAGATCAAACCCGGATTCTAGGGTTTTGGGTTTTGAAAAGTTGCAAAGAATCGCATAAAGGTCACATTTTTACGTATAAAACATGTATAAAGCTTAGATTTAGCCTCATGGATGATAAACTAAGAGATTGGACGTAAAAAGTTATGATTTTGGGTTAAAAACGGGTTGGTTCGTAATTTTTATGCGATCTACGAAACTGTATATGCATCCAGCGAATTTGCATATTCAATTAGGGAAACTATGAGGACTTCCTGCGAAACTATAGTTTCGCAGGTAGTTTCGCATACATGGTTTTCCAACAAAAGTTGGGCAAAACTGGCAGTGAAACTGGCAGCGAAGATGCCAGCGAAACTGCCAGCGAAGGTGCCAGCGAAACTAGCAGCGAAACTGCTGGTGAAACTAGCAGCAAAAGTGTTGGCGAATATAGCTACGAAAACTCTGATCCTGCAGCGAAATTAGCAGCGAATTTAGGCAGAAATTAACCCCTTTAAGTGTCAGCTTATCTGAAGGCTGTGTAGAGTGGTCCTAGCCTTGTAAGCTTAGTTTTGAAGTTGGTCTCGGTATCCAGGTGAGTTCTAGATCCCCTATTTATAAGTTGGTCTCGGTATCTAGCCCGGCCCCAGCCAGGGGCATTGCCCCTTGGACCCCACTAGGGGTTGTTGCCCCTAGGACCCCGCTGTCAGGGGCTGCAGCCCCCAAACCCCCGATGTCCCGCGGAGGGTCGGTTATGTTTTATGATGATTAGTACTTGGCATGTTGTGTACTTAATAAGTTAAGTATTATATATATTAAAGAGGAAGATGATATTAATGAAAAGTGAAACTTAATGAATGTTCCCCTCGGGCTATGTGCCTTGCAGTGTGGATCAACTGTCGGGGGTTAGCTACCTGAAAAAATGTGTACCGACAGGGATCGGCATTTGTTGTCGATCAACATGGAGCTCTTTCTTTGTGCAATCTCGTTTATGATGAAAGTGAAAATAATGAAAGATATGAAAGAATTAAGATATGAACATGCTTATTATGATGCATGTAATGTTATGTACTATGTTGTATGCATGGTCATTATATGAAGGATAAAGTTATATTTTCTTATATTATTTAAAACTAGAACTCACTCACGAAGCTGACTTTTATGCATAATAGTTGGCAGGTATGCTGTTGCTGAGGATGGCACACAGAGCTACTTGGGGAGCTATGATGAACATTCCTGTTTATGAAATCTTTATTGTATTTTCAACAATGCACTATGTTTTTATTCTGTTTAAATGACAAATGTATGCTATGATTAACCAACTGCGAGGCTTTCCGGGAACGGGGCCTTACACCACTCATCCGGAAAATCAGAATCAAGATCATCAAGTGCTTCTATTTGCTGTTGTGCTTCTTCTTCTTCAACATGCAATGCATCTTCAGCAGTCTCTTGAGCTTTTGACTTAGATACTGATTCAGTTTCAACTTCATCTAGCTTTCTTTTTCCTTTCTCAGCTTCTGTATACTTCCCAACAACTATGACCTGGGGTTCTGGTTCGTTATCTTCTTCATTCAAAGGTGCTTCAGTTTCTTTCTCTTTCTCTTGTACATTCTCTTTCAATTTCTCTATCTCTTCATTCAGCTCTTTAATCTTTCCTTCTAAATCAACAATCAATTTA
Source organism: Flaveria ramosissima (assembly GCA_025215565.1). Taxonomy (NCBI): domain Eukaryota; kingdom Viridiplantae; phylum Streptophyta; class Magnoliopsida; order Asterales; family Asteraceae; genus Flaveria; species Flaveria ramosissima. The sequence continues at coordinate 46,422,698 of CM046046.1, forward strand.
TCTTTCATTTCATTTTCAACCTTCAACACATCATTCTCATCTTGAAGTTTCTTTATCCTTTCATCTTGTTCAACAATTTTTGCTTTTAAGTCATCAACTACTTCCTCATCATTATCATTTTCAGTTTTAACACACACATGACTAGTTTGTTTCAAAACTGATTCATTCACCATCATAAACTGTTGTTCTTGAATTTGACTTGGAGATTGTACACCAGAACTTACATTCTGTGTAATAGGCTCAACTAACATAGCATCCATAAATTCAAAATCAAATGTTTTAATTTTGATCAATGTTAGCATCATCAGCTTCATCATTCACATCATTGCCAATCTCTCTTTCTTCATCATTCATCATTATCATCTCCATCATGACCAACAGTTTCATCTCTTTGATCAGATAAAATCTCTTCACTGTCCATTTCCTGATTAACTTCTTCTTCATTTCCTCTAATGTCACCTCCTTGATTATCTTCATCATCACTATCCTCATCATCTGAAGAACTATCATCATTATCTGAAGAACTATCATCATTATCTTGTTCTTCTTCATTATCATCTTCTTCATCTTCTTCTTCTTCTACTATTTCTTCAATTACATCTTCTATTAGATCATTTGGATCCACTGGTTCTCCTTCAATCAAATGAAAGTGTTGTTGATGAATATCAACCTCATCCATAGCAACATTCCTAATGTACTCAAATAAAGGAACATTTGGAGCTCCAGTAATAACAGCCAACCTCTTATAAACAATCTCAGACATATGTTCAAGCTCAAGTCTATCACTTACTATACCATATACATACAAGTCTGAATGTTCTTCATATATGATTAATTGAAGAAATCATGGATACATCAAGTACTTGTTCCTTTTCCCTTTTTCTAAATTGAAGATGAATCCATTCATAATCCATTTAGCCATGTTAAATCTCCTGTTTGTGGCTAAAGCAATGATTGGAGAAGCAATGTCCACTGGGAATGAATTCCATCTAGCACTTCTCTTGGACTTAAAATGTTGGAATATGTAGCATAGTAACTTCCAATGATTATACACCCTTGCCCTGAAGAATTGTTTCTTAGGGAAGTTATCTGGGTGTCCCATCAACATGAAAACTTCTCTACATTCATCAAATATGTATTCTGCTAGATCTTGAGTTTCGTTCTCTCCTAGTCTAAGAGCAACCCTTATTGACTGCTTAGACACCTCTATTTTTCTATCATTAGTCACAAAACCTCTAAGTACTTTATTCCCTTCATCGTCTCTTTCCACCTCAGCTGTTCTCCAGAACTTCTTTATCAGTCTAGCATTGATAGCTGGGCGTGCACACATGGCATAAACATACATAGTCCTCAGAATAAATCTAATCATCTCTTCATAGCCATTTGCTTCTCTAACATCTTCATCCAGAAAAGCTGCAACATTATGCTTTGGCTCAAACTTTAACTCAACCATCTGAAATTCACAAAGAAAGAACAATAAGTATTATGACAACCAGCCTCTAGGTTGTTATTCTAACCCTAATTTACTTGCATCATTATCCATCTTATAAGTACTAATAATAGAAACAATCCAACCCTATCAGTGAATTTGGAATCATTTCTTGCTATTTGTTCCATTTTATGATTTCATGTGATTTTATTGATTTTTTAGTTAATTTAGCTTTTACCTTTTTAAAATTTGGTGTCCCGGGAATGTTAACTAGCCACCCTTACAAAATTTAATCTCAAGTGAAACAATTAAAATGTGAGCATGCATTCACACTTATAAATTTTCGGTTCATGCATGCATGGACATGCACAAGACACTACAATTAACATCATCCACCAAATAATATATTCTACCCAATACTACAAAATTACACCACCTAATAATTATTTACAATTAAAATTTAAATTTTAAACACCCACATAAGGCCAAGATCGGCCGCCCCCTCTCCCTCCGCTCACCTCTCTTCTACACCACCCACACTCTCACCATTCAAGTTTCATGCAAGACTCTTATCACTACACCTCTCTCTCTCATTCTTTCAAACCCTCATCAGCTGAATACACACTATAAAACACACACACAAACCATTCTCTTTAGATTTCCAGCCTTGTTCATCGAAGAACAAGGCATTCACATACTCGGTCGACCGAAAATCACAAGAAGGTGGCCATATTCGTGAGCTTTGGACACACCTCTACATCTTGTTTGGATTTTACAGCTTTGTTCAAAGATTTTCCAGCCTTGTCCAAGGAGTTTTGAGCTATCCAAGACCATCTACACTCTCCAAAACGTGAACAACACCAAGTGTAAGCTTCATGTCACCCGAAAATGGTCTTTTCATGTGTTTCTTTCACTTCTCTTTTAAAAACACCTCCTCTATTTGTTGTAGCAGAAACCCGACGCTATTATCTTGTTCTTGAGGAGCCTTCAACTTCACAATAGGTATCTCACACGTTATATTGGTCATTCTTAAGGTGGAAACCGATTTCCACCATGAAAACCCTCTTTTTGGACTTTTTGCACCATCTAACATGTAAATCTTGTAACCCTTGAAAGCCAAACTTATAACCTGCTTGTTAATGGTTTAATGGACTCCTAATAACCTGTTTTAAAAGTTACAAAAGAATATACACCGTGAATATATGGTTATAGCTCAAGATACACCTTAAAAACCTTCTTTTTACAAGAAATGTTACAATCTAAGCACTTGTTTGAAAACCCTCTTAACCAAGGTTTACAACCTGCTCATTAACAACTTGGACACTCTAATAATCTGATTTTAAAGTTAAATGAGGTTTTGGTAATGTTTAAATACAAGTTTGCAAGGATTTACACATGTGTTATGGTCGGTTATGGCTAAATCACTAATTTGATGGTTCATTGTTGGGTTGGGTAACCTAGCCGTGAGTTTGGGAATAATTTCAGAAAGTTTTGATGAATATTAAGTGTGTGACAAATGGTTAATCTCTGGAAATTAAGGACATGTTAAGATTAGACCCATTTTAGTTATTTTCGGGACCCGAAACATGGTACAAAAAACTTTAAAAATAGTAAAACATGGTGTTAACCATTTTAAAAAGAATTCCAGGCTTAATAATGGTTAATAAAGTGTTCTGGAGTCAATGGGTAATTTAAATGGTCAAAAGAACAATTAAATGGCGTTTTAACTAAAAACGGGTACCAACCGGGCATCGTTTTTGAGAAAAATCCAGGAAAAAGGAGTTTAAAGCTAAGATTTATAAAAATAATGTAATTTCAGCAAGTTAAGTAATAAAGACCTAAAGGATTTGAAATATTAGTCAACAAGCTTTAAATGGTCAAATTCGGTTAAAAACGCGTTTTAACTGGTTAAACGTAAAAACGAGACTTTCAACTATTAGAGGCAAAATTTCACAATTTAAGGACTTAAAACTTATAAAAATATCTTTTAGATGATGCCTACTGGTCCAAGACTCAAATTTATGGAAACCCTAAAATAACAGTTAAAACTCTCCGGTTTTACCGCAACTGGGAGCGTTAAACGCATAGTTTTTAAACCGGACCCATAAACTGAAATTTTGGAACACTTACTCAATAAGTGTCATAAAGGACAAGAAACCAAACTTGAGGGTAGAAACTGTCAATTTTGAAACTTAAAGGCTAAACTGTAAAATTTTACCAAACTTTATAACCGACTCCTATGAAACTAATAATCACTTCAGCAAAAAAATTTCCTTATATCATTAACCTAATGATGTAAAAATCCCAAATTACATTAAGAAACCATGACCTGCCATTAAAGGAAACTTTTTATACAAACCTTCACGAAATCAAAGCCTTATCCGACAACTTAATTCCTGACACGCTTGTTGCACCTTAAATAAGTTTAGAGCAATAGCTTATCACTTAATATATTCATGTTAGGGTGCTAGACTTGAGACACTCCTGGCACACGAAGAGTATTTTGAATTAACACCTAAGGTGAGTTCTAGTGATTCCCCTTTTTACTACTGTTTTGGGGTGAAACATGCTCTGTTATTTATGAACTATATTTGTGCTTTACTTGGTGATTGTATGTGGGATTTATGGTTACCTGCTCATACTTATATCATGATCATTAATTCTTTCGTGAATCGCTTCTTTTATATGGATAGATCTATTTGGGGAATCCCCTACACAGTGGCTTCCGTTCCAGGAAGGGTACCCCATTGAGATCCTAAGGGGTCGTTTGTGGCATGTGACAAGTTTTGTTAAGAAACTATGGTGAACCATCCGGGCAGGTATGGTTCACTGGTTTTGGGCTCAGTTCTTCCTTCGGGAATATCCGGTTAAACACAACTTTAGAAGAGGCCAACCGGGACTGAGTGCAGGGTTGATTATGATTCTCCCACGATGTTGAAACTATGATTTATTTCTTTTTATCAAATAAGGATTTGTTAAGTCCTTTTTGTTTTTAAACTTTAAGCACTTGAATTCACCAACTTTTTAGTTGACACAAATTTCTTTTTGAGCATGTTTTAGGTAATTTATGAAGAGATCCTAGCTGTTGTGAAGACCTAGACTTGTCCCTATGACCATGGCATTGGCATATTTTCCTAAATGAACAATTCGAACAATTTTATATTTGTGTTGAACAAGTACAATTTATTTCTATGATTGGTTGTAAAACTCATTTGGGGGCTTGATTTGTTTCTAGCCCCGGTACCTTTTCAAAACATTTAATGCCATGTGATATTCTCTCCTTTGAGCTCTTGTAATGGTTTGTTTCTGCTGCCATATGTTGGATCTAGTCTGTGACGTCCCACCCTACCTGGGCACGGGGTGTGACAGATTGGTATCAGAGCCAAAGGTTGTAGAGAAGTCGGGAATACCGTAGTAGACCCTAGGCTACAACCCTGATACCCTAGGACTGTCCTTGTGGGAAGTGTTGCGATGATCGGGTTGGGTAAATTGATGATTACACTTGATCAACGTAATCATGAATTTACCGGACGCGTAATTTCCATCACGGACCTTTAGGTTATGGTTGGACTTTTTCTGATTTATATTGATGATTTTGATACTTACTTCAAAAAGGGGATTTAAATGATTTTTATGATGAACTATGTTATCCGATACTATTTGAAGAGACTATTGATTTGGGCAACACGGACAATTATACGTTGGAATAACAGATACTATTGCCATCACTGCTATTACTAGTACTATTATTATAATCATGAGCTATGAGAAACCAAATTACTCATGATGTATTTCTTACAGGACAACGACTATGGCTGATAAAGGTAAGGCGCCTACTCACCCCGACATTGAGACCACTCCTACTGGGACCCTAAGAAGGGCGAAGCCTCAGACTGAGTATGAAGCGTACCTCCGAAGATGCGGACATCCAGGATGGATATCCGTCACGTCAGATGACACTAAAGCTTCTGAGGACTCTTCCTCCACATCACCTTCCAAAATCCAGACGCGTTCCCACTCTCCTCACGTAGCTGCTTCTACCCACTCACCCATCCCACGTATTGGGAATAGGGGTGCGCGTACTGTCGCCCGTCCTTGCATGAGTGTTAGGACAGGATCCTCAGTATCCTTTAGGATGCCTCCTCCTCCTCCCCCGCCTGTTAGGATTCCGACGCCGGCACCTCCGCTGTTTGACCCACGTGATGAGCACCTGATGCCACCGAGGCACAGTATGTATGATGGCCCTAGCGTACTGGCTGGTGATAGGTACTCCCAGTCGAGCCGCCGGGCAAGCAAAGTAGGACCCTCTGATGCGACACTTGATGAAATCTTGAGGATTGTTCGTCGTCACGAGTTGACTCTTCAGCACGCCACTCGGACCTCCCAGTCTGCTCAATTCCAGGCTATGATGGCTACACATGGAGTGCAGCGTTTGGAGCAGGAGCAGAGAAAGAAGAGTTCAGGATGGTTTGGATGGCTGAAGAAAAAGTGGATGTGAGAGCAGGGGTAAGCAGCGGGATTATCTGTCTTTAGACAGTAGAAGGAAACTATTTGAATTATTATTCGATACTATTATTATTATTATCATGGGGTGATGGCACCTTCCAATTTGTAAGAGCTTGACTCTGATTCAACTTTGCTGGATGATACTACTATCTCTATTTATCTATGAACTGTTTGTTTGGATGCTAGATTATTGGACTATTTATATTGAATTGCATATGTTGTATTGTGCTTTGTAATTGGTCTGTGCCCCTTTCTAATTGATTGTCTAACTGTTATGACATGCTTTGAATTGGACCTTGTAAGAATTTCTTAGTGGGTTGTATATACATATGTGCACGCCATGATCCCTCTTCCCGAGGCATGGTGTAATAGGGTAATGATGCATAAGCTATTCGAAACAAATTTTGAGATGCTAAACGAATCTATTTGTGATACTATCAGAATGCCGACTCGTAGAGGAACACGATTTGGACGGCGAGGAGCCACTAGGGGCCGCCGTGAGGAAGCCAGACAGATTGGAAACCAACCTACTCCACCAGGAACTCCCCACAGGGAAAATGCTAATCAAGAAAGTGATGAGAGAATTGCTAACCTCGTAGCTCAGCAACTGGCTAACGCCATCCCGACCATTATCGCTCAGATCAATGCTGATCGGGATAATGCTAATGGTAATGGTCGGCCAGCAAACGACGAGGGCCACGACGAGGAGGCGTTAAAGAACGGATGCTCCTATAAGACCTTCATGGCATGTAAGCCTAAGGACTTCTACGGCACCGAGGGTGCTATAATACTTACAGATGGATTGACGAAATGGAAGCTGTCTTGGACATTAGCGAGTGCAAGATGGATCATATGGTGAGGTTCGCATCACAATCCCTCAAGGGATCAGCTCTTGAATGGTGGAAGTCGATTACTCAAACCCGTGGAGGAAATGTGGCTAATCGAATGAGTTGGACCGAATTCAGAGAGCCAATGACCAGCAAGTATTGCCCCATCAATCAACTCGAGAAGCTGGAGACAGAATTCCTAAGTCTGGAAATGAAAGGTCCCAACTACACGGAATATATCAATCGTTTCTTAGCCCTATCCCGACTTGTTCCCATCTAGTGACACCTGAAACTAAAGGTGTAGCACGATTCATCTGGGGGCTACACCCAAGAGTTAGGGGAATGGTCCGTTCCTCCCAGCCTTCAACCCTACAAGCTGCGGTTGACCTTACCAGCAGTTTGACTGATGACTTAATTAGGGCTGGATGGACTGAGCAAGCAAGGGCTGATGAGAAGAGGAAGTTTGTTGGTGAGAAAAGAAAGTGGTTTGAAGTAAAGAGAGCGGTTGGAAGTAGTAGCGGGTCAGGTAGAAAGAGTTCTGAAGGTGCAAGGCGCGATGATCAGGGAAGCAAGACCCGGAGACTGTACTCAGGGACAAGCCCATTTTGCAACAAGTGCAAGCTACACCATCAAGGGGAATGTAACCCAATGCCCTGTTTTAGATGCAAGAGAACAGGCCATTTAATCAAAGACTGCACTTACGCACCAGGAAAACAATGCTATGAATGCGGAGATCCAGGGCACATGAGGAACAAGTGTCCTAAGCTGGGTAGAGACAAGGATGCCAAGCACAACAAGCCAAAGGGAAGAGCATTCGTTATGGACCCAGCTGGAGCTCGTAGGGAACCTGATGTGGTTAACGGTACGTTCCTTGTAAACAATCATCCTGCTACTGTTCTGTTCGATACTGGAGCGACTGCTAGTTTTGTCTCTAGTACTTTTAGGCCTTTGATTGACTTAGACGCGTGTGCCTTGACCGATACGTTTACCGTAGAATTAGCTGACGGTAACATTTTAGAAACTAACGAAGTCATCAGAGATTGCTCGCTGAATCTAAAGGGAAATACGTTTAGGATAAACCTGATGCCCATTAAGTTAGGAGGATTCGATGTGGTTGTTGGTATGGACTGGCTAGCTAAGCATAGAGTCGAAATCGTATGTGATGAGCGTCTACTCAAGATACCGTTGAGCGACAAAGAAGTGTTAGTGGTACAAGGCGAAAGGAGTAACACCCTGTACCCAATGGTATCCCACTTAAAAGCTACTAAGAGCTTAATGAAGGGATGCCCAGCTTTCATAGTTTATGTGATGAAGACCCAAAAGGAGAAGAAGATTGAAGATATTCCCGTGGTCTCTGAATACCCAGAAATGTTTCTGGAAGACCTACCGGGACTTCCCCGAACCGACAAGTCGAGTTCCAGATAGATTTACTGCCTGGCGCTGCACCAGTAGCCAAGGCACCGTACCGACTCGCCCCACCTGAGATGAAGGAGCTAATGGCGCAAATTCAAGAACTACTGGACAAGGGATTTATACGTCCGAGTGTCTCTCCATGGGGTGCCCCGGTACTGTTTGTGAAAAAGAAAGACGGAACCTGCGAATGTGCATTGATTACAGAGAATTGAACAAGGTGACCATAAAGAACCGTTACCCTCTTCCGAGAATAGATGACCTATTTGATCAACTGCAAGGAGCAAGTTATTTCTCCAAAATAGATTTGAGGTCAGGTTACCACCAACTGAAGATAAGAGAAGAGGACATACCCAAAACGGGCTTCCGAACTAGGTATGGACACTATGAGTATTTAGTCATGACCTTTGGACTCACTAATGCTCCAGCAGCGTTCATGGACCTCATGAACCGCGTTTGCTGCCCTTACCTCGACAAGTTTGTGATCATGTTTATCGACGACACTGATGATCTACTCCCGTAGTAAAGACGAGCACAGAAGCATCTCAGGCTAATACTTGAACTACTCAAGAATGAGAAAACTATATGCCAAGCATCTCAGGAGTAGAAGACTCGTGTTCTATTGTGACGCTTCGCGTCAAGGAATAGGATGTGTACTGATGTAACGCAACAAGGTGATTGCTTATGCATCTAGACTGGTGAAAGATCATGAGAAGAACTATACAACAACGATCTGGAATTGGGAGACGTGGTGTTTGCTCTCAAAATGTGGAGGCACTACCTCTATGGCACAAAGTGCATCACCTACACTGACCATAGAAGTTTGCAACACATTCTTGACCAAAAGATGCTCAACATGCGTCAGAGAAGATGGGTCGAGCTGTTAAACGATTACGAGTGCGAAATCCGCTACCATCCCGGTAAGGCCAATGTTGTGGCATATGCGTTGAGCAGAAAGGAGAGAGAAAAGCCTCTTCATGTACGAGCCTTAAGGATGAGTGTGTATACAACCTTATCGCAAAACTGAAAGAAGCTCAAAACGAAGCATTAAAGGAGGAAAGGTTAAAAGAAGAAGGGTTAACCGGAATGGAAAAGCGATTTGAGACAGGGGACGATGGTACATACAAGTATGAAGGGAGAACTTGGGTGCCGAAGCACGGAGGAATTCGAGAAGTAATCCTTGACGAAGCACATAAGTCTAGGTATTCGGTTCACCCTGGAAGTGATAAGATGTACCAGGATCTAAAGGCACTTTTCTGGTGGCCTGGAATCAAGAAATCAATCGCTATTTATGTTGGGAAATGTCTAACTTGTGCCATGGTAAAAGCTGAAAATCAAAAACCGTCAGGAACGTTACAACAACCCAAAATCCCAGAATGGAAATGGGATAACGTCACGATGGATTTTGTTACAAAGTTACCCGGAACGTTTAGAGGCCATGATGCTATTTGGGTGATAGTGGATAGGCTAACGAAGTCAGCTCACTTTTTGCCAATTAGAGAAGACTACGACATGACGAAATTGGCCCAACTATATGTCGACGAGATAGTAACGAGGCATGGAGTGCCTTTGTCGATCATCTCCGACCGTGATAGCCGTTTCACTTCTCGTTTCTGGAAATCATTCAGCAGGCTTTAGGAACCCGTTTGGATCTAAGCACCGCATACCACCCACAAACCGACGGTCAGAGTGAAAGGACTATTCAAACGTTGGAAGATATGTTAAGAGCTTGTGTGATTGACTTTGGCGGAAACTGGGACAACCACCCCTTTGGTGGAATTCGCCTACAATAATAGTTACCACGCGAGTATTAAAGCCGCTCCGTATGAGGCTCTATATGGCAGGAAATGCCGATCACCATTGAGCTGGAATGAGATCGGTGATAGCCAAGTGATGGGACCCGACATCGTGTTGGAGACCACTGACAAGATCTTTAAATTAAGGGGCGACTAAAAGCAGCCAGAGACCGGCAGAAGAAGTACGCTGATAGGAGACTGAAACCTTTAGAGTTTCAAGTGGGCGACAGAGTAATGCTAAAGGTAGCACCATGGAAGGGAACCGTGAGGATCGGAAGAGAGGAAAGTTAAGCCCGAGATACATTGGACCATTCGAAATACTGGCAAGAATTGGCCCAGTGGCTTACAAGTTGAAACTACCCCAGGGTTGAGCCACATACATGACACCTTTCATGTGTCGAACTTGAAGAAGTGTATGGTAGACAAAACCCTGGAGCTACCATTAAAAGAAGCAAGAATCAGTGACAAGCTGAACTTCGTGGAAGAGCCCATGGAGATCACGGACCGCTTGGTCAAGCAACTCAGGCGGAGCCGCATACCCAAGGTCAAGGTTAGATGGAACTCAAAGCGAGGACCTGAATTCACTTGGCAACGTGAAGATGAGATGAGGAAGAATTATCCACACCTCTTCAAACCCACCCGTTCAGACTCTAATCGAAGCTAAATTTTCGGGACGAAATTTCCTAAACGGTGGGAGAATGTGACAACCGGCCTCTAGGTTGTTATTCTAACCCTAATTTACTTGCATCATTATCCGTCTTATGAGTACTAATAATAGAAACAATCCAACCCTATCAGTGAATTTGAATCATTTCTTGCTATTTGTTCCATTTTATGATTTCATGTGATTTTATTAATTTTTAGTTAATTTAGGTTTTACCTTTTAAAACTTGTGTCCCGGGAATGTTAACTAGCCACCTTTACAAAATTTAATCTCAAGTGAAACAATTAAAATGTGAGCATGCATTCACACTTATAAATTTTGGTTCATGCATGCATGGACATGCACAAGACACTACAATTAACATCATCCACCAATAATATATTCTACCCAATACTACAAAATTACACCACCTAATAATTATTTACAATTAAAATTTAAATTTTAAACACCCACATAAGGCCAAGATCGGCCGCCCCCTCTCCCTCCACTCACCTCTCTTCTACACCACCCACACTCTCACCATTCAAGTTTCATGCAAGACTCTTATCACTACACCTCTCTCTCTCATTCTTTCAAACCTCATCAGCTGAATACACACTCCAAAACACAACACAAACCATTCTCTCTAGATTCCCAGCCTTGTTCATCGAAGAACAAGGCATTCACATACTCGGTCGACCGAAAATCACAAGAAGGTGGCCATATTCGTGAGCTTTGGACACACCTCTACATCTTGTTCGGCTTTTCCAGCATTGTTCGAAGATTCTCCAGCCTTGTCCAAGGAGTTTCGAGCTATCCAAGACCATCTACACTCTCCAAAACATGAACAACACCAAGTGTAAGCTTCATGTCACCCGAAAATGGTCTTTTCATGTGTTTCTTTCACTTCTCTTTTAAAAACACCTCCTCTCTTTGTTGTAGCAGAAACCCGACGCTATTATTTTGTTCCTCAAGAGCCTTCAACTTCACAAGAGGTATCTCACATGTTATATTGGTCATTCTTAAGGTGGAAACTGATTTCCACCACGAAAACCCTCTTTTTGGACTTTTTGCACCATCTAACTTGTAAATCTTGTAACCCTTAAAATCCAAACTTATAACCTGCTTGTTAATGGTTTAATGGACTCCTAATAACCTGTTTTGAAAGTTACAAAAGAATATACACCGTGAATATATGGTTATAGCTCAAGATACACCTTAAAAACCTTCTTTTTACAAGAAATGTTACAATCTAAGCACTTGTTTGAAAACCCTCTTAACCAAGGTTTACAACCTGCTCATGAACAACTTGGTAACACCCTAATAATCTGATTTTAAAGTTAAATGAGGTTTTGGTAATGTTTAAATACAAGTTTGCAAGGATTTACACATGTGTTATGGTCGGTTATGGCTAAATCACTAAGTTGATGGTTCATTGTTGTGTTGGGTAACCTAGCCGTGAGTTTGGGAATAATTTCAGAAAGTTTTGATGAATATTAAGTGTGTGACAAATGGTTAATCTCTGGAAATTAAGGACATGTTAAGATTAGACCCATTTTAGTTATTTCGGGACCCGAAACATGGTAAAACAACTTTAAAATAGTAAAACATGGTTTAACCATTTTAAAAGAATTCCAGGCTTAATAATGGTTAATAAAGTGTTCTGGAGTCAATGGGTAATTTAAATGGTCAAAAGAACAATTAAATGGCGTTTTAACTAAAAACGGGTACCAACCGGGCATCGTTTTTGAGAAAAATCCAAAAGAAAAAGGAGTTTAAAGCTAAGATTTATAAAAATCATGTAATTTCAGCAAGTTAAGTAATAAAAGACCTAAAGGATTTGAAATATTGGTCAAACAAGCTTTAAATGGTCAAATTCGGTTAAAAACGCGTGTAGCAACGGGTTAAACGTAAAAACGAGACTTTCAACTATTAGAGGCAAAATTATACAATTTAAGGACCTAAAACTTATAAAAATATCTTTTAGATGATACCTACTGGTCCAAGACTCAAATTTATGGAAACCCTAAATTAACAGTTAAAACTCTCCGGTTTTACCGCAACCGGAAGCGTTAAACGCATAGTTTTTAAACCGGACCCATAAACTGAAATTTTGGAACACTTACTCAATAATAAGTCAATTTTTACTCTAAGAACCTGATTTTTGGTCTTAAGTGTCATAAAGGACAAGAAACCAAACTTGAGGGTAGAAACTGTCAATTTTGAAACTTAAGGGGCTAAACTGTAAAATTTTACCAAACTTTATAACCGACTCCTATGAAACTAATAATAACTTCAACAACAAAATTTCCTTATATCCTTAACCTAATGATGTAAAAATCCCAAATTACATGAAGAAACCATGACCTGCCATTAAAGGAAACTTTTTTATACAAACCTTCGCGAAATCAAAGCCTTATCCGATAACTAAATTCTTGACACGCTTGTTGCACCTTAAATAAGTTTAGAGCAGTAGCTTATCACTTAATATATTCATGTTAGGGTGCTAGACTTGAGACACTCCTGGCACACGAAGAGTATTTTGACTTAACACCTAAGGTGAGTTCTAGTGATTCCCCTTTTTACTACTGTTTTGGGGTGAAACATGCTCTGTTATTTATGAAACTATTTTGTGCTTTACTTGGTGATTGTATGTGGGATTTATGGTTACCTGCTGATACTTATATCATGATCATTAATTCTTTCGTGAATCGCTTGTTTTATATGGATAGATCTATTTGGGGAATCCCCCACACAGTGGCTTCCGTTCCAGGAAGGGTACCCCATTGAGATCCTAAGGGGTCGTTGTGGCATGTGTGACAGGTTTTGTTAAGAAACTATGGTGAACCATCCGGGCAGGTATGGTTCACTGGTTTGGGCTCAGTTCTTCCTTCGGGAATATCCGGTTAAACACAACTTTAGAAGAGGCCAACCGGGACTGAGTGCAGGGTTGATTATGATTCTCCACGATGTTGAAACTATGATTTATTTCTTTTTTCAAATAAGGATTTTGTTAAGTCCTTTTTGTTTTTAAACTTTAAGCACTTGAATTCACCAACTTTTTAGTTGACACAAATTTCTTTTTGAGCATGTTTCAGGTAATTTATGAAGAGATCCTAGCTGTTGTGAAGACCTAGACTTATCCCTATGACCATGGCATTGGCATATTTTCCTAAATGAACAATTCGAACAATTTATTTGTGTTGAACAAGTACAATTTATTTCTATGATTGGTTGTAAAACTCATTGGGGGCTTGATTTGTTTCTAGCCTCGGTACCTTTTCAAAACATTTAATGCCATGTGATATTCTCTCCTTTGAGCTCTGTAATGGTTTTGTTCCGCTGCCATATGTTGGATCTAGTCTGTGAGTCCCACCCTACCTGGGCACAGGGTGTGACAGATGGTATCAGAGCCAAAGGTTGTAGAGAAGTCGGAATACCGTAGTAGACCCTAGGCTACAACCCTGATACCCTAGGATTGTCCTTGTGGAAGTGTTGCGATGATCGGGTTGGGTAAATTGATGATACACTTGATCAACGTAATCATGAATTTACCGGACGCGTAATTTCCATCACGGACCTTAGGTTATGGTTGGACTTTTTCTGATTTATTGATGATTTTGAAACTTACTTCAAAAAGGGGATTTAAATGATTTTATGATGAACTATGTTATCCGATACTACTTGAAGAGACTATTGATTTGGGCAACACGGACAAGATACGTTGGAATAACAAATAATATTGCCATCACTGCTATTACTAGTACTATTATTATAATCATGAGCTATGAGAAACCAAATACTCATGATGTATTTCTTACAGGACAATGACTATGGCTGATAAAGGTAAGGCGCCTACTCACCCCGACATTGAGACCACTCCTACTGGGACCCTAAGAAGGGCGAAGCCTCAGACTGAGTATGAAGCGTACTTCGAAGATGCGGACATCCAGGATGGATATCTGTCACGTCAGATGACACTAAAGCTTCTGAGGACTCTTCCTCCACATCACCTTCCAAAATCCAGACGCGTTCCCACTCTCCTCACGTAGCTGCTTCTACCCACTCACCCATCCCACGTATTGGGAATAGGGTGCGCGTACTGTCGCCCGTCCTCGCATGAGTGTTAGGCCAGGATCCTCAGTATCCTTTAGGATGCCTCTCCTCCTCCCCCGCCTGTTAGGATTCCGACGCCGGCACCTCCGCTGTTTGACCCACGTGATGAGCACCTGATGCCACCGAGGCACAGTATGTATGATGGCCCTAGCGTACTGGCTGGTGATAGGTACTCCCAGTCGAGCCGCCGGGCAAGCAAAGTAGGACCCTCTGATGCGACACTTGATGAAATCTTGAGGATTGTTCGTCGTCACGAGTTGTCTCTTTAGCACGCCACTCGGACCTCCCAGTCTGCTCAATTCCAGGCTATTATGGCTACACATGGAGTGCAGCGTTTGGAGCAGGAGCAGAGAAAGAAGAGTTCAGGATGGTTTGGATGGCTGAAGAAGAAAAAGGGATGTGAGAGCAGGGGTAAGCAGTGGGATTATCTGTCTTTAGACAGTAGAAGGAAACTATTTGAATTATTATTCGATACTATTATTATTATTATTATGGGGGTGATGGCACCTTCCAATTTGTAAGAGCTTGACTCTGATTCAACTTTGCTGGATGATACTACTATCTCTATTTATCTATGAACTGTTTGTTTGGATGTAGATTATTGGACTATTAATATTGAATTGCATATGTTGTATTGTGCTTTGTAATTGGTCTGTGCCCCTTTCTAATTGATTGTCTAACTGTTATGACATGCTTTGAATTGGACCTTGTAAGAATTTCTTAGTGGGTTGTAATACATATGTGCACGCCATGATCCCTCTTCCCGAGGCAGGGTTTGTAATAGGGTAATGATGCATAAGCTATTCGAAACAAATTTTGAGATGCTAAACGAATCTATTTGTGATACTATCAGAATGCCGACTCGTAGAGGAACACGATTTGGACGGCGAGGAGCCACTAGGGGCGCCTTGAGGAAGCCAGACAGATTGGAAACCAACCTACTCACCAGGAACTCCCCACAGGGAAAATGCTAATCAACAAAATGCTGAGAGGATGAGGAATTGCTAACCTCGTAGCCAGCAACTGGCTAACGAATCACGACCATTATCGATCATATAAATGCTGATTGGGATTAATGCTAATGGTAATGGTCGGCCAGCAAACGACGAGGGCCCACGAGGAGGAGGGCGTGTTTAAAGGTACGGATGCTCTATAAGACCTTCATGGCATGTAAGCCTAAGGACTTCTACGGCACCGAGGGTGCTATAAATACTTACAGATGGATTGACGAAATGTAAGCTGTCTTGGACATTAGTGAGTGCAAGATGGATCATATGGTGTGGTTCGCATCACAATCCCTCAAGGGATCAGCTCTTGAATGGTGGAAGTCGATTACTCAAACCCGTGGAGGAAATGTGGCTAATCGAATGAGTTGGACCAAATTCAGAGAGCCAATGACCAGCAAGTATTGCCCCATCAATCAACTCGAGAAGCTGGAGACAGAATTCCTAAGTCTGGAAATGAAAGGTCCCAACTACACGGAATATATCAATCGTTTCTTAGCCCTATCCCGACTTGTTACCCATCTAGTGACACCTGAAACAAAAGGTGTAGCACGATTCATCTGGGGGCTACACCCAAGAGTTAGGGGAATGGTCCGTTCCTCCCAGCCTTCAACCCTACAAGCTGCGGTCGATCTTACCAGCAGTTTGACTGATGACTTAATTAGGGATGGATGGACTGAGCAGCAAGGGCTGATGAGAAGAGGATGTTTGTTGGTGAGAAAAGAAAGTGGTTTGAAGTAAAGAGAGCGGTTGGAAGTAGTAGCGGGTCAGGTAGAAAGAGTTCTGAAGGAGCAAGGCGCGATGATCAGGGAAGCAAGACCCGGAGACTGTACTCAGGGACAAGCCCGTTTTGCAACAAGTGCAAGCTACACCATCAAGGGGAATGTAACCCAATGCCCTGTTTTAGATGCAAGAGAACAGGCCATTTAATCAAAGACTGCACTTACGCACCAGGAAAACAATGCTATGAATGCGGAGATCCAAGGGACATGAGGAACAAGTGTCCTAAGCTGGGTAGAGACAAGGATGCCAAGCACAACAAGCCAAAGGGAAGAGCATTCGTTATGGACCCAGCTGGAGCTCGTAGGGAACCTGATGTGGTTAACGGTACGTTCCTTGTAAACAATCATCCTGCTACTGTTCTGTTCGATACTGGAGCGACTACTAGTTTTGTCTCTAGTACTTTTAGGCCTTTGATTGACTTAGACGCGTGTGCCTTGACCGATACGTTTACCGTAGAATTAGCTGACGGTAACATTTTAGAAACTAACGAAGTCATCAGAGATTGCTCGCTGAATCTAAAGGGAAATACGTTTAGGATAAACCTGATGCCCATTAAGTTAGGAGGACTCGATGTGGTTGTTGGTATGGACTGGCTAGCTAAACATAGAGTCGAAATCGTATGTGATGAGCGTCTACTCAAGATACCGTTGAGCGACAAAGAAGTGTTAGTGGTACAAGGCGAAAGGAGTAACACCCTGTACCCAATGGTATCCCACTTAAAAGCTACTAAGAGCTTAATGAAGGGATGCCCAGCTTTCATAGTTTATGTGATGAAGACCCAAAAGGAGAAGAAGATTGAAGATATTCCCGTGGTCTCTGAATACCCAGAAGTGTTTCTGGAAGACCTACCGGGACTTCCCCCGAACTGACAAGTCGAGTTCCAGATAGATTTACTGCCTGGCGCTGCACCAGTAGCCAAGGCACCGTACCGACTCGCCCCACCTGAGATGAAGGAGCTAATGGCGCAAATTCAAGAACTACTGGACAAGGGATTTATACGTCCGAGTGTCTCTCCATGGGGTGCCCCGGTACTGTTTGTGAAAAAGAAAGACGGAACCTTGCGAATGTGCATTGATTACAGAGAATTGAACAAGGTGACCATAAAGAACCGTTACCCTCTTCCGAGAATAGATGACCTATTTGATCAACTGCAAGGAGCAAGTTATTTCTCCAAAATAGATTTGAGGTCAGGTTACCACCAACTGAGGATAAGAGAAGAGGACATACCCAAAACGGGCTTCCGAACTAGGTATGGACACTATGAGTATTTAGTCATGCCTTTTGGACTCACTAATGCTCCAGCAGCGTTCATGGACCTCATGAACCGCGTTTGCTGCCCTTACCTCGACAAGTTTGTGATCATGTTTATCGACGACATACTGATCTACTCCCGTAGTAAAGACGAGCACAAGAAGCATCTCAGGCTAATACTTGAACTACTCAAGAATGAGAAACTATATGCCAAGCATCTCAGGAGTAGAAGACTCGTGTTCTATTGTGACGCTTCGCGTCAAGGAATAGGATGTGTACTGATGCAACGCAACAAGGTGATTGCTTATGCATCTAGACTGTTGAACGATCATGAGAAGAACTATACAACACACGATCTGGAATTGGGAGCCGTGGTGTTTGCTCTCAAAATGTGGAGGCACTACCTCTATGGCACAAAGTGCATCACCTACACTGACTATAGAAGTTTGCAACACATTCTTGACCAAAAGATGCTCAACATGCGTCAGAGAAGATGGGTCGAGCTGTTAAACGATTACGAGTGCGAAATCCGCTACCATCCCGGTAAGGCCAATGTTGTGGCAGATGCGTTGAGCAGAAAGGAGAGAGAAAAGCCTCTTCATGTACGAGCCTTAAGGATGAGTGTGTATACCAACCTTATCGCAAAACTGAAAGAAGCTCAAAACGAAGCATTAAAGGAGGAAAGGTTAAAAGAAGAAGGGTTAACCGGAATGGAAAAGCGATTTGAGACAGCGGACGATGGTACATACAAGTATGAAGGGAGAACTTGGGTGCCGAAGCACGGAGGAATTCGAGAAGTAATCCTTGACGAAGCACATAAGTCTAGGTATTCGGTTCACCCTGGAAGTGATAAGATGTACCAGGACCTAAAGGCACTTTTCTGGTGGCCTGGAATCAAGAAATCAATCGCTATTTATGTTGGGAAATGTCTAACTTATGCCATGGTAAAAGCTGAAAATCAAAAACCGTCAGGAACGTTACAACAACCCAAAATCCCAGAATGGAAATTGGATAACGTCACGATGGATTTTGTTACAAAGTTACCCGGAACGTTCAGAGGCCATGATGCTATTTGGGTGATAGTGGATAGGCTAACGAAGTCAGCTCACTTTTTGCCAATTAGAGAAGACTACGACATGACGAAATTGGCCCAACTATATGTCGACGAGATAGTAACGAGGCATGGAGTGCCTTTGTCGATCATCTCCGACCGTGATAGCCGTTTCACTTCTCGTTTCTGGATGTCTTTTCAGCAGGCTTTAGGAACCCGCTTGGATCTAAGCACCGCATACCACCCACAAACCGACGGTCAGAGTGAAAGGACTATTCAAACGTTGGAAGATATGTTAAGAGCTTGTGTGATTGACTTTGGCGGAAACTGGGACAACCACCTCCCGTTGGTGGAATTCGCCTACAATAATAGTTACCACGCGAGTATTAAAGCCGCTCCGTATGAGGCTCTATATGGCAGGAAATGCCGATCACCATTGAGTTGGAATGAGATCGGTGATAGCCAAGTGATGGGACCCGACATCGTGTTGGAGACCACTGACAAGATCTTTAAAATTAAGGGGCGACTAAAAGCAGCCAGAGACCGGCAGAAGAAGTACGCTGATAGGAGACTGAAACCTTTAGAGTTTCAAGTGGGCGACAGAGTAATGCTAAAGGTAGCACCATGGAAGGGAACTGTGAGGATCGAAAAGAGAGGAAAGTTAAGCCCGAGATACATTGGACCATTCGAAATACTGGCAAGAATAGGCCCAGTGGCTTACAAGTCGAAACTACCCCAGGGGTTGAGCCACATACATGACACCTTTCATGTGTCGAACTTGAAGAAGTGTATGGTAGACAAAACCCTGGAGCTACCATTGAAAGAAGCAAGAATCAGTGACAAGCTGAACTTCGTGGAAGAGCCCATGGAGATCACGGACCGCTTGGTCAAGCAACTCAGGCGGAGCCGCATACCCAAGGTCAAGGTTAGATGGAACTCAAAGCGAGGACCTGGATTCACTTGGCAGCGTGAAGATGAGATGTGGAAGAATTACCCACACCTCTTCAAACCCACCCGTTCAGACTCTAATCGAAGCTAAATTTTCGGGACGAAATTTCCTAAACGGTGGGAGAATGTGACAACCGGCCTCTAGGTTGTTATTCTAACCCTAATTTACTTGCATCATTATCCGTCTTATAAGTACTAATAATAGAAACAATCCAACCCTATCAGTGAATTTGGAATCATTTCTTGCTATTTGTTCCATTTTATGATTTCATGTGATTTTATTAATTTTTAGTTACAAATGAATATACACCATGAATATATGGTTATAGCTCAAGATACACCTTAAAAACCTTCTTTTTACAAGAAATGTTACAATCTAAGCACTTGTTTGAAAACCCTCTTAACCAAGGTTTACAACCTGCTCATGAACAACTTGATAACACCCTAATAATCTTATTTTAAAGTTAAATGAGGTTTTAGTAATGTTTAAATACAAGTTTGCAAGGATTTACACATGTGTTATTGTCGGTTATGGCTAAATCTCTAAGTTGATGGTTCATTGTTGTGTTGGGTAACCTAGTGTTGATGCATGTATGTCCCTAGATCATGAGCTGTAATGTAATAAATCTTGTCTGTCTGATTATGATGTAATTGTATGAATTAATGAAATGATATGAATTGGTTGTTACTTGTGACGTTTAATATTTCATTAATAAGTTGTGATTGAATTGATTGGGTTTATGAATGTTTGAATGATTGCACATTATGTTATATTAATTAAAACATTCAAACTTAACTTAATGAAGTTCTCATGCGAATGGTCCAAGCGAATGGACCACACGCATGAATAACTTCATACGATTAACTAAATCGCACGATTGAAACAGGAGACTGGATCAGTCGTATGATTGACACATAAGATTGACTCAATCGCACGACTGAACACTCAGTCGTGCGGATGAATCAACCGCATGGTTCAATCGCACGACTAAATCATGCTTATGGCCCAGTCGCACGATTGAACAATACTAACCTATAAATAGACCCAATTCGTGGGAAAACGTAAGCATTCGTCCCATTACGATTCTAGACGTACCCTAGCCGTCCAGAAGCCTCCCAAATCGTTCTCCAAGTTCACAGAACACATCAGATCGGTTCCTAATCGATTTCTGACGTTGATTTCAATTCTTGATTGATTCATCGTGTGTTCTCACTGATTGGATCGTCAATCAAATAGGATTCCGCACTATTTGAGTTGGTTTAACACGCAATCACTAGGTATTTCGTTCAAATACCAGGTCCTAACAAGTGGTATCAGAGCTTTGGCTCTTGATTTCGTGTTGATTCAATCAAGATTGCATAAAAGTTTGTGTTTTTGCACGAAAAACACAATCTTTGGCATCAAAAGTGATCTTGGACGTTCCCTGCTCATCGAAGTTCAGTTTCTACGGACTTAGGCGATTTGGACTTGCGAAATTTCGAATTTTTACGGCTGAAACCCGTCAAACCTAGAAATATTCGCAAAACAGCAGCTTCAGTCGCACGAGTGACCCATTCGCACGACTGGACTCCATTCGCATTGCTCATTCGCACGATTGGACCTAGTCGCACCCTCATTCGGCCGACTGAACCGTTCGTTCGCATAGCTCATACGCACCAGATTCATTCGCACGACTGAACCAATCGCCCAGTTCAGTCGCACGGTTGAACCAATCGCAGAGTTCATACGCACGATTAGACCATTAGCATCCTTCAGTCGCATCAGTTAAAGTTTATTTGATTAGATACTAAGTTTATTAGCCATGGAAGATCAGATGTCAGCCTTTACTGCTGGGAAGGACTCAAGGATTCAGAACCTGCTGTTGCTTGAGAGTGAGGTGGGTAATCATAATAAACCACCAAAGCTCTTGACTTTAGATGAGTTTCCCCACTGGAAACAACGTTTTGAGATCTACCTCAATGGAGTAGATCCTAATCTGTGGGAAGCTATAGAGGTCGGTTATAGTACACCGGTGGGAGCAGATGGAGTTAAGTTAACGTTAAGTGGGATGACCGACGCACAGAAAGTAAAGTACAATGCAGAGAAAAGGGTTTATGCATTGATCACTCAGTCTATCCCCAAAGACATATTCCACCAGTACTCAGAGAACAAGCAGTCCAAGAAACTGTGGGATGAGCTAGAGAAGAGATATGATGGGAATGCATCATTGAAGGCAATCAAGGCAAAGGAGTTAAAGAAGGAATTCGATAACTTCTCATCGATTGGTAACGAGAGTTTAGATGAAGTCATAGACAGATTCTACCACTTGATGAGCGAGTTGCATACACATGGAGTGGAAACGACTATGGAAGAGAAAGTAAGCAACTTCGCAGACGGATTGCCTGATAAGTGGGCTTCATTCGTGTCGAACCTTAGACAGAATGAAATGCTTATAAGGTTGGATATAAATGACTTCATTCTCAAGTTGCGTGAAGAAGCTCTTAGGATGAAGTATAGAGCTCAGAAGTCTGCGTACACACAGAATCCAGCTTTATACAACGCCACGCCTCAAGCTAAGACATCTGGAGCACCTCTCCAGACAACATTTGTGTCTAGCTCGTCAGGTCCTTCACATGCTTCTCCTTCTGGATCCGACACGTCAGGGTCATCTTGTACCCACTATATTGGATCAGAAGCAAGTACTGCCAAATTGAAGACCGAGAACCTCGGTAATGTGACCGTAGAAGTAGCACGAGAGCATATGGATCTTCTAGCCGCAGTAGTTCATTCATATGATGGACTTGTTGCTGGGAAGATTTGAAACTGCCATCTGGCAGATGAAGAATACGAGCAGGTAGATGAAATGGAGCTTGAAAGAATGGATATAATGTGGGCCTTAGCTAGCGCTATCCGAAGGGCAAAGAAGTTTGTTAAAAAGACAGGACAGAATTTGATAGCTACTAAGGACACCACATTTGGCTTTGACAAGAGCAAAGTGACCTGCTTCAACTGTGGAGAGAAGGGGCACTTCAAGAGAGAATGTGTCAAGCCAAAGAAGACGGGTAATGGGAACCCGTTCTCATCCTTTA
This sequence comes from Flaveria ramosissima, assembly GCA_025215565.1. Taxonomy (NCBI): domain Eukaryota; kingdom Viridiplantae; phylum Streptophyta; class Magnoliopsida; order Asterales; family Asteraceae; genus Flaveria; species Flaveria ramosissima. Next base: position 46,445,531 of record CM046046.1, read on the forward strand.
CTCGCCAAGACAAGCAAGCTTCCGGTTCTACTTCATCAAACAAGGACCCAAAAGCCTTGACTGCTCATGATGATGAAGGACAGGATTGGAGTTTTCGGTTTGTCTCACCAGAATCTAACATTGCCAGTGTTGAAGATATTGATGATGATTCTGCGAGTGAAGGTGATCTAGCAGTTGAAATAGCGATGTCACACAGTGAAGAAACAACTGCAGCTGAGGTCAGTTACAAGCCAAAGGAGGAGACGTCCACGTCAGAAACAGAAAAGTCAGAATCACCAGAACCAGCGACATCTGATGCTGCGTTGATGGCTAACTCTTCTGAAACAACACAGGTAAGTACAACTGACCAAATGTTTAATAATCATGCTTGTTCTAACTGTGATATGTTTAGGAATAGCATTGATGAAAAATTTGCTAGGTTATTAGATCACAATGATAACTTAGTAAAAGATTTACAAATGTGCACTGAGGCTAATAGAGTTCTTAAACAAAATGAGCATAGTTATAAAGAAAAGATAGACCTATTGACTAAACAACTTAGGGAAACCGAAGTAGTTGCCTTTAACCAAGCAAATGACATTAGGTACTATCTAAACTCCCTAGAGGACACTAAGAAGCAAAAGGCAGTTCTAGAAGTAGAAGTTAACTCCTTAAAACAGAAACTGCATAGTTGGACTAGTTCTTCACACATAGTTCAACACCTAGTGAGAGAAAGGAATAACGGGGAGGGATTAGGATACAAAGTGGTTCCACCACCACCTGAGACCTTGATGAACACCAAGTCTAAACCAGTAAACAACAACCCCATCAAGGATCATGTAGTGACCACTCCTCTTGTTACTGATCCAGACACATCATGTTCATCTACTGAATCTGGACAGAAACAAAAGGAGGCCACTTCAAAGGCAAAGGGTAAATTGCCTTGTGTTAATCTGGAAAATGAATTTGAAAAAGTTAACTTAAAGTCAGGGTCAAACAGAGTCAAATCAGAACCTAAAAGGACTTCAAACGTTAATTTTTCACATGCTACAAGTCAAAAACCAGTAAACCAAAAAGTGGAACAAGTTAAACAGGTTAAAACAGTTAAATTTGTTAAACCAGAGAAAACATCAACCATGCAAGAGTCAAAACCTAAAGTGATTGATGTTACTAGAGTGTCACGCATTTCTCCACAAAGAAAGTCTACTCATAAAGTTGATAGCAGATCATGCTACAACTGTGGAGAATGTGGACACATTGCTTCCTATTGTCCTTTCTATCAGACACCTAGGAAGAAGATTGATCTTCAGGACTTTAGGCCTAGGTCTTCTAAGAGGAGTTCTCCAACTCCACCTAGAAGATCTAGTGAACCTAAAGTCCAACCTGTAAGCCAGACGACTGTTTATCATAAACAGGCATTGCACAAATCTGGCTTATGGAAAGAGAAGTCATCCTGTGTGTCTGATACTGATGACAAGAAGGAATCTGAGCTACCCTCACCCTCTAAGGGTCAATGGGTAGAGTTTATGATGTGTGATGCCTCTGGGAAACCCAAGACAGTAAAGGCTTGGGTTCCTAACCTAAACTAATACATTTACTTGATATGTGCAGGGTGTTCGATATAGCGTTGAGACTAACACGTGGATTATAGACAGCGGAGTATCCAGGCACATGACAGGAAATAGAGCCCTTTTATCAAACGTCAAACAAACAAAAGGAGGGCATGTTTCCTTTGCGGGAAACAAGGGAGGATACATCACGGCACAGGGAGAAGTGGGAAATCAGAAAGTTAAGTTTGATAAGGTGAACTACGTTCAACAACTTCAGAATAACTTACTTTCTGTTTCCCAAATCTGCGATAAAGGATTTAAGTTATCTTCGACAACAAGAAGTGTTACGTGCTGAAGAAAGACTACATGATCCCTGAGGACCAAGTTCTGATGACTGCTTCAAGATATAAAGACCTTTATGTCTTGGATCTGTCAACAGCTGCTACAATGGATCATGAGGTTCAGTGCTTTCTCTCTAAAGCTACTGAGAAGGACTCAATCTCCTGGCATAGGAGAATGGGACACATTAGTCAAAGGAAGATGAATCATTTGATTCAGAAGGATTTAGTGAGAGGAGTCAATGTCAAGAACTTCCAGCTTCCTGACTTTTGTGTAGCTTGCAAGAAAGGCAAACAGACAAAGAAGTGTCATAAGGAAAAGAAAGTTCATTCAATAGAACTTCCTCTTGAACTTCTTCACATGGATCTGTTTGGTCCAGTCAGTACAAGGAGCATTGCAGGCGATTTGTACTGTTTTGTGGTCACTGATGACTACTCAAGGTTCACTTGGGTAATGTTTCTGAAATCCAAATCTGAAACATTTGAGTCATTCAAGGAATTAGTAACCACACTGGAATCTCTCTACAAGCTAAAGGTTAGACAAGTACGCTCAGACAACGGGACAGAATTCAAGAATCAATGGATGGAGGCATACTGCAAGGAAAAGGGAATTGTTCATCAATTCACCTCTGCCTACACGCCTCAGATGAATGGTGTTGCTGAGAGAAAGAACAGAAGCTTGATAGAGACTGCACGGACTATGCTAGCTGACTCGAAACTGCCTATCCAATTTTGGAATGAGGCAGTCGCTAATGCATGTTATACACTGAATCGAGTCCTAATAGTCAAGCGCCACGGAAAGACATGTTATGAGCTACTACAAAGACGCAAACCGAATTTGGAGTATCTTGAACCTTTTGGCGCGCCGTGTACACTTCTGAAGAAGACACAAGACGGAAAATTCAGCGAGAAGGCAGATGAAGGAATCTTTCTAGGATACAACATACCGAATAAGCGAGTTTACAATAACTCAACGGGTCTTGTAGAAGTGTGGTGTAATGTCGACGTTCAGAGATATACCACGCCACCTACAGGCAAAGGACCTGCCTACTTCTTCGATTATGATGGATTCTTCAAATCCTTCAACATACCTCTCTCTCCCTCGGATGATGAGTTAGCTACTAGGATGATGTATGATATTCTGAATACACCATCTAGCACACAGGGAGAAACATCTACTCAGTCAGGGGGAGTAGTCGACGACAGTGACTCCTCCTCTGAAGATGAAACTGAAGCAGATGACCAGAACATTCAGGAGGAACAGGTTCCAGTTCCTGAAAGTCACAAGCATCTACGAGTGATGCACCTTCGACTTCGGAACCTCAAACTCCAACTACCTCAGATACAGAACAAAATGTTCATAATCTTGGTTCTGAGGTGGCTGTTCCAACTACTCCAGGATCACGACTAAACGTCTATCATCCCCTTGACAATGTTATTGGGGATGTCAGATCAGGAGTACAAACCCGAAATCAGTTATACTCAGCTGATTACGCCTCGGTTATGGAGAAAGGATACATTCATGATGGTGCTTATCGATGTTTTGTCTCGCAGGTTGAGCCAAAATATGTCAGTGAGGCACTAAATGATGAGGCGTGGGTGAGTGCCATGCAAGAAGAACTTCTGCAGTTTAAGAAGTTAGGTGTATGGACTCTGGTTGATAGACCTAAAGGTGCTAAAGTCATTGGCACTAAATGGGTACTAAAATGCAAGAAGGATGACCAAGGGGTCATTATCAGGAACAAAGCTCGACTGGTGGTTCAAGGTTTTCGCCAAGTCGAGGGAATTGACTATAATGAGGTATTTGCACCCGTGGCAAGGATGGAAGCTATTCGTATCTTCCTTGCCTATGCATCGTACATGAAGATCAAAGTCTACCAGTTAGATGTAAAGAGTGCATTCCTTCATGGGGAAATCAGGGAAACAGTATATGTAAGTCAACCCGAGGGTTTTGAGGATCCTTATCATCGGGATAGAGTTTACAAGCTCGACAAAGCTTTATATGGGCTTCATCAAGCTCCTCGAGCTTGGTATGAGAAACTCTCAACTCATCTTGTGAAACACGGCTTTCGCAGGGGAGTAATTAACTGTACACTGTTTATTAAAGAAAAGGATGGCGACCTACTGCTTGTACAGATATATGTTGATGACATAATCTTTGGGTCAAAGAACGAAGAGTTATGTAAAGAGTTTGAAGCAGTAATGAAGAAAGAGTTTGAGATGAGTGCTATGGGGGAGATGAAGTTCTTTCTCGGGTTACAGGTGGATCAAACACCTAATGGAATATTTCTACATCAGACCAAGTATGTAGGAGACATTCTCAGTCGCTTTGACATGGAGAATGCTTCTGCTGCTGGGACTCCACTTGCTACAAATCATGATATAGCACCTGATGAGAATGGAGATCTAGTAGATGCCACTATGTACCGAGGAATGATCGGATCCCTCATGTATCTCACTGCCTCGAGACCTGATATTATGTATGCTACATGTCTATGTTCAAGATATCAGGCTAAACCAAAGGTCAACCATCTGATCGGGGTCAAGAGGATTTTTTGTTATCTGAAGGGTACACCCACACTTGGATTGTGGTATCCTCATGATGATGACTTTGAGCTTACCGCGTATAGTGACTCGGACTACGGGGGCTGCAAAATGAACTACAAGTCTACATCAGCAGGGTGTCAATTCTTTGGGAGAAGATTAGTTACCTGGCAGTGTAAGAAGCAGACATCGGTTGCTTTGTCAACCTGTGAAGCCGAATATGTTGCTGCTGCAAGTTGCTGTTCACAAATCATCTGGATTCAACAGCAAATGCGGGATTACGGTTTAAAATTCTCATAGACTCCTATTTTTGTTGATAACTCTGCTGCAATTGCAGTAACTAAAAATCCGGTCCAACATCCTAAGACCAAACACATCGGTATTAAATACCATTTCATAAGAGATTGCTTTGAAAAGAACTTAATTGATGTGGTTAAAATTAATACTGATTTTCAACGCGCTGACCTCTATACTAAAGCCTTTGATAAACCACGTTTTCAATATTTATTAGAGGTCAACGGCGTTAAAAAGAAAAGTGAGGTAATTCCTGATGATGAAAATGTGTAGTCCGATGTAGTTTAGTTAAATTTATTTTATTTAATTTGATTTGTCTTTTTGATTTTATTTTATTTAAACTCATGTTATTTTGCTGTTTATTAAAATCCTAAAATAATTAAACCAGAAATGATTTTAGTATTTTAGGGGGAGAATATGTCAGCAAGTTAACATTAAAAAAAAAAAAAAAAAAAAAGAGGGAGAAGGAGTAGCTAGCTGAAATAAGGTAGATTGTGTCTGTGATACTGATTCGATACCTTTGGAAAATGATAGTACACATGAACAAATCAAGAGGGACTTTAAAATTTAAGTTTTGGAAAGATGCAAAAGTTCAAAGTATAAATCTGTGTAATCTAAGCAATACAAAAAGGGAAGATGATAAAAAACTGACAACTCCTAAGGTGACACAAAGAAAGTAGACTTAGAGGCTGCTAGACCATATATGATATGTTGGTAGATTCAACACAATAGACAAATAGACCTGATTGGTGATCTCAAGATAAATCTAAGTTGTTCAACTGACTGTGGGCTTCCATCTTATCACTAATTAACACAGTCAACAATATTCCAATAAGGGGTAATGAGCAATTAAACGCCACAAATGTGTGCGGAAGACCATAACTAGAGCAAAGCAAGAAAAAATGAAAGACAAATGCAATAAAGCTAATGACTTATGTTGTTGGTGCATTTTGTGCAAAATAAAATAAGCTGCTCTAACAAGGAGATAGGTTGTGTGCCTCTCTGCTGTGCGATGGCACTGACCTGAGGATAAGCATAACCTAGATATTCTATAATTCGTTGTTGTTTGCCGCCTCTCTGCTGTGCGATGGCAGTGACCTGAGGACAGGCTTCTCTTTGAAAGCTCTAAGAATAGTCTCTTCTTGTAATAATACCCGTAGACCGCTCAAAGGCTCCTGAGGAATGTTGATTACCATATAAGTGTGGGATCCACAAATGTTAGTTGAAATAATTAAACCTAAATAAGTCACCAGTCTGTGTCAAAAGTCTGTGTATGGATTTAAGTGGACAAACATACTGACAATCATTGTGGCTACATTCTCAAAGGTTCAAATCAATGTGAAAATCTACGAGTTTCAGTATGATTTCCTTATGTTGCTAACGACTCTAGATGAACACCGAGAACTTGAGCATCAAAAGGTTTAATAACTAGTCCCAAATGATTTGAATTGCCTGTATGATTGTTGGACCAAAAGAACCAATGAGCCGGATCAGAAAAACCTTTAAGTCCCACAGACGTCACAACAACTACTGAAGTCCACAAATGCTGAAGACAAAGTCTGAAGACACAAGTGCTGAAGACAAAGTCTGAAGACACAAGTGCTGAAGACAAAGTCTGAAGACACAAGTACTGAAGACAAAGTCTGAAGACACAAGTGCTGAAGACAAAGTCTGAAGACAAGTGCTGAAGACAAAGTATCAGATGTTGTCACAACAGCTGAAGAGGACTTCTTCAGTAGTTGTGACGGTTTGCTTTCAGTAGTTTTATATTTTCTATTTTCAGTAGTTTTGTAAAACGACTGAAGAGTTTGTTCTTCAGTCGTTGTAGCATCAGTAGTTTTCTTTTTCAGTTGTTTCATGTTTTATACTTAACACTCTGACATGTTCTCAGTAGTTGTGAACATTTCAGTAGTTTGTTAAGAAGTAGTTATTTTTGTACTAGATCTGCTAGTAATCACCACCCCGTGATTACAGCAGTGATTGCACTCTATATAAGGAGTGCCAACCTTATTGTAACGGTGAATGATTTAGCAATAATATTGAGCATTATTGAAACATTCCAAATCACAGAAAAATATTCTCTCGCATTTGTTTACAAATAACATTCTCTTGCTATAATTTGACTAATTCATCTCTTCATTCCGCTGCATTACACTTTTATACTTAAAACTTGTGATCGTTGATCCTGTCAAATGGTATCAGAGCAGGTTAATCATTGATCGATCTAATAATTGATCATTGAAACTGCTCTTCAAGATCCAAGTTTGAGTGAATTAGTATCATTTTGCAAGAAACTGTTATAGAGATTGAATTTTCTGTGTTTTTAATCATTCATCCTGAGACTTATTCTCGGTTTCATTGAGTTTGTTGTGGTGTGTCAAAATTTTTGCTTGAATAAAATTGTTTTGGTTTCAAAATGACTACTCCTTCCAATGATCCTCACAATACTGGTTCCTCAACCAAGCCTCCAATGCTGGTTAGGAATGAGTATAACATATGGCAACGTCGTATGCTCCATCACCTGTCTGTTAACAGTTCAGGTTGTTGGACATCAGTGGTACATGGTCCACATAAGCCTATGGTGAATAACCCGGAAACCAATCAAATGGTTCCGAAGAGGAAGGATCAATACTCAGATGAAGATAAGAAATTATTTGAGATAGATGCAAAAGCTCATGGAATTCTAGCCATGGCGCTACCAAATGAAATTTATTCTGGGTTAATGCACTATGAATCTGCCCATGACCTCTGGAATGCCTTGAAAGAACAATTTGGAGGAACAGATGAGGTCTTGGCAAATAATAGAGAGATCCTTGCCCAACAATATGAGACATTCTCTCATAGGAAGGGTGAGACACTGACTCAACAGTTTGAGCGGTTCTCTTGTTTGATCTCTGAATTGAAAATGGTCAAACATGAGTATACTAATGTTCAGATGAATAACAGATTTCTCAGATCACTGCCTGAGAGATGGGATACATATACCATTGTCCTACGCTCCAGTGCAAATTTGGACAAACTATCTCTCACCCAACTTCATGGGAAACTGCTCACATTTGAGAGAGAGATAGAACAAAAGAGAAAACTGTCTTCATCTGGTAAGCTCACTGAGGACTTTGTACCAGGCAATACTGCTCTGGTTAGTCATGAGTCAGAATATGCTTCATCTGAATGCCAGTATGATGAGCATATTGATTTCTCTTCAAATATTTCTGATTCAGCATTTGTGAGTGTTGATAGTCAATTTTCTGGGTGTAATAATGACAATCTATGCTTCATCATGGATGATCTCAAGGGGATTGCTGATGATGACTTAGAAGAGATGGATATTTTGAGCCAAATGGCCTTGATAAATATCAGATCTCAGAAGTTCTATAAAAGAACTGGAAGAAAGTTCCCAGGACTCTCTGGCAAAACCAAAGTTGGTTTTGACAAGAGTAAGTTGAGGTGTCACAGATGCCAAAGGCTTGGACACTTTGCTAGAGAATGTAGATCATCTGGATCTAATTCCTCTGCACCTTTTGTGACTTTTCCTAGCAATAGTCAACAAAACAAAGGGCAACATCCTGTCAATTCTAGTCATCAGTCTCAACTACAATCTCCTGCATACTTTGTTCCTCAGGGTCAAATGCCTTATCCTTACCCGTGTTATTACATGCCACAAACCAGTCAAGTTCAAGCTCCTATGGTACCACAACCTCATGCACTTCCAGAACCTCAACCATCTCATCAACCCCCTCAACCTCAACAACATAGCTTCTTCACCCCAGAAGTTGTTGATTGGAGCAGCTTGCCAGATGACATGTCTGGTCATGAACAACTGTTCACAAGTGCTGATCAACATGGTGGTGATAGTCCTTTTGGAAATCTGGCACTTATGGCTCTGGAATCAACTGAGGGTTCCTGCTCAACTGCATCATCTTCACAGGTAACTCAGGTATCTTCAGAGGCCAAAGCCAAGTTATGTTCTGAATCTTGCATTGCTGCCTTTGTCTCTATTAGAGAGGCAAATGTAGCATTAATAAATGAAAAACTTGAGTTTGAGAAAACAATTTCCAAAAGACAAGCTGAGTATGAGTCTGTTCTTAATAGTAAAAATGATGAGATTTATAAGCTTAAATGCCAATTAAATGATGAAAAGGCTAAGCTAGAGGTTATTCTGGAGGACCAGAAAAGTCTTAAAGAAACCCTTGCAGTTACCCAAGTAGAGTGTGATCGATGGGTGAAATCATGCAAAGGTTTTGAGATGCTTCTTAGTAAGCAATCAGCTTCCAATGTGAAGTTTGGCATTGGTTATAATCACACTGCTCCTCCTACAGATTTTGCTCCAAGAGTAGAAGTGAAATCTGATGGAGAAAGCAATAACCAATCCACCTCATCATGTGATTCACTTTCTGATAAAGCATCATCAAAAGTTGAAGTCAGCAATAAGCCCTCTCAGAACTTATCAGCTAATATTGATAGTTCAATTGCTGACACTCACATGATCAAAGAGTTGGTCAACTCAGGAGTTATGTCTGAAAGTCCTGAAAGGACTGGAGAGCAAGATTTAACTCCTGAAGTTCAAGCTCCAACTACTGACAGCACTGAAAAGAAGAAAACTGTCAGTAGAAAGAGTTTGAAGACTACTAAAGAGGAAGCCAAGAAAGCAAATAGTGCTTCCAAAGTACTGAAGAGCAAGTCTTCAGTAGTTTCATCCTCTTTAGTTGATGATCAACAAAAGATGAAAAAGAAACCATGTGAAGTATGTGGTTTGTTTAATCATCTCACTGATGATTGTTGGTACAAAAGAGGATCCAAACTCAAACATAAAGATGAAATTAAAGAGAAAATGGTAAAAATGAAAAATGAGTTTAAAGCCACATTTGTACCAGCAACATCAAATCCTGTAATCCCTAAGTCCAAAAAGAAATCCAAAAAGGAAGGGGTTAAACAGGTAACAGCTGAGGTTGCTCAAAAGAAGAAGGTGCAACATAAGAACTTATCAAACTCCAGTCCTAATGTGTCTGAAGAGCTGAAAGCTCTATCACAAAATCAGACACAGCTGGTTATGATGGTTCAACATCTATTGGGAAGAGTCAACCAATTAGATGTTCCTATGTTGAATCCACAGAAAAGGAGGTCCAAGCCAAAGGATTCCTCTTTTCCACCATCTTCTTCCTCTCAAGCTGTTATTTCTAGCAAACTTGTTAGTCCACCATCTGTTGATGTGAATAGGCCCAAAACCAAAAAGGTTTGGGTCTCAAAATCTAACTAATTTGCTTTGTTCTGCAGGGTTCTTCAACATGCCACAGAGGCATCTGGTATGTAGACAGTGGAGGATCCATGCATATGACAGGAAACAGATCACTTCTTAATGACTACTCTCAAGGAAAGAAGGGATTTGTATCTTTTGGCAATGATGCAAAGGGTTACATCATCGGCAAAGGCTTTGTTTCCAATGGGGAAATAAAGTTTGATGATGTTAACCATGTGGAAAATCTCAAGTACAACCTCTTGAGTGTCAGTCAAATGTGTGACAAAGGCCATGTTGCTCTTTTCACAAGTCAGAACTGCCGGATTCTGTCATCCAAAGTTCTGAGTTTGATTGACAAGGTGTTGGATAAACACACTCTCCTTAAGGCCAACAGGACAGGAAGAGTGTATGCCTTAGATCTTTCTAAGAAAATAGATCTCAAAGGCCATCCTTGCCTATTTTCCAAGGCTTCCCCTCAAGAATCTACACTATGGCATAGAAGGCTGGGTCATGTTAATCTCAAAAACATAAATCAGCTGATTAACCATGGTTTAGTAAGGGGATTGCCTATGAAGGAGTTCAAATGTGAAGATGACTGCACTGCTTGTCTAAAAGGAAAACAGCACAAAGTTTCATTTCCTTCCATAGAAGAACCTAAGTCCACAGCCTGCTTACAACTTCTTCACATGGATCTCTTTGGTCCTGTGAGAGTGATGAGTATGGCTAAGAAGAAATACTGTCTAGTAATTGTGGATGATTACTCCAGATTTGTATGGACTTTCTTCTTGCATTCAAAGGATGAAGCACCTCAGAAGATTATCAACTTTGTGTTGTATGTTGAGAAGCAGTATTCCCTCTCAGTCAAGTGTGTTAGAAGTGATAATGGAACTGAGTTTAGAAACAACACACTTGATGAGTTCTTCCTCTCAAAGGGAATCAAGAGGCATTTTAGCATTCCAAGAACTCCTGAACAAAATGGAGTAGTGGAGAGAAAGAACAGGACCCTTATTGAAGCTGCAAGGTCCATGTTGGCTGACTCTGGATTGCCAATGACTTTTTGGGCTGAAGCTATCAATACTGCTTGTTATGTCCAAAATAGAGCTCTAGTGAATAAGAGGTTGATGAAAACTCCATATGAAGTTCTTCATCATTTGGCCCCTCTAATTTCATTCTTTAGAGCTTTTGGATGTCCTTGTTTCATTCTCAACACAAGGGATCAACTCCAGAAATTTGATTCTAAGGTGGATGCAGGATATTTTGTTGGTTATTCATCAACTTGCAAAGCATACAGAGTCTTCAACTGTAGAACAAAGATGGTTGAAGAGACTCTACATGTTAAGTTTAATGAATCTCCAAAGGACAAGATTCCACAAAATCCTGTGGAGATATTTGATTTGGACATACTGCAATATGCTCCTCATCAAACTCCTGCTGTTGCTCATGTCAACAGTTCTCCACCTGGTGGTACTGCTGGTGCTGATGATGATGATAGCAGTACTCACCTCTTCAGATTTACTGATCAACTGCCTGATTCAGCTAGACCTGATGTTCCTGCAGCTCCAGCAGCACAATCCACAACAAATGCTGATGAGATTTCTACAACTTCAACTTCCTTTGAACTACCATCAACTGATTGGTTTCAAGGAAATTCTTCACCATCACCATCTGTTGCTGCTGAGCCTGCTACAAACACTTGCACTGATCTCATTGTGTATCAAGATCTGAAGAATCACCCTATGTCTCAAATCATTGGTGATATCACTGCTGGTGTATCAACAAGAAGTCAATTGTCAAATTTCTGCTTCTATGCTCTCTTCATTAGTCAGCAAGAGCCAAAGAATTATCACATTGCATTAAAAGACAATGGATGGGTTGATGCCATGCAGCTTGAGCTTCTTCAGTTCAAGAAACAACAAGTGTGGGAACTTGTTCCTCTACCTCCAGGTAAGTGTGCAATAGGCACTAAATGGGTGTTTAGGAATAAGACTGATGAAAATGGGCTTATTGTTAAGAACAAGGCCAGACTGGTGGTTCAGGGGTTTGCACAAGAAGAAGGTATTGATTATGATGAAACCTTTGCTCCTGTAGCCAGACTGGAAGCAATTCGATTGTTTTTAGCTTATGCTGCTTATCAAAATCTTAAAGTTTTTCAAATGGATGTCAAAAGTGCTTTTTGTATGGGAAAATTAAAGAAGAGGTTTATGTATGTCAACCACCAGGTTTTGAGGACAACAAACATCCTAATTGGGTGTATAAGCTTGATAAGGCTCTTTATGGGTTGAAACAAGCTCCTAGAGCCTGGTATGAGACATTATCAAACTTTCTTCTTGAAAATAATTTTACTAGAGGCACCATAGATAAAACTTTATTCATTAAGAAAGCAGGGCAGCATAATCTACTTGTTCAAATTTATGTAGATGATATTATTTTTGCATCCTCTGATCCACAGTTGTGTGATGACTTTACAAAGCTGATGCAACAAAAGTTTGAAATGAGTGCAATGGGGGAATTACAATTTTTCTGGGTTTGCAAATCAAACAAAAGGCTGATGGAATTTTCATTCATCAGTCCAAATATACAAAAAATCTTTTGGAAAAATTTGATTTGCAAAATTGTAAACCCTGTTCTACTCCCATGTGCAACACCACACAACTGGATACAGATCAGAAAGGTAAAGTGGTTGATGAAACACTTTACAGATGTATGATTGGGTCCTTGATGTACCTAACAGCTTCTAGACCAGATATTATGTTTGCTACATGTGTTTGTGCTAGATTTCAGGCTGCACCTAAGGAGTCTCATTTGATTGCAGTCAAGAGGATCTTTAGATATTTGCAAGGCACTCCATCTCTAGGTTTATGGTATTCTACTAGACATTCTGGTAAATTAGTTGCTTTTTCTGACAGTGACTATGCAGGGTGTAAGTTGACCAGGAAATCAACTTCTGGTGGATGCCAATTCCTAGGCAACTGTTTGATTTCTTGGCAGAGTAAGAAACAAACCTCAGTTGCTACATCAACTGCTGAAGCCGAGTACATTGCTGCTGCAAGTTGTACATCTCAGGTATTATGGCTTCAAAACCAATTATTGGATTATGGCATAACTGAGACTAAGACTCCATTGTTAATGGACAGTTCTTCAGCTCTTTGTATTGTCAAGAATCCTGTCCAGCACTCTAGGACTAAACATATTGAAATCAGACATCACTTTATTAGAGATTGTTTTGAAAAAGGTCTGATTGATCCAAAATTTGTTCCTAGTGCTGATGAGCTTGCAGACATTTTTACTAAGCCTTTGGATAGTTCAACTTTCCACAACCTGGTGTTAAGGCTTGGTATGCTGCAGCTAGAATAAGTGACAACTACCGATAATCTCAGTAATAAATACTGATGATCATTGGTAACCATGTCATATATAAGTACTTCATTTGTTAAAACAGCTGATGTAGTTATAACAGCTGATGAAATCACAACAGCTGATGTAACTACAACTGCTGATGTCAGAAATGCAGATAAGTACTGATGACCAATGAAACATTTTAATGTGGAGGTCAGACTGAAACAGCTGAAAAGCTAAGAATTGACGACAACAGCTGATGAGAATTTCTCTTCAGTTGTTTTTTCCAACTGCTGTTTCTAAACAACTGAAGCCACAGCTATGTCTTCAGTAGTTTACAACTACTGAAGACTACCGCTAAGTCTTCAGCTGTTTACATCAACTGATGACAAAACCACTGTCTTCAGTAGTTACACAACTACTGATGACAAACACCATGTCCTCAGTTGTTTCACCACCTGAAGTCGGAATTGTCCTCAGTAGTTTTATAACTACTGAAGACTAAATCAAAGACTTCAGCTGTTTCAATGTCTGACGGTTAAAACCAAGTCTTCAGTTGTTTTATAACAACTGATGATCACACCAATACGGTCAGTCATTTCAACCTCTAAAAGTTAATGCCACGTCATCAGTTTCAGCAAATGATGACTCACCAAAAACCTTCAGTCGGTTCATAACCCTACCCTATAAATCCCTTATCTCACCAGAGTTTTTCTCACCTTACTCTCAAACCTAACGTTCAAAAACTCTGTACCCTCTCTTCATCCATGGCGACCATGCAACTAAAACCTCGACACAACTGTGTCGCTCACCTTACTAAATCACCATTCTGGACCAAGTTTCACAACGCCATTGATTTAATGGTCCAGTCACCTTACCAAACAGCCTTCCTGATAAACCCCACCATATATGCCGAATCCCTTAGCCAATTCTGGACAAACGTCACTCTTGTCTCTGAGGAGAATGACACAGAGTCACTTCATTCGTTTGTCCATAGCCAAAAGGTGGTCATCAATCCAGAGATTCTTCGCCAAACCCTCAACCTGGATGATGCCACTTTCCCGACCAGCTATCCAAAGGGCACCACTGATCTATCCTTTGCCCACCATGGATACGAAGGCAATCTGAGTGCCTCTACCATATTGAAGAAACATTTCCAGGATGCTGAACGGCTTATCTTTCATATGGTAAATGTCTGCCTGGCTCCAAAGACTTCATCATGGGATCAAATGTCCACAAGGTGGCAACAGGTATTGTACTCTATCCTTGAGCAACAACCTTTAAATTTTTCTGAAATATTATTCTTAGAGCTCAAGGATATGGCCCAAAAACAACTTTCTAACCGTTGGATACTATATCCTCGGTTTATAATGGCCATAATTGAAAACCAGCTTCAAGCTGAGGGACTTGTTGGCCTGGGAGTCCCTGCTATGGCTGTATTGCCTGAAGTATACTCCCGGCACAACTCTGACCAATCACTCAAAATGGCTGCCAAGCTGCGCAAACCCACGCAGCTGGAACCCACAGCCACCACCACAAAATCCAAAGTCCCCACCAAACCAAAAACAAAACGAACCAAAACAGCTATTCAGGAAGATGAGTCCCCTGAAGATGCTCCTGTACCACCAAGACAGGATATACTTACTGGTGTAAACCCCCCAGTAGTATCAGAGACTCACCCAGCCACAGCCGCTCAGGATTCCTCTCAAAAGGAACCTGAAGCAACCAAAGAAGGGGTACCCACAAATCTGGAATCTTCCTCATTTGAGGAGATTGCCATTGAAACTCACCATTCTCCCCAGGTGCATAATACCCTATCTCCAAATGAAAATGCCCCCCAAAGTCCAACACTTATAATTGCAAATGTGCTGACTCAGCTGCATGCCTCTCCTCCTCCCAGACAACCACCTAAAGGGAAAACCACAGATATTGAGGAAGAGGATCAACATGCTTCTGACAACCCACAGCACAGGGGTTTAAATGTTCAGTCTCCTAGTGTAGATACGGAGACAAGAATATCTGGTGAGGCTGCCACCTCTTCTGCATCAGCACATGATCAGACTGAGGCTGGTAACATGGCTAAGACCTCATCAGAGGCAACAGCTGATGAAGGACATCGTCCTGAGGCTGGAAGTCCCCAGTTCCAAGAAAAAGGGGCACATGCTACATCTGGTCTACACCCAGAGCATGTACATCTTGCTACTAGCAAGAGGTCAGGTGATTCAGCATCTGCTGATGATGACCTGGGCTTCTTTTATGATGTTCTAGCCCAGAACACAATTCTTGAGGAAGAAGTCAGTAGACTACAAAGACTACTTGACCAATTCTCTCAAGAAGCAAGTCCATCTGATACCACCATACACCCACAGATGGCACCTTCACCTGAAGGTCTCCTAAACACTCAGCCACTACAAACATTCAATCCACCAGCCTCTACTTCTGGCACTGTTCTCAGGGACAGAACCCCTCTGAGCAAACAGCTGCTATATTCCAAAAATCCCTACCTCTCATCACCCCAATGATCACCGACATTGTGATCAAAACCTTGGATGACAAACTTCCCTCAATCCTACAGCCACTGGTGGAGGAGATTATGAGCACAAGGCTTTCTACTACTCAAACCCTTGCAACCAATGCAACCAAAAAGGGGGAGAGTCAGTCAGTGAAAGACAAAGGGAAGCGCATACTGATAGAGAGAGAACAGGAGGAAGAAGAGGTTGTTGAGAAAGAGACTGAGAAGGAGGAAGAGTATGTGAAGGGAGCTGAAACTGATCAAGTGAGTGAAAGTCACAAAGACTTTCACATCACATATAAGAAGAGGAAGATGAAAGAAAAGAAAAAGAACTCCAACTTGATGAGATGGTCAAAATGGCGGATGCTACACATAGTAAATCTATGGACTCCATTATTGACCAACTATACAGACAAGGGTTCGATACTGCACAGCTTGACTCAGAGATTAGAAGACTTGAAGTTGAAGAAATTAACTCAAGATGGGCAAGCTATGATGTGCTAGAAAGAGAAAGACTGGAGATCATGATCAGATTTATTGCTAAGTATCTTGGAAGATCATTGATAGAGATTAAGTCATGGACCAGGGACAGTATCTTGGCTATAACCACCAAGATCTGTACGTCTGAAGCATATACAAAGGGATTAGTGATTGAAGCTTTAAATGAAGCAGGTGCTGGAAAAAGAAACGAACTAGCAAAATACTCCAAAGCCTCACTCATTACAAGAATGCTAGAACAACCTGCAAAACCCACCACTTCAAAATCACCACTACCACAACCCATTAAACCAACTCCTTTACCCTCAAAACCAACAGCCGATGATGCATCCAAGAAGAAGAAGAGAAGGATGTTGAGGCTAGAAGAAGAAGAAGAAGAGGATGATGAGGAGGAAGATAGGCTGCCTCTTTCTGCAGTCCTAACTTTGCCTAAAGCCAAATCTATGCCCATCACTCCCACCTCACAGATGGAAACTGTGAGAGTAAAGATTGAAGAAGAGCAACTGCAAAGGCTTCATGATGAGGAGATGCTAAAAAGTATAGATAAAACTTATGCTGCCTCCTCATCAATAATAAGTATGAAGAAAGAAGCTCTGAGACTGTACACCCTCGCCAACACATTTCAATATCAGAAAGAAAAGGTGAGGATGTGGCCTGATCCTAGGGTGGCTCACAGAATTGTGAAGAAGGACATTCCTGCACGATACAAGGGCCAGATAAAGAGGATCGTAGATGAAGAGATCACAGTGGTCCTTGTAGTATCACCCTGGGAGATTGTAGAAGACTTCAAGAAAGCTTATGAGACTAAACAGCCTCCCCAAAAGATGTTAGAAAACAGAGTGATCAAGAAGGGGTTAGTCTACAAGAAGCTTGAGAACTTCAAACAGAATGAGCTCAGTCTGTTACTTGAAGGTAATCATCCTGATGAGTTTGCCTACAGACAGATCACAACTGTTGAGCTCAAAAATGGCAAACAGGCCAAATACATCTCAGAGCTGTATGGGCGTGAAGGATTATTCGATGGTGAACCAGAGAATCTCACTATGGAAGAACAAATCATGTTTCTCAGAGCATACACCAGAGAATCCTACAGGCTTATACATGGGAAGTGAGTTTCATGGATGGGGAACAGCTCAGTGTCCAATTCCCCAATACAGAGCTCCCATCCACACTTTGCCAACCAAATTATCAGAGACTTACTTCCAGGCCGGTGCTTATATGGGTCATCTTCTCAACTGATCAAGAAGGAAAAAGACCATCCATTTTGCCAACAATAAGTGGGACCTCAATAAAGTTAAAGGTTTTGGCTGCATTGGTTCAGGGGGAGTTTGTTGGACCAAAAGAACCAATGAGCCGGATCAGAAAAACCTTTAAGTCCCACAGACGTCACAACAACTACTGAAGTCCACAAATGCTGAAGACAAAGTCTGAAGACACAAGTGCTGAAGACAAAGTCTGAAGACACAAGTGCTGAAGACAAAGTCTGAAGACACAAGTACTGAAGACAAAGTCTGAAGACACAAGTGCTGAAGACAAAGTCTGAAGACAAGTGCTGAAGACAAAGTATCAGATGTTGTCACAACAGCTGAAGAGGACTTCTTCAGTAGTTGTGACGGTTTGCTTTCAGTAGTTTTATATTTTCTATTTTCAGTAGTTTTGTAAAACGACTGAAGAGTTTGTTCTTCAGTCGTTGTAGCATCAGTAGTTTTCTTTTTCAGTTGTTTCATGTTTTATACTTAACACTCTGACATGTTCTCAGTAGTTGTGAACATTTCAGTAGTTTGTTAAGAAGTAGTTATTTTTGTACTAGATCTGCTAGTAATCACCACCCCGTGATTACAGCAGTGATTGCACTCTATATAAGGAGTGCCAACCTTATTGTAACGGTGAATGATTTTAGCAATAATATTGAGCATTACTGAAACATTCCAAATCACAGAAAAATATTCCCTCGCATTTGTTTACAAATAACATTCTCTTGCTATAATTTGACTAATTCATCTCTTCATTCCGCTGCATTACACTTTTATACTTAAAACTTGTGATCGTTGATCCTGTCAATGATTCCAAAAATCGAATTGGTCCAGATATGATCAATCTAAGTTGAAGCTATCTATTTCCGAACCAAATCCCGTAGATATCAATCTCTGGATTTATCTCTCACAAAAAGCCAAAATTATGTCTGTTTATGTAATTAGTTTAAAGTCTTAAATTAGTTGGTCGTTTTAAGTTTTTTAATTTGAGTCAAGTGTCGGGCTACATCAGGAAAATCAGAAGGAATCAACTCACTAAAAGGGTCATGTCTGAGATGACCATATGTGCTTTGAAAGGTTAAATTAGTCACGTCTGAGGTGACAAAGTGTTTTTAAAAGGGTCACGTCTGAGGTGACCAAAGTGGTTAAAAGGATCACGTCTGAGGTGATCAAAGGGTTTTCAAGATAAAAGGATCATGTCTGAGATGATCAAAGGCTCATAATGTTGATTTAATTAATCTAAAAGAGTTTAAAAGTAAATTGACAAAATTGGCAGAAAATTAACTAAGTATGACCCATTCGCACGAATGGACCATACGTATGGACTAACCATACGAATGAAGTCCATTCGCACGAATGAACTATGAGTATGGACCATCCAACCGAATGGACCATACGATTAGTCCAGTCGGAGGATTGAGTGCGAACAAGTGAGTCAGTCGCACGACTGAACTTCAGTCGGACGACTGGAGAAGAGCGACTGACCCAATCGCACGACTGAGTCCCACTCGCACGACTGAAAGGTGCGTATGAACTCAGTCGCACGATTGGATGTATGGTTGGTATAAATAGAGGTGGAGTCGGTCGCAGAGACTCATCACCCTCAAATCGCCTCTAAATCGCACTCCCTACCGTTACTCTGCCAAAATCTGATTTGTCTTAGTTTTATCGTTGATTGTGTGTTACTGACGTTCGCTAATCATCATACAGGTATTTTCAAGTCTTCTCTCATCAAAAACAGAAAGATTGGAACCCTAATTGGGTTGTTCGAATGTGAAATGTGAACCGAGACAAGAAAACCCTAATTACCTATTTAAACCAAGCAAAATGTTAAAATTAAGCTAAATAGGTTATTAGTAACGAAAATGCGACTCTAATGAACCGCTTAATTGACTTAAAAGACTGAGTTTGTGAAGTTTCGAACGATTGACGACTGAACACCTGAGACATACGACTGGACAAGCGGATGAACTTCAGTCGCACGACTGAAGGGAGCGATTCACTTAACCGCACGACTGAACTATGCGAATGAGACTCAGTCGCACGACTGGGGTAACCGCATAAGAGTACATGCGCATGAGTCCAGTCGCACACTCAGTCGTGCGCATGAGGTCATTCGCACGTCTGAAGTTCAATCGCACGGTTCAGTCGCACGACTGTCTTCAGTCGTACAACCTCAATCGCATGACAGATAGTTTTCATTCAAAGTCTAAGTGTTGCATTATACTCTTAGCCAACGAAACTAATGTTTATATTGTTATGTGTTACAGATGGCGAGTTGATGGAACATGAGCACCAAGCACAACGTATGTGCTCACATGGATTTGACATCCAGGAACACAGCTGACTTCACAGGCATTATTACATTTCTGCTGAGATCCAGGATCGCTCATGCTATATCTACTCCATGTACACCATACAGATCAGTGCAGCAGGCCTTCTGGGAAGGCGCGTCTGTTGATAGATCCACTGAGCCTCATTGCATCAGGAGTTCGATTTTTGGTGAGGCTATCACTATATCAGAGGAGGATCTGAGGATTGTACTACAGTTTGGGGATGATGCTGATTGTCCTACTCGTCTACACCCCCTCACTGTTAGAGGATGTTTCATGAGAGCCAAGTACTCTGGGGACATCAATGCTGGGGTACTCAACAAGAGTAACCTCTGTCCCCAGTTTAAGTATCTTGCGCACGTGCTGCTAAAGTGTATAGCTTCCAGGAAGGGAGGTTTTGATGAGCTCTCCGACCAGATCCAGAACGCGTATGCTGCGTTGGTGCTGAACCACCCGTTCAGCTTCTCCAAGATGATATTCACCTACCTGGTGGAGAACATCGAGGGGAAAGGGAAGGAAGGCTTCTGTATGTACCCCAGATTTATGCAGATGATCATTGACCAGAAGCTTCCCTCCCTGCCGAAGGAGAAGGAGGATGCTGTTGTTCTTGAGGTTATGGACGACACTACACTCGGGCGGATGAAGGTATACAGGGGGAAGCAGGTGAAGCCCCCTGTCAGGAGGTTGTTTGGGCATCTGGCCCGTGCTGATTATGTGGCGCCAGCCAAGAGAAAGTGGCGCCACGATGACAGTGATTCGGATGTTGAGCATATTGCCATACCAGATACTGACTCTGATGATGATGATAGCGGCGACGCCGGGGATGATATGCCTGCTCCATCTAGAGGCACTGATTCAGACGTTATTCCCCCGGGGTCAGCCACTGCCGGAGATGTCGCTGAGATGGCCGGTTTCCATCAAGAGTTTGTGGCTGGTGATCTAGAGGAGGAGGAGTCAGATGAGGAGCCCCTCACCAGGACTGTGGGAAGTAAAGTTGTTCCCACAAACCACGGGCTTAGGGTGGTTGGTGAACACCCTCGGGACTCCTCAGAGAGAGAGACTGACCCGAACTATGTTCCGGGCTCAGTGGGCAGAGCTGCAGGGGGAGCATCCACTTCCACCGGGACTAGGAGGAAGAGGATGGCTCAACCTCATGGTTTGAAGAAGAAGAAGCGTCGCCTGACCTTCGTCACTACTGCTGCTACTACTTCCACCACCACACCCACCACTACCACCACTACTGACATACCACCCATCACCACAGCCACCACATTCACTACTCCCACTACCACATCCACCACCTTACCTACCACCACCGTATCCTTCCCATCCACCACCAGACCATTCACACCTACTTCACCAGCATCAGCCCACCGACCCATATTCACCACTGCCACTGCCACCACCACCACACATCATGCTGGACCTTCAGCCCAGCCTTCACATGCTTATGGATTTACCCTACCTCACATCGGGGTAGAGGAGCAGCTCTCAGCGCTTAACCGTATGGTGATGCGTCTGCTGGGTGCAGATGAGGAGAAGGCGGCGCAGATCCGCCAGCTGACCGACCTGACTGCTGCCCAGTCTCAGCAAATGGCAGAGCAGGCTCGGGTGATCGACCAGCAGAGAGTCGAGGTGTCCCAACTCCAGGACCTGCAGGCTCAGTCCGTCAAACGTATAGAGGAGTTGGAGACGACCAACAAGACGATTATGTTGAGGCTAAAGGGGTCGAAGGATGAGCCCCTGAAGCTAAAGGAAGGTGATGGGGATGATGGAGATGATGATGATGAAGATGATAATGATGATGAGGAAGATGATGATGATGAGGAGACTGAGGAAGACAGGACAGAAGGTCGTGATGATGATGACGAAGCAGAAGGAGGGGATGCGGCTGCATCGGCCTCTGCTTCAGGTCAAGAGCGGAGATCTAAGCATCGACAGGACCAGTCATCCACTACTTCTGCTCCTCCGAGCGACAAGCCCCAGATTCAAGACAAAAGTACTGATTAGATGTCTTATGTATTTATCTATTTTGTACTTGAATCATGTAATGAAAAACAAGTGTGTTGAATGTTTATATATTAAGTTATATAATTCTGTTTGATTACTTACTAATGGTTTACGTGTTGAATGTTTATATCAAACAGATCCAAACTTTCAAAGGGATGAGTTTGACTTTGCTCCCCTTCAAATGGTCAAGACTCAATTAACCATGATTCTTGATCTACAAGGGATAGTGAGACGGTCTGTGAGTTATACCCCTGAAGAAGGGGAAATAATTCATGACCTGTCTGATGAGCAACTGGCAGAGATGTTCAGACTCAATCCCGATGAAATAGTCAAGGACGCTCCAACAGTTGATTCAACCAGTGATGAGGAACTTAATGACATTGATGAAGTTGAGGTTGAAGACATTACTGCAGAAGAGTACCCTCAGTATGCTGACGCCGAGGGAAATGTGGTCCCCAATCTGGGTGAATCCCTAGTCAGTGATACGTTTGAGGTACTAGACAAGATGGAGCAGGAAACTGAAAAGACTGAAGGAACAGCCCAAGCCTCCAATGATGACGTAGATATTCGCAAGGCTGAGTGGGCTGCCTGTTTTGAAGAAGTAAGAGCCCAGCGTGCTGCACCAAAGAGAGATGCCTACACCAAGCTCTACAGAGTCAAGAAACACCATAAGGTGTCAGGCAGGATTATCTCATGGGCTTATTTTGATGACCTTAACGCTTATGCAGTTAAGAGGGAGCAGGGCATAGAGTACTTCAGGTTTCCACATGATCTGAAGACTCTACCTGGTTTTGAGCTCAACCAGCTGGCTAAACTAAAGCTGCTGTATGCTGACCCAAGAAAGATGTCAGGCTGGTTTGAGGCTGCACTGAAAAAGGAGTACCACACCCGATGGGTTAACTTCAGACCACAACAGCCTACGAGGTATATAAGAAGGTCTGAGGTTGATGCCATTACTGGCAAACCCAAGATTGTGCTGAAGTGGAGTCCCCCGCGCACTATGTCGAGAATCCCTCTCAGGGAAATGCCACAAGACTTCACTCCACACTTCAAATGGTGGTACTATGATTGGAGAACCGCTGAAGCTGTCATAGTGCTGAATAAAGAGGGCCAAATGGATACTATCAGGGTATTTGACCCAATGTGGTTAACCAACTTGTCTGCTAATGATGTCTACACATTATACAAGTGGCCACTGTTCTATGACACACAAGACATTGTACAAGCCCTCCAGTTCCAAAATGTTATACGACTTTGCTTTGCGTTCGAGATACACGCAGGAGTCACTAAAGAGGAGAAGTACAAGAAATATAAGGAGGTGATGCAGAAGACAAGAGATTAGATAGATCTAGGTCCAAGGGGGGGTTTGTTGATGCATGTATGTCCCTAGATCATGAGCTGTAATGTAATAAATCTTGTCTGTCTGATTATGATGTAATTGTATCAATTAATGAAATGATATGAATTGGTTGTTACTTGTGATGTTTAATATTTCATTAATAAGTTGTGATTGAATTGATTGGGTTTATGAATGTTTGAATGATTGCACATTATGTTATATTAATTAAAACATTCAAACTTAACTTAATGAAGTTCTCATGCGAATGGTCCATGCGAATGGACCACACGCATGAATAACTTCATACGATTGACTAAATCGCACGATTGAAACAGGAGACTGGATCAGTCGTATGATTGACACATAAGATTGACTCAATCGCACGACTGAACACTCAGTCGTGCGGATGAATCAACCGCATGGTTCAATCGCACGACTGAATCATGCTTATGGCCCAGTCGCACGATTGAACAATACTAACCTATAAATAGACCCAATTCGTGGGAAAACGTAAGCATTCATCCCATTACGATTCCAGACGTACCCTAGCCGTCCAGAAGCCTCCCAAATCGTTCTCCAAGTTCATAGAACACATCAGATCGGTTCCTAATCGATTTCTGACGTTGATTTCAATTCTTGATTGATTCATCGTGTGTTCTCACTGATTGGATCGCCAATCAAATAGGATTCCGCACTATTTGAGTTGGTTTAACACGCAATCACTAGGTATTTCGTTCAAATACCAGGTCCTAACAACTAGCCGTGAGTTTGGGAATAATTTCAGAAAGTTTTGATGAAATTAAGTGTGTGACAAATGGTTAATCTCTGGAAATTAAGTACATGTTAAGATTAGACCCATTTTAGTTATTTTCGGGACCCGAAACATGGTAAAACAACTTTAAAAATAGTAAAACATGGTTTTAACCATTTTAAAAAGAATTCCAGGCTTAATAATGGTTAATAAAGTGTTCTGGAGTCAAAGGGTAATTTAAATGGTTAAAAGAACAATTATATGGCGTTTTAACTAAAAACGGGTACCAACCGGACATCGTTTTTGAGAAAAATCCAAGAAAAAGGAGTTTAAAGCTAAGATTTATAAAAATCATGTAATATCAGCAAGTTAAGTAATAAAAGACCTAAAGGATTTGAAATATTGGTCAAACAAGCTTTAAATGGTCAAATTCGGTTAAAAACGCGTAGCAACGGGTTAAACGTAAAAACGAGACTTTCAACTATTAGAGGCAAAATTATACAATTTAAGGACCTAAAACTTATAAAAATATCTTTTAGATGATACCTACTGGTCCAAGACTCAAATTTATGGAAACCCTAAATTAACAGTTAAAACTCTCCGGTTTTACCGCAACCGGAAGCGTTAAACGCATAGTTTTTAAACCGGTCCCATAAACTGTAATTTTGGAGCACTTACTCAATAATAAGTCAATTTTTACTCGAAGAACCTGATTTTTGATCTTAAGTGTCATAAAGGACAAGAAACCAAACTTGAGGGTAGAAACTGTCAATTTTGAAACTTAAGGGGCTAAACTGTAAAATTTTACCAAACTTTATAACCGACTCCTATGAAACTAATAATAACTTCAGCAACAAAATTTCCATATATCCTTAACCTAATGATGTAAAAATCCTAAATTACATGAAGAAACCATGACCTGCCATTAAAGGGAACTTTTTTATACAAACCTTCGCGAAATCAAATCCTTATCCGATAACTAAATTCTTGACACGCTTGTTGCACCTTAAATAAGTTTAGAGTAGTAGCTTATCACTTAATATATTCATGTTAGGGTGCTAGACTTGAGACACTCCTGGCACACGAAGAGTATTTTGCCTTAACACCTAAGGTGAGTTCTAGTGATTTCTCTTTTTACTACTGTTTTGGGGTGAAACATGCTCTGTTATTTATGAACTATATTTGTGCTTTACTTGGTGATTGTATGTGGGATTTATGGTTACCTGCTGAAATTTATATCATGACCATTAATTCTTTCATGAACCGCTTGTTTTATATGGATAGATCTATTTGGGGAATCCCCCACACACAATGGCTTTCGATCCAAGAAGGGTACCCCACTGAGATCCTAAGGGGTCATTTGTGGCATGTGACAGGTATGATTCACTGGTTTGGGGCTCAGTTTTTCCTTCAGGAATATCCGGTTAAACACAACTTTAGAAGAGGCCAACCGGGACTGAGTACAGGGTTGATTATGATTCTCTCACGATGTTGAAACTATGATTTATTTCTTTTTATCAAATAAGGATTTGTTAAGTCCTTTTTGTTTTTAAACTTTAAGCACTTGAATTCACCAACTTTTTACTTGACACAAATTTCTTTTTGAGCATGTTTCAGGTAATTTATGAAGAGATCCTAGCTGTTGTGAAGACCTAGACTTATCCCCGCGACCATGGCATTGGCATATTTTCCTAAATGAACAATTCGAACAATTTTATATTTGTGTTGAATAAGTACAATTTATTTCTATGATTGGTTGTAAAACACATTTGGGGGCTTGATTTGTTTCTAGCCCCGGTACCTTTTCAAAACATTTAATGCCATGTGATATTCTCTCCTTTGAGCTCTTGTAATGGTTTATTTCCGCTGCCATATGTTGTTGCTAGTCTGTGACGTCCCACCCTACCTGGGCCCGGGGTGTGACAAGTATGAAGGATTTTGTTAAATATAACTCTCATAACAGTTGCTAATCTCATATTCAAAAATTGTAAAAATATTTTAAGTGTTTAACACACTTGATTTTTCAATTGTTTTTTAATACAACTTACTCATTCTTATAAGTTTTCAACAATTTTATATCAAGATATAATACCTTCATTATTTTTAAGTTTTAGTTAATAGATTTTATATTTTAAAATTTGATTATGTGTATTTTTGAAAAATTTTCTAAGTGTTGAAACACTTATTGAATTTTATGTTTAATCAAATTTTAACATATACAATCAATTAAGTAACTTGTTTCTTGTTAAATTTAAATGATTTGTTGACTTTTTGATGATTTACAACCAAATTTATCTGAAAAATTAAATTTGAAGACTCAATTCTATTAAATTTTTTTATTATTATTTATCACAGATGAACTCAAGAATCATCATACAACTTTTGTGACGAAATTTAGATTTATTGATGTTAAACAGGTCGAAACCATGTATAAAGAACAATATCAGACGCCCAAATAGGGTTCAAACACCTATTATAATGTGATGATTCAGGACATTGATGTGATGAAATATGATCAACATGTTGTTTAGAATCACTAATTATATCTTTAAATGTCAACAATCTCAGATAATCAATCGAAACATAGAGTATAATGCTAGTCGGGAGACTAAGTGTAAGAACATAGTGTAAACTGAGTGAAAATGTTCGAATGAAATGAATTCTGTCAAGTGTTGAATTTATATAAGTGTGAAAAACCCTTGGACGCATTGCAATTGTGTAGGCGCATGACCACTGTTGGGACGCATCAGGTTTAGACGCATTAGCACTGTACAAACGCATTACTCCTGTTCAGGCGCATGAGACTTAGACGCATGAGTTACACTTGGTCAATTTTTTATCAAAGGAATTAGGTGCATTTGCATCGTTCAGGCGCAAGATCCCTGTTTAGGCGCATGAGCAATGTTCCGACACATGACCTATCCTTAAACGCCTTACACTTTAACAAAAACATGTACCCTCAGTTCGTATGAGAACTGTTTAGGCGCATGGTCTTTCAAGAGTTCACACTTGGTTTATTTTCAACATGAAATGACTGGCACTGTTTAGGCGCAAGACATAGTGTAAAATGCCCAAGACTTAACCAAATTTTTTAGACTCATGACTACTGTTTAGGCGCATGAGTTGAAATCAAAACACCCAACACTTGTCTTAAAACTGAAAATTTATCGTGCTTCTAAACTTGGACTTATGGTTACTGTTTAGACACATGAGAATCATTTCATACTTCAAACACTTAAACTTTTTCACCAATAAACATTTAAACCCTAATTTTGAAAATATTCACTGTTCTTCATGAAATAGTCAACCGTTGTTCAATTTTTGACTTTGACTTTTTGACCACACAGAAATTTTGACTTTTTGACTTTATTATAAAAAAATTTTATTTTCTCACTCAAAGTTTTAACTTTTATTTTTCAATTAAATTCCTATCATATTAGTCTTAATTGTTTTGAAGTTTTCAAAGATTTCAAATAATCTCAACTCAATCATTTGCATGAAGCTTTTCCATATTTCAAGTCAAAACAATTTGAAATTTTTGTTAGGTTCATTTTTGAATCATATCAAACACACACATACTTGAAAATTTAGCATCATCCTTTTCAACTTTTATTTTGATTTTCTTTTTTTCAAATTTTACTCCCCCTAAACTTTTAAGTTCACAAACTTAGAAGTTTATATAAGTTGGAAATTGAGAAAAACAACCATTATCAACATGCCTGCACACATAGAATCATGCAAAAATCAAAATAAAGCAAAATAATAAAAAAATACTACTAGATGTACACTAAATCATATGCCTGTTGTGAGATCATATCAGAGAATAATCAGCACATTAAAATAAAAGAAATTGTGAATAGTCATGGACACTGATTAAATCCTGATCAGGTGTGTTCCAGGTCAGCATTACTGCAGCAAAGGAGACACAAGATCTAAGGATAGACAATAAGTACTTTGGTAAAAGTATCAGCACACTTACTTTTTCAATTCTTGGATTATTAAGGTTCTATTAGATATGACATTATGGAACCCAAACTTAGACTTAGAGAGTCTGTAAGGATTCCTTAAGTCTGATGCAACCCAAAACATCCAATGTGTCTCTACAACATGCACTAAGTACTGAAGTAAAGAATGCTTCGGAAGTTTTACACAATACACTAGAAAATACTCTAAGTGTAAAATCTTCCGAAGCCAAGACCAATATCTTTCGAAGCCAAACATGAAGTCTTCCGAAGCCTTAGTGACAAAGTCTTCGGAAGCTTCAACCTATGAAGACAGATTTATTCCGAAGACTTTTAGTATACATGCTTTATCTGATGTACTTTTCCTTAAAGCTGGACACCTTTCCGCTGCATCTCTGTAAAGTCACCAACTTACATGAGTTGGTGAAAAGGTCCATGCTTTTGGTAACTGTACATTAAGGTCTTGAGTCTGTAAACTTTCTACTTTATGTACTTTATCCTTTTTGTAATATATAAGGATGTGAGCTATGGCATGTCATAGTCACAAGGTCGAAAGGCAGATATGCCTTTTGATCCTACAATTGATTTTGTTAGTGTCTAGTCAATTGTATCCAGCTGGCTTCCAAAGTATAGCCGGCTGTAGGTTGTAGTATAAGAATTCCAAGTTCTTGTATCTTTCTTTATGCTTTGTAACACTTGTAAAAGAACTTGAGAAAGCAATATACTGCCTCCTTGAAACCCAACTCTCTTGTTCTGTCTCTTTACTTTACTTGTGTTCTTTGTATCAACTTGGTTAATCCATTTCACTCTTTGATCAAAGTTTAGTTATTCTCCTCATCGTGTTGTTGTGTTGTAATTTGTTCAAGCCCTTAAACGGTCCTGCAATTGGTATCAGAGCATTTCAGGCTCTTGATATAAGATCTCACCATCTTAAGATCCCTCACACACACACAAAAAACTAAACTCTCCAAATGGCATCCATCTCAAAGACTGATATGGAGACTGGAACCATGAACAAATCCCCACTGATCACTCTTGATGATTTTGACACCTGGTGT
The DNA here is from genome assembly GCA_025215565.1 of Flaveria ramosissima. Taxonomy (NCBI): domain Eukaryota; kingdom Viridiplantae; phylum Streptophyta; class Magnoliopsida; order Asterales; family Asteraceae; genus Flaveria; species Flaveria ramosissima. The sequence continues at coordinate 46,474,524 of CM046046.1, forward strand.
ATGAGAATGGAAGGTTTCATCAGGTCTCTGGATTCAAGAATGTGGGAATCTGTTGAGAATGGACCTTTCATACCCAGCACTCCTTCTGCTACTGGTGCTGGTATGATTCCAAAAGATGTGACCAACTACTCTGATGAAGATAGGAAGAGAGTAGAAATTGATAGGAAGGCCATGACTGCTCTTCAGACTGCTCTCCCAAACTCTGTATACAGAGGCTTTAAGAAGTGCAAAACAGCTAAACAGCTGTGGGATGCACTGAAGCTGATGTATGAAGGCTCCTCTGAAGCCAAGGAGAACAAGAAGGATCTCCTGAAGCAGCAGTTTGAAAACTTCACCTTTAAAGCAGGTGAAACCATGACTCAACAATACTTCAGGTATGTTGAGATAGTGGATACCCTAGTGGATGGAGGAGTTCCTCTTGAGAACAGGGACATTGTAAGGAAGTTTATGTCCTCACTTCCTAGGCAATGACACACTACTGTATGGTGATCAAGAGGACTGAGAACCTCAAAACTCTTACTCTGACAGAGTTATATGGGATTCTCAGTGGATACCAGATGGAGATGAACATGCAAGGTTCATCTGGCAACTCCAACAATCAAACGGGTTCAGCCCTTCATGTGGTTGAAAGGGATAGCATGGAACCCTAACATCATCTCATATGCTACCCTGACAACTCACAAAAGGGTCCTTTCATCACCTTCTCGGAGACACCCAGGGAGAACTTCACTCAAGGAAGCCCATTCCAAGAGACAAGTTCTTCTCAGGCCTTTGTGTCTACTGATGAAAGCTGTGGGAACTCTCTCTTCACTCTTGAAGACCTGGACTGTATCCATCCAGATGACCTGGAATACATGAGATAGTTCAGCAGATGGCTCTCCTCACTCACAGAGCCAAGAAGTTCTACAAGAGAACAAGAAGAAGGTTTCCAAGCAATGCTACCAGTGGAAAGTTTGGCTGGATAAAAACAAAGTTAAGGGTTACAACTGTAACCTGATGGGCCACTTTGCTAGGGAGTGTAAGGCACCTAAAACAAATGGTGGCCAAACACAAGCCGCACCAAACTACACTGACAAAGCCCCTCAGAATGAGAAGCCAAAGCAACATGCTGCTGTTGCTGTTGAAGAGGGAGGCTTTGACTGGAGCTTTCAGGTGGAAGATGCTTCTCCAAACCAAGCACTGATGGCAGACCATGAATGAAGCCAAGGTATTGGAACATCTCTGTACTCCTGAATGCATTGCTAAAGTAAACAGATACAGGTCCTACAACTTAGAAATGAGATCTGATCTTGAGTCATTAAACATATTAAAATCTGATTTTAGAAAGTCTGAAAATGATTACAAGTTAAAGATAGAGGATTTGGAGAAAACCATTTCAGTACTAAAACATGAACATACAGATTTTAGAACTCAGATCCAGGATCTCATAACTAAGTTGACTGAGTGCCAGGCTGAGCTTGTGATCAGCAAAGCCAAGGCAGAAAAGAGTGTCCTTGAAGAAGAGACCTACAAGAACATGATATCCTCATCCCTGCACAACAAAGTGTGCTATCAAAATAGACAGGGACTGGGATCAAATGAGATAGCTCCTCCACACACAATCTTGTCTGTAAGATCTCCTAGGTGTGGAACTTGTGAAGATGAGCTTCCTCTCATAGATCCTATAAGTGAGGATGATGAAGAAGTGATAGTGAAGAATTTCTCTGAGAAGAGTGAAGAAGAGGATTCTTCCAAGGGCCACTATCCTTCTGAGGAGAAGAAATCTACTATGATGACCAAGTCCAAGAGAAAGAACTTGATCAGGAAGAGCAAAATGAAAGCAAAGAAGGCTCAAGAGATCAAGGCTACTTTTGATTCTAAGCAGAAACAAGTTTTTATCTCTGCAGGTTTCAAAGTAGTTAGGACTGAAGACATCAACCAAGACTCCTCAGCTAAGAGTCCTGGTTCTTGTTCAAATTATCCCAGTGCAAAAAGAAGACTGAGCTGCTGTGTACCACTACTGCACAGTCTCGACCATCAAACTCCAAGAACAGTTCACAGCCCAAAAGAACTGTCTCAGCATCTACCAAGATAAAGGTGGAGAAGGGATGTGACCAAAGCCAGTCTTGCTCTCATAAGGAAACTCCTTTGAAGAAGAAGATGTTATGTGTCATGTGTGAAAGTACCTCTCACATTGCCAAGGATTGCCCATACAATCCTAAAAGTACTATCCACATGACCAATACAAAGACTTCAAAGAGTTTCAAGAAATCTCAAGCTACGGAAGGAAAGTCTGTTTCCTTCGGAAGCTCCAAATCAAAGAAAAAGGTAAATGGAAAATTACCTTCGGAAGTAAAATTGGTCTCGGAAGAAAGGAGTTCTTCCGAAGCACTAAAGTCTGCTGCAGTGACTGTAGAATCTTCCGAAGGTTCAGTCATCAAAACTTGTGAAGTCCCAAAAGCTTCTAAGGTTTTGAAGGTAAGTCCAAGACTCCAAAGGTGGTGTGGAAGTCTAAGAAAGACCAAATGACTGAAGTTTCTCCATCAACAACAGCTGAAGATCCCCTTAGTACAACCATAGGATCTATTACTGTTGCATTACCTTCTATTATACTTAGTGAGCCCAAGACAAGTAAGGCTTGGGTTTCCAAATGTAACTAATCATTTTCTTTGTGCAGGAACAGCTCAAGACAAGCAGGAATGTCTGGATAATTGATAGTGGCTGTTCCAGGCACATGACAGGCAATAGGTCTCTACTCCATAATTTTGAGAGAATTGATGGAGGACCAGTTGCTTTTGGAGGAGATGAAGGTGGTTACATTTCTGGAAGGGGCAAGGTCACAAATGGTAAGCTCAGCATTGAAAAGGTAAACTTTGTTAAGGAGCTTGGGTACAATCTTCTGAGTGTATCCCAATTTTGTGATCAGAGTCATAACATGCTCTTTACTGAGCATGAGTGCATTGTTCTCAAGCCTGGAGTGGTCATTCCTCATGAGCATATCCTGCTCAGAGCCCCCAGGAAAGGGAACATGTACAAGATGGATTTGCAAGAAACATCTCCCTCTGGAGAAGTTTCATGCTTTCTATCTAAAGCAAATAGTGATGAGTCTTTCCTATGGCATAAAAGAATGTGCCATGTAAACTTTAAGAACATGAATAAATTAATTAAACATGATCTGGTAACTGGAATGCCAAAGAAAGAGTTTACAAGTGATGATCATTGTGTTGCATGCCTGAAAGGGAAGCAACATAAGGTATCTCACAAGCCTAAGGAAAGGAACTCCATCACTACTCCCCTACACTTGTTACATATGGATCTCTTTGGCCCCACCAGTGTAATGAGTCTAGGAAGGACCTCTTACTGTTTAGTGATCACAGATGATTTTACAAGATTCACTTGGGTTTTTTTCTTAGAACTAAGGATGAAACCCCTGAGATTCTGAAGAATTTCATCTTAAAAGTTGAGAATCAAAGTGATCACAAGGTCAAAACCATAAGATGTGATCAAGGAACTGAATTCAAAAACCAAATCCTTGATACATTTTGTGATGAAAAAGGTATTACAAGACAATATAGTGCTCCCAGGACTCCTCAGCAAAACGGAGTTGCTGAGAGGAGAAACAGGACACTTATTGAAGCTGCAAGAACTATGTTGTCTGACTCTAAACTGCCCATCACCTTCTGGGCAGAGGCAGTTAATACTGCTTGCTATGTGCAAAACAGAGTTTTAGTAGTTAAGACACATGGTAAGACTCCTTATGAACTTTGGCACAAGAGGAAACCTTTCATTGGTTTTCTCAGGTCATTTGGATGTCCCTGCACCATCTTGAATACCAAGGATCAAATTGCCAAGTTTGCTGAGAAATCAGATGATGGACACTTCATTGGATACTCTTCCCAAGCTAAGGCTTATAGAGTATACAATCTCAGAACTAGAAAATGTGACTTTCAATGAACACACACCCTGTGTGGCTGGTTCTGGTCCTGATTGGCTATTTGATCTTGATTTAGTTACCAACTGTTTTAACAATTCTTGTGAGAATGTTTCAGGATCTGCAGAAAATTTAAATACAGGTGATCCTGATCCAAGATTTGAGCTAGGAAGACCCTCAACTCATACATCTTCAGCTCCAGTTGGAACTACTTCAGCAAATGAGGTCTCTATCAGCACTACAATGACAAATTCAGCTGATACATCTGGTATGCCTTCAAATTCCAGCTCAGAGGCTCCTCAACCAGATAAAGATACCTCATTGTAGAAGACAACAATGGTGATGGTGATAGTGATCAGGAATTCCTTGATGCTAATAACCACACCATAGATGACAACATCAATGATGTCACACACTCATTGGATCAAGTTAATCTTGATAAGTGTGGTAATGTGGAGGGTGAATCATCTATGCCAGATCTAAATTTCTCAAATTTGGATCTTTCTCAGCAACTTGCTGTGATCCCTCAGCTAAGGATCCACAAGTCTCACCCCACCACAAACATCATTGGAGATGTTGTCACAGGGGTAAGAACAAGAGGACAAACCCATGAAGCAAATGTTTGTCTTCACTCTTGTTTCTTATCTCAGATAGAGCCAAAGAAAGTTGATGAAGCTCTAAAGGATGGAAGTTGGGTTGAAGCTATGCAACAAGAGCTGCTTCAATTCAAAAGGCAGAAAGTTTGGAACCTTTGTCCTCTTCCTCATGGAAGACTACCATTGGAACCAAATGGGTTTTTAGGAATAAGAAGGATGATAGAGGAATTATCATCAAGAACAAGGCAAGACTAGTTGTTCAAGGATACACACAAGAAGAAGGGATTGACTACACTGATGTCTTTGCTCCTGTAGCAAGATTAGAAGCTGTTAGGATATTCCTGGCATTTGCTGCATCCAAGAACTTCAAGGTCTTTCAACTTGATGTAAAGTGTGCTTTCTTATATGGAGTAATTGATGAAGAAGTTTATGTCAAACAGCCACCTGGTTTTGTAGACCCTGATCATCCTGATTATGTCTGCAAGCTTGACAAAGCTCTTTATGGGCTGCATCAGGCACCCAGGAAGTGGTATGAGACACTGTCTGAGTATCTTTGTAAACATGGATACAGAGAGGTACTATAGATGGAACTCTCTTCATCAAAGGACAGGGAAATGACTTATTGCTAGTTCAAGTATATGTAGATGACATCATCTTTGGTTCAACTAATCCAAAGCTCTGCAAAGACTTTGAGAAGCTGATGAAAGACAGATTTGAAATGAGTTCAATGGGAGAACTCAATTTTTTCTGGGAATTCAAGTGAAGCAGGTTGAAGATGGCATCTTCATAAGTCAGTCAAAGTATGTTCAGGACATACTCAAGAGGTTCAACATGACTGATTGTAAGATTGCTAAGACACCCATAGCCAGAAACCACTCCCTTGGACCTGATCTTGAGGGGGAGTGTGTAGATGAACATTTACACAGGGCTATGATTGGGTCTCTTATGTATCTTACAGCTAGCAGGCCTGATATCATGTTTGCTACATGTATTTGTGCAAGATATCAAGCCAACCCTAAGATGTCTCACTTAATCACTGTCAAAAGGATTCTAAGATACCTCAAAGGTGCTTCAACACTTGGTTTATGGTATCCAAAGAATCCTGACTTCAATCTGTATGCTTATACAGATAGTGATTATGGTGGTTGCAACATGACTGCAAAGTCTACATCTGGGGGATGTCAATTCCTTGGTGGAAGGGTTGTCTCATGGCAATGCAAGAAACAATCCTGTGTGTCTGCATCAACTGCTGAGGCTGAATACATTGCTGCTGCAAGCTGCTGTGCTCAAGTGCTTTGGATTCAAAATCAGATGCTGGACTATGGATTTAACTTCAAGGAGACTCCTATCATATAGACAATAGTTGCTATCTCTATCACTGAGAACCCTGTGCAGCACTCAAGGACCAAACACATCAACATCAGGTATCATTTAATAAGAGATAACTATGAAAAAGGATTAATTAAACTAGTCAAAGTTCATACAGATGAACAATATGCTGATCTGTTTACAAAAGCTTTTGATGAACAGAGATTTAAATATCTGATATCAGCTATTGGGATGATTAACTTTGAGTAGACTTTTTCTTAAAACTAATTCTAATTATTTCTTCTTAAAATATATGTGTCCTAAGTTGTCTAGTTCATCACTTTCATAAGCTCATGTTTTCTTTGGATGAAAATTCTTTTTGAAGACTTTCCTTAGATTCTTGAAAATTTTCTGATACTTCGGAAGATAAAATTTTATCTTCGGAAGAAAATCATGTCTTCAAAATAAATAACTGTCTAAGAAATTTTACCTTCGGAAGAAGTCTAAATCTATCTTCCGAAGCTTAAATTCTTATCTCAGTCACTTATTTGTTTTTAAGGACTTTTTCCTTCCGAAGCAAAATTAACTCTCGGAAGCTTTGTTGTTTATTATACAAAGCATTCAAGTGTTTATTTCTCTTCCGAAGCATAAGTTTTCAAGACTCTCAGGAAATTCTTCCGAAGCCATTTTAGCTTCGGAAGCTTTTTCATTAAAACTTCCGAAGACAATTTACCTTCGGAAGCTTTTCGAATTCCAAGAAAACTACTTTTCGAACAAAAGTAAACTACTTTTTCAGAGGTGGGATCGACTTTTGGATTTCAAAGTTTATCCTCTTTCATTAACTTTGGTTCAAATCCCTTTTCACATAAATACCCAACGGTTCCCCCTCTTTCTCACTATCTTCCTCAAATTCCTCTATTCCTCAAACCTAATTCTCTAAACCGCCTTTGCTTTCTACCTTTCTTCACCCTTAAGCTTCTGAAATGGCCAACCTTAACCGCAAAAACAACCCAGATTTCTCCATGCAACTTCACAGGCAACACAATCAGGTTGCTCTGTTAAGCTCTGAGAAAGATGCAAGTTTCTTAGAGATTTGCCAATTCTTAACTCTATCCAACTACTTCACCTCCCTGACCATTGATCCTACTCTGATGAGGATCATTTGCTTGAATTCTGGAAGACCTGCCAAGAGGTCATTATGGATGGGGAGAAGGCACTGTCTACCACAATGCAAGGGAGGACAATCTTCATCACTCGGCCATCATCAATCATCATTTGCAGCTGGATGATGAAGAAGGTGAGTTGTCCTTTCCAAAGGAAGCTGTTAATCATTCCTTTGAGCAGATGGGCTATGAGGGAGATTTCTCTGTAAAGACCTTCAGGAAAGGGAAGGTCTCATCCCAGTGGAAATACCTGCTCCATGTGGTTATCCACAGCTTATCAAACAAGCATGGTGGATGGGACCAGATTTCTGAGGATCTCTCCTTTATAGTTCATGGAATGGTTCAGGGGGTCAAGTTCAGGTACTCTCAATTTGTTTATACTAATTTACTTGCAAACTTGGACTCCTTAGAGTATTACATGTTTCCTAGATATGTTCAACACATTCTCAACTGTGAACTGGGCTCACAGTTGAGGGAAACAAGTAATATTCTTGAATTGGCACAGATGAAGCCCGGCATCTTTAAAATCATGAAGAAGCCAACTGTAGGCTTCTGAGGGGTAGAAACAGCCCTAGTCCCCAAAATGTTAGAGCTCATTACTCAAGGTGACAACCTAGCAACACAAGCTAGTGTTGAACCCACACCTTCTTTTTCTTTACCACTAAAAAGACCACAAATAACCCTCACCTACCAAAGAAAATCCAAACGAAACCCTGCTCAGGCTATTGAGTCTGTGCAGGTCCCCATATACTCAACCTTACAGGAGGAAGTGGACACTAGAGCTCCCACTTCCCCTGAGGAGCAAACCACTCCCATTTCTTCACCTATCAGGGCTGAGGTTCCTCATGCTGACCCTTATGAGCTCACAAGCCCAACAGCCTTAAGCCTTCACTCTGAGTCTCAACACTCAAGTGAACAACCTTCAGGGGACAGTTACCATCCGCAGCCTTTAGATCAAAACCAACCAATTCCCAACCTATCCTTCTGATGAAGAATTAGGATTCAGTGAGTACCATGAGTCTCTCTTCTCCTCCCCTACTCAAAGAGAGATGAGTACCTCTGATTCTCCTCAATCTATCCCACATCAGTCACCTGTTACTGAGGTGGACACTTCTGAACATGTTCAGGAAGTCCATATGGAAGAGGCTCTCACTTCTGAAAGTGATTACATTATTAAGACCTCAACCATGGCAACTCAGCCCACTAGTATCTCAACTGAGATTGCTAGTGAGCAGAGGAAAACCACCAGCCAAGAACCTCAAGCTGGTGGTGAGAGAGAGGACTTTGGTCCAATCATCTCATCCCCCAATGATTCTTCTGATGAAGAAGAGGGGAATTTGAGACTAAAGGTGCAGAAACTGTCAAAAACATGCTCCTATTTAGTCTCCAAGGTTAGTCACCTTGAATCTCAGGTGACTACCTTACAAAACAGGGTCAATGATCAGCAACTTCAGATTTCATATCTAAAGGAAAAACTAGTTGGGAGACCTTTAAGGATGGCTCAACCAGGAACACAAGAACCTGTGGAAGTGATTGACTTATCCTCCATCTCACCTATGCAAGTGGGTGATGCTACCAAAAAGGGGGAGAAAGTTATTGCAGCCACAGAACCTGGGAGTTCTTCACAGAGAATGGACATAGAGGACTCACCATCCTCACTTGCTGTTGTGCATTCTCAACAACTTCCTCAAGTTCACATTAATGTGGACTCTATAGACTCTATCATCAGGAGTCTCTTTCAGGAAGGTATACCAAAGGCTGTCTCATCTCCACCACAAGGAACTTCAAATTACATCATAAGGTGGAGGTATGATGCTGACAGAAGAGCCCTAATCCTTCACAGAGTTCAAGGGCAACAAGAAGTGTTTGATTTTCAAAGCCTGAACTTCTATGAAAGATTGGATCTAGTCAACATGCCACTTGTCAATCCAAGGAATTCAAGACAAGCTGACAGATTGGCTCAAAGAATCCAAGATAGGATCCTTGCAGAGTTCACACTAAGAAGGAGACTTAGGCAATCAGGCAATGTCATCGGTCAACTGGATGTTGAGGTGGACCCTAAGATTAGTTTCATAGGGAAACCTTGCATGAAGGTCCAGTGGCAGAACCTAAGACCCCTGTCTCAGCATCAACAACTGCTGCAGAGGTTCAAACTCCTTCTGAGACACCTGCTGGTGAAGGTGTTTCTCAGCCTCTCTCTGGCCAGAGCATGGAAGCTACACCAAGCAATGAAGGCCAAGCCTCTATCCACCCTGAGTCACAAAGGTCTGTGGGTGACAAAGGGAAAAGGATCATGACTCCTGAGGAAATTGAGGAGGAAGAGAGAGAGAGGAAAAGGAAGCTAAGGGGAGAAAGTTTCTCTGGGTCATCTACCTTTATGCAAGCTGCAATCAGGGCTGCCCCCAGACCAAATACTCAAGATGATGAGTTAAGGGCAGTCAAGATTACTTATTTACAGACCAGGAACTATGATATTAATGAAATCATCTCCCTCCCCTTAGCAGAATTGAATGAACTGGCTGACATGGAAGTGTCAAGAGAGATGAAAAAAAAGAGGATGCAAGGCTACTTCTCCAATTCAAAGAGGAGAGGAGACAGAAAAGACTGTACAAGCATGCTCCCACTCTCTCTCCAATTCAAGAAAGTCCTGTACAGGAAGATGTGGCTCCACAAGAACCTCAGGTAGATAAAGAAGAAGATAGGATCAAGATGATCAACTACCTGAGTGCCACAGGCTTCTATCAGGAAGATGCACTTCTTCCCCTGTCCTATGACTTCATTGAGTTTGAGTACCTAAAGCAACTTGAACTTGAGCTAGTCAAAGAAAGAAAGACAACCAAAAGGAAGCTAAGGGAAGAAGCTACAAAGTCAAGAGCCATCATCCAAAAGAGTGTAAAGAAGTCTGCTGACAGACAAAGGATGATGAGCTTCTTGAAGCTATATGGATTCTCCGGAAGGAGACTTGGCCCTATGTCTCTATCCACAATGGATGAGCACATAAGGGTGATCAAGCAGAAGATTAAGAGTGGTGAACTGATTGACTTACACTCTCTTCCAAGTCAAGTCCCACCTGAAGTGGAGGTTAAGTTTGAACAACCTGACACACCTCAACCCGAACCTCCAGCTGAGCCTCAGCAAGCTTCATCTTCTGATCTAAAGCAGGGTCAAACTCCCTCTCCTTCTGAACCTGTGAGGGAGGAACACCCAACTGAGAAAGACAAGGATGATCAACATGGTGCTACAGACCAGTCTTCTCAGTTAAAGTCATCAAAGAGGAAGAAGATAATGGCTTCTAAACCAAAGTCAAAGAAGAAGAAGCCTAAGTCATCTACCTCTACACCTCAGGCTGAGTCAGATTAACCTGAGGAAGTGCATGATGAGGCAGCCCAATCAACTTCAATGCAAGTGGCTCCTCTGACAACTGAGACACCCATCTTGTCCTGGACTTACTCTACAAATCCAGAAAGATGGCATGTAATCAGAGATCAAGGTGTTGAGAATGTCTACACTTGGCAAGACATAATCAACTTACCTCTGCATGATCTCCTTGAGATGAGAAGATACTATGAAGGTCTTGATGATCCTGACCATTTAATGAAGAAAGGAATGGTCATAATTGTACTAAAGACCACCAACATTTGAAGATCTTCTAAGTGTTTTGGTAGCATCAGCCTAGGGGGAGTTTGTAAGGATTCCTTAAGTCTGATGTGTTGATGCATGTATGTCCCTAGATCATGAGTTGTAATGTAATAAATCTTGTCTGTCTGATTATGATGTAATAGTATCGATTAATGAAATGATATGAATTGTTTGTTACTTGTGATGTTTAATATTTCATTAATGAGTCGTGATTAAATTGATTGGGTTTATGATTGTTTGAATGATTGCACATTATGTTATATTAATTAAAACATTCAAACTTAACTTAATGAAGTTCTCATGCGAATGGCCCATGCGAATGGACCACACGCATGAATAACTTCATACGATTGACTCAATCGCACGACTGAACCAGGAGAATGGATAAGTCGTATGATTGACACATAAGATTGACTCAATCGCACGACTGAACACTCAGTCGTGCGGATGAATCAACCGCATGGTTCAATCGCACGACTCAACCATACTTATGGCCCAGTCGCACGATTGAACAATACTAACCTATAAATAGACCCAATTCGTGGTAAAACGTAAGCATTAATCCCATTACGATTCCAGACGTACCCTAGCTGTCCAGAAGCCTCCCAAATCGTTCTCCAAGTTCACAGAACACATCAGATCGGTTCCTAATCGATTTCTGACATTGAATTCAATTCTTGATTGATTCTTCGTGTGTTCTCACTGATTGGATCGCCAATCAAATAGGATTCCGCACTATTTGAGTTGGTTTAACACGCTAATCACTAGGTATTTCGTTCAAATACCAGGTCCTAACAAGTGGTATCAGAGCTTTGGCTCTTGATTACGTGTTGATTCAATCAATATTGCATAAAAGTTTGTGTTTTTGCACGAAAAACGCAATCTTTGGCATCAAAAGTGATCTTGGACGTTCCCTGCTTATTGAAGTTTAGTTTCTACGGACTTAGGCGATTAGGACTTGTGAAATTTCGAATTTTTATGGCTGAAACCCGTCAAACCTAGAAATTTTCGCAAAACAGCAGCTTCAGTCGCACGAGTGACCCATTCGCACGACTGGACTCCATTCGCATTGCCCATTCGCACGATTGGACCTAGTCGCACCCTCATTCGGCCGACTGAACCGTTCGTTCGCATAACTCATACGCACCAGATTCATTCGCACGACTGAACCAATCGCCCAGTTCAGTCGCACGGTTGAACCAATCGCAGAGTTCATACGCACGATTAGGCCATTCGCATCCTTCAGTCGCATCAGTGAAAGTTTGTTTGATTAGATTCTACGTTTATTAGCCATGGAAGATCAAATGTCAGCCTTTACTGCTGGGAAGGACTCGAGGATTCAGAACCTGCTGTTGCTTGAGAGTGAGGTGGGTAATCACAATAAACCACCAAAGCTCTTGACTTTAGATGAGTTTCCCCACTGGAAACAACGTTTTGAGATCTACCTCAATGGAGTAGATCCTAATCTGTGGGAAGCTATTGAGGTTGGTTATAGTACACCGGTGGGAGCTGATGGAGTTAAATTAACATTAAGTGGGATGACAGACGCACAGAAAGTAAAGTACAATGCAGAGAAAAGGGTTTATGCATTGATCACTCAGTCTATCCCCAAAGATATATTCCACCAGTATTCAGAGAACAAGCAGTCCAAGAAACTGTGGGATGAGCTAGAGAAGAGATATGATGGGAATGCGTCATTGAAGGCAATCAAGGCAAAGGAGTTAAAGAAGGAATTCGATAACTTCTCATCGATTGGTAATGAGAGTTTAGACGAAGTCATAGACAGATTCTACCACTTGATGAGCGAATTGCATACACATGGAGTTGAAACAACAATGGAAGAGAAAGTGAGCAACTTCGCAGACGGATTGCCTGATAAGTGGGCTTCATTTGTGTCTAACCTTAGACAGAATGAAATGCTTATAAAGCTGGATATAAATGACTTCATTCTTAAGTTGCGAGAAGAAGCACTAAGGATGAAGTATAGAGCTCAGAAGTCTGCGTACACACAAAATCCAGCTTTATACAACGCCACGCCTCAAGCTAAGACATCTGGAGCACCTCTCCAGACAGCATTTGTGTCTAGCTCGTCAGGTCCTTCACATGCTTCTCCTTCTGGATCAGACACGTCAGGGTCGTCATGTACCCATTATATTGGATCAGAAGCAAGTGCTACCAAACTGAAGACCGAGAACCTCGGTAATGTGACCTTAGAAGTAGCTCGAGAGCATATGGATCTTTTAGCAGCAGTGGTTCATTCATATGATGGACTTGTTGCCGGGAAGATTGGAAACTGCCATCTGGCAGATGAGGACTACGAGCAGGTGGATGAAATGGAGCTTGAGAGGATGGATATAATGTGGGTCTTAGCTAGCGCTGTCCGAAGGGCGAAGAAGTTTTTTAAGAAGACAGGACAGAACTTGATAGCTACTAAGGATACCACATTTGGCTTTGACAAGAGCAAAGTGACCTGCTTCAACTATGGAGAGAAGGGGCACTTCAAGAGAGAATGTGTCAAGCCAAAGAAGACGGGTAATGGGTGTAGGATTCTATATGCCCAAGACACATAAAATATTGATGTGGTTAGTACGTCATGATCCAAGTCGGGTTATACCCAATAACAAGCTTAGCAAACACCAATTAATATTAAATTGATGATATGATCATGCAATTAAATATTTACACCAAATTTGGAAATGGGTTTTCTAAATAACTTGCATGAGAGATGGAACAAATTATAAGGATAATTTGTTGATGAATTATTGTTATTCTTGTTATTTAAAAAGGTTTTAAATAACAATAATAATATATGAGTGTAACTTAATTAATTTGTTAATTAAGAGGGATATGTCACATTTAACATAAGTCTAGAATGACATTTTAATGTGTGTGACATAATGTGAATTCTATTAAGTTATGTTGGTGTTTTAAAGGGAGGGAAAAACCATTTTGAAAGGCTGTTTTGGCCGCCCCCTCCCTTGAACCTCATTGGACCATTTTGTCTTGAGAATACACACAACAATAACTAGGTAGACACTCATTCATTCCATGAATTCATACATGCAAAATAACTCTCAAAACTCTCTCTTTTCTCTCTCTTGTTCACGGAACAACCAGCAGGAAGTTTGGTGTTTTGAAGTTGATTCTTGGTGTGACTCTACCTAGCAAGAGTGGTGTATGATCAAGGTTTGGGGTATACAAAGCTTGAGGATCTCTACATTGAGCTCTTGGACGATTTCAAGCATCTAAACCTATCATCTTTAGTCGTTTTTTTGCTGCTGAAAAGGTAGATATCACAGCTTGTTCAAGCTGTGATTTTATGCACGTTTTGTAGGTTCATAGCTTGTTCCATTCATATATTTAAGATCCTATTGATTTGGGTTTTGTTTTCCATCTTAAAACCACACTTAGAACACGAAAATTTCAGATTATAAACTTGTTATAATCCTATACCTCCGCTGCGTTTTCTGAAAAGTTTAAAAGGTTAAACTATGTTTTAGTGTTTTAACAAACCCTTCAATGGCATCAAGAGCCAGGTTATATGGATGGCTTGCTTGATTCATCTTTTGAAATTGGTTTTAAAAGATGATATTAGACATGTTATAGGCTGGTTTTGGGCTGAAATATTATGTCTTATTGAAATCCCCAACTTTCAAGGTTACATCACACATGCTTGTGATTAAACCTTGAAAGATATGTATGTTGATATGTTGATTGTTTGGACAATATTTAAAACCAAAATTTCAGTTTATGTTGGCTGAAATTTGAAGGTTTTAAGTGGGGATTAATGATATATTTTGATGATTTGATCATTGGTTGTTAAAGTGCATAACCTAGCTTATGGGCTTGTGTTGTTTGGATGATTCAAGTGGTTGTTTTATTCATTCAATTTGGTTGTAATATTTGTGTTTATTCTTTTGGGTTGTAATTATTCATTCATTTGGTTATGTAATAATAGATTAGGTTCATTTCCTTTACTAGAGAAAAAATGTATTAGGATACAATTTTGTAAAAGGAAGATGTACAAGATCAAGACCCAAAGATGGACACAAAGACACAAGAAACATGGAGCATTTGGATGCGGTTTCTAGTGGGAGGTTCTTGCAACCTTTATGATATGTTTGACCCTTAGAAAGACCAAAGACAACACTTGTGATGGCAAACAAGTGTTGTCAACATAAGGGCTATGGTTATGCACATATGATTGTTAATGTTTATGCTTGGTTGATTGTTTGTTGTCTTGATTGTTTGGTTGATATTTGGATATTCAAAACAAACTCATTAACAAACTTAACAAGCTGAAAATTGATGATTATTAAAGGTTAATAAAAGATTATTAAAATGATTTAATGATTTTAAAGATTAAAATAGGTTTTAATCAAAGAACTATAGGGTATCTTGTATTTGAAAGCATGCAAATACAAGTACATAGAGTTTTCTAAACTAGAATTTTGAAACCTCTAAACTTTTAACAAACAAGTTTAACACCATCCTTTTGCACAACACTTAAGTCATTTGGAAACTCTAAATGGGATAAAGGTCACCTAACCATTTTAGGGAACTTGTGACTTAAGGTGGGAATACCACATTGGTGGGATAAAGGTCACCTAACCACCTATGTTGGTAAACTCACATATGTGTGCTAGTAGGGTAACTTGATTTGCAAACCATGTTGAATGGATCACCTAAAATATGGTTTCCAAATAGGTGTTGATGGGATTAACATGCCGACTCTGCATATGATGTTTAAAAGTCGATCCCATACCTCTAGAAGTTGCAAATGGTTGCAATCGTCAATCGTTGACCACCTTATTAATTTAAATAGTGGGATAAAGGTCACCTAACCACAATTTAAATGTAATGTTGGGTTCTAGATTTTAATATAAAATTGTCCTTAAAAGGCATTAAATATTAAAATTAGCAATATCGAAAATACTAAAATTGATCTTTGTTAAATTTTGTAGATGGCCACCAATAATGAAAATCACGATAACTCGTCCGCGTCAAACCAATCACTACGAGCGATCCTCCAAAAGGAACGTCTAAATCATAACAACTTTATTGATTGGTATCGAAACTTGAGAATTGTTCTCAAGCAAGAGAGAAGATCATATGTTTTAGACGACCCTATCCCCGATCAACCTAACGAGGATGATGAGGAGGCCTTTAATGGTTGGCTGAAATACACTGAGGACTCCGTCCAAGTGTCTTGTCTCATGCTAGCGAGCATGACTCCGGATCTCCAAAAGGAGTATGAACATCACGGAGCTTACGACATGATAACCCAGCTGAAGGAGACGTTCCAACAGCAAGCAAGGGTTGAGCGGTTCGAAACGGTTCGAGCGCTCCATGCATGTCGTATGGACGACAACCAATCTGTTTCATCTTATGTACTTAAGATGAAAAGTCATATTGACCGCCCCGAGAGGCTAAACTGCCCCGTCTCGAAGGAGTTGGCCACGGATTTGATCCTAAATGGCCTAACCAAGAAGTTCGAGACATTCGTGTTGAACTACAACATGAATGCATGGGACAAAAGCATTGGTGAACTTCACTCAATGCTCAAAACGGCCGAGGCGGCCATGGGTAAAAGGGTTTTACCCGTTCTCACCATCAATGAAGGTGGGAACAACAAAAGGCCTCATCCCGCACCCAAGGCAAAGGTTGCCAAGGGTAAGGGACATGCGTGGGGAAAGGGGAAAGGGGTGGTAAGGGTACCACCCAAACCACAAGAGAAGAAGCAAAAGGTTGCTACAAATGACCCATGCTTCAAGTGTGGGGAGATAGGACATTGGGCAAGGAATTGTCCTGTCCATCTCCAAGAGTTGAAAGCCAAGAGGGATGCCGGGCAGACCTCAGGTACAATATACATGATTCATATTGATCTTAATGTTACATCTTCAAACACATGGGTATTGGATACCGGATGTGGAACTCATATTTGCAATTTGTTGCAGGGGTTCACAAGAAGTAGGGACTTCAAGAAAGGGGATGTTAGCCTCTTCATGGGCAATGGAACTAAAGTCTTAGTTGAAGCTCGTGGGGACTACATCCTAAGACTTCCAAGTGGCTTGGAAGTTATTTTGAAGAATGTTTTGTATGCTCCTAGTTTGACTAGGAACATTATTTCTGTATCTCAATTAAGACATTATGATTATGTATTATCTTTTATTGAAAATGATATTCATGTTTCTTTAAATGGTATGTTCTATTTTAAAGCTATACCAATTAATGGTATTTATGAATTGGTTCATGAAAATACTTTAAATAGTTCATTGTACCAAACAAACACCAAGAAACTCAAGTTGGACTTGAGTGACACCTATCTTTGGCATTGTCGTCTTGGTCATATAAACAAGAAACGTTTACAAACACTTCAAAAGAATGGTCTTTTGAAAGCAAATGAATGTGATTCATTTGATGTTTGTGAATCTTGTTTACTAGGCAAGATGACTAAGGCGCCCTTTAGTGGAACTACTGAAAGGGCAAAAGATTTATTAGGAATCATACATTCAGATGTATGTGATCCTTTTAAGCCAATGACTAGGAATGGTGAAAGATACTTCATTACCTTTACCGACGACTATAGTCGCTATGGGTATGTGTACTTATTGAGGCACAAAGATGAAGCTTTTGAAATGTTCAAAATATTCAAGAATGAAGTAGAAAATCAACTCAATAAGTCAACTAAAATTCTCCGTACCGATAGAGGAGGTGAATACCTAAGTGATGTTTTTCAAGATCATCTTGGGAGTTATGGGATTGTCTCACAACTCACTCCACCTGGAACACCACAACATAATGGTGTGTCTGAAAGGAGGAATCGAACCTTATTGGATATGGTTCGATCTATGATGGCTAGAAGCTCATTACCTCTATCATTTTGGGGTTTCGCTTTGCTCTCCGCGGCCCGTATTCTAAATATGGCCCCAACCAAAAAGGTGGAAAGGACACCTTTTGAGATATGGCATGGATGAGTTCCATCCCTATCATACTTAAGGGTTTGGGGATGTGAGGCTTATGTTAAGACTCCCACCCCAAACAAATTGGAAGTCCGATCCACCAAGTGTATCTTTGTTGGATATCCTAGAGATTCTATGGGATATTATTTCTACGATCCACTGGAACAAAAGGTGTTCGTTGCCAGAAAGGGTGAGTTCTTAGAAGCAAAGTTCCTTATGGAAGGAGCTAGCAGTAGAACAGTGGATCTTGAAGAGGATCAAGAACCACAACCCGATACACGTTTGGTTGAAACTAGCACTCAACATGAGGATGTTGAGGAAGATCAAGGGGTTGATCAATACACACAACACGTTCGCAGAAGTGGTAGAACTAGTAATCCAACTGAAAGATATGGATTTTTCATGGATGGATGCTATGTGGTAAATTCTGATGAACCAACCACATACCATAATGCAATGTCCAATGCGGATTGTGACAAATGGCTAGAAGCCATGAACGTTGAGATGCAATCCATGTATGACAACCAAGTTTGGGAACTTGTTGTACCACCTCTTAATTCCAAAGTAGTTGGAAGTAAGTGGGTTTTCAAGAAGAAAACCGATATGCATGGAAACTTGGATACTTATAAAGCTAGGCTTGTAGCAAAGGGTTTCACTCAAACTCAAGGGGTTGATTATGATGAAACTTTCTCACCTGTTGCAATGCTAAAGTCTATAAGGATATTGTTTGCCATAGCTGCTCATTATGATTATGAGATTTGGCAAATGGATGTCAAAACCGCTTTCCTAAATGGATATCTTGAGGAAGATGTCTATATGGTTCAGCCTGAAGGTTTTGTTGATCCAAAACATCCTAACAAAGTATGCAAGTTAAAGAAATCAATCTATGGATTGAAACAAGCATCGAGAAGCTGGAATCATCGTTTTGATGAGGAGGTCAAGAAATTTGGCTTCATCAAAAACGCTGATGAGGCTTGCGTGTATAAAAAGGCTAGTGGGAGCATAATAACTTTCCTAGTATTGTATGTTGATGACATACTACTATTTGGAAATGACATTCCAACCTTGGAAGGTGTAAAAACCTGGCTTGGAAATTGTTTTTCCATCAAGGATCTTGGTGAAGCCGCCTATATTCTGGGAATAAAGATCTATAGGGATAGATCAAGGCGGTTGATTGGTTTGAATCAAAGTGCATACATTGATAAAGTCTTGAAAAGGTTCAAGATGGAAAACTCTAAGAAAGGTACAGTACCTATTCAAAGAGGAACGATATTGAGTACGACTCAATGTCCAAGCTCAAAAGATGAGCAAGATAGCATGAAGGCAATCCCATACGCATCTGCTATAGGATCCATCATGTATGCAATGATATGCACTCGACCGGATGTGTCATGCGCCTTAAGCATGACAAGCCGTTACCAGCAGAATCCTGGAAACAGTCATTGGATGGCTGTTAAGAACATACTTAAGTACCTAAGGAGGACAAGGGATATGTTCCTAATCTATGGATCTGGTGACGAGGAACTCGTTGTAAAAGGTTACACGGATGCGAGTTTCCAAACCGATCGTGATGATTCTCGGTCACAATCGGGATACATTTTCATTTTGAATGGAGGAGCGGTTTCTTGGAAGAGCTCCAAGCAGGATGTGGTGGCTCTATCGACTACAGAATCAGAATACGTTGCCGCCTCATTGGCAGCTCAAGAAGCTGCATGGTTGAAGAAATTCATTGCCGATCTAGGGGTAGTCCCTTCCATTCAGGACCCCCTAGAGATCTTTTGTGATAACGAGGGTGCGATTGCACAAATCAAGGAACCCCGTGCTCATCAAAAGACTAGGCACATTGAGCGGAGATTCAACTACATACGAGATGAAGTTGAAAAGGGAAAGATATGTATTCGCAAAGTTCACACGGATCAAAACGTTGCGGATCCCCTCACGAAGCTCCTTGAAATGGCAAAGCATGAAGGTCATACTTGTGCCATGGGACTTCGATATTCTAGTGAGTGGATTTGATCTGTAAATTTTGTATTTGGATATATGGAACTTTCTATTATTTGAATAAAATTATTTGGTTATAATGTTTCAAATAATATTCCAATTTAGCATGTTTAATCCATGAGTAAAATGTTTACTCTAAATGTCCGTAGTCGTTCACACTTGTGGGAACAAGTTTGAAGATAAGACTATTATGAACTTGGATTGGTTGATACTCAAAAGGATGAATATAGAGCAATGGGTTGCTACCAAGGTTCATAGATATTTGTGGGATACAAATATTGGACTAATCCGCATCTCAAATTTTACTACATGGAATCTTATTGATTGATCATAAGTAAATTTGAGTAAAGGCGAATATCATTTGGTATCCTCAGACCTGAGACACATATTGGGTTTTGATATTCACCAAGTTTTATACCTTGAGCCTATTCTTCACTGCCCTGAAATAGTGGACAGTACATAAGGATATGTTCAGGTATAACACGAAGTGTTTGTGAGAAACGTATGTAGTCAAGATGGAATTTGTTCCTCTTATTCGTTGAGAGTTAGATGTCTAAGGCCTGATTAAGTTAAATCAACAAGGAATGATCATTCTGTGTCCCTGGATTTAACATGACATGTGTAACAAAAGGATAGATGATTAATTCACCTAAATCATTTCAAGTAGGGTACTTGAAATGGATGATGTTATTGAATGGCCATAAGTCATGCGTATTAAGGGTAGTAAACCGTTGTTAGGCGGTATTTACTGCTTGCATCAATCTTCTATGAATCTTGGGCAAGTGGGAGATTGTAGGATTCTATATGCCCAAGACACATAAAATATTGATGTGGTTAGTACGTCATGATCCAAGTCGGGTTATACCCAATAACAAGCTTAGCAAACACCAATTAATATTAAATTGATGATATGATCATGCAATTAAATATTTACACCAAATTTGGAAATGGGTTTTCTAAATAACTTGCATGAGAGATGGAACAAATTATAAGGATAATTTGTTGATGAATTATTGTTATTCTTGTTATTTAAAAAGGTTTTAAATAACAATAATAATATATGAGTGTAACTTAATTAATTTGTTAATTAAGAGGGATATGTCACATTTAACATAAGTCTAGAATGACATTTTAATGTGTGTGACATAATGTGAATTCTATTAAGTTATGTTGGTGTTTTAAAGGGAGGGAAAAACCATTTTGAAAGGCTGTTTTGGCCGCCCCCTCCCTTGAACCTCATTGGACCATTTTGTCTTGATAATACACACAACAATAACTAGGTAGACACTCATTCATTCCATGAATTCATACATGCAAAATAACTCTCCAAACTCTCTCTTTTCTCTCTCTTGTTCACGGAACAACCAGCAGGAAGTTTGGTGTTTTGAAGTTGATTCTTGGTGTGACTCTACCTAGCAAGAGTGGTGTATGATCAAGGCTTGGGGTATACAAAGCTTGAGGATCTCTACATTGAGCTCTTGGACGATTTCAAGCATCTAAACCTATCATCTTTAGTCGTTTTTTTGCTGCTGAAAAGGTAGATATCACAGCTTGTTCAAGCTGTGATTTTATGCACGTTTTGTAGGTTCATAGCTTGTTCCATTCATATATTTAAGATCCTATTGATTTGGGTTTTGTTTTCCATCTTAAAACCACACTTAGAACACGAAAATTTCAGATTATAAACTTGTTATAATCCTATACCTCCGCTGCGTTTTTTGAAAAGTTTAAAAGGTTAAACTATGTTTTAGTGTTTTAACAAACCCTTCAATGGGAACCCGTTCTCATCCTTTACTCGCCAAGACAAGCAAGCTTCCAATTCTACTTCATCAAACAAGGACCCAAAAGCCTTGACTGCTCATGATGATGAAGGACAGGATTGGAGTTTTAGGTTTGTCTCACCAGGAGAATCTAACATTGCCAGTGTTGAAGATATTGATGATGATTCTGCGAGTGAAGGTGATCTAGCAGTTGAGATAGCAATGTCACATAGTGAAGAAACAACTGCAGCCGAGGTCAGTTACAAGCCAAAGGAGGAGACTTCCACGTCAGAGACAGAAAAGTCAGAATCACCAGAACCAGAGACGTCTGATGCTGCGTTGATGGCAAACTCTTCTGAACCAACACAGGTAAGTACAACTGACCAAATGTTTGAAAATCATGCTTGTTCTGATTGTGATAAGTTTAGGAATAGCATTGATGACAAATTTGCTAGGTTATTAGATCACAATGATAACTTAGTAAAAGATTTACAACTATGCACTGAAGCTAATAGAGTTCTAAAACAAAATGAGCAGAGTTATAAAGAAAAGATAGACCTATTGACTAAACAGCTTAGAGAAACCGAAGTAGTTGCCTTTAACCAAGCTAATTACATTAGGTACTATCTAAACTCCCTAGAGGACACTAAGAAGCAAAAGGCAGTTCTAGAAGTAGAAGTTAATTCATTAAAACAGAAACTGCACAGTTGGACTAGTTCTTCACACATAGTTCAACACTTAGTGAGAGAAAGGAATAACGGGGAGGGATTAGGCTACAAAGTGGTTCCACCTCCACCTGAGACCTTGATGAACACCAAGTCGAGACTAGTAAACAACAACCCCATCAAGGATCATGTGGTGACTACTCCTCTTGTTACTGATCCAGACACATCATGTTCATCTACTGAATCTGGACAGAAACAAAAGGAGGCCACTTCAAAGTCAAAGGGTAAATTGCCTTGTGTTAATCTGGAAAATGAATTTGAAAAAGTTAACTTAAAGTCAGGGTCAAACAGAGTCAAATCAGAACCTAAAAGGACTTCAAACGTTAACTTTTCACATGCTTCAAATCAAAAACCAGTTAACCAAAAAGTGGAACATGTTAAACAGGTTAAAACAGTTAATTTTGTTAAACCAGAGAAAACATCAAACATACAAGAGTCAAAACCTAAAGTGATTGATGTTACTAGAGTGTCACGCACTTCTCCACAAAGAAAGTGTACTTATAAAGTTGATAGCAGGTCATGCTACAACTGTGGAGAATGTGGACACATTGCTTCCTATTGTCCTTTCTATCAGACACCTAGGAAGAAGATTGATCTTCAAGACTCTAGACCTAGGTCTTCTAAGAGGAGTTCTCTAACTCCACCTAGAAGGTCTAGTGAACCTAAAGTCCAACCTGTAAGCCAGACGACTGTTTATCATAAACAAGCATTGCACAAATCTGGCTTATGGAAAGAGAAGTCATCCTGCGTGTCTGATACTGATGACAAGAAGGAACCTGAGCTACCCTCATCCTCTAAGGGTCAATGGGTAGAGTTTATGATGTGTGATGCCTCTGGGAAACCCAAGACAGTAAAGGCTTGGGTTCCTAACCTAAACTAATACATTTACTTTGTATGTGCAGGGTGTTCGATATAGCGCTGAGACTAACACGTGTATTATAGACAGCGGAGCATCCAGGCACATGACAGGAAATAGAGCCCTTTTATCAAACGTCAAAAAAATAAAAGGAGGGCATGTTTCCTTTGCAGGAAACAAGGGAGGATACATCACAGCACAGGGAGAAGTGGGAAATCAGAAAGTTAAGTTTGATAAGGTGAACTACGTTCAACAACTTCAGAATAACTTACTTTCTGTTTCCCAAATGTGCGATAAAGGATTTAAAGTCATCTTCGACAACAAGAAGTGTTACGTGCTGAAGAAAGACTACATGATCCCGGAGGACCAAGTTCTGATGACTGCTTCAAGATATAAAGACCTTTATGTCTTGGATCTGTCAACAGCTGCTACAACGGATCATGAGGTTCAGTGCTTTCTATCTAAAGCTACTAAGAAGGACTCAATCTCCTGGCATAGGAGAATGGGACACATTAGTCAAAGGAAGATGAATCATTTGATTCAGAAGGATTTAGTAAGAGGAGTAAATGTCAAGAACATCCAACTTCCTGACTTTTGTGTAGCTTGCAAGAAAGGCAAACAGACAAAGAAGTCTCATAAGGAAAAGAAAGTTCATTCAATAGAACTTCCTCTTGAACTTCTTCACATGGATCTGTTTGGTCCAGTCAGTACAAGGAGCATTGCAGGCGATTTGTACTGTTTTGTGGTCACTGATGACTACTCAAGGTTCACTTGGGTAATGTTTCTGAAATCCAAATCAGAAACATTTGAGTCATTCAAGGAATTAGTAACCACACTGGAATCTCTCTACAAGCTAAAAGTTAGACAAGTACGCTCAGACAACAGGACAGAATTCAAGAATCAATGGATGGAGGCATACTGCAAGGAAAAGGGAATTGTTCATCAATTCACTTCTGCCTACACGCCTCAAATGAATGGTGTTGCTGAGAGAAAGAACCGAAGCTTGATAGAGACTGCACGGACTATGCTGGCTGACTCGAAACTGCCTATTCAATTCTGGAATGAGGCAGTGGCAAACGCATGTTATACACTGAATCAAGTCCTAATAGTCAAGCGCCACGGAAAGACATGTTATGAGCTACTACAAATACGCAAACCAAATTTGGAGTATCTTGAACCTTTTGGCGCGCCGTGTACACTTCTGAAGAAGACACAAGAAGGAAAATTCAGCGAGAAGGCAGATGAAGGAATTTTTCTAGGATACAACATACCGAACAAGCGATTTTACAATAACTCAACGGGTCTTGTAGAAGTGTGGTGTAATGTCGACGTTCAGAGATATACCACGCCACCTACAGGCAAAGGACCTGCATACTTCTTCGATTATGATGGATTCTTCAAGTCCTTCAACATACCTCTCTCTCCCTCGGATGATGAGTTAGCTACTAGGATGAGGTATGACATTCTGAATACACCATCTAGCACACAGGGAGAATCATCTACTCAGTCAGGGGGAGTAGTCGATGACAGTGACTCCTCCTCTGAAGATGAAACTGAAGCAGATGACCAGAACAGTCAGGAGGAACAGGTTCCAGTTCCTGAAAGTCCACAAGCATCTAAGAGTGATGCTCCTTCGACTTCGGAACCTCAAACTCCAACTACCTCAGATGCAGAACAAAATGTTCATAATCTCGGTTCTGAGGTGGCTGTTCCTACTACTCCAGGATCAACTAAACGTCTATCATCCCCTTGAAAATGTTATTGGGGATGTCAGATCAGGAGTACAAACCCGAAATCAGCTATACTCAGCTGATTACGCCTCGGTTATGGAGAAAGGTTACATTCATGATGGTGCTTATCGATGTTTTGTCTCGCAGGTTGAGCCAAAATATGTCAGTGAGGCACTAAATGATGAGGCGTGGGTGAGTGCCATGCAAGAAGAACTTCTGCAGTTTAAGAAGTTAGGTGTATGGACTCTGGTTGATAGACCTAAAGGTGCTAAAGTCATTGGCACCAAATGGGTACTAAAATGCAAGAAGGATGACCAAGGAGTCATTATCAGGAACAAAGCTCGACTGGTGGTTCAAGGTTTTCGCCAAGTCGAGGGGATTGACTATAATGAGGTGTTTGCACCCGTGGCAAGGATGGAAGCTATTCGTATCTTCCTTGCCTATGCATCGTACATGAAGATCAAAGTCTACCAATTAGATGTGAAGAGTGCATTCCTTCATGGGGAAATCAGGGAAACAGTCTATGTAAGTCAACCCGAGGGATTTGAAGATCCTTATCATCGGGATAGAGTTTACAAGCTCGACAAAGCTTTATATGGGCTTCATCAAGCTCCTCGAGCATGGTATGAGAAACTCTCAACTCATCTTGTGAAACACGGCTTTCGCAGGGGAGTCATTGACTATACACTGTTTATTAAAGAAAAGGATGGCGACCTACTGCTTGTACAGATATATGTTGATGACATAATCTTCGGGTCAAAGAACGAAGAGTTATGCAAAGAGTTTGAAGCAGTGATGAAGAAAGAGTTTGAGATGAGTGCTATGGGGGAGATGAAGTTCTTTCTCGGGTTACAGGTGGATCAAACATCTAATGGAATCTTTCTACATCAGACCAAGTATGTAGGAGACATTCTCAGTCGCTTTGACATGGAGAATGCTTCTGCTGCTGGGACTCCACTTGCTACGAATCATGATATAGCACCTGATGAGAATGGAGATCTAGTAGATGCCACTATGTACCGAGGAATGATTGGATCCCTCATGTATCTCACTGCCTCAAGACCTGATATTATGTATGCTACATGTCTATGTTCTAGATATCAGGCTAAACCAAAGGTCAACCATCTGATCGGGGTCAAGAGGATTTTTCGTTATCTGAAGGGTACACCCACACTTGGATTGTGGTATCCTCATGATGATGACTTTGAGCTTACCACGTATAGTGACTCGGATTACGGGGGCTGCAAGATGAACTACAAGTCTACATCAGCAGGATGTCAATTCTTTGGGAGAAGATTAGTTACCTGGCAGTGTAAGAAGCAGACATCGGTTGCATTGTCAACCTGTGAAGCCGAATATGTTGCTGCTGCAAGTTGCTGTTCACAAATCATCTGGATTCAACAGCAAATGCGGGCTTACGGTTTAAAATTCTCATCTACTCCTATTTTTGTTGATAACTCTGCTGCAATTGCAGTAACTAAAAATCCGGTTCAACATCCTAAGACCAAACACATCGGTATTAAATACCATTTCATAAGAGATTGTTTTGAAAAGAACTTAATTGATGTGGTTAAAATTAATACTGATTTTCAACGCGCTGACCTCTATACTAAAGCCTTTGATAAACCACGTTTTCAATATTTGTTAGAGGTCAACGGCGTTAGAAAGAAAAGTGAGGTAATTCCTGATGATGATAATGTGTAGTCCGATGTAGTTGAGTTAAAGTTTATTTTATTTTATCTTATTTGTTTTATTTTCGTCTGTTTATTTAAACTCATGTTAATTTGCTGTTTATTAAAATCCTAAAATAATTAAACCAGAAATGATATTAGTATTTTAGGGGGAGAATAAGTCAGCAAGTTAACATTAAAAAAAAATGAGGGAGAAGGAGTAACTAGCTGAAATAAGGTAGATTGTGTCTGTGATACCGATTCAATACCTTTGGAAAATGATAGTACACAGGAACATATCAAGAGGGACTTTAAAAATTTAAGTTTTGGAAAGATGCAAAAGTTCAAAGTATAAGTCTGTGTAGTCTAAGCAATACAAAAAGGGAAGATGATAGAAAACTGGCAACTCCTAAGGTGACACAAAGAAAGTAGACTTAGAGGCTGCTAGACCATATATGATATGTTGGTAGATTCAACACAATAGACAATTAGACCTGATTGGTGATCTCAAGACCAAACTAAGTCGTTCAACTGACTGTGGGCTTCCATCTTATCACTGGTTAACACAATCAAATATATTCCAATAAGGGGTATTGAGCAATTAAACGCCACAAATGTGTGCGGATGACCATAATTAGAGAAAAGCAAAAAAAAATTGAAAGACAAATGCAATAAAGCTAATGACTTATGTTGTTGGTGCATTTTGTGTAAAATAAAATAAGCTGCTCTAACAAGGAGATAGGTTGTGTGCCTCTCTGCTGTGCGATGGCACTGACCTGAGGATAAACATAACCTAGATATTCTAGAATTGATTGTTGTTTGCCGCCTCTCTGCTGTGCGATGGCACTGACCTGAGGATAGGCTTCTCTTTGAATGCTCTAAGAATAGTCTCTTCTTGTAATAATACCCATAGACCGCTCAAAAGCTCCTGAGGAATGTTGATTACCATATAAGTGTGGGATCCACAAATGTTAGTTGAAATAATTAAACCTAAATAAGTCACCAGTCTGGGTCAAAAGTCTGTGTATGGATTTAAGTGGACAAACATACTGACAATCATTGTGGCTGCATTCTAAAAGGTCCAAATCAATGTGAAAATCTATGAGCTTCAGTATGATTTCCTAAGTTGCTAACGACTCTGGATGAACACCGAGAATTTGAGCTTCAAAGGTTTTAATAGTTCTGAATAAAGAGGGCCAAATGGATACTATCAGGGTATTCGACCCGATGTGGCTAACCAACTTGTCTGCTAATAATGTCTATACATTATACAAGTGGCCACTGTTCTATGACACACAAGACATTGTACAAGCCCTCCAGTTCCAAAATGTTATACGACTTTGCTTTGCGTTTGAGATTCACGCAGGAGTCACTAAAGAGGAGAAGTACAAGAAGTATAAGGAGGTGATGCAGAAGACAAGAGATTAGATAGATCTAGGTCCAAGGGGGAGTTTGTTGATGCATGTATGTCCCTAGATCATGAGTTGTAATGTAATAAATCTTGTCTGTCTGATTATGATGTAATAGTATCGATTAATAAAATGATATGAATTGTTTGTTACTTGTGATGTTTAATATTTCATTAATGAGTCGTGATTAAATTGATTGGGTTTATGATTGTTTGAATGATTGCACATTATTTTATATTAATTAAAACATTCAAACTTAACTTAATGAAGTTCTCATGCGAATGGCCCATGCGAATGGACCACACGCATGAATAACTTCATACGATTGACTCAATCGCACGACTGAACCAGGAGACTGGATAAGTCGTATGATTGACACATAACATTGACTCAATCGCACGACTGAACACTCAGTCGTGCGGATGAATCAACCGCATGGTTCAATCACACGACTCAACCATACTTATGGCCCAGTCGCACGATTGAACAATACTAACCTATAAATAGACCCAATTCGTGGTAAAACGTAAGCATTAATCCCATTACGATTCCAGACGTACCCTAGCTGTCCAGAAGCCTCCCAAATCGTTCTCCAAGTTCACAGAACACATCAGATCGGTTCCTAATCGATTTCTGACATTGAATTCAATTCTTGATTGATTCTTCGTGTGTTCTCACTGATTGGATCGCCAATCAAATAGGATTCCGCACTATTTGAGTTGGTTTAACACGCTAATAACTATGTATTTCGTTCAAATACCAGGTCCTAACATGATGCAACCCAAAACATCCAATGTGTCTCTACAACATGCACTAAGTACTGAAGTAAAGAATGCTTCGGAAGTTTTACACAATACACTAGAAAATACTCTAAGTGTAAAATCTTCCGAAGCCAAGACCAATATCTTCCGAAGCCAAACATGAAGTCTTCCGAAGCCTCAGAGACAAAGTCTTCCGAAGCTTCAACCTATGAAGACAGATTTCTTCCGAAGACTTTTAGTATACATGCTTTATCTGATGTACTTTTCCTTAAAGCTGGACACCTTTCCGCTGCATCTGTTAGGACCTGGTATTTGAACGAAATACCTAGTGATTAGCGTGTTAAACCAACTCAAATAGTGTGGAATCCTATTTGATTGGCGATCCAATCAGTGAGAACACACGAAGAATCAATCAAGAATTGAATCCAACGTTAGAAATCGATTAGGAATCGATCTAAAGTGTTCTGTGAACTTGGAGAACGATTTGGGAGGTCTCTGGACGGCTAGGGTACGTCTGGAATCGTAATGGGATGAATGCCTACGTTTTTCCACGAATTGGGTCTATTTATAGGTTAGTATTGTTCAATCGTGCGACTGGGCCATAAGTATGGTTCAGTAGTGCGATTGAACCATGCGGTTGATTCATCCGCACGACTGAGTGTTCAGTCGTGCGATTGAGTCAATCTTATGTGTCAATCATACGACTGGTCCAGTCTCCTGGTTCAGTCGTGCGATTGAGTCAATCGTATGAAGTTATTCATGCGTGTGGTCCATTCGCATGGGCCTTTCGCATGAGAACTTCATTAAGTTAAGTTTGAATGTTTTAATTAATATAACATAATGTGCAATCATTCAAACAATTATAACCCAATCAATTCAATCACGACTCATTAATGAAATATTAAACATCACAAGTAACAAACAATTCATATCATTTCATTAATCAATACACTTACATCATAATCAGACAGACAAGATTCATTACATTACAAATTATGATCTAGGGACATACATGCATCAAAAAACTCCCCCTTGGAACTAGATCTATCTAATCTCTTGTCTTCTGCATTACCTCCTTATACTTCTTGTACTTCTCCTCTTTGGTGACTCCTGCGTGAATCTCAAACGCAAAGCAAAGTCGTATAACGTTTTGGAACTGGAGGGCTTGTACAATGTCTTGTGTGTCATAGAACAGTGGCCACTTGTATAATGTATAGACATCATTAGCAGACAAGTTGGTTAGCCACATCGGGTCGAATACCCTGATAGTATCCATTTGGCCCTCTTTATTCAGAACTATGACAGCTTCAGCAGTTCTCCAATCATAGTACCACCATTTGAAGTGTGGAGTGAAGTCCTGTGGCATTTCCCTGAGAGGGATTCTCGACATAGTGCGCGGAGGACTCCACTTCAACACAATCTTGGGCTTGCCAGTAATGGCATCAACCTCAGACCTTCTTATGTACCTCGTAGGCTGTTGTGGTCTGAAGTTAACCCATCTGGTGTGGTACTCCTTCTTCAGGGCAGCCTCGAACCAGCCTGACATCTTTCTTGGGTCAGCATACAGCAGCTTTAGTTTAGCCAGCTGGTTGAGCTCAAAACCAGGTAGAGTCTTCAGATCATGTGGGAACCTGAAGTACTCTATGCCCTGTTCCCTCTTAACTGCATACGCGTTAAGGTCATCAAAATAAGCCCATGCAATAATCCTGCCTGACACCTTATGGTGTCTCTTGACTCTGTAGAGCTTGGTGTAGGCATCTTTCTTTGGTGCAGCACGCTGGGCTCTCACTTCTTCAAAACAGGCAGCCCACTCAGCCTTGCGAATGTCTACGTCATCATTGGAGGCTTGGGCTGTTCCTTCGGTCTTTTCGGTTTCCTGCTCCATCTTGTCTAGTACCTCAAACGTATCACTGACTAGGGACTCACCCAGATTGGGGACCACATTACCCTTGGTGTCAGCATACTGAGGGTACTCTTCTGCAGTAATATCTTCAACCTCAACTTCATCAACGTCATTTAGTTCTTCATCACTGGTTGAATCAACTGTTGGAGCATCCTTGACAATTTCATCAGGATTGAGTCTGAACATCTCTGCCAGTTGCTCGTCAGATAGGTCATGAATTATTTCCCCTTCTTCAGGGGTATAACTCACAGACCTTCTTACAATCCCTTGCAGATCAAGAATCATGGTTAGTTGAGTCTTGACCTGTTGAAGGGGAGCAATGTCAAACTCATCCCTTTAAAAGTTTGGATCTGTTTGATTTAAACATTCAACACATAAACCATTAGTAAGTAATCAAACAGAATTATATCAACTTAATATATAAACATTCAACACACTTGTTTTCATTACATGATTCAAATACAAAATAAATAAATACATAAGACATCTAATCTGTACTTTTGTCTTGAATCATGGGCGTGTCGCTCGGAGGAGCAGAAGTGGTAGATGACTGGTCCTGTCGATGCTTAGATCTTCGTTCTTGACCAGAAGCAGAGGCCGATGCAGCCGCATCCCCTCCTTCTGCTTCGTCATCATCATCTTTACCTTCTGTCCTTTCTTCCTCAGTCTCTTCCTCATCCTCATCATCTTCCTCATCATCATCATCATCTTCATCATCACCATCTCCGTCATCCCCATCACCCTCCTTTATCTTCAAGGGCTCATCCTTTGACCCCTTTAACCTCAGCATAATCGTCTTGTTGGTAGTCTCCAACTCCTCTATACGTTTGGCTGATTGGGCCTGCTGGTCCTGGAGTTGGGACATCTCGACTCTCTGAGCATCGATTAGCTGGGTCTGCTGGTCTATCACCCGAGCCTGCTCTGCCATCTGCTGAGACTGGGCAGCAGTCAGGTCGGTCAGCTGGCGAATCTGCGCTACTTTCTCCTCATCTGCAGCAAGCAGGCGCATCACCATACGGTTAAGCGCCGACAGCTGCTCCTCTACCCCGATGTGAGGTAGAGTAGATCCATAAGCATGTGATGGCTGGGCTGAAGGTCCGGCATGATGTGAGGTGGTGGTGGTAGTGGCAGTGGTGAATATGGGTCGGTAGGCTGGTGCTGGTGATGTAGGTGTGAATGGTATGGTGGTGGATGGGAAGGATACATTGGTGGTAGGTAAGGTGGTGGCTGTGGTAGCTGTACTGGATGTGGTGGCTGTGGTGATGGGTGGTATGTTAGTGGTGGTGGTAGTGGTGGCTGTGGTGGTGGAAGTAGTGGCAGCAGTGGTAACGAAGGTCAGGCGACGCTTCTTCTTCTTCAGTCCGTGGGGTTGAGCCATCCTCTTCCTCCTAGTCCCGGTGGAAGTGGATGCTCCCCCTGCAGCTCTGCCCACTGAACCCGGAGCATAGCTCGGGTCAGTCTCTCTCTCTGAGGAGTCCCGAGGGTGTACACCAACCACCCTAATCCCGTGTTCTGTGGGAACAACTTTGCTTCCCACAGTCCTAGTGAGGGGCTCCTCATCCGACTCCTCCTCCTCTTGATCACCAACTACGAACTCCTGATGGAAACCGGCCATCTCAGCAACCTCTCCGGCAGTGGCAGACCCCGGGGGAATAACGTCTGAATCAGTGCCTCTATGTGGAGCAGGCATATCATCCCCGGCGTCGCCGCTATCATCATCATCTGAGTCTATATCTGGTATAGCAATCTGCTCTACATCTGAATCACTGTCATCGTGGCGCCACTTTCTCTTGGCTGGCGCCACATAGTCAGCACGGGCCAGATGCCCAAACAACCTCCTGACAGGGGGTTTCACCTGCTTCCCCCTGTACACCTTCATCCTGCCAAGCGTAGTGTCATCCATGACCTCGAGCACTACAGCATCCTCCTTCTCCTTTGGCAGGGAGGGAAGCTTCTGATCTATAATCATCTGCATAAACCTCGGATACATGCAGAAGCCTTCCTTCCCTTTCCCCTCAATGTTCTCCACCAGGTAGGTGAAGATCATTTTGGAGAAGCTGAACGGGTGGTTCAGCACCAATGCAGCATAGGCGTTCTGGATCTGATCAGACAACTCATCAAATCCTCCCTTTCTCGATGCTATGCACTTCAGTAGAACATGCGCAAGATACTTGAACTGGGGACAGAGGTTACTCTTGTTGAGTACCCCAGCATTGATGTCCCCAGAGTACTTGGCTCTCATAAAACATCCTCTGACCGTGAGGGGGTGTAGACGAGTAGGACAATCAGCATCATCCCCTAACTGTAGAACAATCCTCAAATCCTCCTCTGAGATGGTAATAGCCTCACCAAAGATCGTACTCCTGATGCAATGAGGCTCAGAGGATCTATCAACAGTCGCGCCTTCCCAGAAGGCCTGCTGCACTGATCTATACGGCGTGCATGGTGTAGAGATAGCATGAGCAATCCTGGATCTCAACAGAAACGTAATGATGCATGAGAAGTCAGCTGCGTTCCTGGATGTCAAATCCAGATGAGCACATATGTTATGCTTTGTGCTCATGTTCCATCGACTCGCCATCTGTAACACATAGCAATATAAACATTAGTACCTTTGACTAAGAGCATAATGAAACACTTAAACTTGAATAGAAAGTTTCTGTCATGCGATTGAGGTTGTGCGACTGAAATCAGTCGTGCGACTGAACAGTGCGATTGAGGTTCAGCCGTGCGAATGATCTCATGCGTACGACTGAGTGTGCGACTAACTCATGCGCATGTACTCTTATGCGGTTACACCAGTCGTGCGACTGAGTCTCATACGCATGGTTCAGTCGTGCGGTTAAGTAAATCGCCCCCTTCAGTCGTGCGACTGAAGTTCATCCGCTTGTCCAATCGTATGACATCCTGTCCGTTCAATTCAAATTAACTTTTTCATCAATTTTGAGTTTTAGACTTCGTGTTCTGGTTCATTAGACTCGCAATACTCTCTTATAACTCCTAACACACTTAATTTCCTCTGTTTGAGTAGTTAAATTAGGTTATTAGGCCGTTTAAGTCTGGTTTGCTTTCGGGTCTTAATTTTGCAGATCTAGAATCAATTGGACCGTTATTTTGTTTGCTCTTCACCGCAAATTACCTGTAGAATCGATGGAGATGATCAGTACTCAAGAATCGGGTGTATTAGGAATCAAAGGAAATTTTGGCAGAGTTTGGTTAAGTCGTGCGATTTAGGGTTTCTTTGAGGGTGATGAGTCTCTGCGACCGACTCCTCCTCTATTTATACCAACCCTAGATCCAATCGTGCGACTGAGTTCATACGCACCTTTCAGTCGTGCGAGTGGGACTCAGTCGTGCGATTGGGTCAGTCGCCCTTCTCCAGTCGTCCGACTGGATTTCAGTCGTGCGACTGACTCACTCGTTCGCACTTAAGCCTCCGACTGGACTAATCGTATGGGCCATTCGGTTTGATGGTCCATACTCATAGTTCATTCGTGCGAATGGATTCCATTCGTATGGATAGTCCATACGTATGGTCCATTCGTGCGAATGGGTCATACTTAGTTAATTTTCTGCCATTTCTACCAACTTACATTTAAAACCCCTTTTTACTTTTTGAAATTAACGTTATGAGCCTTTGATCATCTCAGACATGATCATTTTATCCTGAAAACATTTTGATCACCTCAGACGTGATCTTTTTAAACACTTTAGTCACCTCAGACGTGACCCTTTTAAAAACACTTTGTCACCTCAAACGTGACTATTTTAAACTTTCAAAGCACATATGGTCATCTCAGACATGACCCTTTTAGTGAGTTGATTCCCTTCTGATTTTCCTGATGTAGCCCGACACACGACTAAAATTAAAATTTAAAACGACTAACTAATTTAAAAATCTTTAACTAATTACATAAACAAATTTATTTTTGGCTTTTTGTGAGAGATAAATCCAGAGATTGATATCTACGGGATTTGGTTCGGGAGTAGATAGCTTCAACTTAGATTGATCATATCTGGACCAATTCAATTTTGGAATCATACAGGTAAGTCAAATCATTTGGGACTAGTTATTAAACCTTTTGATGCTCAAATTCTCGGTGTTCATCCAGAGTCGTTAGCAACTTAAGGAAATCATACTGAAACTCTTAGATTTTCACATTGATTTGAACCTTTGAGCATGTAGCCACAATGATTGTCAGTATGTTTGTCCACTTAAATCCATACACAGACTTTTGACACAGACTGGTGACTTATTTAGGTTTAATTATTTCAACTAACATTTGTGGATCCCACACTTATATGGTAATCAACATTCCTCAGGGCTTTTGAGCGGTCTACGGGTATTTTTACAAGAAGAGACTATTCTTAGAGCTTTCAAAGAGAAGCCTGTCCTCAGGTCAGTGCCATCGCACAGCAGAGAGGCGGCAAACAACAATGAATTCTAGAATATCTAGGTTATGCTTATCCTCAGGTCAGTGCCATCGCACAGCAGAGAGGCACATAACCTATCTCCTTGTTAGAGCAGCTTATTTTATTTTACACAAAATGCACCAACAACATAAGTCATTAGCTTTATTGCATTTGTCTTTCATTTTTTTTCTTGCTTTGCTCTAATTATGGTCATCCGCACATATTTGTGGCGTTTAATTGCTCATTACCCCTTATTGGAGTATATTTGATTGTGTGTAACCAGTGATAAGATGGAAGCCCACAGTCAGTTGAACAACTTAGTTTGATCTTGAGATCACCAATCAGGTCTAATTGTCTATTGTGTTGAATCTACCAACATATCATTTGTGGTCTAGCAGCCTCTAAGTCTACTTTCTTTGTGTCACCTTAGGAGTTGCCAGTTTTCTATCATCTTCCCTTTTTATATTGCTTAGACTACACAGACTTATACTTTGAACTTTTGCATCTTTCCAAAACTTAAATTTTAAAGTCCCTCTTGATTTGTTCCTGTGTACTATCATTTTCCAAAGGTATTGAATCGGTATCACAGACACAATCTACCTTATTTCAGCTAGTTACTCCTTCTCCCTCAATTTTTTTTTTTATTTTTTTTTAATGTTAACTTGCTGACATATTCTCCCCCTAAAATACTAAAATCATTTCTGGTTTAATTATTTTAGGATTTTAATAAACAGCAAAATAACATGAGTTTAAATAAAACAGACGAGAATAAAACAAATAAAATAAAATAAAATAAACTTTAACTAAACTACATCGGACTACACATTATCATCATCAGGAATTACCTCACTTTTCTTTTTAACGCCGTTGACCTCTAGCAAATATTGAAAACGTGGTTTATCAAAGGCTTTAGTATAGAGGTCAGCGCGTTGAAAATCAGTATTAATTTTAACCACATCAATTAAGTTCTTTTCAAAGCAATCTCTTATGAAATGGTATTTAATACCGATGTGTTTGGTCTTAGGATGTTGAACCGGATTTTTAGTTACTGCAATTGCAGCAGAGTTATCAACAAAAATAGGAGTAGATGAGAATTTTAAACCGTAATCCCGCATTTGCTGTTGAATCCAGATGATTTGTGAACAGCAACTTGCAGCAGCAACATATTCGGCTTCACAGGTTGACAATGCAACCGATGTCTGCTTCTTACACTGCCAGGTAACTAATCTTCTCCCAAAGAATTGACACCCCGCTGATGTAGACTTGTAGTTCATCTTGCAGCCCCCGTAATCCGAGTCACTATACGCGGTAAGCTCAAAGTCATCATCATGAGGATACCACAATCCAAGTGTTGGTGTACCCTTCAGATAACGAAAAATCCTCTTGACCCCGATCAGATGGTTGACCTTTGGTTTAGCCTGATATCTAGAACATAGACATGTAGCATACATAATATCAGGTCTTGAGGCAGTGAGATACATGAGGGATCCAATCATTCCTCGGTACATAGTGGCATCTACTAGATCTCCATTCTCATCAGGTGCTATATCATGATTCGTAGCAAGTGGAGTCCCAGCAGCAGAAGCATTCTCCATGTCAAAGCGACTGAGAATGTCTCCTACATACTTGGTCTGATGTAGAAAGATTCCATTAGGTGTTTGATCCACCTGTAACCCGAGAAAGAACTTCATCTCCCCCATAGCACTCATCTCAAACTCTTTCTTCATCACTGCTTCAAACTCTTTGCATAACTCTTCGTTCTTTCCCGAAGATTTGTCATCAACATATATCTGTACAAGCAGTAGGTCGCCATCCTTTTCTTTAATAAACAGTGTACAGTCAATGACTCCCCTGCGAAAGCCGTGTTTCACAAGATGAGTCGAGAGTTTCTCATACCAAGCTCGAGGAGCTTGATGAAGCCCATATAAAGCTTTGTCGAGCTTGTAAACTCTATCCCGATGATAAGGATCTTCAAATCCCTCGGGTTGACTTACATAGACTGTTTCCCTGATTTCCCCATGAAGGAATGCACTCTTCACATCTAATTGGTAGACTTTAATCTTCATGTACGATGCATAGGCAAGGAAGATACGAATAGCTTCCATCCTTGCCACGGGTGCAAACACCTCATTATAGTCAATCCCCTCGACTTGGCGAAAACCTTGAACCACCAGTCGAGCTTTGTTCCTGATAATGACTCCTTGGTCATCCTTCTTGCATTTTAGTACCCATTTGGTGCCAATGACTTTAGCACCTTTAGGTCTATCAACCAGAGTCCATACACCTAACTTCTTAAACTGCAGAAGTTCTTCTTGCATGGCACTCACCCACGCCTCATCATTTAGTGCCTCACTGACATATTTTGGCTCAACCTGCGAGACAAAACATCGATAAGCACCATCATGAATGTAACCTTTCTCCATAACCGAGGCGTAATCAGCTGAGTATAGCTGATTTCGGGTTTGTACTCCTGATCTGACATCCCCAATAACATTGTCAAGGGGATGATAGACGTTTAGTCGTGATCCTGGAGTAGTAGGAACAGCCACCTCAGAACCGAGATTATGAACATTTTGTTCTGCATCTGAGGTAGTTGGAGTTTGAGGTTCCGAAGTCGAAGGAGCATCACTCGTAGATGCTTGTGGACTTTCAGGAACTGGAACCTGTTCCTCCTGACTGTTCTGGTCATCTGCTTCAGTTTCATCTTCAGAGGAGGAGTCACTGTCATCGACTACTCCCCCTGACTGAGTAGATGATTCTCCCTGTGTGCTAGATGGTGTATTCAGAATATCATACATCATCCTAGTAGCTAACTCATCATCCGAGGGAGAGAGAGGAATGTTGAAGGACTTGAAGAATCCATCATAATCGAAGAAGTATGCAGGTCCTTTGCCTGTAGGTGGTGTGGTATATCTCTGAACGTCGACATTACACCACACTTCTACAAGACCCGTTGAGTTATTGTAAACTCGCTTGTTCGGTATGTTGTATCCTAGAAAAATTCCTTCATCTGCCTTCTCGCTGAATTTTCCTTCTTGTGTCTTCTTCAGAAGTGTACACGGCGCGCCAAAAGGTTCAAGATACTCCAAATTTGGTTTGCGTCTTTGTAGTAGCTCATAACATGTCTTTCCGTGGCGCTTGACTATTAGGACTCGATTCAGTGTATAACATGCATTTGCCACTGCCTCATTCCAGAATTGGATAGGCAGTTTCGAGTCAGCCAGCATAGTCCGTGCAGTCTCTATCAAGCTTCTGTTCTTTCTCTCAGCAACACCATTCATCTGAGGCGTGTAGGCAGAAGTGAATTGATGAACAATTCCCTTTTCCTTGCAGTATGCCTCCATCCATTGATTCTTGAATTCTGTCCCGTTGTCTGAGCGTACTTGTCTAACTTTTAGCTTGTAGAGAGATTCCAGTGTGGTTACTAATTCCTTGAATGACTCAAATGTTTCTGATTTGGATTTCAGAAACATTACCCAAGTGAACCTTGAGTAGTCATCAGTGACCACAAAACAGTACAAATCGCCTGCAATGCTCCTTGTACTGACTGGACCAAACAGATCCATGTGAAGAAGTTCAAGAGGAAGTTCTATTGAATGAACTTTCTTTTCCTTATGAGACTTCTTTGTCTGTTTGCCTTTCTTGCAAGCTACACAAAAGTCAGGAAGTTGGAAGTTCTTGACATTTACTCCTCTCACTAAATCCTTCTGAATCAAATGATTCATCTTCCTTTGACTAATGTGTCCCATTCTCCTATGCCAGGAGATTGAGTCCTTCTCAGTAGCTTTAGATAGAAAGCACTGAACCTCATGATCCGTTGTAGCAGCTGTTGACAGATCCAAGACATAAAGGTCTTTATATCTTGAAGCAGTCATCAGAACTTGGTCCTCTGGGATCATGTAGTCTTTCTTCAGCACGTAACACTTCTTGTTGTCGAAGATGACTTTAAATCCTTTATCGCAGATTTGGGAAACAGAAAGTAAGTTATTCTGAAGTTGTTGAACGTAGTTCACCTTATCAAACTTAACTTTCTGATTTCCCACTTCTCCCTGAGCTGTGATGTATCCTCCCTTGTTTCCTGCAAAGGAAACATGCCCTCCTTTTATTTGTTTGACGTTTGATAAAAGGGCTCTATTTCCTGTCATGTGCCTGGATGCTCCGCTGTCTATAATCCACGTGTTAGTCTCAGCGCTGTATCGAACACCCTGCACATACAAAGTAAATGTATTAGTTTAGGTTAGGAACCCAAGCCTTTACTGTCTTGGGTTTCCCAGAGGCATCACACATCATAAACTCTACCCATTGACCCTTAGAGGGTGAGGGTAGCTCAGGTTCCTTCTTGTCATCAGTATCAGACACGCAGGATGACTTCTCTTTCCATAAGCCAGATTTGTGCAATGCCTGTTTATGATAAACAGTCGTCTGGCTTACAGGTTGGACTTTAGGTTCACTAGATCTTCTAGGTGGAGTTAGAGAACTCCTCTTAGAAGACCTAGGTCTAGAGTCCTGAAGATCAATCTTCTTCCTAGGTGTCTGATAGAAAGGACAATAGGAAGCAATGTGTCCACATTCTCCACAGTTGTAGCATGACCTGCTATCAACTTTATAAGTAGACTTTCTTTGTGGAGAAGTGCGTGACACTCTAGTAACATCAATCACTTTAGGTTTTGACTCTTGTATGTTTGATGTTTTCTCTGGTTTAACAAAATTACTGTTTTAACCTGTTTAACATGTTCCACTTTTTGGTTAACTGGTTTTTGACTTGAAGCATGTGAAAAATTAACGTTTGAAGTCCTTTTAGGTTCTGATTTGACTCTGTTTGACCCTGACTTTAAGTTAACTTTTTCAAATTCATTTTCCAGATTAACACAAGGCAATTTACCCTTTGCCTTTGAAGTGGCCTCCTTTTGTTTCTGTCCAGATTCAGTAGATGAACATGATGTGTCTGGATCAGTAACAAGAGGAGTAGTCACCACATGATCCTTGATGGGGTTGTTGTTTACTGGTCTAGACTTAGTGTTCATCAAGGTCTCAGGTGGAGGTGGAACCACTTTGTAGCCTAATCCCTCCCCGTTATTCCTTTCTCTCACTAAGTGTTGAACTATGTGTGAAGAACTAGTCCAACTGTGCAGTTTCTGTTTTAATGAATAACTTCTACTTCTAGAACTGCCTTTTGCTTCTTAGTGTCCTCTAGGGAGTTTAGATAGTACCTAATGTAACTGACGTGGAAGTCTCCTTTGGCTTGTAACTGACCTCGGCTGCAGTTGTTTCTTCACTATGTGACATTGCTATCTCAACTGCTAGATCACCTTCACTCGCAGAATCATCATCAATATCCTCAACACTGGCAATGTTAGATTCTCCTGGTGAGACAAACCTAAAACTCCAATCCTGTCCTTCATCATCATGATCAGTCAAGGCTTTTGGGTCCTTGTTTGATGAAGTAGAACTGGAGGCTTGCTTGTCTTGGCGAGTAAAGACGAGAACGGGTTCCCATTACCCGTCTTCTTTGGCTTGACACATTCTCTCTTGAAGTGCCCCTTCTCTCCACAGTTGAAGCAGGTCACTTTGCTCTTGTCAAAGCCAAATGTGGTATCCTTAGTAGCTACCAAGTTCTGTCCTGTCTTCTTAACAAACTTCTTCGCCCTTCGGACAGCGCTAGCTAAGGCCCACATTATATCCATCCTCTCAAGCTCCATTTCGTCCACCTGCTCGTAGTCCTCATCTGCCAGATGGCAGTTTCCAATCTTCCCGGCAACAAGTCCATCATATGAATGAACCACTGCTGCTAAAAGATCCATATGCTCTCGAGCTACTTCTACGGTCACATTACCGAGGTTCTCGGTCTTCAGTTTGGTAGCACTTGCTTCTGATCCAATATAATGGGTACATGACGACCCTGACGTGTCTGATCCAGAAGGAGAAGCATGTGAAGGACCTGACGAGCTAGACACAAATGCAGTCTGGAGAGGTGCTCCAGATGTCTTAGCTTGAGGCGTGGCGTTGTATAAAGCTGGATTTTGTGTATACGAAGACTTCTGAGCTCTATACTTCATCCTTAGTGCTTCTTCTCGCAACTTGAGAATGAAGTCATTTATATCCAGCTTTACAAGCATTCCATTCTGTCTCAGGTTAGACACGAATGAAGCCCACTTATCAGGCAATCCGTCTGCGAAGTTGCTTACTTTCTCTTCCATAGTCGTTTCCACTCCATGTGTATGCAATTCGCTCATCAAGTGGTAGAATCTGTCTATGACTTCGTCTAAACTCTCATTACCAATCGATGAGAAGTTATCGAATTCCTTCTTTAACTCCTTTGCCTTGATTGCCTTCAATGACGCATTCCCATCATATCTCTTCTCTAGCTCATCCCACAGTTTCTTGGACTGTTGTTCTCTGAATATTGGTGGAATATATCTTTGGGGATAGACTGAGTGATCAATGCATAAACCCTTTTCTCTGCATTGTATTTTACTTTCTGTGCGTCTGTCATCCCACTTAACGTTAACTTAACTCCATCAGCTCCCACCGGTGTACTATAACCGATCTCAATGGCTTCCCACAGATTAGGATCTACTCCATTAAGGTAGATCTCAAAACGTTGTTTCCAGTGGGGAAACTCATCTAAAGTCAAGAGCTTTGGTGGTTTATTGTGATTACCCACCTCACTCTCAAGCAACAGCAGGTTCTGTATCCTTGAGTCCTTCCCAGTAGTAAAGGCTGACATCTGATCTTCCATGGCTAATAAACTTAGAATCTAATCAAACAAACTTTCACTGATGCGACTGAAGGATGCGAATGGTCTAATCGTGCGTATGAACTCTGCGATTGGTTCAATCGTGCGGCTGAACTGGGCGATTGGTTCAGTCGTGCGAATGAATCTGGTGCGTATGAGTTATGCGAACGAACGGTTCAGTCGGCCGAATGAGGGTGCGACTAGGTCCAATCGTGCGAATGAGCAATGCGAATGGAGTCCAGTCGTGCGAATGGGTCACTCGTGCGACTGAAAGCTGCTGTTTTGCGAAAATTTCTAGGTTTGACGGGTTTCAGCCGTAAAAATTCGAAATTTCACAAGTCCTAATCGCCTAAGTCCGTAGAAACTAAACTTCGATGAGCAGGGAACGTCCAAGATCACTTTTGATGCCAAAGATTGCGTTTTTCGTGCAAAAACACAAACTTTTATGCAATCTTGATTGAATCAACACGTAATCAAGAGCCAAAGCTCTGATACCACTTGTTAGGACCTGGTATTTGAACGAAATACCTAGTGATTAGTGTGTTAAACCGACTCAAATAGTGCGGAATCCTATTTGATTGGCGATCCAATCAGTGAGAACACACGAAGAATCAATCAAGAATTGAATCCAACGTTAGAAATCGATTAGGAATCGATCTAAAGTGTTCTGTGAACTTGGAGAACGATTTGGGAGGTCTCTGGACGGCTAGGGTACGTCTGGAATCGTAATGGGATGAATGCCTACGTTTTTCCACGAATTGGGTCTATTTATAGGTTAGTATCGTTCAATCGTGCGACTGGGCCATAAGTATGGTTCAGTCGTGCGATTGAACCATGCGGTTGATTCATCCGCACGACTGAGTGTTCAGTCGTGCGATTGAGTCAATCTTATGTGTCAATCATACGACTGATCCAGTCTCCTGGTTCAGTCGTGCGATTGAGTCAATCGTATGAAGTTATTCATGCGTGTGGTCCATTCGCATGGGCCTTTCGCATGAGAACTTCATTAAATTAAGTTTGAATGTTTTAATTAATATAACATAATATGCAATCATTCAAACAATTATAAACCCAATCAATTCAATCACTACTCATTAATGAAATATTAAACATCACAAGTAACAAACAATTCATATCATTTCATTAATCAATACACTTACATCATA
Source organism: Flaveria ramosissima (assembly GCA_025215565.1). Taxonomy (NCBI): domain Eukaryota; kingdom Viridiplantae; phylum Streptophyta; class Magnoliopsida; order Asterales; family Asteraceae; genus Flaveria; species Flaveria ramosissima. The sequence continues at coordinate 46,517,232 of CM046046.1, forward strand.
ATCAGACAGACAAGATTCATTACATTACAAATTATGATTTAGGGACATACATGCATCAACAGCATCTCTGTAAAGTCACCAACTTACATGAGTTGGTGAAAAGGTCCATGCTTTTGGTAACTGTACATTGAGGTCTTGAGTCTGTAAACTTTCTACTTTATGTAGTTTTTCCATTTGTAATATATAAGGATGTGAGCTATGGCATGTCATAGTCACAAGGTCAAAAGGCAGATATGCCTTTTGATCCTACAATTGATTTTGTTAGTGTCTAGTCAATTGTATCTAGCTGGCTTTCAAAGTATAGCCGGCTGTAGGTTGTAGTATAAGTATTCCAAGTTCTTGTATCTTTCTTTATGCTTTGTAACACTTGTAAAAGAACTTGAGAAAGCAATATACTGCCTCCTTGAAACCCAACTCTCTTGTTCTGTCTCTTTACTTTACTTGTGTTTTTTGTATCAACTTGGTTAATCCAGTTCACTGTTTGATCAAAGTTTAGTTATTCTCCTCATCGTGTTGTTGTGTTGTAATTTGTTCAAGCCCTTAAACGGTCCTGCAGAGTCGACCCTTGTCAAGGTATGCAAGCTGGCACTTATTCTCAGCTTAATTACCTGACATATATGTATAACCAGATCTCATGTTTAGGTCAATGAGAGAATCATTATGGTCAAACCATTTAATAATCTCTGAGAAAACCACCATGGATAAGCCATTAGGTAATCCCTGAATTTGTTTCATAAAGAATTGGATATATATATATATATATATATATATATAATTATATATATATATATATAATATATATATATATATATATATATATATATATATATATATATATATATATATATATATATATATATATGATTCATAAGAATCAGAGGACATCCATTTTTGGACTTTTGAAAGGATCATGCACATTGGCATCTTTTGCATCAGGTGAGAATATACAGGTCTGTAATGACTTACAATAGAGGACTCATAACAGAGAAGCGAATAGATGCAATAAACTGATCTCATAGTTATTCATAGCACCATCAGGTGTGAGTTTGTGACTTGACAAGCAATCAATTAAAAAAGTCAACACCACTCATAACAACTAAGATGAATACCCACAAATGGATAATGATTTAGTTAAATCACAAGAATCTACTTTTTTAGTATAATTGCATGATTATACCAGCACATCATATCTGATCACATCAGACTTTATTATCGAGTGAAGTATGCAACTGATTACATCTGATGTACTATCATTTCTCACATGTTGCAAAGGCAGATTCAATCCTAAAGAGAGAAAACATCTAAACTATATTTTTGTATTTTCTATTTATATTTTCCTATATTGATTTTTCAATTTCTATTTGCTTTTTCATTTAGCACACACACACAATATTTACAATTAGGCAGTCAACCTTGATGGTTTTCCTTTTGAGTTGTTTATGAAAAGGAGGGAGGGTTATTATCATTTTGATGAAAAAAATCATTTTTCAACATGATTAATAAGGCCAATAGACTCAACCAGATACTCAAACCTTCCTGATAAAAAGGCTTTAGTAAACAGGTCAGCTAATTGTTTGTCTGTTGAAATTTGAATCAAAATGATTAAACCTTTTTCAGAGTTATCTCTGAGAAAATGATATCAAATTTCGATATGCTTTGTTTTTGAATGTTGAACAGGATTAGCTGTTATAAACATAACAGCAATGTTTTCAATGTAAATAGGAGTTTTAAGAAAATTTAACCCGTAATCCAGCAGTTGGTTTTGTAACCAAAGGATTTGAGAACATCATGCTGATGCAGCTATGTACTCAGCTTCTGCAGTTGATAGGGAGACATTTGTTTGTTTCTTTCACTGTCATGAGACTAATCTGGGACCCAAAAACTGACAACCACCGTAGTAGATTTTCTATATTGACTTATCCCATATAATCACTGTCAGTATATCCATGTAACTCGAAGTTTCCTTCATAAGGATACCATAACCCTAGAGTTGGTTTTCCTTTGAGATATCTGAATATGCGTTTGACTGCGATTAGGTGAGATTCCTTCGGGTCTGATTGATACCTGGCACATACACAAACAACATACATTATGTCAAGTCTAGATGCAGTAAGATACATCAAAGAACCAATCATAGATCTGTATAATGTTTGTTCGATAGATTTACCTTTCGGATCAGGATCAATCTTGGTATTAACGTCAGTTGGAGTTCTGATAGATTGATAATCTTCCAGTTTGAATTTCTTCAATAGCTTATCAACAAACTTCTCTTGATTGATAAAAATACCAGCTGCAGATTGTGTTACTTACAATCCAAGGAAGAAGTTGATTTATCCCATAGAACTCATCTGGAAACGCAATTTCAAAATCTCTTCAAATTCTGAGCACAGTTTTGGCTGGTTGAACCAAATAAGATATCATCCACATACACTTGCACACATAAGAGATCATTTGCATCCTTCTTGATGAATAAAGTCAGATCAATTTTCCCTCTTGTGTATTCGTGTTGTATCAAATGCTGGAACAATGTCTCATACCAGATTCTTGGAGCTTGATGTAGACCATATAACACTTTGCTTAGCTTGTACACACGATGAGGAAATTCAGCATCTTCAAAACCTTGAGGTTGTTTGACATACACATCATCGGTGATTGGTCCATACAAAAATGCACCTTTAACATCCATTTGGTACACCTTGAATTTCATATAAGAAGCATATGCCAGGATGACACGAATTGCTTCGAGTCTTGCAACTGGAGCAAAGACTTCCTCATAATCAATTCCTTCCTCCTGGGTGTAACCTTGTGCTACAAGCCTTGCTTTGTTTTGAATAACTATTCCTCGATCATCTGATTTGTTTCTGAACAACCATTTTGTGCCAATGACATTCTCTCTTTCAGGCAAATCCACAAGCTTCCACACTTCCTGTTTACGGAATTGAAGTAACTCTTCTTGCATAGCCTCAATCCAACTATTGTCCTGTAAAGCTTCAGTGATGTTTTTAAGGACAATCTGAGAAAGAAAACACGAGTATAAGCAAATGTTTGCTTGCTTTGTATGACTTCTCGTAGTTCTCTCATTCAAAGGACCAATAATCTGTGAGATGGGATGTCTCTTGTGAATACGAGTAGTTGGGATCTTGTCTTCTTGAACATTCACCTCTAGATTGGTTTTGTTCAAGTCGGAGAGCTATTGCAACAAGTTTGAAGAATGTGGAGTGAGATTCGGAACTTGAGTTGGTGAGTTGATGAAATAATCAAGCTTGTCATTTACATCTATATCTCCTGATATAGATGAAGTTCCAGACTCAGGTTGTTGAATTTCTGGTCCATCATTAGGAATTGGTTGAGAAACATCAGAATTTGCATATTCGTGGTGTTGCTCATTAATTTGTTGTTCATGAACATCTGAAATGAATAAAGAATCTTTCACAAATGAAAAAAACCATTAGTCCGGGCTTGAATCATCCATATCGTCAGAGTCTGAATCGTCACTAAAGGATCCAAGATCTCCTACCTGTTTCCTGTAAACACAAGAAGAGTCAAACATATTAGAATTGAATGAATTTGACAATGAACCTAAATCAAATAACCACGCTAGACCATTTGCAACTGATGGAAATGAATCTATATGCTTTATAAGCTGACGAATATTCAAGAAAGAATCCGTCATCAGACTTTGCATCAAATTTGCCTAGCTGATCATTTGAGTTTAGAATCAAAACTGGACAACCAAATGATTTAAGAAAATCTATGTTTGGTTTCCTGCCAAACATCAACTCATAAGGAGTTTTATGTTTGTCTTTCACCAATAGAGTACGATTCTGAATGAAACACACAGTTGATATGGCTTCAACACAGAAAGTGATAGGAATCATAGCATTCGCTAAGATTGCACGGGCTGCCTCAATCAATGTTCGGTTCTTCCTTTCTGCAACTCCATTTTGTTGAGGAGTTCTTGGAGCACTGAACTGATGACCTATCCCTTTCCCTGCACAGAACATGTCAACATTAGCATTCTTGAATTCTGTTCCATTATCACTCCTAATTATTTTGACTTTTTGATCAAGTTGATTTTCTACTTTAGTGATAAACTCTTTTAATAACTCAGTCGTTTCAAATTTTGCGTGTAAAAAGAAAACTCAAGAAAATCTTGTTAGATCTAGGAACAATAGATCTAGATCAATTTGTATAGGCCTAGAACTTTAATCAATATTTGTAATGAATAATTGTAATTCATTATTATGATGTATGCACTGTCTATATAGGTTAACCCATATGTGTGGTGATCTGTGTATGATTGCAGGTACAAATATAATACTTGGTCAATTACTGAAATCGACTAAGTGTAAGAAACATCTACGGATGAACATTTTGTTCCTCCGTAGCTATGTTTCTTACAAGTAACAAACATCCGAAGATCATCTGTGGATAAACAATCAGCTCTGAAGTTCAAGTGATCAATCAAAGAGTTCAAGTGAAGACTCCTGCGGATAAGCAGACTCCTGCGGATGAGCAAACTCCTGCGGAAGATCAAGTACCTTTAAAAGAACAATCACCTATGGAAGACCATGTAGCTGAGGAGCTCAAACACTTGTATGTAAACAATACAAGTGTTACAAGTCTACAAGTCAACAAGACAGCTTTGCGAATCCCAAGAGATCCCGTGTCTCCTTAACTAAAACACACGTGCCTATAAATATGGATCCTAGGTTGCACATCAATGCACGAAAACACGACTCAAAAACACAAACAACCAAGCATCAATACGACCTACCCAACATCACATCACCCAAACATAAACCCTAGTCGCTGTCACATCAACATCAACACATTCGAAGCATTTATTGTTTATTATTTATTCATCCGTAATCATTAATCAGTTTTGTAAGGATTCCTTTAAGTCTGATGCAAACCAAAACATCCAAAGTCTCTCTGCAAACAATGCACTAAAGAACTGAAGTAGAATTGCTTCGGAAGTTTTACACCATGCACTAGAAATATTCTAAGTGTAAAATCTTCCGAAGCCAAGACCAATATATGAAGTCTTCCAAAGCCTTATAGACAAAGTCTTTCGAAGCTTCATCCTATGAAGACAGATTTCTTCCAAAGACTTTTAGTAACATGCTTTATCTGATGTACTGTTCCATAAAGCTGGACACATTTCCGCTGCATCTCTGTAAAGTCACCAACTTACATGAGTTGGTGAAAAGGTCCATGCTTTTGGTAACTGTACATTGAGGTCTTGAGTCTGTAACCTTCTACTTTATGTACTTTATCCTTTTTGTAATAGATAAGGATGTGAGCTATGGCATGTCCTAGTCACAAGGTCAAAAGGCAGATATGCCTTTTGACTCTACAATTGATTTTGTTTGTGTCTAGTCAATTGTATCCAGCTGGCTTTCAAAGTATAGCCGGCTGTAGGTTGTAGTATAAGTATTCCTTGTTCTAGTATCTTTCTTTATGCTTTGTAACACTTGTAATAGAACTTGAGAAAGTAATATACTGCATCCTTGAAACCCAAATCTCTTGTTCTGTCTCTTTATTATTACTTGTGATCTTTGTATCATTATCTTGGTTAATCCAGTTTACTGTTTGATCAAGTTTGGTTAGTCTCCTCTTTGTGTGGTTGTGTTGTAATTGTTAAGCCCTTAACCGGTCCTGCAATTGGTATCAGAGCATTTCAGGCTCTTGATATAAGATCTCACCATCTTAAGACAAATACTAAACTTTCAAAATGGCATCCATTTCAAAGACTGATATGGAGACTGGAACCATGAACATGTCCCCACTGATCACTCTTGATGACTTTGATACCTGGTGTATGAGAATGGAAGGTTTCATCAGGTCTCTTGACTCAAGAATGTGGGAATCTGTTGAAAATGGACCTTTCATACCCAGCACTCCTTCTGCTACTGGTGAAAGATGTGGCTAACTACTCTGATAAAGATAGGAAGAGAGTAGAGATTGACAGAAAGGCCATGACTGCTCTTCAAACTGCCCTTCCAAACTCTGTGTACAGAGGTTTCAAGAAGTGCAAAACAGCTAAACAGCTGTAGGATGCACTAAAACTGATGTATGAAGGCTCCTCTGAACCTAAGGAGAACAAGAATGATCTCCTGAAGCAGCAGTTTGAAAACTTCACCTTCAAAACAGGTGAAACGATGACTCAGCAATACTTCAGGTATGTTGAGATAGTGGATACCCTTGTGGATGGAGGAGTTCCTCTTGAAAACATAGACATTGTAAGGAAGTTCATGTCCTCACTTCCTAGGCAATGGACACACTACTGTGTGGTGATCAAGAGGACTGAAAATCTCAAAACTCTTACTCTGACAAAGTTATATGGGATTCTCAGTGGCTACCAGATGTAGATGAACATGCAAGGTTCATCTGGCAACTTCAACAATCAAATGGGTTCGCCCTGCATCATCATCTCATATGCTACCCTGACAATTCCCCAAAGGGTCCTTTCATAACCTTCCCTGAGACACCTAGGGAGAACTACACTCAAGGAAGCCCATTCCAAGAGACAAGCTCTTCTAAAGCCTTTGTGTCTTCTGATGAAAGTTGTGGCAACTCTCTTTTCACTCTTGAAGACCTGGATTGTATCCATCCAGATGACGTGGAATATATGGAAATAGTTCAGCAGATGGCTCTTCTCACTCATAGAGCCAAGAAGTTTTACAAGAGAACTGGAAGGAGGTTTCCAAGCAATGCAACCAATGGAAAGTTTGGCTTGGATAAAAGCAAAGTCAAGGGTTACAACTGTAACTTAATGGGCCACTTTGCTAGAGAGTGTAAGGCACCTAAAACAAATGGTGGCCAAGCACAAACCAGACCAAACTACACAGACAAAGCCCCGCAGAATGAGAAGCCAAAGCAACAAGCTGTTGTTGCTATTGAAGAAGAAGGCTTTGACTGGAGTTTTCAGGTGGAAGATGCTTCTCCAAACCAAGCACTAATGGCAGATCATGATGAAGCCAAGGTATTGGAACATCTCTGTACTCCTGAATGCATTGCTAAAGTTAACAGATATAGGTCCTATAACTTGGAGATAAGATCTGATCTTGAGTTCTTAAACATTTTAAAATCTGATTTTAGAAAGTCTGAAAATGATTATAAACTAAAGATAGAGGACTTAGAGAAAACCATTTCAGTTCTAAAACATGAACATACAGATTTTAGGACTCAAATCCAAGATCTCATAATCAAGCTGACTGAGTGCCAGGCTGAGCTTCTGATCAGCAAAGCCAGGGCAGAAAAGAGTGTTCTTGAAAAAAAGACCTTCAAGAACATGATAACCTCATCCCTACACAACAAAGTGTGTTATCAAAATAGACAGGGACGAGGATCAAATGAGATAGCTCCTCCACACACAATCTTGTCTGTAAGATCTCCTAGGTGTGGAACTTGTGAAGATGAGCTTCCTCTCATAGATCCTATAAGTGAAGAGAATGAAGAAGAGATAATGAAGAATTCCTCTGAGAAGAGTGAAGAGGAGGATTCTACTAAGGGTCACTATCCTTCTGAGGAGAAGAAGTCTACTGTGATGACTAAGTCAAAAAAAAAAGAACTTGATCAGGAAGAGCAAAAGAAGAGCAAAGAAGGCTCAAGAGATCAAGGCTACTATTGGCTCTAAGCAGAAACAAGTTTTTATCTCTGTAGGGTTTGAAGTAGTAAAGACTGAAGACATCAACCAAAACTCTTCAGCTAAGAGTTTTGGTTCATGTCCAAATCATCTCAGTACTAAAAAGAAGACTGATCTGCTGTGTACCACTGCTGCACAACATGGACCATCAAACTCCAAGAACAGTTCATAGCCCAAAAGAACTGTCTCAGCATCTAAAAAGATGAAGGTGGAGAAGGGATATGAGCAATGACAGTCTTGCTCTCATAAGGAGACTCTTGCGAAGAAGAAAATGTTGTGTCATGTGTGAAAGTATCTCTCACATTGCTAAGGATTGTCCATACAGTCCTAAAAGTACTGTCCATATGACCAAGACAAAGATTTCAAAGAGTTTCAAGAAGATTCAAGCTTCGGAAGGAAAGTCTGTTTCCTTCGGAAGCTCCAAATCAAAGAAGAAGGTAAATGGAAAATTACCTTCGGAAGAAAAATTGGTCTCAGAAGAAAGGAATTCTTCCGAAGCACTGAAGTCTGCTGCAGTGCCTGCAGAATCTTCCGAAGGTTCAGTCATCAAAACTTGTGAAGTCCCAAAAGCTTCCAAGGTTTTGAAGGTCAAGTCCAAGACTCCAAAGGTGGTGTGGAAGTCTAAGAAAGACCAAGTGACTGAAGTTTTTCCATCAACAACAGCTCAAGATTCATCTTGCGCAACCATAGGATCTATTACTGTTGCATTACCTTCTATTATACTTAGTGAGCCCAAGACAAGTAAGGTTTGGGTTTCCAAATGTAACTAATCATTTTCTTTGTGTAGGAACAGCTCAAGACAAACAGGAATGTCTGGATCATTGATAGTGGCTGTTCCAGGCACATGACAGGCAATAGGTCACTACTCTATAACTTTGAGAGAATTGATGGAGGACCAGTTGCTTTTGGAGGAGATGAAGGTGGTTACATTTTTGGAAGGGGCAAGGTCACAAATGGTAAGCTCAGCATTGAAAAGGTAAACTTTGTCAAGGAGCTTGGGTACAATCTTCTGAGTGTATCCCAATTTTGTGATCAGAGTCATAACATGCTCTTTACTGAACATGAGTGCATTGTTCTCAAGCCTGGAGTGGTCATTCCTCATGAGCATATCCTGCTTAGAGCCCCCAGGAAATGGAACATGTACAAGATGGATTTGCAAGAAACATCTCCCTCTGGAGAAGTTTCATGCTTTCTATTTAAAGCAAATAGTGATGAGTCTTTCCTATGGCATAAAAGAATGTGCCATGTAAACTTTAAGAACATGAATAAACTAATTAAACATGATTTGGTAACTAGAATGCTAAAGAAAGAGTTTACAAGTGATGATCATTGTGTTGCATGCCTGAAAGGGAAGCAACATAAGGTATCTCACAAGCCTAAGGAAAAGAACTCTATCACTACTCCCCTACATTTGTTACATATCGATCTCTTTGGCCCCACCAGTGTAATGAGTCTAGGAAGGACCCCTTATTGTTTGGTGATCACAGATGATTTTACAAGATCCACTTGGGTTTTCTTTCTTAGAACTAAGGATGAAACCCCTGAGATTCTGAAAAATTTCATCTTAAAAATTGAGAATCAAAGTGATCACAAGGTCAAAACCATAAGATGTGATCAAGGGACAGAATTCAAGAATCAAATCCTTGATACATTTTGTGATAATAAAGGTATTACAAGTCAATACATTGCTCCCAGGACTCCTCAGCAAAATGGTGTCGCTGAGAGGAGAAACAGGACACTAATTGAAGCTACAAGAACTATGTTGTCTAAGTCTAAACTGGCCATCACCTTCTGGGCAGAGGCAGAAAATACTACTTGCTATGTGCAAAACAGAGTTTTAATAGTTAAGACTCATGGTGTGCCTTCAAATTCCAGCTCAGAGGCAGAAAATCTTCAGCTCCAGTTGGAACTACTTCAGCAAATGAGCTTTCTATCAGCACTACATTGACAAATTCAGCTGATACATCTGGTGTGCCTTCAAATTCCAGCTCAGAGGCTCCACAACCAGATAAAGATACCTTAATTGTGGAAGACAACAATGGTGATGGTGAAAGTGATCAGGAATTCCTTGATGCTAATAACCTCACCATAGATGACAACATCAATGATGTCACACACTCATTGGATCAAGTTAATCTTTATAAGTATAGTGATGTGGAGGGTCAATCATCTATGCCAGATCTAAATTTCTCAAATTTGGATCTTTCTCAGCAACTTGCTTTGATCCCGCAGCTAAGGATCCACAAGTCTCACCCCACCACAAACATCATTGGAGATGTTGTCACAGGGGTAAGAACAAGAGGACAAACCTATGAAGCAAATGTTTGTCTTCACTCTTGTTTCTTATCCCAGATAGAGCCAAAGAAAGTTAATGAAGCTCTAAAGGATGGAAGTTGGGTTGAAGCTATGCAACAAGAATTGCTTCCATTCAAAAGGCAAAAAGTTTGGAACCTTTGTCCTCTTCCTCATGGGAAGACTACCATTGGAACCAAATGGGTGTTTAGGAATAAGAAGGATGATAGAGGCATTATCATCAAGAACAAGGCAAGACTAGTTGTTCAAGGATACACACAAGAAGAAGGGATTGACTACACTGATGTCTTTGCTCCTGTAGCAAGATTATAAGCTGTTAGGATATTCCTAGCATTTGCTGCATCCAAGAACTTCAAGGTCTTTCAACTTGATGTAAAGTGTGCTTTTCTGTATGGAGTGATTGATGAAGAGGTTTATGTCAAACAACCACCTGGTTTTGTAGACCCTGATCATCCTGATTATGTCTGCAAGCTTGACAAAGCTGTTTATGGGCTGCATCAGGCACCCAGGAAAAGGTATGAGACAGTGTCTGAGTATCTTTGTAAACATGGATACATGAGAGGTACTATAGATGGAACTCTCTTCATCAAAGGACAGGGAAATGACTTATTGCTAGTTCAGGTATATGTAGATGACATCATCTTTGCTTCAACTAATCCAAAGCTCTGCAAAGACTTCGAGAAGCTGATGAAAGACAGATTTGAAATGAGTGCTATGAGAGAACTCAATTTCTTTCTGGGAATTCAAGTGAAGCAAGTTGAAGATGGCATCTTCATAAGTCAGTCAAAGTAAGTTCGGACATTCTCAAGAGGTTCAACATGACTGATTGTAAGATTGCTAAGACACCCATAGCCAGAAACCACTCCCTTGGACCTGATCTTGAGGGGGAGTGTGTAGATGAACATTTATACAGGGCTATGATTGGGTCTCTCATGTATATTACAGCTAGCAGGCCTGATATCATGTTTGCTACATGTATTTGTGCAAGATATCAAGCCAACCCTAAGATGTCTCACCTCATCACTGTCAAAAGAATTTTAAGATACCTCAAAGGTGCTTCAACACTTGGCTTATGGTATCCAAAGAATCCTGACTTCAATATGTATGCTTATACAGATAGTGATTATGGTGGTTGCAACATAACTGCAAAGTCTACATCTGGGGGATGTCAATTTCTTGGTGGAAGGGTTTTCTCATGGCAATGCAAGAAACAATCCTGTGTGTCTGCATCAACTGCTGAGGCTGAATACATTGCTGCTGCAAGTTGTTGTGCTCAAGTGCTTTGGATTCAAAATCAGATGCTGGACTATGGATTTAACTTCAAGGAAACTCCTATCCACATAGACAACAATAGTGCTATCTCTATCACTGAGAACCCTATGCAGCACTCAAGGACCAAACACATCAATATCAGGTATCATTTAATTAGAGATAACTATGAAAAGGGATTAATTACACTAGTCAAAGTTCATACAGATGAACAATATGCTGATCTTTTTACAAAAGCTTTTGATGAACAGAGATTTAAATATCTAATATCAGCTATTGGGATGATTAACTTTGAGTAGATCTTTTCTTGAAACTAATTCTAAGTATTTCTTAAAATATGTCATCACTTTCATAAGCTCATGTTTTCTTTGGATATAAAATCCTTTTTGAAGACTTTCCTTAGATTCTTGAAAATTTTCTGATCCTTCGGAAGATATACTTTTACCTTCGGAAGAAAATCATGTCTTCAAAATAAATAACTGTCTAAGAAATTTTACCTTCGGAAGAAGTCTAAATCTATCTTCCGAAGCTTAAATTCTTGTCTCAGACACTTATTTGTTTTTAAGGACTTTTTCCTTCCGAAGCAAAATTAACTCTCGGAAGCTTTGCTGTTTCATATACAAAGCATTCAATTGTTTATTTCTCTTCCGAAGCAAAATTTTCAAGATTCTCAAGAAAATCTTCCGAAGTCATTTTAGCTTCGGAAGCTTTTTCATTAAAACTTCCGAAGATAATTTACCTTCGGAAGCTTTTCGAATTCCAAGAAAACTACTTTTTGAGCAAAAGTAAACTACTTTTTCAGAGGTGGGACCGACTTTCGGATTTCAAAGTTTATCCTCTTTCATTAACTTTGGTTCAAATCCCTTTTCACATAAATACCCAATGGTTCCCCCTCTTCCTCACTATCTTCTTCAACTCCACTATTCCTTAAACCTAATTCCCAAAACCGCCTTTGCTTTTTACCTTTCTTCAACCTTAAGCTTCTCAAATGGCCAACCTCAACCGCAGAAACAACCCAGATTTCTCCATGCAACTTCACAGGCAACACAACCAGGTTGCTCTGTTAAGCTCTGAGAAAGATGAAAGTTTCTCAGAGATTTGCCAATTTTTAACTCTATCAAATTATTTCACCTCCCTAACCATTGATCCTACTCTGTATGAGGATCATCAGCTTGAATTCTGGAAGACCTGCCAAGAGGTCATTATGGATGGGGAGAAGGCACTGTCTGCCACAGTGCAAGGGAGGACAATCTTCATCACTCCGGCCATCATCAATACTCATTTGCAGCTGGATGATGAAGAAGGTGAGTTGTGCTTCCCAAAGGAAGCTGTCAATCATTCCTTTGAGCAGATGGGCTATGAGGGAGATTTCTCTGTAAAGACCTTCAGGAAAGGGAAGGTCTCATCCCAGTGAAAATACCTACTCCATGTGGTTATCCACAGCTTGTCAAACAAGCATGGAGGGTGGGACCAGATTCCTGAGGATCTCTCCTTCATAGTGCATGGAATGGTTCAAAGGGTCAAGTTCAGGTACTCTCAATTTGTTTATACCAACTTACTTGCAAACTTGGACTCCTTAGAGTATTACATGTTTCCTAGATATGTTCAACACATTCTCAACTGTGAACTGAGCTCACAGTTGAGGGAAACAGATAATATTCTTAAATTGGGACAGATGAAGCCCGGCATCTTTAAAATCATAAAGAAGCCAACTGTAGGCTTCTCAGGGGTAGAAACAGCCCTTGTCCCCAAAATGTTAGAGCTCATTGCTCAAGGTGACAACCTAGCAACACAAGCTAGTGTTGAACCCACACCTTTTACTTCTTTACCACTAAAAAGGCCTCAAACAACCCTCACCTACCAAAGAAAATCCAAACGAACCCCTGCTCAAGCTATTGAGTCTGTGCAGGTCCCCATATACTCACCTTTACAGGAGGAAGTGAACACTGGAGCTCCCACTTCCCCTGAGGAGCAAACCACTCCCATCTCTTCAACTATCAGGGATGATGTTCCTCATGCTCACCCTGATGAGCTCACAAGCCCAACAGCCTTAAGCCTTCACTCTGAGTCTCAACACTCAAGTGAACAACCTTCAGGGGACAATTACCATCCCCAGCCTTTAGATCTAAATCAACCCATTCCCAACCTATCCTTCTATACTGATGAAGACTTAGGATTCAGTGAGTACCATGAGTCTCTCTTCTCTTCCCCTACTCAAAGAGAGATGAGTACTTCTGAGTCTCCTCAGTCTAGCCCACATCAGTCACCTATAACTGAGGTGGACACTTCTGAACCTGTTCAGGATGTCCATATGGAAGAGGCTCTCACTTCTGCAAGTGATTACATCATTAAGACCTCAACCATGGCAACTCAGCCCACTGACATCTCAACTGAGATTGCTAGTAAGTAGAGGAAAACCAGCAACCAAGAACCTCAAGCTGGTGGTGAGAGAGAGGACTTTGGTCCAATCATCTCATCCCCTAATGATTCTTCTGATGAAGAAGAGGGGAATTTGAGACTAAAGGTGCAAAAACTATCAAAAACATGCTCCTATTTAGTCTCTAAGGTCAGTCACCTTGAATCTCAGGTGACTACCTTGCACAACAGGGTCAATGATCAGCAACTTCAGATTTCATATCTTAAGGAAAAACTAGTTGGGAGACCTTTAAGAAGAGCTCAACCAGGAACACAAGAACCTGTGGATGTGATTGATTTATGCTCTGGCTCACCTATGCAAGTGGGTGATGCTACCAAAAAGGGGGAGAAAGTTATTGCAGCCACAGAACCTGGGAGTTCTTCACAGAGAATGGACATAGAGGACTCACCATCCTCACTTGCAATTGTGCATTCTCATCAACTTCCTCAAGTTCATATTAATGTGGACTCTATAGACTCTATCATCAGGAGTCCCTTTGAGGAAGGTATACCAAGGGCTGTGTCATCCCCACCTCAAGGAACTTCAAACTACATCATAAGGTGGAGGTATGATGCTGACAGAAGAACCCTTATTCTTCATAGAGTTCAAGGGCAACAAGAAGTATTTGACTTTCAAAGCTTGAACTTCTATGAAAGTTTGGATCTAGTCAATATGCCACTTGTCAATCCAAGCAACTCAAGACAAGCTGACAGATTGGCTCAAAGAATCCAAGACAGGATCAATGCAGAGTTCAGCTTAAGAAGGAGACTTAGGCTATCAGGCAATGTCATCGGTCAACTCGATGTTGAGGTGGACCCTAAGATTAGTTTCAAAGGGGAAACCTTGACTGAAGGCCCAGTGGCAGAACCTGAGACCCCTGTCTCATCATCATCAACTGCTGTAGAGATTCACATTCCCTCTGAGACACCTGCTGGTGAAGGTGTTTCTCAGCCTCTCTCTGGCCAGAGCATGGATGCTACACCAAGCAATGAAGGTCAAGCCTTTATACACCCTGAGTCACAAAGGTCTGTTGGTGACAAAGGGAAAAGGATTTTGACTCCTGAGGAAATTGAGGAGGAAGAGAGAGAGAGGAAAAGGAAGCTAAGGGGAGAAAGTTCCTCTGGGTCTTCAGGCTTTATGCAAGCTGCAATCAGGGCTGCCCCCAGACCAAATACTCAAGATGATGAGTTAAGGGCAGTCAGGATTACTTACCTGCAGACCAGGAACTATGATATTGATGAAATCATTTCCCTTCCCTTAGAACAACTAAATGAACTGGCTGACATGGAAGTGTCAAGAGAGATGAAAGAAAAAGAGGATGCAAGGTTACTTCTCCAATTCAAAGAGGAGAAGAGACAGAAAAGACTCTACAAGCATGCTCCCACTCTCTCCCCAGTTCAAGAAAGCCCTGTACAAGAAAATGTGGTTCAACAAGAACCTCAGGTAGACAAAGAAGAAGATAGGATCAAAATGATCAACTACCTGAGTGCCACAGGCTTCTATCAGGCTGATGCACTTCTTCCCTTATCCTATGACTTTGTTGAGTTTGAGTACTTAAAACAACTTGAGCTTGAGTTAGTCAAGGAGAGAAAGACAACTAAGAAGAAGCTAAGGGAAGACGCTGCAAAGTCAAGAGCTATCATCCAAAATAGTATGAAGAAGTCTGCTGAGAGACAGAAGACGATGAGCTTCTTGAAGCTATATGGATTCTCCGGAAGGAGACTTGGCCCTATGTCTGTATCTATAATGGATGAGCATATAAGGGTAATCAAGCAGAAGATTAAGGGTGGTGAACTGGTTGACTTACACTCTCTTCAAAGTCAAGTCCCACCTGAAGTGGAGGTTAAGGTTGAACAACCTGAGACAACACAACCCGAACCTCCTGCTGAGCCTCAGCAAGCTTCATCTTCTGATCCACAGCAAGGTCAAACTCCCTCTCCTTCTAAACCTGTTAGGGAGGAACACCCAACTGAGAAAGACAAGGATGATCAACAAGGTGCTGCAGACCAGTCTTCTCAATTAAAGTCATCTAAGAGGAAGAAGAGGATGGCTTCTAAACCAAAGTCTAAGAAGAAGAAGCCTAAATCATCTACCTCTACACCTCAGGATTAGTCATATCAACCTGAGGAAGCGCATGAAGAGGCAGCGCAATCAACTCCAATGCAAGTGGCTCCTCTTGCAGCGGAGACACCCATCCTTTCCTGGACCTTCTCTACTAGTCCAGAAAGATGGCATGTAATCAGAGATCAAGGTGTTTAGAATGTCTATACATGGCAAGACATAATCAACTTACCTCTGCATGATCTCTTTGAGATGAGAAGATACTATGAAAGTCTGAATGATCTTGACCATCTAATAAAGAAGGGTATGGTCATGATTTAGCTGAAGACTACTAACATCTGAAGATCATCTAAATGTTTTGGTAGCATCAGCATAGGGGGAGTTTGTAAGGATTCCTTTAAGTCTAATGCAAACCAAAACATCCAAAGTCTCTATGCAAGCAATGCACTAAAGAACTGAAGAAGAATTGCTTCGGAAGTTTTACACCATGCACTAGAAATATTCTAAGTGTAAAATTTTCCGAAGCCAAGACCAATATCTTCCGAAGACAAATATGAAGTCTTCCGAAGCCACAGAGACAAAGTCTTCCGAAGCTTCATCCTATGAAGACAGATTTCTTCCGAAGACTTTTAGTAACATGCTTTATCTGATGTACTGTTCCATAAAGCTGGACACCTTTCCGTTGCATCTCTGTAAAGTCACCAACTTACATGAGTTGGTGAAAAGGTCCATGCTTTTGGTAACTGTACATTGAGGTCTTGAGTCTGTAACCTTCTACTTTATGTACTTTATCCTTTTTGTAATAGATAAGGATGTGAGCTATGGCATGTCATAGTCACAAGGTCAAAAGGCAGATATGCCTTTTGACTCTACAATTGATTTTGTTTGTGTCTAGTCAATTGTATCCAGCTGGCTTTCAAAGTATAGCCGGCTGTAGGTTGTAGTATAAGTATTCCTTGTTCTAGTATCTTTCTTTATGCTTTGTAACACTTGTAATAGAACTTGAGAAAGCAATATACTGCATCCTTGAAACCCAAATCTCTTGTTCTGTCTCTTTATTATTACTTGTGTTCTTTGTATCATTATCTTGGTTAATCCAGTTTACTGTTTGATCAAGTTTGGTTACTCTCCTCTTTGTGTCGTTGTGTTGTAATTGTTAAGCCCTTAACCGGTCCTGCAAGTTTTAATGAAAACATTTGAATCAAATCTTTTGTTTGCTTATTAATTGTGTTCTTATCATTGTGTTCGTCATAAACATTAATAATTAAATTTGATATTTAATTATTATAACAATTAAACAAGGTTAATGTTGATTCCGCAAACATTAACTTGATTACCTATTAACACCGATAATTCCTGATTGCGATCCTTGGATTCACAGGTTGTATCAGAGCTTAGTGCTCAATTATTTAGATCGATTGATCTATCAGTGTTAATAGTGTTTAATTGTTTGCTTATCACAGATCTGCCAGTTTCTGCTGATTAGATCTATTGTTTTTGAGCAAATCGTTTTTGTGTGATTTTATTAAAACAGTGAATTGTCATTCAGCAAGTACTGTTACATTGCTTGATTAACTTGGGTCAATATTCAAATCAATTGAATTGTAGATCTTGGTTATTGATTGTTGGATCTAGAAAGGCTGGTGCAACCAAAATCAAATCACTTAGACTATTTTGGTGCAACTAATAAAGGATTTCCGAAGCTAAGTGTGGAAGTTCCGAAAGAAAAAGGAGCTCTTCCGAAGAAAAAGTGTAAGACCAACTTCCGAAGGAAAACTCCAACTTCCGAAGACAAAGTATTCACTTCCGAAGATCAAGACTTAGAGTGACAAATCAGAAGTCAACTTCCGAAGTATGAAAGAAGTCCTCAAGCCTCGGAAGTACAGAAGCCTCTTCCGAAGTATAAGTGGCTTTGGAAGAACTTGTTCTTCCGAAGCCAACTTACCTTCGGAAGACACTACTATTATCCAGTGGACATAAGTATGGTCTCTCTGACACTCCGCTGCAGACCTTTGAGATACTGCATGGTGTTTTCTCAAAAGCCATGTAGTTGACCATACTTTATTCCACTGTGTACCTTTATAAGTTAGTATAGTTGCCAACTTTAGTTGGTGACAAAAGGTAAGTCATGGACATGTCGTGACTACCATATCTTAAATAATACTTTATCTAAGATACCTTAACATTAGCATTGTAGTATATGCTTTAGTCTTAGGTTTCCAGCTGGTATCAAAGTATATCTGGCTGTAGGATCTAGTATATATAGTTTTCTCATTGTAACTCATGTTTTATGCTTGTAAGAGTCTTGTAATACTTTGAGTTGAGAAGTAATATATACAAGTGCCTTGAAAATTATTTCCTTTTGTTCTTTGCTACTTATTATATTATTATCAAGTCTTAGAAGAGATTCCGCCTCATCTGATTTGAGTGTAATATAAGTGAGTTTGAGAGAAATCCAAGTGTTTAGTGACAAACCTGACCCTGCAATTGGTATCAGAGCTTTTTAGGCTCTTGATTGTGAGATCTTACCATCCTAATCAACCTGTTTTTCACTCCTCCTTACACCACACTCAAAATGGCCCTCAACAAGTCTGAAGTAGAGATTGGGACGATGACTGAAGCACCATCATCACCCCTAAAAACTTCAGGACATGGAGCAGACGAATGGAAGGCTTCATCCGGTATCAAGACAGCAAGATGTGGCAATCTATTGTCAATGGCTCGTATAAGCCAAAGGTAGCTGGTGGAAATGGTGCCATGATAGGGAAAGCTGTTGAAGATTAGTCTGATGAGGACTGGAAGAAGCTGGACATTGATAGCAATGCTATGACTGTTCTCATGACTGCAATTCCCAACTCCATCATGGTGGGGTTTGAGCATTGCAAGTCAACCAAAGAACTGTTTGATGCACTTGCTCACATGTACTCAAGCTCAAATGACTCCAAGAAGGACTCACTGAAGCAGCAGTTCGAGAACTTCACCTACATTGCTGGAGAGACCCTCACCCAGCAATACTTCAGGTACATGGATCTCATTTATTCCCTTCAGTATGTGGGAATTGCTCTTGAACTTAGAGACCTCACAAGAAAGTTCATGAGCGCACTTCCCAATGAGTGGACATTCTACAGTGTCTCTATCAAGAGAACAGAAACCTGAACACACTCACCATGACCGAACTCTATGGCATCCTTGATGGATACCGTTTGGAAATGGAGAATAAGAGAGGTCATCAGACAAGCAGACCCTTAAGTCTTCCTGCTAGCAACGCTTTAACGGTTGCTGAAGGCTCAGGACCCTCCCAACCTCAACAGTACCTGACTTACACCTAGCAACCATCCTGTTCTTCTGGGCCATACATCATATTTCCTGAGACTCCAAGGTCTCAACAAGCTCAGCAAAGTTCCTTTCAGGACAGTTGTGCTTTTGTGTCAGGAAGTGGACACTCTAGTGATTATCAATATTGCTTTGATGATCTAGAGTGCTTCAACCCAGATGACGTGGAATACGTGGAGATAGTCCAACAAATGGCTCTATTAACCTACAAAGCAATGAAGTTCTTAAAGAGAACTGGAAAGCATTTCCACAGAACCCAATCAACAGCAAATTTGGGTTGACAAAACCAAGGCCAAATTTACAACTGTAACCAACTTGGTCATTTTGCAAGGAATGCAAGGCTCCCAAGTCGAATCCGGGAACCCCACAGGCCTCCACACATCCCTCTACACCAAAGCCCACTGAAAGTCAACAGAGACAACTGCAACAGCTCAAGAAGTTGACTAGAGCTTCATGGTACAGGATGTGACTCCTGCTCAAGCACTCATGGCCGGAACAGATGACAATAAGGTATAAGAACATCTCTGTACTCCTGCCTATATTGCTAAGGTTAAATTGTATCAGAACTAAATTGGATATTAATCCGATATTGAGTCATTCAATGTTTTAAAATCTGATTTTAAAAGGGCTTAATCTGACTATCAAAGAAAATTGAGGAGTTGGAGAAAACTGTGTCCTTATTAAAACATGAACACACAAACTATAAAACTCAAATAATGTAAGGCCCCATTCCCAGGAAGTCTTACAGTTGTTAATCATAGCATAAAATCAATTTAATAATAAAATATTGCAACAGAAATAATAAGACATTCATTTAAAACTTAGAAACCATATTGTACTCATACATTTGTCCTTTAATTTCAAACAAAACATGTTAATTGTTCTTAAATTACAATATAGATTTCATAAATAGTAATGCCATCCATAGCGCCCAAAGTAGCTCCGTGTGCCATCCTCAGCATCACCACTTACCTGCCAACTATTACGCATAATGACCATGCATACATCTTATATCCTTCATAATTTTAAATAATATAAGAAAATATAACTTTATCCTTCATATAATGACCATGCATACATCTTAGTACATAACATAACTTGTATGATAATAAGCATGTTCATTATCTTTCATTCTTTCATTATCTTTCACTTTCATCATAAACGAGATTGCACAAAGCAAGAGCTCCATGTTGATCGACAACAAATGTCAATCCCTGTCGGTACACATGAATACGGTAGCTAACCCCGACAGTTGATCCACACTGCAAGGCATATAGCCCGCTCATGAATACGATTCCATCATCATACATCAGACACACATAAATGAAGTCTATCATAGTGCTTGCAAGACTTTTCATCATCACGCGGGCCCGGGGGTAACATTCATTAAGTTTTACTTTTCATTAATACCATCTTCCACTTTAATATATAATACTTAACTTATTAAGTACACAACATGCCAAGTACTAATCATCATAAAACATAACCGACCCTCCGCGGGACAGCAGGGGTTCGGGGGTTGCAGCCCCTGACAGCGAGGTCCTAGGGGCAGCAGCCCCTAGTGGGGTCCAAGGGGAAACGCCCCTGGCTGGGGTCGGGCTGGATACCGAGACCAACTTATATATAGGTGATCTAGAACTCACCTGGATACCACGAATAACTTCTAGGCTAAGCATACAAGGCTAGGATCACTCTACACAACCTGCAGATAAGCTAACACTTAAAGAGGTTAATTTCTGCCTAAATTCGCTGCTAATTTCGCTGCAAGATCAGCAATTTTGCAGCTAGATTCGGCAACATTTTCGCTGCTAGTTTCACCAGTAATTTCGCTGCTAGTTTCGCTGGCAACTTCGCTGGCAGTTTCGCTGGCAACACGGGTTGCTTCTCTGGTTCAAAAGGTGAAAAGCAAACATCTTTGAATGGTTAGATGAAAAACCCTCCATCCAAACCTTTTCATGTGAAGCCGGTTTCATATGATACAAAGATGAAAATGACCAAAGGTTCAAAACCAAATTCTTTTCCTTCCGGTCTTAAACTAAAAATGATTTCCAAATTTAATTCATTCAAATCCAAGTTAATTGAACCAAAACAAATTTGGAAAATTAAAAAGAAGGATACAGTTCTCCCCGATATTTCAGCAGATTGTTTGTTGAAGCAGGTTACTTCTGCCGTTGCAAAAGGAACACCTAGGACTTCGATGGCCTGGGTTTCCCTTTCAAACTAATTTGTTAATGAGTGCAAGAACAATTCAGGAGGACTGTTAGTAATCCGGCTTACTGACAGGGATTGTTCCTAATTCAAATTTGAGGCGGAACAAACAGGTTAAGGTCATGGTATTATATCCACAATCTGGATTTATTATTTGCATTATCACAGTTCTCACTTCACAGTCACTACATATTTCTTGAGAATTCATTTCTTATCTTCATATCAGTGTAGTTTGGAAGACCTTCTTTGATAAATTTTTATTTTTGTACAGTTTTAAAAAAAATTAAAAAAATTAAAAATTAAAAAAAATTAAAAAAAATAATAAAAAATATAAAAAATAAAAAAATAATATAAAATATAAAAAATAAAAAAAATAATAATAAATAATAAACTAATAAAAAAACGAGTTTGCAAAAAAAATTAGGGGGAGAGTATAAGTAAATAAAAATGAAAAGAGAACTGGGAACTTGATTCGAGATTACTGAGAAATGATTGTATATCATCTTGAAATGCTTGTTTTTGCATTACTTGCATTTTATAAATTGAGAAATGATAGTAACTGATGCTGTTATTTGATTTACATCTTATTTTTAATTGCAAATAATAGAAAAATAAACAGATTCTTTAATGATATGCTTGGTAGACTCAGCCTAAAGAATAAAGTAGACAGCAGCATAATGTTTTAACTTAAAATATATGCTTAAGGATGTCTAGATTTACGCAATCATTTTGGCCTGCACAAAAACTGAGTCCCGACAAAAGTTGGATTGAGAATTGATCTTTCACCAACCATGATACAAATCATATAAGTCATATCTTTGAGCCATGATTGGTGTATTTATGTGTCTTGTGTTTGTGCTAATCTCCTCTGCTGTACGGAAGTACTGACCTGGAGTGATGATCTCCTCTGCTGTATGATAGTACTGACCTGGAGCTCTCATCGGCACATGATTAAATGGTCATCTCCTTTCTTATACGTGAGTATAGACCTGGAGCTCTCACCATTTTGGTCTAAGTAGTGTTAAATCATCTAATACATCACAGAATGCAATTTCTGTAGATATCACTTGCATACTAATGCACATGCCTTGCTCTATAAAGATCGTAACAAAATTCAAGAAATCCTGAGGTTGGGTGAGGGTTTTTGCCAAATGATTGTGGGTCCTAGCATTCTAAAGCATTTAATCGAACCTTAACGAATCATCTTCTGCTTGTTGAAAAAGATAGGGCATGGATTTAAGTGGACAAACATATCAGCAATCATTATTGATCTGTTTGAGAATTTAAAAATCATTTAAAGACTGTGATTAGATTCAGTTATCAGTGTAATCTCATTGCTTGTCGATGATTAAATTCATCTTTGTGCTAAAGTATATCTTGAGGATATGATCTCATGATCGATTCAGTTCACGGTTTAAAAAAAACAAGAAAAAAAAAACAACAAAAAAAACAAAAACAAAACATATATTATATATATATATATATATATATATATATATATATATATATATATATATATATGTATATACATAAAAAATGTTATAATATATGTATATAATAAAAGTTTATAATAAATTTTCATTTCAATATGCATTTAGGTCTTTCATATTATGCTGATTGCATTTTATTATTTTTCATGCATTTCATAGAAATTAAGCACAAATGAACACGGGTTCGCTTGTTTTCAAACACAAATAAACACGGGTTTATTTTGTTAAAATGAAATGATCTAATTAGAAATGTCGAGATTGTGTTTGTGAATGTGTTTCAGATTTTTGCTTTAAGTAATGGCCGATCATCAGTTGAGTAGTGTACCTGATCAGAGACCTGTTCCTCAAGTTTGCAGAAGATACCGAGCTAGGAATCCTCCTCCTACATCTTCTAAAGCACTCAAGATTAGAGATTTGGGAAAACCTGTTCCAACATCCTTGTAAAGTTTGCACTCGAAAAGGGGGAGCATATAAATAGGGGGAGCTTATGAGATGAAAAATCTTTCTCATCAGATTCAAAAAGATTCAAATTGAAGATCTTTCTAGTGTTGACTTCTTGATGCTGATTTCGTTTGAAGACGTTGATAATGATAGAATATAGGGGAGTATTGTTGGAGCTGTAAAAGATAGTCTATATTATCAACACAGTGAAAGTCAACAAAAGTCAACATCACGGTCAAAGTCAACAAAAGTCAAACCCGACTCGTTCGAGACGAGGAACCGAGACGAGACGTTGAAGATTTAAATGACTAGGAGTTTTATTGTAATAAATATATTTTGTGTGAACAAAATATATTTTATCTTGATTTTAGTCATTTTTATGCTTAATATGTAATTTTGTATTAATTAGCCTAAGTCTAGGGGGTTAAGTGCAATTAGTGAATATTAGTCTAGACTATAAATAGGTTAATTTTCATTAGTGTTGGTTAATGGTTGCATGACCAATAGATTGAGGGATTATTTGTAAACACATATTTTGCAATCTAATTGAAGATCAAAGGGGTATTGATTGTGATTATCATATTTTGATCTAATTCTTCATGATTTGATTCAAGTTTGTTTATCCTGGAGTTACACCACATCTTTTACATAGGCCAAGTAAGCGCTGCACCCACGTCTCAAGTATTTTTCAGCTGTGATCATCGACACGACCTTCGGTACACAGCACACCTTATCTCCACGAATCGTAACAGAACTACCGTCGGGCCCTGTTAGACGAATTATCTTCTTACTACATACTATATTGGCTTCATAGCTAGCTAACCAATCCATGCCTAACACCACATCGAAACCTCCTAAGGCCATAACATGCAACCTAGCAGGGAACTTACAATCTTCTAGCTTGATCAGGCAATCCTCAACCACCTTAGTTACCTTAGTTGACTTACCAATGGCTGTTTCTACATAGAAAGGCTCGTCTAACTTTATACACTTATCATGCAACAAATGACAAAAGGCAGCAGACACAAAACTCCTGCTAGCACCGGAATCAAAGAGCACAGAAGCATATTCATGGTCTACCAGAAACATACCTGAAACTACTTCTGGATCTGCTCTGGCCTCCTCACGAGTTATGTTGGATGCCCTCGCCTTCGCCTTTGAACCGTCACCCCTTCCCTTATCTCCAGCTTTAACCGTTCCTGCTCCTTCTGGTTTTCCTTTTTTACAGTCTCTTCCCACATGACCCATCTCGCAATACTGGTAACACTTCCCCACCTTGCAATCCCTAGCATAGTGGCCCTTGCCTCCACATTTGAAACACTTTCCAGTCCTAAATCTACACTCCCCCGAATGACCTTTTCCATATTTTCTACAGGTACCTCCTTCACCAGTATTCCCCTGTCTCCCAGACTGATCCTCAACCCTCATCCTCTTCTCTCCACTCCTGAAGTTATCACCTTCGAACCTCTTCCCATTTCCATTCTTATGACCGTTCCATTTCTCCACCTTCTTTTGTACAGGCATTGGGTCTCTCTCATCGTACAACCTCCCAGCTAAGTCCACCATAGACCTAAACGTACCCGGTCTGGCTGCAATCATGTGCCTCCTGATGTCCACAGGCCAACCCTGTATGTATCTTTTGATCTTCCTAGACGCAGGTGTCACCATATCTGGCACAAGTCTTGCAAGTTCATTGAACTTGGAGGTATACTCTTGATGAGTCATGTTCCCAGCCTTCAATACAAGAACTCCTTTTCAATCTTGTCTAATTCCCGATGGGGACAATACTCTCCAGCACTAACTCCTTCAACTCCGACCACTTCATTTTGGCTATCGATCGCTTCCCTTCAGCCTGGACAATATTGTCCCACCAGCACAATGCTGAGTCAACGAAGGAATGAGTGGCAAACTTAACTTTTTGATCTTCTCGGCACTCACTAATTTCCAGTACCGCTTCCATCTCTCTGACCCAACGATGAGCGGCAGTAGCATTGCCGTTACCATCAAAGGTTGGGGGCTTGCACCTTTGAAATGCCCCATAGTTGCACCCTCTAGTAGTCTCTCTCGCGGACTCCTCATCACTCTCGTCATCATGGACTACCACCTTAGGGTTTGATGGCTCCTCTTTAGATTCTTCAGTCCTCCAGGTGGGCTTTCCTGAATTCTTCTCACTTTCCTTCCCCTTTTTCTCAGCTTTCTCTCCATCCTTGACTGCTTTGATCACCTCGGTCACCATCGAGGGTAAGACATTTTGCATGACATGGTAGACCTCATCAGCGATAGCCTCCTTCACAGTGTGTTTGAGGGTGGCTGATCCCTCCCCCTCCGGGTGACTATGGAGGTCCGACTCCTGATGAACAGTCTCGGGAGCCTAAGCTTTGCTCCGGGTGACACGTGGATCAGTAGTACGCCCGCCACGAGCACCTCCTCGGGTTGCCTTTCCAGATTTTCTACCAGCAATTACTAATTCCTATAAGGTTCAAACACCAAAATGGTTATTCAAGATAATTGCTCAGATCATTATAAGTACGGTAAGTCCTTAATTACAGTGGCCAAGCGTGATTAACCACTTACCTTACCCTCCTGTCCCAAGCAATCACTATCCTAACACATATCAGTATTCCAATCTACAAGCACATAAAACAAATAGCACACACACATAATTCCGGTTTAATTGAAACTTTTACCTGATGGCACGTAGCTACTTGGATTTGCATCCTTCATTCGGTCCCTTTTTCAGTTTAAGTTTAGGTTTTGAAAATAGTTTACCCAATTCTCTTAAACTTTGGCTCTGATACCAACTTGTAAGGCCCCATTCCCGGGAAGCCTCACAGTTAGTTAATCATATCATAAAATCAGTTTAATAATAAAACATTGCAGCGGAAATAATTAGACATTCATTTAAAACTTAGAAACCATATGTACTCATACATTTGTCCTTTAATTTCAAACAAAACATGTTACTTGTTCTTAAATTACAATAAAGATTTCATAAACAGTAATGCCATCCATAGCTCCCCAAGTAGCTCCGTGTGCCATCCTCAGCATCAGCACTTACCTGCCAACTATTATGCATAAAAGTCAGCTTCGCTGAGTGAGTTCTAGTTTTAAATAATATAAGAAAATATAAACTTTATCCTTCATATAATGACCATGCATACATCTTAGTACATAACATAACTTGCATCATAATAAGCATGTTCATTATATTTCATTCTTTCATTATCTTTCACTTTCATCATAAACGAGATTGCACAAAGCAAGAGCTCCATGTTGATCGACAACAAATGTCAATCCCTGTCGGTACACATGAATACGGTTGCTAACCCCCGACAGTTGATCCACACTGCAAGGCACATAGCCCGCTCATGAATACAGATCCATCATCATACATCAGACACACATAAGTGAAGTCTATCATAGTGCTTGCAAGACTTTTCATCATCAAACGGGCCCGGGGGTAACATTCATTAAGTTTCACTTTTCATTAATACCATCTTCCACTTTAATATATAATACTTAACTTATTAAGTGCACAACATGCCAAGTACTAATCATCATAAAACATAACCTACCCTCCGCGGGACAGCGGGGGTTCGGGGGCGCCAGCCCCTGACAGCGGGGTCCTAGGGGCAGCAGCCCCTAGTGAGGTCTAAGGGGCAACGCCCCTGGCTGGGGCCGGGCTGGATACCGAGACCAACTTATAAATAGGGGATCTTGAACTCACCTGGATACCACGAATAACTTCTAGGCTAAGCTTACAAGGCTAGGATCACTCTACACAGCCTACAGATAAGCTAACACTTAAAGGGGTTAATTTCTGCCTAAATTCGCTGCTAATTTCGCTGCAAGATTAGCAATTTCGCAGCTAGATTCACCAACATTTTCGCTGCAAGTTTCACCAGCAGTTTCGCTGCTAGTTTCGCTGGAAAATTCGCTGGCATCTTCGCTGCCAGTTTCGCCCAACTTTCGTTGGAAAACCATGTCTGCGAAACTACCTGCGAAACTATAGTTTCTCAGGAAGTCCTCATAGTTTCGCTGATTGGATATGCAATTTCGCTGGATGCATATGCAGTTTCGCAGATCGCATAAAAATTACGAACCAGACCGTTTTTAACCCAAAATCATAACTTTTTACGTCCAATCTCTTAGTTTATCATCCATGAGGCTATATCTAAGCTTTATACATGTTTTCATACGTAAAAATGTGACCTATATACGATTCTTTGCTACTTTTCAAAACCCAAAACCCTAGAATCCAAGCTTGATCTACAGAAGGGTTTAGAGGTCGATTCTTACCTGGATTTGTTGCTTCTTTCTTAGGTCTTGATGCTCCAACACCCAGATCTTCAATCTCTTAACCTTGGAAGCTTCAAATCTTGAGTTTTCTTTATTTTCTCTCTCTACGAATTTTGGTGGCTAGGGTTGCAATGAGGAAGATGAAGATTTGGGTGCTTAAGGGCTGATTATGGGCCTTTAATCCCATAGGCCACTACCCAATAAGCCTAATTTAGCCCATGACCATTTTTTACCTTATTAAAATACCAAATAATTAAGCCCATTATCCTTAATGACTCGTTTTGACTTTTTGGGGTGTTACAAATAAAGGATTTAATATCCAAATTGTCTGAGGCTCAAGCCCAGCTTGTCACAACTGAGGCTCAAGCCAGGAAGTATGCTATTTCTAAGCAAAACTTCTAAGCGATTCTTGCATCATCCTCTCACTCAAAACTTTGCTACCAAAACAAAGATGGGTTGGGAACCAATGAAATTGCTCCACCACACTCTTACGAGTCTATAAGACAACCAAGGTGTGGTACTGAAGAGCAAGAGGTTCCATCTGCTGACCCACCTTCTCATGAGTCAAAGAGTGATGCAACCATAGAGACCATCACAGGGAAGAACCAGGTAATTTTACCTTCTCCTACCGGTGATGATCAACCCCTGACCATGAAAGCCAGAAGAAGCAGAGCTAAGGCAGCCAGAAAAACTGCTAAGAAAGTGGTTGAGTCTAAGTTGAAGATAGATCCAAATCAAAAGGGTGTATTCATCTCAGCTGGATTCCAGGTGGTAGGAAACTCTGATTCAGGAAAGGAGTCTAGTACCAGCACTCCTGTCCTACCAAAGGATCAGAAGTTAAAGGGAAAGGTTGCTGATGAAGAGAAAAAGAACAAGAAACAACAATCCTCAAATTCCCAAAAGATTAACATTGCATGCATAATGTGTGGTCTGCAAAACCACATGGCCAAAGATTGTTACTACAATCCTGCTAGCACACATTATACAAATAGTGTTAAAAAGGAAGGAGTTAGGGAAGGTTTCTCATTTAGACCATATCAAATGGTTCAAGTGATGAAAAAGGGAAAGCTTGTTTCCGAAGAAGGTTGCTTTCGGAAGAAGGTTTTTCTTCCGAAGGGAAAATGGCTTCGGAAGCTAAAGCTGTCAAGACTCAAAAGAATAAAAGAGTCCCCTTGAGACCATCCCAGAAGAAGACTACTTCGAAAGAAAAGGTGGTGAAGGCTTCTTCTGAAAAGAAAGAAGCTTCAAAAGAATGTCAAGATGCAAAAGCTTCAACAAGCTCATCCTCCGTGATCAACCAAGGGATGGAATGGAAGATCAAGGAAGATGCTGTAACCCAAACATCTTCTTCAAAGACATCCATTGAACCCCCATGCATAAATTTTGGTTCAATTATGACACTATCGTTGGAAAAACCCAAGACCAACAAGGCTTGGGTTTCCAATCAAAACTAATCATCTCATCTTATGTGCAGGGACATCCATATGACAAGAATAACAATGTTTGGATTGTGGATAGTGGATGCTCCAAGCACATGACAGAGAACAGATCTCTCCTTTAATAATTTCAACATTATGATGGAGGTCTTGTCAGTTTGGAGGTCAGGCCGGAGGATATATTTCTGGCAGAGGAAGTATATCCAACGAAAAAATAAAAGTTGACAAAGTTCACTTTGTCAAACAACTTGAACACAACCTGTTAAGTGTTTCTCAGTTCTGTGATTAAAACCATCAAATGCTCTTCACAGAACATGAGTGCATTATCCTCAAACCCGGGATGACAATTCCTCAGGAATTGGTGCTTCTTAGATCTCCCAGGAAAGGGGATATGTACAAGCTGGATATGAACAATGCTTCCCAAATGGGTGAAGTATCATGCTTTCTTTCCAAAGCTGATGGTGATGAGTCAATACTATGGCATAAACGAATGTGTCATGTAAATTTTAAGACAATGAATAAATTGGCTAAAAATAACTTGGCACATGGTTTGCCTAAAAAGGAATTTTTGTGCAAAGATAACTCCGTTGCATGCCTAAAAGGGAAGCAACACAGGATATCTCATAAATCCAAAGTTGTTAACTCCATCACCACTCCATTACACTTATTGCACATGGATCTATTTGGTCCCACAAGTATAATGAGCATTGGAAGGAAATCATATTGCCTTGTGATTGTTGATGGTTTTACTAGAATTACATGTGTATTCTTTTTAAGAACCAAAGACAAAACTGCTGAAACTTTAAAATCTTTTATTCTTAAAATAGAAAATCAAATTGATCACAAGGTTAAAATAATTAGAAGTGATCAGGGGACTGAGTTTAAGAACCATGTTCTTGACTCATTCTGTAACTCAAAAGGGATTGCCATACAATATAGTGCCCCTAGAACTCCTCAACAAAATGGTGTTGCTGAGAGGAGGAATAGGACACTTATTGAGGCTGCTCGAACTATGTTAGCTGATTCAAAGCTAACCCTAACGTTCTTGGCAGAGGCAGTCAGCACTGCATGCTATATATGCAGAACAAGGTTCTTGTAGTTAAGCCACATGGAAAAACCCCTTATGAGCTATGGAACAAGAGGCCATCGTTCATTGGCTTTCTAAGGTCCTTTGGTAGCAGATGTACCATACTTAACACAAAAGACAATTTGGCAAAACTTGCTGAAAAGTCGGATGATGCCATCTTTGTTGGATATTCCTCTAACTCTAAAGCTTATAGAGTTTATAACATTAAAATCAACAATTTGAGGAATCTTTCAACATTATAGTTAATGAGCACACTCCTTGTGTTAGGGGGAATGGCCTTGATCATATCTTTGATTTAGAATTGTTTCCAAAGTATTCTAAACCATCTTGTGAGAATGTTTCAGCTAGAACAGGTGCTCAAAGTGATTCTGATGATGACGAATGGTTTGAGCTAGCCAGACCTATTCCAAATTCTCCAAGAGCTGCAACAAATCAAGCTCCCACTATTGGCAGATCTGAC
Source organism: Flaveria ramosissima (assembly GCA_025215565.1). Taxonomy (NCBI): domain Eukaryota; kingdom Viridiplantae; phylum Streptophyta; class Magnoliopsida; order Asterales; family Asteraceae; genus Flaveria; species Flaveria ramosissima. The sequence goes on from CM046046.1 coordinate 46,547,696, forward strand.
AGTATAACTATCTCAAGGGATAGTGGAGCTTCAAACAGCGGTTCACCTGTTGACCCTCAAACTTCATCAGGTGACACTGCACAACACCAAGCTGATGGAAATAACATCTTAAAGGAACATGCAACTATTAATGCTGCTTCAAAGCAAACAAATAATGATGATGTTTCTCGTTCATTCAATTAGTCTTCATTGAATGAGTTTGAAACAACAGCTAGACCAAGTGTTCAAGCTCCTGAGCAAAATATGTCCAATTTGGATCTATCTTTGCAACTGGAGGTAATTCCTAGACGTAGGATTCATAACACTCATCATGCTGAGAACATCATAGGGGAAGTCTCTGAAGGTGTGAGAACAAGAGGACAAACTCACAATGGGAATGTCTGCTTGTACTTATGCTTTTTATCCTAAATAGAACCCAAGAAGGTGGAAGATGCCTTGAAAGATAGTAGTTGGGTTGAATCAATGCAAGAGGAGCTGGTTCAATTCAAAAGACAAAAGGTTTGGAACCTATGTCCGCTACCATCCAGTCAAGTACCTATAGGCACTAAATGGGTTTTCAGAAACAAGAGAGATGATAGAGGCTTGATTATCAAGAACAAAGAAAGACTGGTGGTTCAAGGATACACTCAAGAGGAGGGAATCGATTATACTGATGTCTTTGCACCTGTTGCAAGACATGAGGTAGTTAGGATCTTCCTTGCTTATGCTGTATCCAAGAATTTCACTTTCTACCAGCTTGATGTCAAGTGTGCCTTTCTATATGGGGATATAGATAGGGAAGTCTATGTATGCCAACCTCCAGGATTTGAAGACCCACAACATCCTAACTATGTGTGCAAATTGGATAAAGCTCTATATGGGCTGCACCAAGCACCTAGGCTGTGGTATGAGACATTGTCTCAGTTTCTCCTAAAGAATGGTTACACTAGAGGTACCATTGATAAGACTCTTTTCATAAGGAAGTCTGGGAAAGACATCTTGCTCGTTCAAGACTTTGAGGGCATCATGAAGAAGAAGTTTGAGATGAGTTCCATGGGAAAAATTGACTTTTTCCTTGGAATTTAGGTGAAGCAAATGAAGGAAGGGTTTTTCATCAGTCAATCTATCTATGTCATTGACATCTTAGAATGATTTGACATGAAAGATTGTAAGGCAGCCAAAACACCTATTATCAGAAACCACAATCTCTGCCTTGACTCTAAGGGGAAGGATACTGATCAACATCAGTATAGAGCAATTATTAGTTCTTTGATGTATCTCATAACAAGTAGACCTGATATCATGTTTGCAACTTGTATTTGTGCAAGATATCAGGCTACTCGAAAGGTGTCTCACCTAGTTGCTGCCAAGAGAATCCTAAGATACCTAAAAGGAGCACCTAAACAAGGTCTCTGGTATCCAAAGAATAGTGATTTCAAACTATGGTTACTCTGATAGTGATTATGGTGGCTACAATATCAACAAGAAATCAACATCCGGTGGATGTCAATTTCTTGGTGGAAGGATCATCTCATGGCAATTTAAGAAGCAATCTTGTGTCTCCACATCTACTACTGAAGCTGAATACATTGTTGTTGCTAGTTGCTGTGCTCAGCTGCTGTGGATTTAGAAGCAGATGATAGACTACGGATTCAACTTCATGAGCACTCCTATCCACATTGACAACAACAGTGCTATTTCCATTACTAAAAATCTAGTGAAGCACTCCAAGACTAAGCACATTGATATCAGGTATCATTTCATTAGAGATATTCATGAGAAAAATCTAATCAAGCTAATCAAAGTTGACTCAAATGAACAATATGCTGACTTGTTCACCAAAGCCTTTAATGAACAAAGATTCAAATATCTCATTACAGCTATTAGGATGATAAACCTTGATTAGTCTATCTCATTTGAAAACCTTTTAATGTGTAAAGTTTTATTTCAAAACAATCTAAGCCCTGTTACAAAAGGTCTTTCTCTGAAATTTTCTCTAAGTATAAATTCTTCTGAAGAGGAATTAACACTTAATATCTTCCGAAGCAAATTGCTCCCAGGATAATTTTCTTTTTAGAAGAGTTGGTAAGTCTCGGAAGAAGCGATTGATTTAAAATCAGATCTACTTCCTATGCTTGTAACATTCTCCATTCGGAAAGCAACATATACTCTCGGAAGTAAAAACTTTACCTTCGGAAGTAAATTTGCCTTCGGAAGAACATTAACTTCGGAAATGTTTTATACTCGGAAGAAAGACTTTACTGTGTAACGTAAATCTTTTGAGCCCACTCTGTAAAAAGTAAAGATTTTGTTAATGATGTCGGATTATTTAAAAGGACTAAACCTTACCGCCCCTATCACATCCTCCACTGAAACATTCCATCATCTTATCCAAACCCCTTAAACCACCATTTCACCCATTTTAATAACTCCGGCTAATCACTTTCATCTTTTTACAAAATTTACTGCCCTAAAAACTTTCTTCATCTCCAATTCAACCATTCCAAACTATCTTCTTGCAACTTTCTTAAATGGCACTATACCCTCAGCACAACCAAGTCGCACTCCTTGATTCTTCAAGGGATGCTGACTTCTCAAATATCATCTCCTTTCTAACCCAATCCTCTTATTACACTGCCCTGACTGTTAATCCCACGGTTTACTCAAATCATATGTCTGAATTTTGGGCAAATGGTCAGATTGAAACCCTAAATGGGGTTCGTGTAATAAGATCGAGCATCTGTGGCCAGGAGTTTGTCATTTCTGAACAACTCATCAGGGAGCATCTCGAGCTTCATGATGATGGCGCTCCTACAGAGTTCCCCAAGGCAGATTTTGAGAACACTTGTATCCAAATGGAATATGGTGGAGATGTAAGCACCGTTTACAAGGTTAACTTCTCTTAAAACTGGAAGTTCCTGCTGCATGTAGTTCTTCATTGCTTGTCCAACAAATCTGGGGGATGGGATCAAATCCCATATGAACTTGGGTGCCTAGTTCACGGTTTGGTGAGAAGCCTTCTCTTTAACTACTCAAGATTTGTGCTGACCAATCTTTTGGGAAACCTTCAACGGGACACATTCTTCATGTATCCCAGGTTTCTTCAGCACATAATCAATTGTGAGCTGGACCAGAGTAAGCTTGGCTATGTAGCTGCTCTGATTGTTCCTCAAATGAGGCCGACCATCTTTAAGACTTTGAAGAGAGTGTCCACCAACTTCACCGGAAGATATACTGCACTTCTTCCAGGTATGACTGTGCCAATGGCTCCTGGTGACATCCCTGTTAACCCCACAGGTGATGAACCCACACCAGCAACTACCCTCACATTGCCAAATCTACCTTCTCACCCCATCACTATCACTTATCAAAGACGCCCCAAACGAACCCTTGTTCAATCTTCTCTGATTGAACAAGCTCTTCCTGTTCTATCCAAAAAGGCTAGAATGGAACAATGGGCTCCCACTCTGCCTGAGGTCCAAACATCCTTCACAATTGGCCTCAATATGGGTTTTGAGTATCCTCATACTCAGACCCATGAGCCCGAAACCCAATATGAAAAAAAAGAGTCTTTATACTCCCTTGAGCAGCCAAAAAGGGATAGCCGCACCATAGGCTCAATGCCTTTAGACATTGATCAAAGTCCCGGGTCATTACCCTTCACTTCTATATCCTTTACTGACATACTAATAGGATTTGATGAAGAGATTATGTCTCTGAAGGGCAATGAAGTTGATCCACAATACCCTCTCAAGGATCAACAGAGCCCAGAGAGATCTCCTATCTCTAGCCCCCATCAGCAAGCCTTTACTGAGGTGAGTCCCACTGATGTCGAGGGGACGCATGTAGATTCAGCTGCCACTGCTGAAGGAGCCTCAATGGACCTTCAGGACAATGGTAACATTACTCAGACTGAATCTACGACAACCATGCTCTTTGATGACTCTGAAAGAGACATCATTGAGCAAGGGAAACCAGGGCGCCAATAAACCACATCTGGTGGTGAGGATGAACATACTAGGTATGTTACCTCATCTCCCCATGATTTTTCAAAAGAATATGAGGGAAGATTGCAATTCACCATTGAAGACCTACTGTCTAAATTCTCAAATCTTGAATCTAAGGTTAGGACTTTAGAGGATAGGTCCGCCACTCAGCAACATGAGATTGAAAATCTCAAGGCCAAACTAGCTGAGAAACAGATTGCGAGGTCTGTTAGGCACGTACCAATTCAGGTCTCATTGACCTCTTCCTCTAGCTCATCAAGCTCTCAAAATTATTCTACCAAAAAGGGGGAGAGTGTTCAGGGACAAAGCCAAAGACAAGAGGAACCACAAAGTCAAGCTCTCACTTCTTTAAGTTCAAAATACCCTATGCAACAAGCTTCAGATTTTCCTGAGCCTCCTCCAGTTATAATTCAAGTGGATCAAAGGATGCTCCAGGATCTCAACAGGTTCTTCAACAAGTTCCTGTTGGAATCTCTCATTGAACAGCCAAGTCCTGACTTGTCTGTGATTTACTTCGGAGCTCAAGAGCTTCAAAGGTTAAATGTGTTAGGACCTAGTATTTGAACGAAATACCTAGTGATTAGCATGTAAACCAGATCAAATAGTGCGGAATCCTATTTGATTGGCGATCCAATCAGTGAGAACAAACGAAGAATCAATCAAGAATTGAATCTAACTGTTGGTCCATGTGATCGATGAACAGTACAATTGATAGAATAGTTTGATCAATATCACATACATAAGCCAAATAACAAACAATTGAGAGAAGAATATGATGAATCAAGACATAATTGATATTCAAATGAACTAACTCACTCAATAACAATAAGCACAATGTATTTCAATGAAGTAATTGCTTGAGAATGATAGTTTGCAACAGAATTCCACGTTTTGGGTTTTGCAAACTTATCATGCAAAATGAAATAACAAAAGTATATATAGCAGTCATAGTTTCGCTGACAGTTTCGCTACAAGCGAAACTGTCATGCCGAAACTATAGTTTCACCCGGCAGAACATAAGTTCGCCGGGTGAACCAAAACAGCAAACTGTGAGCGAAACTATAGATTCGTTCACAGTTTCGCTGAACTGCCAAAACTGCTAATAACTATCAAAATACAAACTGAAACTAACACAAGTCCTATTACAATGAAAAGTAAACATCTATACTAAAGTGAGTTCAACCTATCATGATCTTCAATACTCCCCCTAGGTTGGACCTCACTGTCTTCACTGCTCTTCGTTCGGCTCTTCAGCTCCCGTTTCCTCAGCTGCTGTTGATCTGTCTTCAACTCCTCCTGCAGCAATGTCTTGAGAAGCTTCAGCCACTGATTCTCCAAGATTAGTTCCTGCCTCATCAGCTTCATGTGAATGACCACTAGCTCCAGCAAACTGCCTAGTTAAGTCTTGAACATCCATAGCCAAGTCATCTTGTGCTCTCAGCTTTTCAGCCAAACTTTTTACCTCTGCCCGAACTCCTCTTATTTTGTTCGCCACATTCATAAACAAGCTTGCCTCCTTTCTTGTTTCCTCACCTGCCCCCGCCTTTATATGATTTTCACATAGAATCAAAAGATCTTCATCACAAAAGCTGAATAACTCCATTGGGTCAAACACCCTAAATTCTCTTCCTTGTTTGACTCTAATCACAGCCTCCCCGGTGTTATTATCATAGAACCACTTCTCAAAGTCCTGTAAACGAGGAGGAAGAGGATCAGCCAGTCTTACTCTGTTTACAGTCTTAGGCGGTTTAACTCTCAACACAATTCTCCCTTTCCCTGTCTCCCAGTCTTTGTCTTTCTTAGATCTCTTTCGTTCAGCCTTCATAAAACCAAATGATTCAAAATTATCATTTAGACCATTTTTAATCTCCTTCTCCAGAAATTCTGCCCTTTCACTTAAATTAGCATTAATCAAAGGCAAGGTAGCTAATCGTCTCAGATCCCACTTAGGCAAGGTCTTAAACGCCTTCCTCTTGAGCATGTAACTGATATTACCTCCTCGTCTTTTAATCAAGAACATCTTTAAGAAAGGATTATAACACCAGCTGATTATCTTCTTGTCTGCTTCCTTTCTGCTCAAACCCTCCAATTTTTGAAACAGAGGGGTGAGTTCTTCAGCCTCCTTCTCTTTTATCAACCAATCACTCTTATCCATCTCAAACACATCATTCTCATCATCTCCCTTCTTAGCCACATACACTAGAGGTCTCTCATCTACTTCATAGAATTCCGGCTCAGAATCATAATCAATCAACTGCTCATCCTCCTCTTCTTCTTCATCAATCAAACCTTTACCTTTATCTGATGTCTCCTCATGAGTAGCTTTAACAATCACTTCTTCTCCCAAAATATCTTTATCAAAGTCAAACTGTAGATTAACAAACTCAGCCTCAACAATCTCATCTTCATCATTTCTACCAGCCCTCTTCTCTTGGAATCTCTTGTTCTCTTGTTTCAGTGTCAGCTGCTCCAGAGGTGCCCTCTCCTACCTTTGATGAGGTACCAACATTCAAGAATGGGTACTTAGATATATCAGTCATATCATCTAACTCAGATTGAGTTAGTTGACTGGGTAGGCCAGCAGCAGCCTTCATCTGTGAAATCTCTTCAAATAACTTCTTAATCAAGCTGTTCTGATCAATCAACATCTTTTTTCGTTCCATCCATGATCTCATCTTTCTGTTGTTCCCGAATCTCTTGATTCATCAGTTTGGTCTTTATCATACTTAACTCATTAGCCAATGAAGTATTTAGACCACGAATCACATCCTCATCAAGACCAGCACTTGCTTCTTTCCCAGCTGTGAAACCCTCATGTCTATGTTTTGATCTCCGTTCAGGTTCAACAAAGTCAGTCCTCTTTTTAGACCTTCGTTCCTTCTCCACCCTTATCTCTTCAGCTTGTGTATCTATATCTTCTTCAAAATCATAATCTTTCTCCTTTGCATATCTCTTTCGTTTCTTAGCTGCATCAGCTTGTTTCACCCGTGTTTCCTCAGCTCTTTTGTTTTCAGACTCATCGACTCGTCTGATATAATTCCATCGCTCTGGTGGATACATGTTCTCCCAGAGATGGGTTATTTACCACTGAAATCATGGCGTATAGCACAGCAATCTGCAAATATCCGAGGGTTCATCTGAACCAATCTCTTAACTTCACCGTGTTTAGGAACATCAGGAATCAAATCATCAATAATCATCTGAATAAAACGAGGATATAACAACCATTTATCCTTTTTCACTGCCATCACATTTTCTGCCATACAAGCGAAGATCAATCTAGCAATGTTTGCCTTCTCTCCTTTGCAACATATCACCATTGCTTTGGCCCAGTCAAGATTAAGTCCATCTGATCCACCCTTACGGTGATCTAAGCACATAATAAACACGTGAGCTATATATCTCCATTCTTTAGATAAAAATGACTTTTTAATCTCTTTCCTCGACCCAAAAACTGGTCCCTCATATCCCATTTGCCGGAAAGCTTGGAATACTTCAGATTCTGTCATATCAACCTCATCACCAGTATCATCGTCCAGTCTAAGAATCCTCGACACATCTTCAGCAGTAATAGATATATCATGAGCAAGTACTCTAGCTGTGATCCTCTGAACATCTCCTCCGGTTGTATTCCGCTGATCTCCAAAAGTCTCTAATGTGAAGATCATAGATAGTGGGAGAATGAGAGATAGCATATGCAATGGGTGATCTTTGGAGCCATCGAATACAATCTCGAAATCCGGCCGCTTTAGGCAAAGTATCATCTAATATGGCAGTAATGTTATTCCTCTCGTCAAACTTTAGATTCGCCATAATAATCTGAAAAGATCATCAAATAAATTTGAATAAGAAATACTGAAAAAAATAAGATACAAACAAAAAAAAATTAATTTCGGCAAGCGAAACAATAGTTTCGCTCACTAAGACATGATTGATTCGCTGAATTAAAGACAGTTTCGTCAAGGAAATCAAACAGTTTCGACGAGCGAAACTATAGTTTCGCTCATAGAAACTTGTTAATTTCGCAGAACAAAAAGTATTTTTGACAAGATTAGAATGATTCAAAGTAGTTTCGCAATTAGTTTCACCAAAAATTAATTTAGATTCGCTGTTACAAATTAGTTTCGCTGACTTGAGAAATTATAGACGAAACTGTGAAATAAGGATTAGTCTTTGCGAAATTAGATAAGATGTGCCGAAACTGTTAAGTTCGCTCGGACAGCATAACTTTACAGTTTCGCTGAAAGACAGTGAACTTTCGTTCAATTTCGCTGAAACTTCGGTAGTTTCGCTGAACGAACAGCGAAACCACCGAAGCGACAAATCCAAATCGCTTATCATAACCAAGATGTAATCCAGATTAAATGATCAATTAATGTTCGAAACTCACATCTGAAGAGAAAATCACTCAAAATCGGTCTAAAAACCAATTTCAAATCAATATCGCCGTAAAGAAACCTAAAAACCCTAACAGTCGACTTGAACCAGATTTGCGAAGTTATGAAGAAAGATTCGCAAAATTGACTTATATAGTCAATAGTTTCGCTGGCAGCGAAACTATAAATTCGTCAAGCGAATTTACTGTTTCGCTCAGTGAAACTGTAATTTCGCTAAAAGATAACTGGTTAACACTTATAAGCTAACTTAGCGAAATTGCAGTTTCGCTTAGCGAAGCTGTCAGCGAAAGAATAATTTCGCACCAAAATTTTTATTTTATTATTTTTATTATTATTTTTTATATTATTTATTTTTTATTTTTTTTTTTATTATATTATTTTTTTTTTTTTTTATTATATTCTTTTATTTTTTTTAATTTTTTTTATTATATATATTTTTTTTTATTAACAATAATACTCAAGGGAAGCACATCACATAATGAGATCTAAAATAATCAGAGATCACATTCTCTAAATATTTTAGAACATAATGATGATTAAAATCATCTACCAGTCATGAGATCATACCGAAAACAAGATCTGATCACAATTTGCACAGAAACCACAAAATTAGAACAAATCAATAACGATTGCTGATATAATTATCCACTTAAACTCATGCCTTATCCTTTTTCAAACAACAGCTTATGATTCATTTAAGGTTCGATTAGATTCTTTAGAATGCTAAGACCCCACAATCATTTGGTAAAAACCCTCACCCAACCTCAGGATTTATTGAATTATGAATCAATCTTCATGAACAAACTTTTTGAATAAGTATATAAATGATTATACACAAAATATTTCATTCTGAGAGAAATTCATCGATAAGATGATTTGACATAATTATATCAAAATGGTGAGAGCTCCAGATCTATACTCACGTATAACAGAGGAGATAACCATTTGAACATGTGCTGATGAGAGCTCCAGGTCAGTACTATCGTACAGCAAGGAGATCATCACTCCAGGTCAGTACTTCCGTACAGCAAAGAGATAAGCACAGACACAAGACATCTTAACACAAAAATAAAACAGCAGAGAATGATGACATAACAAAGCACAATGAACGAAAGATTCATTCTCAATCCATTTTTGTCAGGACTCAGTTTTTGTGCAATCCAAAGTGAATGAGTAAATCCAGGCATTCTTAAGCATAAAGTTTAATTTAATCATGAAGCTGCTGTCTACTTCATTCAACAGGCTGAGTCTATCAAGCATATCGTCAAAGAATCTGATCCATTTCTTTTTATTTTTTTTTATTATGAAGCAGAATCTAGAGACAGTTACTATCATTTCTCATAGAATTACTGGTCATGTAATAAGAAATATTTAGAGAATATACAATCATTTCTCATCATGTTATTCCGATCTCAGAATCACCCATTTTGTACCAATTGGATACTGTTGGGAGGTAAATCAACTAAAGTCCAAACCTTAAGCTTCCTGAACTTTGAAGTTCCAATTGCATAGACTCTACCCAACACGGATCTTGTAGAGCAGCATGAACATTTTTAGGAACAATTTGAGAAATGAAGCATGAGAAAAGACAAACATTAATCAGACCAGATTGACTTCGAGTACGAACACCATCAGAAACAGATCCAATTACATTATCAAGTGGATGATCTTTCAAAGTTTTATAATCTCCAGAAGAGGAAAGATAGTTGAAGAGGTATCAGCCGCCGGAGAAAGAGTAGATGAAGGTGAAGATGTAACAATGACAGGTGATGAATCAGGTGAGTTAAGAGATGTAGGTGATAAAGAATCAGATAATGGGTGCATGATCAGGCATCGGAGACGATGAGCTGACATCAATTGAAACAGCATTAGTTACTTGTGGAATTGATGAAACAGACGATGAAGATGATGGAATAATATTCGTTTGAGTACATGGACTTGACATATCATCATCGAAAACTGGCAATTGAATGAATTGAACACAGTATCGGAATCAAAGAACCATGCAGGTTCAGATTTAACTTCAGTAGGATTTGATTCTTGCCAATCAACAAAAATGACTCTTGAACAATACGTGTTCTTTTGTTGTAAACTCGATATGCCTTTGTGAAGAAGATATCCAACAAAGTAACATTCATCAGAAACAGCCCCAAACTTGGTCTTTTGAGCTTGAGTATTCAGAAGCGTACAAGAACATCCAAATGGGCGAAAGAAATAATTAGTGGCTTCCTCTTATGAAAAGTTCATAAGGAGTCTTCACTTTATCTTTCACAATTAGCACTCTGTTTAAAACATAAGAAGCACAATTAACAGCTTCAGCCCAGAAAATGACAGGTAGTGAGGATTCTATCAACAATTGTACGAGCAGCTTCCACAAGAGTACGATTCTTTCTTTCTTGCAACTCCGTTCTGCTGGGGTGTTCTTGCAGCACTAAATTGTCTCACATCCCTTTTTGAGCACAGAATGAGTCAAGAATCTGATTTTTAAATTCAGTGCCATTGTCACTTCTTAATCCCATAACTTTTTTCTTACTGACTGATTCAATTGAAATGATTAATTTCTGCAATTCTTCAGCAACTTCACTTTTGTGAGCAAGGAATCTCACCCATGAATAACGTGAAAATCATCTGTAACAACAAGACAAAAGGACTTTTTAGCAATGGATTTAACACTAATTGGCCCAAATAAATCAGTATGTAACAACTCCTAGAGGACTTGATATGCTTTTAAAAGTTTAGGCTTATGAGATTTCTTAATGTGTTTCCCTTTGGCACATGCCATGCATTTTTTCAGACACAGAGAAAATCTTTTAAAGGAGTCCTCTAACAAGATTGTTCTTTACACTAATTTATTAATTATCTTAAAATGACATGGCCCAATCGACGATGCCACAAGAGTGACTCAGATGTTGATTTGCTTTTGAAAGAAGACAAGTTGCAGTAGCTTTTGACTCATTAGAATTCATATCAAGAAGATATGTATCATGTTTCCTTGGAGCACGCATGAGAATTAAATCTTCTGGAACAGCTATCTCTGATTTCAAAAATAAACATTCGTCAGATTTAAATAAAACTGGAATATCTTTATCACAAATTTGAGAGACGCTCAGAAGATTAAATGCCAATTCAGGAACATGGTTGACTTTTCAAGAGTAAGAGAGCCATTAGTAACTTCTCCTTGTCCAATCATTTTTCCACCCCTCTTGTCTCCAGCAAATGCCACATATCCTCCATTGATAATTCGATAATTAGTCAAAAAATCCTTTAATCCCGTCATGTGTTTGGAAAAGCCGCTATCAACATGCCACAGACTGTTTACAATCTTTGAAGAGATCCCTGAAATGAATGAACAAATCATTTAGCCAGGAGTAATAGGGACCCAAGATTGAACCACCTTTGTTTTCAAAGAAGCTGATTTTTTATGAAAGAAATTATTAACCAATTTTGTCAATTTATTCCCAAAATAATTTCTATTAGAGGATCTTTCAATCAAAGGGCAATTTTTGATAAGATGATCCTCTTCACCACACCTGAAACAATGATGTTTGAATCTAGATTGATGATGTGATGAGGTAAAAATAGGATCAATAATAATCTCCTCATCACATTCAGACAAACTAGAATCAACATCACTGAATGTCTCATACATCTCATGATGTTTTTGTTTATTTGACTCAGAATTATTCTTTACAAAATCATAGCTTGATTCTTTTGACAAATCAGTAAAACTCGTACCATTGGTACTAGTTTCAGATGAAGGAGAACTGCATTTTTCTGAAGATGTCATATTTAATGGTATAAAGATGGAATAGGTTGAGAAAAGAACTTTTAAAAGAATTAGTTTTAATTTGCTCAGTTGTTTTAGGTGAAACATCAGATTCATTCAATTCATAACCAGAACAAAATCATCACTATTAAGATTTGAATTACAAGATGAAATAGAACAATCAGGAGAACATGAGACATTCAAGTCTGTTACATTTGAACTAGAAACAAATACTGAATTTAAACTAGACTTATTATCTAAAACAGACTGCAGTTTTTCAGGTGTACTAGAACTAGTGCATCCAAGCCCACTAGTTGGTCCATAGTCGTAGTCTTCACGAATGTACTTAGAGTTATTCCCAACTAAACCTGCAGACATACTATCAGTATCTGATTTGATTAAATCATTAGATGGATGAGGAACAGGCATAGGAGAATAACAATATGTACTAGGAGGAGGATAAACCTGTACATTTTCATAACCCAAACCAGTTTTAATTCTTGCTCCTCATTGAGATTTACAAAGATCATCATGTTTCATTCCAGAAATAGTCCATTTATCTAACTTTGACTGAAGTTTGCTTGCTTCAAATTCAGCCAGAGCAACTCGTTCAGTCAAAGTATTAATCTCTACATTCCTTTCCAAAACAATTCTTTTTAAATGATCAGTTTCTTTTAAAGCCTCATTTAATTTCACAAAATATTTTGATTCATTCAATTTAGTTCATCATTAATGCGTTTTAAATCCTTTTCATTATCAATTAACAAACGATTAGCCTTATAAACCCCAAAAAGTCTAATTTTGCAAGCAGATGAACACATATCTTGTATTACCTCATAAGTAAGTCCCATTACCATCTTTTCGGCAGCTAAAGCTTTATCGCACATGCATACTGGAGTACTCGATTTCCTTTCCTCAACAGTAGCGGCCGCATCATCCTTCTCTTTTCCTTTCACAGCTTTGAATCTGTAGTTTTCTCTTTCTTCTCTCCATCATCTTTCTCTTCTTTCTCCTTTACTGAAGATTCATTCTCTCCTTTGAATTCCTTAAATAGCACAAACTTATCTTTCTCAACTTCCATCTCATCACTTTTCACAATCTCAGCAACTAAAGCATGATTTATTTCAGATCTGGTTTCTTCCACCTCTGCACTCCAGTCAAAATTAGAAATCAAGGCTGACTCCTTTTTTGAATTTCCCTCTTCCTTTACATTCTCTGTCAATCTTGGCACTCCAGTGTTACTAGGATCTGTTACAATTGGTAATGGACATTCACGTTTAAAATGTCCCAATTGTTTACAGTTGAAGCATCTCAGTTTTGACTTGTCAAATCCTAGTTTTGAGGTTGATGATTGACCACCGAAGTTCTTTCTTCCCGTTCTTTCCATAAACCTTCGAGCTCTTAAAGTTAACATTGCCATTTGCCATTGAATGTCAATCTCTTCCAAATCATCAGGATCAACTTGATACATATCCTCCATAGTCATTCCTTTACCTTTCAACTCACCAGCAACAAGAGCTTCATAGCTCTGAACAAACATTCCAAAAAGAGCCATTGTTTCAGATGGAATAGTAGTTTCAGCATTCACCTTAGAATTTCCCAATTCCTTTCCAACATGATTACTACCACTTGAGAAATTACTTGTATTGCTCCCTCCTTGAATTGGATTCTGAATGTGAGAGTTTGCAGCGGATGACAATAAAGCAGCATTTTGAGAAAAACCAGGTAGTGGTGTGGGCATCATAGTCTGGTTAAATTCTCTTCTTTTCATATCCAACTCAAAAGATTTCAACTTATTAATGATATCCATCAGCTTATAATCTGTAAAACCTCTTTCTTGTTTGAGCATCCTCACTTGAAGACTCCATTGTGGTGGAAGAGAATCGAGAAGTCTGTTAACTTGTTCGCTGTTAGAGAGTCTTTCATCATATTTCTTCAGAGTGCTTGAAACAGTTAAGAATCGATTTGTAAGATCTGTCAAACTTTCATTCTTATATCCTACAAACGAGTTTAAACTCCTTTTCAGCTTGAATACTCTTGTCTTTCACCAGATCTGCATTCCCATCAAAGAATTCACAGAGAGCATCATAAAGGGATTTAGCATTATTATGCTCTGCAAAACGATTGTAGATGTCAGGAGCCAAGCAGAGAGTTAGAGTACCAAATGCTTTTTGATCACGATCAATCAGTTTCAGATCTCTTTCAGTATAAGAAGATGGGTCTTTATTCTGAGAAACGACATCACCAACTGTAACCGTAGGTATATGAGGACCTGAAATAATCGATTCCCATTGATTATGATCTGTATAGAAAAGAAAGCCTTGAGACATCTCTTCCAATCTTCAAAATTATCTCCATTAATGAGTCTTGGAGGTCTATTAGGAGCAACACTTTCAAGATCCGCAAGTGTGAGAGTAGTTAATTTTGACATGATAATTTCGCAGAAAGTTTGGTAATTTCGCTGGTAAGTTCGCTGACAAATTCGCTAACAACTTCGCTGAGAAAGTAGGCTTGCTTAATAGTTTCGCTAAAACAAATACTTTCGCAAACTCAGACACTTTCTCTTGAAATTTCAGCAGCACTTTCGCTTGAATCAAAGACAACAATTGCTTAGTTTCGCTGCTAATTTCGCAGGAAACAAGCTTGAACTTTCGTTCAGATATAGTTTCGGCAGCACTTTCGCTTGATAATTGATCAAAAACACTGCTGAACTTTCGTTCAAAGAGATACTTTCGCTGAAACTCTAGAAAACAACTTCAAATCCAAAATAACTCATAATTTCGCTGAATGAAGATCACAGTTCGCTGTCGCTGTAAGAACTGTAGTTTCGCTCGTCGATCTGAAAACCCTTTTTCACCTTAAAATCAATCCAAAATCATCCAAAACTCAATGAATTTGAGATCTGATGATTGTAGAATCTTCCTCAATGAAGAACAAGCATAATTCAATCAATTTCCATCCCAAACACAGCTGATAATCCGATGAAAATTGATTGAACCTAGATATTGACCAAAACCACCAAAACTCAACAAATCAAAAGCACTAAGGCTCTGATACCATATTGTTGGTCCATGTGATCGTTGAACAGTACAATTGATAGAATAGTTTGATCAATATCACATACATAAGCCAAATAACAAACAATCGAGAGAAGAATATGATGAATCAAGACATAATTGATATTCAAATGAACTAACTCACTCAATAACAATAAGCACAATGTATTTCAATTTAATGAAGTAATTGCTTGAGAATGATAGTTTGCAACAGAATTCCACGTTTTGGGTTTTGCAAACTTATCATGCAAAATGAAATAACAAAAGTATATATAGCAGTCATAGTTTCGCTGACAGTTTCGCTACAAGCGAAACTGTCATGCCGAAACTATAGTTTCGCCCGGCAGAACATAAGTTCGCCGGGTGAACCAAAACAGCAAACTGTGAGCGAAACTATAGATTCGCTCACAGTTTCGCTGAACTGCCAAAACTGCTAATAACTATCAAAATACAAACTGAAACTAACACAAGTCCTATTACAATGAAAAGTAAACATCTATACTAAAGTGAGTTCAACCTATTATATTGTTGGTCCATGTGATCGATGAACAGTACAATTGATAGAATAGTTTGATCAATATCACATACATAAGCCAAATAACAAACAATTGAGAGAAGAATATGATGAATCAAGACATAATTGATATTCAATGAACTAACTCACTCAATAACAATAAGCACAATGTATTTCAATGAAGTAACTGCTTGAGAATAATAGTTTGCAACAGAATTCCACGTTTTGGTTTTGCAAAACTTATCATGCAAAATGAAATAACAAAAGTATATATAGCAGTCATAGTTTCGTTGACAGTTTCGCTACAAGCGAAACTGTCATGCCGAAACTATAGTTTCGCCAGGCAGAACATAAGTTCGCCGGGTGAACCAAAACAGCAAACTGTGAGCGAAACTATAGATTCGCTCACAGTTTCGCTGAACTGCCAAAACTGCTAATAACTATCAAAATACAAACTGAAACTAACACAAGTCCTATTACAATGAAAAGTAAACATCTATACTAAAGTGAGTCCAACCTATCATGATCTTCACTAACGTTAGAAGTCGATTAGGAATCGATCTAATGTGTTCTGTGAACTTGGAGAACGATTTGGGAGGCTTCTGGACGGCTAGGGTACGTCTGGAATCGTAATGGTATGAATGCTTACGTTTTTCCACTAATTGGGTCTATTTATAGGTTAGTATCGTTCAATCGTGCGACTGGATCATAAGTATGGTTCAGTCGTGCGATTGAACCATGCGGTTGATTCATCCGCACGACTGAGTGTTCAGTCGTGCGACTGAGCCAATCTTATGTGTCAATCATACGACTGATCCAGTCTCCTGGTTTAGTCGTGCGATTGAGTCGATATCAAGTTGAAGTTATTCATGCGTGTGGTCCATTCGCATGGGCCATTCGCATGAGAACTTCATTAAGGTAAGTTTGAATGTTTTAATTAATATAAAATTATGTGTAACCATTCAAACAATCATAAACCCAATTAATCAACTCAATAACGACTCATTAATGAAATATTAGACATTACAAATCACAAACAATCCATATCATTTCATTAATCATTACATATTACATCATAATCAGACAGACAAGATCTATTACATTACAAATCATGATCTAGGGACATACATGCATCAACAAAAGATACCACTTGTTAGGACCTGGTATTTGAACGAAATACCTAGTGATTAGTGTCTAAACCAGATCAAATAGTGCGGAATCCTATTTGATTGGCGATCCAATCAGTGAGAACACACGAAGAATCAATCAAGAATTGAATCTAACGTTAGAAGTCGATTAGGAATCAATCTAATATGTTCTGTGAACTTGGAGAACGATTTGGGAGGCTTCTGGACGGCTAGGGTACGTCTGGAATCGTAATGGTATGAATGCTTACGTTTTTCCACTAATTGGGTCTATTTATAGGTTAGTATCATTCAATCGTGCGACTGGATCATAAGTATGGTTCAGTCGTGCGATTGAACCATGCGGTTGATTCATCCGCACGACTGAGTGTTCAGTCGTGCGACTGAGCCAATCTTATGTGTCAATCATACGACTGATCCAGTCTCCTGATTTAGTCGTGCGATTGAGTCAATCGTATGAAGTTATTCATGCGTGTGGTCCATTCGCATGGGCCATTCGCATGAGAACTTCATTAAGGTAAGTTTGAATGTTTTAATTAATATAAATTTATGTGTAACCATTCAAACAATCATAAACCCAATTAATCAACTCAATAACGACTCATTAATGAAATATTAGACATTACAAATCACAAACAATCCATATCATTTCATTAATCATTACATATTACATCATAATCAGACAGACAAGATCTATTACATTACAAATCATGATCTTGGGACATACATGCATCAACAAAAGATACCACTTGTTAGGACCTGGTATTTGAACGAAATACCTAGTGATTAGCGTGTAAACCAGATCAAATAGTGCGGAATCCTATTTGATTGGCGATCCAATCAGTGAGAACACACAAAGAATCAATGAAGAATTGAATCTAACGTTAGAAGTCGATTAGGAATCGATCAAATGTGTTCTATGAACTTGGAGAACGATTTGGGAGGCTTCTGGACGGCTAGGGTACGTCTGGAATCGTAATGGTATGAATGCTTACGTTTTTCCACGAATTGGGTCTATTTATAGGTTAGTATCGTTCAATCGTGCGACTGGATCATAAGTATGGTTCAGTCGTGCGATTGAACCATGCGGTTAATTCATCCGCACGACTGAGTGTTCAGTCGTGCGACTGAGCCAATCTTATGTGTCAATCATACGACTGATCCAGTCTCCTGGTTTAGTCGTGCAATTGAGTCAATCGTATGAAGTTATTCATGCGTGTGGTCCATTCGCATGGGCCATTCGCATGAGAACTTCATTAAGGTAAGTTTGAATGTTTTAATTAATATAACATTATGTGTAACCATTCAAATAATCATAAACCCAATTAATCAACTCAATAACGACTCATTAATGAAATATTAGACATTACAAATCACAAACAATCCATATCATTTCATTAATCATTACATATTACATCATAATCAGACAGACAAGATCTATTACATTACAAATCATGATCTAGGGACATACATGCATCGACAAACTCCCCCTTGGACCTAGATCTCTCTAATCTCTTGTCTTCTGCATAACCTCCTTGTACTTCTTGTACTTCTCCTCTTTGGTGACTCCCGCGTGAATCTCAAACGCGAAGCAGAGTCGTATAACATTTTGGAACTGGAGGGCTTGTACAATATCTTGCGTGTCATAGAACAGTGGCCACTTGTATAATGTATAGACATCATTAGCCGACAAGTTAGTAAGCCACATCGGGTCGAATACCCTGATCGTATCCGTTTGTCCCTCTTTGCTTAGGACTATGACCGCTTCAGCTGTTCTCCAATCATAGTACCACCATTTGAAGTGTGGAGTGAAGTCCTGTGGCATTTCCCTGAGTGGGATTCTTGACATTGTGCGTGGAGGACTCCACTTCAACACTATCTTGGGTTTGCCAGTAATGGCATCAACCTCAGACCTACTTATGTACCTAGTAGGCTGTTGGGGTCTGAAGTTAACCCATCTAGTGTGGTACTCCTTCTTAAGGGCAGCCTCGAACCAGCCTGACATCTTTCTCGGGTCAGCATACAAAAGCTTTAGCTTAGCCAGCTGGTTGAGCTCAAAACCTGGTAGAGTCTTCAGATCATGTGGGAATCTGAAGTACTCTATGCCCTGTTCTCTCTTAACTGCATAAGCATTAAGATCATCAAAATAAGCCCATGCTATAATCCTGCCTGACACCTTGTGGTGTTTCTTGACTCTGTAGGGCTTGGTGTAGGCATCTTTCTTTGGTGCAACATGTTGGGCTCTCACTTCTTCAAAACATGCAGCCCACTCAGCCTTTCGAATGTCAACATCATCATTTGAGGCTTGGGCTGTTCGTTCTGCCTTTTCAGTTTCCTGCTCCATCTTGTTCAGTACCTCAAAAGTGTCACTGACGAGGGTCTCACCCAGATTGGGGACCACATTACCCTCGTTGTCAGCATACTGAGGGTACTCCTCTGCAGTGATATCTTCGACCTCGACTTCATCAACATCGTTGAGCTCTTCATCACTAGTCGAATCAACTGTTGGAGCATCTTTGACTATTTCATCCGGATTGAGCTTGAAGATCTCTGCGAGTTGCTCGTTAGATAGGTCATGAATTATTTCCCCTTCTTCAGGGGTATAACTCACAGACCTTCTTACAATCCCTTGCAGATCAAGAATCATGGTTAGTTGAGTCTTGACCTGTTGAAGGGGAGCAATATCAAACTCATCTCTTTGAAAATTTGGATCTATTTGATTTAAACATTCAACACATAAATCATTAGTAAGTAATCAAACAGAAGTACATTAACTTAATATTTAAACATTCAAGACATTGTTTTCAGTACATGATTCAAACACAAAAATAAATAAATACATAAAACATCTAGTCTGTACTTTTATCTTCAATCAAAGTCTCATCGCTCGGAGGAGCAGAGGTGGTAGCTAACTGGTCCTGTCTATTCTTCGACCTTCTTTCTTGACCTGAAGCAGAGGCCGATGCAGCCGCATCCCCTCCTTCTACTTCGTCATCATCATCCTTTCCCTCTGTCCGCTCTTCGTCTGTTTCCTCCTCATCCTCAGTATCCTCCTCATCCTCATCATCATATTCATCATCGTCATCACCGTCATCATCGCCATCATCTCCATCCCCTTCCTTGATCTTTAAGGGCTCATCCTTTGATCCCTTTAGCCGCAACATGATGGTCTTGGTGGTGGTCTCCAACTCCTCTATCCGTTTGGCTGATTGGGCATGCTGCTCCTGGAGTTGGGACATCTCTACTCTCTGTGCATCCATCAGCTGGGTCTGCTGCTCTATAACACGAGCCTGCTCTGCCATCTGTTGAGACTGGGCAGCAGTCAGGTCGGTAAGCTGGCGTATTTGTGCAGCTTTCTCCTCGTCGGTAGCTAGTAAGCGCATCACCATACGGTTTAGCGCCGACAGCTGTTCCTCTACCCCGAGTGGAGGTAGAGGTGATCCATACATGTGTGAGGACTGGGCTGACGGTCCTGCATGATGTGAGGTGGTGGTGGTGGTGGCTATAGTGAAGATGGGTCGGTAAAATGGTGGAGGTGATGGGGTGTGTAAATGGTATGGTGGTGGATGGGATATGTACAGTGGTGGTAGGGTGGTGGTGGCTGTGGTAGCAGTGGTGGAAGTGGTGGATGTAGTGGCTGTGGTAGCTGGGTGGTGGATGGTATAGCTGTGGAGGTGGTAGTGGTGGCTGTGGTGGTGGATGTAGAGGCTATGGTAGTAACGAAGGTCAGTCGACGCTTCTTCTTCTTCAGTCCATGGGGCTGAGCCATCCTCTTCCTCCTCGTCACTGTGGAGGTGGATGCTCCCCCTACAACCCGCCAGCTGAACCCGGAGCATAGCTCGGGTAAGTCTCAATCTCTCTGGAGTCTCTCGGGTGTTCACCAACCACCCGTAGCCCGTGTTCTGTGGGAACAACCTTGCTTCCCACAGTTTGCGTGAGGGGCTCCTCATCAGACTCCTCCTCCTCCTCAGCACCAACAACAAACTCCTGATGAAAACCGGCTGTCTCAGCAACATCTCCGGCAGGGGCAGACACCGGGGGAATAACATCAGACACAGTGCCTCTCGGTGGAGCAGGCATATCGTCCCCGGCGTCTCCACTATCATCATCATCCGAATCATGAGCTGGTAGAGCAATCTGCTCCATATTGGAATCACTATCATCATGGTGCCACTTTCTCTTGGCTGGCACCACGTATTCTGCACGAGCCAGATGCGCAAACAACCTCCTAACAGGGGGTTTCACCTGCTTCCCCTGTACACCTTCATCCTCCCCAACGTAGTGTCATTCATGACCTCGAGCACTACCGCATCCTCCTTCTCCTTCGGCAAGGAGGGAAGCTTCTGATCTATAATCATCTGCATAAACCTCGAATACATGCAGAAGCCCTCCTTCCCTTTCCCCTCAATGTTCTCCACCAGATAGGTGAAGATCATTTTGGAGAAGCTGAACGGGTGGTTCAGCACCAATGCAGTGTTGGGTTTGCAAGAACATAAAATCAATGTTTAACCACTTAAACTTTCAGAAAAACGCAGCGGAGTTACAACTTAATAAAACCCATTTTATAAGCTGAAAATAATGTTCCTTAGTGACCATTTTATATGAAAAACAAACCAAAGAAAAGGATCATAATATGTGAATGATCAAGCTATGAAAATGTACTAAAACTACATAAAATCACAGCCACAATGAGCTGTGATTCTACCTCTTTGAGCAGCAAGAAACAACCAAGGAGAGGGCTGTTGGAAGCTTCAAAAACGTCCAACAAAGTGCTGAATGAGGGCTGATTAATGGCCAAGACTTCAAGCTAGAAGTCCTCAAACGTCTATACCCACAAGCCTTCAAGCAAACACCTTAGTTGCTAGGATTTTGGTCACCAAAAACTTCAAGAAGAAGCTGCCAAAACACCTTCAAAACCGTGAGTCTTTGGAGAAGATGGTAGAGAGAGTTTTCTTGGAGTTTAGTTGCATGTGTGTGTGTCAAGATGGCTGGTCCAAGGAAGCATTCAAAGGCCTTTAATTGTTGTATCTAATCAACAAAATTGGTCCAATGACCAACAAGGGGGGGGGGGGCGGCCGAAATATGTGGTTTGAATAGGTTTCCCCCTTTTTTTTGTTAGACACAATCAAATGTTAAAATGGTCTTAGAATTTGTCCCTCTTAGAAAATGTATACAACTAACCCATTAATTGTATAACATATATAGCCATTATTAATTTGTAATGTCATCTAAATAACATTACAAATAATATCATTGAACAATATATCCTAATAAATTGTTCCATGTCATATGCAACTTATAGAAAACCCATTTTCTAAATTGGTGTTAATATTTTATTGCATGATCATATCATCAATAAATATTATTTGGTGTTTGCTAAGCTTGTTATTGGGTATAACCCGACTTGGATCATAACGTACTAACCACATCAATATTCTAAGTGTCTTGGGCACATCGAATCCTACAATCTCCCACTTGCCCAAGATTCATAGAAGATTGATGCAAGCAGTAAATACCGCCTAACAACGGTTTACTACCCTTAATACGCATGACTTATAGCCATTCAATAACATCATCCCTTTCAAGTGCCCTACTTGAAATGATTTAGGTGAATTAATCATCTATCCTTTTGTTACAGATGTCATGTTAAATCCAAGGACATAGAATGATCATTCCTTGTTGATTTAACTTAATCAGGCCTTAGACATCTAACTCTCAACGAATAAGAGGAACAAATTCCATCTTGACTACATACGTTTCTCACAAACACCTCATGTTATACCTGGACATATCCTTATGTACTGTCCACTATTTCAGGACAGTGAAGAATATGCTCAAGGTATAATACTTGGTGAACATCAAAACCCAATATGTATCTCAGGTCGGAGGATACCAAATGATATTCGCCTTTACTCAAATTTACTTATGATCAATCAATAAGATTCCATGTAGTAAAATTTGAGATGCGGGTTAGTCCAATATTTGTATCCCACAAATATCTATGAACCTTGGTAGCAACCCATTGCTCTATATTCATCCTTATGAATATCAACCAATCCAAGTTCATAATAATCTTACTTTCACACTTGTTCCCACAAGTATGAGCGACTACGGACATTTTAGAGTAAACAATTTACTCATGGATTAAACATGCTAAATTGGAACATTAATTGAAACATTATAACCAAATAATTTTATTCAAATAATAAAGAGTTCCACATATCCAAATACAAAATGTACAGATCAAATCCAATCACTAGAATATCGAAGTCCCATGGCACAAGTATGACATTCATGCTTTGCCTTTTCAAGGAGCTTCGTGAGAGGATCAGCAACGTTTTGATCCGTGTGAACTTTGCGAATACATATCTTTCCCTTTTCAACTTCATCTCGTATGTAGTTGAATCTCCGCTCAATGTGCCTAGTCTTTTGATGAGCACGGGGTTCCTTGATTTGAGCAATCGCACCCTCGTTATCACAAAAGATCTCTAGGGGGTCCTGAATGGAAGGGACTACCCTAGATCGGCAATGAATTTCTTCAACCATGCAGCTTCTTGAGCTGCCAATGAGGCGGCGACATATTCTGATTCTGTAGTTGATAGAGCCACCACATCCTGCTTGGAGCTCTTCCAAGAGACCGCTCCTCCATTCAGAATGAAAATGTATCCCGATTGTGATCGTGAATCGTCACGATCGGTTTGGAAACTTGCATCCGTGTAACCTTTTACAACGAGTTCCTCGTCACCAGATCCATAGATCAGGAACATATCTCTTGTCCTCCTTAGGTACTTAAGTATGTTCTTAACAGCCATCCAATGACTGTTTCCAGGATTCTGCTGGTAACGGCTTGCCATGCTTAAGGCGCATGACACGTCCGGTCGAGTGCATATCATTGCATACATGATAGATCCTATAGCAGATGCGTATGGGATTGCCTTCATTTTATCTTGCTCTTCCTTTGAGCTTGGACATTGAGTCGTACTCAATATCGTTCCTCTTTGAATAGGTACGGTACCTTTCTTAGAGTTCTCCATCTTGAACCTTTTCAAGATTTTATCAATGTATGCACTTTGATTCAAACCAATCAACCGCCTTGATCTATCCCTATAGATCTTTATTCCTAGAATATAGGCGGCTTCACCAAGATCCTTGATGGAAAAACAACTTCCAAGCCAGGTTTTTACACCTTCCAAGGTTGGAATGTCATTTCCAAATAGTAGTATGTCATCAACATACAATACTAGGAAAGTTACTGTGCTCCCACTAGCCTTCTTATACACACAAGCCTCATCAGCGTTTTTGATGAAGCCAAATT
This sequence comes from Flaveria ramosissima, assembly GCA_025215565.1. NCBI lineage: Eukaryota > Viridiplantae > Streptophyta > Magnoliopsida > Asterales > Asteraceae > Flaveria > Flaveria ramosissima. Next base: position 46,571,875 of record CM046046.1, read on the forward strand.
TCTTTACTTCCTCATCAAAACGGTGATTCCAGCTTCTCGATGCTTGTTTCAATCCATAGATTGATTTCTTTAACTTGCATACTTTATTAGGATGTTTTGGATCGACAAAACCTTCAGGCTGAACCATATAGACATCTTCCTCAAGATATCCATTTAGGAAAGCAGTTTTGACATCCATTTGCCAAATCTCATAATCATAATGAGCAGCTATGGCAAATAATATCCTTATAGACTTTAGCATCGCTACAGGTGAGAAGGTTTCATCATAATCAACCCCTTGAGTTTGAGTGAAACCCTTTGCTACAAGTCTAGCTTTATAAGTATCCAAGTTTCCATGCATATCGGTTTTCTTCTTGAAAACCCACTTACTTCCAACTACTTTGGAATTAAGAGGTGGTACAACAAGTTCCCAAACTTGATTGTCATACATGGATTGCATCTCAACGTTCATGGCCTCAAGCCATTTGTCACAATCCAAATTGGACACTGCATCATGGTATGTGGTTGGTTCATCTGAATCTACCATATAGCATCCATCCATGAAAAATCCGTATCTTTCAGGTGGATTACTAGTTCTACCACTTCTGCGAACGTTTTGTGTGTATTGATCAACCATTTGATCATCTTCAACATCCTCATGTTGAGTGCTAGTTTCAACCAAACGTGCATCGGGTTGTGGTTCTTGATCTTCCTCAAGATCCACTGTTCTACTGCTAGCTCCTTCCATAAGGAACTTTGCTTCTAAGAACTCACCCTTTCTGGCAACAAACCCTTTTGTTCCAGTGGATCATAGAAATAATATCCCATAGAATCTCTAGGATATCCAATAAAGATACACTTGGTGGATCGGACTTCTAATTTGTTTGGGGTGGGAGTCTTAACATAAGCCTCACATCCCCAAACCCTTAAGTATGATAGGGATGGAACTCTTCCATGCCATATCTCAAAAGGTGTCTTTTCCACCTTTTTGGTTGGGGCCATATTTAAAATACGGGCCGCGGAGAGCAAAGCGAAACCCCAAAATGATAGAGGTAATGTGCTTCTAGCCATCATAGATCGGACCATATCCAATAAGGTTCGATTCCTCCTCTCAGACACACCATTATGTTGTGGTGTTCCAGGTGGAGTGAGTTGTGAGACAATCCCACAACTCCTAAGATGATCTTGAAAAACATCACTTAGGTATTCACCTCCTCTATCGGTACGGAGAACTTTAATTGACTTGTTGAGTTGATTTTCAACTTCATTCTTGAAGATTTTGAACATTTCAAAAGCTTCATCTTTGTGCCTTAATAAGTACACATACCCATAGCGACTATAATCGTCGGTAAAGGTAATGAAGTATCTTTCACCATTCCTAGTCATTGGCTTAAAAGGACCACATACATCCGAATGTATGATTCCTAATAAATCTTTTGCCCTTTCGGTAGTTCCACTAAAGGGTGCCTTAGTCATCTTACCTTGTAAACAAGATTCACAAACATCAAATGAATCACATTCATTGTTTTTAAAAGACCATTCTTTTGAAGTGTTTGTAAACGTTTCTTGTTTATATGACCAAGACGACAATGCCAAAGATAGGTATCACTCAAGTCCAACTTGAGTTTCTTGGTGTTTTTTTGGTACAATGAACTATTTAAAGTATTGTCATGAACCAATTCATAAATACCATTAATTGGTATAGCTTTAAAATAGAACATACCATTTAAAGAAACATGAATATCATTTTCAATAAAGGATAATACATAATCATAATGTCTTAATTGAGATACAGAAATAATGTTCCTAGTCAAACTAGGAGCATACAAAACATTCTTCAAAATTACTTCCAAGCCACTTGGAAGTCTTAGGATGTAGTCCCCACGAGCTTCAACTAAGACTTTAGTTCCATTGCCCATGAAGAGGCTAACATCCCCTTTCTTGAAGTCCCTACTTCTTGTGAACCCCTGCAACAAATTGCAAATATGAGTTCCACATCCGGTATCCAATACCCATGTGTTTGAAGATGTAACATTAAGATCAATATGTATCATGTATATTGTACCTGAGGTCTGCCCGGCATCCCTCTTTGCTTTCAACTCTTGGAGATGGACAGGACAATTCCTTGCCCAATGCCCTATCTCCCCACACTTGAAGCATGGGTCATTTGTAGCAACCTTTTGCTTCTTCTCTTGTGGTTTGGGTGGTACCCTTACCACCCCTTTCCCCTTTCCCCACGCATGTCCCTTACCCTTGGCAACCTTTGCCTTGGGTGCGGGATGAGGCCTTTTGTTGTTCCCACCTTCATTGATGGTGAGAACGGGTAAAACCCTTTTACCCATGGCCGCCTCGGCCGTTTTGAGCATTGAGTGAAGTTCACCAATGCTTTTGTCCCATGCATTCATGTTGTAGTTCAACACGAATGTCTCGAACTTCTTGGTTAGGCCATTTAGGATCAAATCCGTGGCCAACTCCTTCGAGACGGGGCAGTTTAGCCTCTCGAGGCGGTCAATATGACTTTTCATCTTAAGTACATAAGATGAAACAGATTGGTTGTCGTCCATACGACATGCATGGAGCGCTCGAACCGTTTCGAACCGCTCAACCCTGCTTGCTGTTGGAACGTTTCCTTCAGCTGGGTTATCATGTCGTAAGCTCCGTGATGTTCATACTCCTTTTGGAGATCCGGAGTCATGCTCGCTAGCATGAGACAAGACACTTGGACGGAGTCCTCAGTGTATTTCAGCCAATCGTTAAAGGCCTCCTCATCATCCTCGTTAGGTTGATCGGGGATAGGGTCGTCTAAAACATATGATCTTCTCTCTTGCTTGAGAACAATTCTCAAGTTTCGATACCAATCAATAAAGTTGTTATGATTTAGGCGTTCCTTTTGGAGGATCGCTCGTAGTGATTGGTTTGACGCGGACGAGTTATCGTGATTTTCATTATTGGTGGCCATCTACAAAATTTAACAAAGATCAATTTTAGTATTTTCGATATTGCTAATTTTAATATTTAATGCCTTTTAAGGTCTTTTCATATTAAAATCTAGAACCCAACATTACATTTAAATCGTGGTTAGGTGATCTTTATCCCACGTTTTAAATTAATAAGGTGGTCAACGTTTGACGATTGCAACCATTTGCAACTTCTAGAAATATGGGATCGACTTAAAACATCATATGTAAAGTCGGCATGTTAATCCCATCAACACCATTTGGAAACCACATCGTAGGTGATCCATTTGACATGATTTGCAAATCAAGACGCCCTACTTACACCCACGTGTGAGTTTGCCAAAACAAGTGGTTAGGTGATCTTTATCCCACAAATAAGGCATTCTCACCTCAAGTCACAAGTTCCCTCAAAATGGTTAGGTGACCTTTATCCCATTAAGAGTTCCCAAGTGACTCAAGTGTTGTGTAAAAGGACGGTGTTGATCTTGTTTTGAAAAAAAGTTTTAGAGGTTTCAAAATACAAGTTTAGAAAACTCTATGTACTTGTATTTGCATGCTTTCAAATACAAGGTACCTTATGGTTCTTTGATTAAAACCTATTTTAATCCTTTAAATCATCAAATAATTTTAATAACCTTTTATTAATCTTTAAGAACCATCAATTTTCAGCTTGTTAAGTTTGTTAATTAGTTTGCTTTGAATATCCAAATATCAACCAAACAATCAAGACAACAAACAATCAACCAAGCATAAAACATTAACAATCATATGTGCATAACCATAGCCCTTATGTTGACAACACTTGTTTGCCATCACAAGTGTTGTCTATGGTCTTTCTAAGGGTCAACCATATCATAAAAATTCCAAGAACCTCCCACTAGAAACCGCATCCAAATGCTCCATGTTTCTTGTGTCTTTGTGTCCATCTTTGGGTCTTGATCTTGTACATCTTCCTTTTACAAAATTGTATCCTAATACATTTTTCTAGTAAAGGAAATGAACCTAATCTATTATTACATAACCAAATGAATGAATAATTACAACCCAAATGAATAAACACAATATTACAACCAAATTGAATGAATAAAAAAACCACTTGAATCATCCAAACAACACAAGGCCACAAGCTAGGTTATGCACTAAACAACCAATGATCATATCATCTATTCATATAATGAAGACCCCATTTAAAACCCCAAATTTCAGCCAACATAAACTGAAATTTTGGGTTTTAATCATTGTCCAAACAACCAACATTCATAATATGTTTCTTTCAAGGTCTAATCACTAGCATGTGTGATATGACCTTGAAAGTTTGGGAATCATTCATATAGACTATAACAGCCCAAAATCAGCCTATAACATGTCTAATGTCATCTTTTAAAACCAATTTCAAAAGATAAATCAAGCAAGTCATCCACATAACCGGCTCTTGATGCCATTATTGGGTTTGCAAGAACATAAAATCAATGTTTAACCACTTAAACTTTCTGAAAAACGCAGCGGAGTTACAACTTAATAAAACCCATTTTATAAGCTGAAAATAATGTTCCTTAGTGACCATTTTATATGAAAAACAAACCCAAAGAAAAGGATCATAATATGTGAATGATCAAGCTATGAAAATGTACTAAAACTACATAAAATCACAGCCACAATGAGCTGTGATTCTACCTCTTTGAGCAGCAAAAAAAACAACCAAGGAGAGGGCTGTTGGAAGCTTCAAAAACGTCCAACAAAGTGCTGAATGAGGGCTGATTAATGGCCAAGACTTCAAGCTAGAAGTCCTCAAACGTCTATACCCACAAGCCTTCAAGCAAACACCTTAGTTGCTAGGATTTTGGTCACCAAAAACTTCAAGAAGAAGCTGCCAAAACACCTTCAAAACCGTGAGTCTTTGGAGAAGATGGTAGAGAGAGTTTTCTTGGAGTTTAGTTGCATGTGTGTGTGTCAAGATGGCTGGTCCAAGGAAGCATTCAAAGGCCTTTAATTGTTGTATCTAATCAACAAAATTGGTCCAATGACCAACAAGGGGGGGGGGCGGCCGAAATATGTGGTTTGAATAGGTTTCCCCCCTTTTTTTTTGTTAGACACAATCAAATGTTAAAGTGGTCTTAGAATTTGTCCCTCTTAGAAAATGTATACAACTAACCCATTAATTGTATAACATATATAGCCATTATTAATTTGTAATGTCATCTAAATAACATTACAAATAATATCATTGAACAATATATCCTAATAAATTGTTCCATGTCATATGCAACTTAATTTAGAAAAATTTTATTTGATAATTTTTATTGATATTATGCATATCATCAATAAATATTATTTGGTGTTTGCTAAGCTTGTTATTGGGTATAACCCGACTTGGATCATAACGTACTAACCACATCAATATTCTAAGTGTCTTGGGCACATCGAATCCTACATGCAGCATATGCGTTCTAGATCTGATCCGACAGCTCATCAAATCCTCCCTTCCTAGACGCTATGCACTTCAGTAGAACATGCGCAAGATACTTGAACTAGGGACAGAGGTTACTCTTGTTGAGTACCCCAGCATTGATGTCCCCAGAGTACTTGGCTCTCAGAAAACATCCTCTGACTGTGGGGGGTGTTAACGAGTAGGACAATCAGCGTCATCCCCTAACTGTAGAACGATCCTTAGATCCTCCTTTGAGATGGTAATAGCCTCACCAAAGATCGTGCTCCTGATGCAGTGAGGCTCAGAGGATCTATCAACGGTAGCGCCTTCCCAGAAGGCCTGTTGAACTGATCTATAAGGAGTACAAGGTGTAGAGATGGCATGTGCAATCCTCGATCTCAGCAGAAATGTGATGATGCCTGAGAAATCAGCAGCGTTCCTGGATGTCAAATCCAGATGAGCACATATGTTATGCTTCGTGCTCATGGTCCATCGACTCACCATCTGTAACACATATCAACATAAACATTAGTACCTTTGCAAAGAACATCATGAAAAACTTAAACTTGTAGATAAAGTTTCTGTCATGCGATTGAGGTTGTGCGACTGAGATCAGTCGTGCGACTGAACAGTGCGATTGAGATTCAGACGTACGAATGATCTCATGCGTACGACTGAGTGTGCGACTGGACTCATGCGCATGTAATCTCATGCGGTTACACTAGTCGTGCGACTGAGCTTCATACGCATGGTTCAGTCGTGCGGTTAGGCAAATCGCACCCTTCAGTCGTGCGACTGAAGTTCATCAGCCTGTCCAATCGCATGATGTACTGTCTGTTCAATTCAAATTTACCTTTTCACCATTTTTGAGTTTTAGACATCGTTATCTGGTTCATTTGACTCGCAATATGTTCTTATAACCCCTAACAAACTTAATTTCATCTGTTTGAGTAGTTAAGTTAGGTTATTAGGCCGTTTCAGTCTCGGTTCGTTTTCGGTTCAAATTTTACAGATCTAGAGTCAAAGTGAACGCTATTTTGGTTTCTATCCACCGCAAATTACCTGTAAAGTCGATGGAAATGATCAGTAATCAAGAAACGGGTGTTTTAGGAATCAAATGAAATTTTGGTAGAGTGGAGTTAAGTCGTGCGATTTAGGGTTTCTTTGAGGGTGATAGTCTCTGCGACCGACTCCCCCTCTATTTATACTAACCCTAGATTCAATCGTGCGACTGAGCTCATACGCACCTTTCAGTCGTGCGAGTGGGACTCAGTCGTGCGATTGGGTCAGTCGCCCTTCTTCAGCCGTCCGACTGGATCTCAGTCGTGCGACTGACTCACTCGTTCGCCCTTAAGCATCCGACTGGGCCAATCGTATGGGCCATTCGGTTGGATGGTCCATACTCAAGGTCCAATCGTACGTGGGAGCCATTCGCATGGTTGGTCCATTCTCATGGTCCAATCGTGCGAATGGGTCACACTTAGTTAATTTTCTGCCATTTTTACCAATTTACATTTAAAACCTTTTAACTTTTGAAATAACGTTATGAGCTTTTGATCATCTCAGACATGATCATTTTAACTTGAAAACCTTTTGATCACCTCAGACGTGATCCTTTTAAACAATCTAGTCACCTCAGACGTGACCCTTTTAAACATTTGTCACCTCAGACGCGACTGTCTTAAACTTTTAAAACACATGTGGTCATCTCAGACATGACCCTTTTAGTGAGTTGATTCCTTACTGATTTTCCTGATGTAATCCGACAAACTAACAAACTAAAACTACTAACTAACTAGAAAATTTAACTAAATACTCAAAACAAGACTTGTTTTTGGCTTTTTGTGAGAGATAAATCCTAAGATGGACATCTACGGGATTTGGTTCCGGAATAGACAGCTTCAACTTGGATTGACCACACTGGACCAAATTCAATTTTGGAATCATACAGGCAAGTCAAATCATTTGGGACTTGTTATCAAATTTTGATGCTCAATTCTTGTGTTCATCCAGAGTCATTAGCAACTTAAGGAAATCATACTGGAACTCTTAGATTTTCACATTGATTTGAACTCTTGAGAAATGCAGCCACAATGATTGTCAATATGTTTGTCCACTTAAATCCATACACAGACTTTTGACACAGACTGGTGATTGATTTAGTTTAATTATTTCAACTAACATTTGTGGATCCCACACTTATATGGTAATCAACATTCCTCAGGAGCTTTTGAGCGGTCTACGGGTATTATTACAAGAAGAGACTATTCTTAGAGCTTTTAAGAGAAGCCAGTCCTCAGGTCAGTGCCATCGCACAGCAGAGAGGCGGCAAACAACAATGAATTCTAGAATATCTAGGTTATGCTTATCCTCAGGTCAGTGCCATCGCACAGCAGAGAGGCACACAACCTATCTCCTTGTTAGAGCAGCTTATTTCAAAATGCACCAACAACATAAGTCATTAGCTTTATAGCATTTGTCTTTTATTTTTTTTTGCTTTGCTCTAATTATGGTCATCCGCACACATTTGTGGCGATTACATGCTCATTACCCCTTATTGGAATATTGTTGATTGTGTTAACCAGTGATAAGATGGAAGCCCACAGTCAGTTGAACAACTTAGTTTGATCTTGAGATCACCAGTCAGGTCTAATCATCTATTGTGTTGAATCTACCGACATATCATTTGTGGTCTAGCAACCTCTAGGTCTACTTTCTTTGTGTTACCTTAGGAGTTACCATTTTCTATCATCTTCCCTTTTGTATTGCCTAGACTACACAGACTTATACTTTAATTTTTGCATCTTTTCAAAACTTAAATTTTAAAGTCCCTCTTGATTTGTTCCTGTGTACTATCATTTTCCAAAGGTTTTGAATCGGTATCACAGATACGATCTACCTTATATCAGCTATCCACTCCTTCTCCCTCTTTTTTTAATGTTAACTTGCTGACATATTCTCCCCCTAATATACTAAAATCATTACTGGTTTAATTATTTTAGGATTTTAATAAACAGCAAAATAACATGAGTTTAAATTAAACAGACGAAAATAAACAGATAAAATAAAATAAAAAAAAAAACTTTAACTAAACTACATCGGACTACACATTATCATCATCAGGAATAACCTCACTTTTCTTTTAAACGCCGTTGACCTCTAGCAAATATTGAAAACGTGGTTTATCAAAGGCTTTAGTATAGAGGTCAGCGCGTTGAAAATCAGTATTAATTTTTACCACATCAATTAAGTTCTTTTCAAAACAGTCTCTTATGAAATGGTATTTAATACCGATGTGTTTGGTCTTTGGATGTTGGACCGGATTTTTAGTTACTGCAATTGCAGCAGAGTTATCAACAAAAATAGGAGTAGAAAGAACTTTAAACCGTAATCCCGCATTTGCTGTTGAATCCAGATGATTTGTGAACAGCAACTTGCAGCAGCAACATACTCAGCTTCACAGGTTGACAATGCAACCGATGTCTGCTTCTTACACTGCCAGGTAACTAATCTTCTCCCAAAGAATTGACACCCTGCTGATGTAGACTTGTAGTTCATCTTGCAGCCCCCGTAATCCGAGTCACTATACGCGGTAAGCTCAAAGTCATCATCATGAGGGTACCACAATCCAAGTGTGGGTGTACCCTTCAGATAACGAAAAATCCTCTTGACCCCGATCAGATGGTTGACCTTAGGTTTAGCCTGATATCTAGAACATAAACATGTAGCATACATGATATCAGGTCTTGAGGCAGTGAGATACATGAGGGATCCAATCATTCCTCGGTACATCGTGGCATCTACAAGATCTCCATTATCATCAGGTGCTATATCGTGATTCGTAGCAAGTGGAGTCCCAGCAGCAGAAGCATTCTCCATGTCAAAGCGACTGAGAATGTCTCCTACATACTTGGTCTGATGTAGAAAGATCCCATTTGGTGTCTGATCCACCTGTAACCGAGAAAGAACTTCATCTCCCCCATAGCACTCATCTCAAACTCTTTCTTCATCACTGCTTCAAACTCTTTGCATAACTCTTCGTTCTTTGAACCGAAGATTATGTCATCAACATAGATCTGTACAAGCAGTAGGTCGCCATCCTTTTCTTTAATAAACAGCGTGCAGTCAATGACTCCCCTGCGAAAGCCGTGTTTCACAAGATGAGTCGAGAGTTTCTCATACCAAGCTCGAGGAGCTTGATGAAGCCCGTATAAAGCCTTGTCGAGCTTGTAAACTCTATCCCGATGATAAGGATCTTCAAATCCCTCGGGTTGACTTACATAGACTGTTTCTCTGATTTCCCCATGAAGGAATGCACTCTTCACATCTAATTGGTAGACTTTAATCTTCATGTACGATGCATAGGCAAGGAAGATACGAATGGCTTCCATCCTTGCCACGGGTGCAAACACCTCATTGTAGTCAATCCCCTGACTTGGCGAAAACCCTGAACCACCAATCGAGCTTTGTTCCTGATAATGACCCCTTGGTCATCCTTCTTGCATTTCAGTACCCATTTGGTGCCAATGACTTTAGCCCTTTGGTCTATCAACCAGAGTCCATACACCTAACTTCTTGAACTGCAGAAGTTCTTCTTGCATGGCACTCACCCACGCCTCATCATTTAGTGTATCACGGACATATTTTGGCTCAAACTGCGAGACAAAACACCGATAAGCACCATCATGAATGTAACCTTTCTCCATAACTGAGGCGTAATCAGCTGAGTATAGCTGATTTCGGGTTTGTACTCCTGATCTGACATCCCCAATGACATTGTCAAGGGGATGATAGACGTTTAGTCGTGATCCTGGAGTAGTAGGAACAGCTACCTCAGAGCCAAGATTATGAACATTGGTTCTGCATCTGAGGTAGTTGGAGTTTGAGGTTCGAAGTCGAAGGTGCATCACTGGTAGATGCTTGTGGACTTTCAGGAACTGGAACCTGTTCCTCCTGACTGTTCTGGTCATCTGCTTCAGCTTCATCTTCAGAGGAGGAGTCACTGTCATTGACTACTCCCCCTGACTGAGTAGATGATTCTCCCTGTGAGCTAGATGGTGTATTGAGGATATCATACATCATTCTAGTAGCTAACTCATCATCCGAGGGAGAGAGAGGGATGTTGAAGGACTTGAAGAATCCATCATAGTCGAAGAAGTAAGCGGGTCCTTTGCCAGTAGGTGGTGTGGTATATTCTGAACATCAACATTACACCACACTTCTACAAGACCCGTTGAGTTGTTGTAAACTCGCTTGTTCGGTATGTTGTATCCTAGAAAGATTCCTTCATCCGCCTTCTCGCTGAATTTTCCTTCTTGTGTCTTCTTCAGAAGTGTGCACGGCGCGCCAAAAGGTTCAAGATACTCCAAATTCGGTTTGCGTCTTTGTAGTAGCTCGTAACATGTCTTTCCGTGGCGCTTGACTATCAGGACTCGATTCAGTGTATAACATGCATTCGCCACTGCCTCATTCCAGAATTGGATAGGCAGTTTCGAGTCTGCCAGCATAGTCCGTGCTGTCTCTATCAAGCTTCTGTTCTTCCTCTCAGCAACACCATTCATCTGAGGCGTGTAGGCAGAAGTGAATTGATACACAATTCCCTTTTCCTTGCAGTATGCCTCCATCCATTGGTTCTTGAATTCTGTCCCGTTGTCTGAGCGTACTTGTCTAACTTTTAGCTTGTAGAGAGATTCCAGTGTGGTTACTAACTCCTTGAATGACTCAAATGTTTCTGATTTGGATTTCAGAAACATTACCCAAGTGAACCTTGAGTAGTCATCAGTGACCACAAAACAGTACAAGTCGCCTGCAATGCTCTTTGTACTGACTGGACCAAACAGATCCATGTGAAGAAGTTCAAGAGGAAGTTCTATTGAATGAACTTTCTTTTCCTTATGAGACTTCTTCGTCTGTTTGCCTTTCTTGCAAGCTACACAAAAGTCAGGAAGCTGGAAGTTCTTGACATTAACTCCTCTCACCAAATCCTTCTGAATCAAATGATTCATCTTCCTTTGACTAATGTGTCCCATTCTCCTATGCCAGGAGATGGAATCCTTCTCAGTAGCTTTAGATAGAAAGCACTGAACCTCATGATCCGTTGTAGCAGCTGTTGACAGATCCAAGACATAAAGGTCTTTATATCTTGAAGCAGTCATCAGAACTTGGTCCTCTGGGATCACGTAGTCTTTCTTCAGCACGTAACACTTCTTGTTGTCGAAGATGACCTTAAATCCTTTATCACAGATTTGGGAAACAGAAAGTAAGTTATTTTGAAGTTGTTGAACGTAGTTCACCTTATCAAACTTAACTTTCTGATTTCCCACTTCTCCCTGAGCTGTGATATAGCCTCCCTTGTTTCCAGCAAAGGAAACATGCCCTCCTTTTATTTGCTTGACGTTTGATAAAAGGGCCCTATTTCCTGTCATGTGCCTGGATGCTCCGCTGTCTACAATCCACGTGTTAGTCTCAGCACTGTATCGAACACCCTGCACATACAAAGTAAATAAATTAGTTTAGGTTAGGAACCCAAGCCTTTACTGGCTTGGGTTTCCCAGAGGCATCACACATCATAAACTCCACCCATTGACCCTTAGAGGGTGAGGGTAGCTCAGGTTCCTTTTGTCATCAGTATCAGACACGCAGGATGACTTCTCTTTCCATAAGCCAGATTTGTGCAAGGCCTGTTTATGATAAACAGTCGACTGGCTTACAGGTTGAACTTTAGGTTCACTAGTTCTTCTAGGTGGAGTCAGAGAGCTCCTCTTAGAAGACCTAGGCTTAGACAACCTGAAGGTCAATCTTCTTCCTAGGTGTCTGATAGAAAGGACAATAGGAAGCAATGTGTCCACATTCTCCACAGTTGTAGCATGACCTGCTATCAACTTTATGATTAAACTTTCTTTGTGGAGAAGTGTGTGACACTCTAGTAACATCAATCACTTTAGGTTTTGACTCTGGTTCTTTTGATGTTTTCTCTGGTTTAACAAAGTTAACTGTTTTAACCTGTTTAACATCTTTCTCTTTTTGGTTAACTGGTTTTTGACTTGAAGTATGTGAAAAATTAACATTAGAAGTCTTTTTAGATTCTGATTTGACTCTGTTTGACCCTGACTCTGACTTTAAGTTAACTTTTCAAATTCCTTTTCCAGATTAACACAAGGCAATTTACCCTTTGCCTTTGAAGTGGCCTCCTTTTGTTTGTGTCCAGATTCAATAGATGAACATGAGGTATCTGGGTCACTAACAAGAGGAGTAGACACCACGTGATCCTTGATGGGGTTATTATTTACTGGTCTAGCCTTAGTGTTCATCAAGGTCTCAGGTGGTGGTGGAACCACTTTGTAACCCAATCCCTCCCCGTTATTCCTTTCTCTCACTAAGTGTTGAACTATGTGTGAAGAACTAGTCCAACTATGTAGTTTCTGTTTTAATGAATTTACTTCTACTTCTAGAACTGCCTTTTGTTCTTAGTGTCTTCTAGGGAGTTTAGATAGTACCTAATGTCATTAGCTTGGTTAAAGGCAACTACTTCGGTTTCCCTAAGCTGTTTAGTCAATAGGTCTATCTTTTCTTTATAACTATGCTCATTTTGTTTTAATAATCTATTAGCCTCAGTGCACAGTTGCAAATCTTTTACTAAGTTATCATTATGATCTAATAACCTAGCAAATTTTTCATCTATGCTATTCCTAAAAGTATCACAATCAGAACAAGCATGATTATTAAACATTTGGTCAGTAGTACTTACCTGAGTTGGTTCAGAAGAGCTAGCCATCAACGTAGCATCAGATGTCTCTGGTTCTGGTGATTCTGTCTTTTCTGTCTCTGACGTGGAAGTCTCCTCTTTAGGCTTGTAACTGACCTCGGCTGCAGTTGCTTCCTCACTGTGTGACATCGCTATCTCAACTGCTAGATCACCTTCACTCGCAGAATCATTATCAATATCGTCTACACTGGCAATGTTTGATTCCCCTGGTGAGACAAACCTAAAACTCCAATCCTTTCCTTCATCATCATGAGCAGTCAAGGCTTTTGGATCCTTGCTTGATGAAGTAGAACTGGAAGCTTGCTTGTCTTGGCGAGTAAAGGACGAGAATGGGTTCCCGTTACCCCTCTTCTTTGGCTTGACACATTCTCTTTAGAAGTGCCTCTTCTCTCCACAGTTGAAGCAGGTCACTTTGCTCTTGTCAAAGCCAAATGTGGTATCCTTAGTAGCTACCAAGTTCTGTCCGGTCTTTTTAACAAACTTCTTCGCCCTCCGGACAGCACTAGCTAAGGCCCACATTATATCCATCCTCTCAAGCTCCATTTCGTCCACCTGCTCATAGTCCTCGTCTGCCAGATGGCAGTTTCCAATCTTCCGGCAACAAGTCCATCATATGAATGAACCACTGCAGCCAAAAGATCCATATGCTCTCGAGCTACTTCCACGGTCACATTACCGAGGTTCTCGGTCTTCAGTTTAGTAGCACTTGCTTCTGATCCAATATAGTGGGTACAAGACGACCCTGACGTGTCTGATCCTGAAGGAGAAGCATGTGTAGGACCTGACGAGCTAGACACAAAAGCAGTCTGGAGAGGTGCTCCAGATGTCTTAGCTTGAGGCGTGGCGTTGTACAAAGCTGGATTTTGTGTGTACGAAGACTTCTGAGCTCTTTACTTCATCCTTAGTGCTTCTTCCCGCAACTTAAGAATGAAGTCGTTAACATCTAGCTTTGCAAGCATTCCATTCTGTCTCAGGTTAGACACGAATGAAGCCCACTTGTCAGGCAATCCGTCTGCAAAGTTACTCACTTTCTCTTCCATGGTAGTTTCCACCCCATGTGTATGCAGTTCGCTCATCAAGTGGTAGAATCTATCTATGACGTCGTCTAAACTTTCGTTACCAATCGATGAGAAGTTATCGAATTCCTTCTTTAACTCCTTGGCCTTGATTGCCTTCAACGAAGCATTCCCATCATACCTCTTCTCTAGCTCATCCCACAGTTTCTTGGACTGCTTATTCTCTGAATATTGGTGGAATATGTCTTTGGGGATAGACTGTGTAATCAATGCATAAACCCTTTTCTCTGCATTGTACTTAACTTTCTGCGCGTCTGTCATCCCACCTAACGTTAGCTTAACTCCATCAGCTCCCACCGGTGTACTATAACCAATCTCAATGGCTTCCCACAGATTAGGATCTACTCCATTGAGGTAGATCTCAAAACGTTGTTTCCAGTGGGGAAACTCATCTAAACTCAAGAGCTTTGGTAATTTATTATGATTACCCACCTCACTCTCAAGCAACAGCAGATTCTGTAACCTAGAGTCCTTCCCAGCAGTAAAGGCTGACATCTGATCTTCCATGGCGAATAACTTTAAGTCTAATCAAACAAACTTTCACTGATGCAACTGAAGGATGCGAATGGTCTAGTCGTGCGTATGAACTCTGCGACTGGTTCAATCGTGCAGCTGAACTGGGCGATTGGTTCAGTTGTGCGAATGAATCTGGTGCGTATGAGCTATGCGAACGAACGGTTCAGTCGGCCGAATGAAGGTGCGACTAGGTCCAATCGTCCGAATGGTCACGCGAATGGAGTCCAGTCGTGCGAATGGGTCACTCGTGCGACTGAAGCTGCTGTTTTGCGAAATTTTCTAGGTTTGGCGTGTTTCAGCCGTAAAAATTCGAAATTTCACAAGTTCTAATCGCCTAAGTCCGTAGAAACCAAACTTTGATGAGCTGGGAACGTCAAAGATCACTTTTGACACCAAAGATTGCGTTTTTAGTGCAAAAACACAAACTTTTATGCAATCTTGATTGAATCAACACGTAATCAAGAGCCAAAGCTCTGATACCACTTGTTAGGACCTGGTATTTGAACGAAATACCTAGTGATTAGTGTGTAAACCAGATCAAATAGTGCGGAATCCTATTTGATTGGCGATCCAATCAGTGAGAACACACGAAGAATCAATCAAGAATTGAATCTAACGTTAGAAGTCGATTAGGAATCGATCTAATGTGTTCTGTGAACTTGGAGAACGATTTGGGAGGCTTCTGGACGGCTAGGGTACGTCTGGAATCGTAATGGTATGAATGCTTACGTTTTTCCACGAATTGGGTCTATTTATAGGTTAGTATCGTTCAATCGTGCGACTGGATCATAAGTATGGTTTAGTCGTGCGATTGAACCATGCGGTTGATTCATCCGCACGACTGAGTGTTCAGTCGTGCGACTGAGCCAATCTTATGTGTCAATCATACGACTGATCTTGTCTCCTGGTTTAGTGGTGCGATTGAGTCAATCATATGAAGTTATTCATGCGTGTGGTCCATTCGCATGGGCCATTCGCATGAGAACTTCATTAAGGTAAGTTTGAATGTTTTAATTAATATAACATTATGTGTAACCATTCAAACAATCATAAACCCAATTAATCAACTCAATAACGACTCATTAATGAAATATTAGACATTACAAATCACAAACAATCCATATCATTTTCATTAATCATTACATATTACATCATAATCAGACAGACAAGATCTATTACATTACAAATCATGATCTAGGGACATACATGCATCAACAAAATGCACCTTCTACTACTATTGAGGAAGTTGGTCAACCTAAGGTCCAAGTGGAACCTGAGATTAACTTCGAAGGGGAAACAAGGACTAATGGCCCAGCAACTAAGACAGTTGGGATAGATAGTGCATTCTCACAGACTTCCAAAGCACAAGTCAAAGCCTCGAAAGAACAATTTCAATCTTCCGAAGCTGAGATCGCAGCTGCGGAAGGACTATTCTCCTTATCTGATGATCTAATAGTCATAGATGCAATCCTAGAACTTGCATCTGAGTTTAATAGGGAGGATTTTTTCACCTAACCCCTAGCTCAAACATCAGCATTAACTCCAGCTTCCATTTCCACTACTCAACCTGAACCTTCCATCCAAGAACCCCCAAAGTCTAGCACTTCCAAAGACATCAAAAGAAAGAGAAAGATGACTAAGGAAGAGCTTCAGGAGGAAGAAAGGTTAGAAAAGCTCAAAAGAAAAGGTAGACTTCCAACAGGAAAACTGCTAGCTACCAGTAGCAAAGCAGCTGGAGCCAACCAGGAGGCAGTCAACAATACAAGAAGGGTGGAAATCATTGACAGACTTGTCAGTCTAGGAGCTGTGAGTGAAGATGTACTCCTACTACCACTAGAGGAGTTAGTTGAGCTGGAAAAGGCAACTTTGCTGCAAAAACATCAAAAAGAAGAAGCAGCAAGGTTGGCCTTAGAGGAAGAAAGGGAGAGGAAAGAAAGAGAAGTTGATTAGCAGCTAAGGAGGAAAAGGATAACATTCCTAACCTCAGGGGTTTCTCTCTAGTAGAACTATCTCCACACAACAATGATACGATCTTATGGCTCTTCAACAAAGAGCAAGATCAAATGGAGAAAGAGAGAAAGAAAGTTGCCAAGGAAAAGCAGATGCCGAAGAGGAAGAAGGAAGAAGAAGCAGGAATAGCTGCTGCCAAGAAGATAGGTGAAAATGCTTGGATGAAAAACTGTCTCCGGGCTCATGGCTTCTCTGGCTGGCAGGTGGGTCCTATGTCTGAAAAGACCCTCCAACGACATGTTAGTGACATAAAAGCTGACATTCGCTCGGGGAAGAGGAAGGAGATGTATAGAAGGGGACAGGGGATGATCTTCAAATCAACTACTCAACCCCAACCTCAAACCCAACCACAACCTGAACCAATTTCTTTTCCATTCCCCATCAAAACTAAACCAACCACTAAACCTACACCCCTGAACCTACACCATCACCCTTACCAACCTCTTCACCTCAACCACCTAAACTACCTATTCGCCAACCCAAAACACTAGCCAGAACCCAAACACCACAACCTACCCAACAACCTCTCAAACCATCCCCTCAGCCTTCTAAACATCTCCCCTTAAAGGAGTTCAAGGCAATCAAGACACAGCTCATCAATTGCACAACCCTGAGCGACATCTCCTGTGAGGAGGATTGAAGATCATGTTAGGTTGGACTCACTTTAGTATAGATGTTTACTTTACATTGTAATAGGACTTTTGTTAGTTTCATTTTGTATTTTGTTAGTAATTAGCAGTTTTGGCAGTCCAGCGAAACTGTGAGCGAATCTATAGATTCGCTCACAGTTTGCTGTTTTGGTTTACTCGACGAACTTGTGTTCTGCCGGGCGAAACTATAGTTTCGGCATGACAGTTTCGCTGGTAGCGAAACTGTCAGCGAAACTATGACTGCTATATATACTATTGTCATTTCACTTTGTATGGTAAGCTTGCAAAACCCTAATCGTGGAATTCTGTTGCAAGCTACCATTTCTAAGCAGTTACTTCATTGAAATACAATTGTGCTTGTTGGTATTGAGTGAGTTTGTTCATTTGAGTACCAATTATGTCTTGATTCATCATATTCACTTCTCAATTGTTGTTATTTGGATAGTGTGTTTGATATTGATCAAATTATCCTATCAATTGTACTGTTCATCGATCACATGGACCAACAATATGGTATCAGAGCCTTAGTGCTCTTGATTTGTTGAGTTTTTGTGGTTTTGGTCAATATCTAGTTTCAATCAATTTTCATTGGATTATCAGCTGTTTTTGGCATGGAAATTGATTGAATTATGCTTGTTCTTAATTGAGGAAGATTCTACAATCATCAGATCTCAAATTCATTGATTTTTGGATGATTTCAGATTGATTTTGAGGTGAAAAAGGGTTTTGAGATCGACCAGCAAAACTACTGTTCTTACAGCGAAACTGTCATCTTCATTCAGCGAAATTATGAGTTACTTTGGAGCAGAAGTTGTTTTCTAGAGTTTCAGCGAAAGTATTCCCTTGAACGAAAGTTCATTTGTGTTTTTGACCAAACATCAAGCGAAATTGCTGCCGAATCTATTTCTGAACGAAAGTTCAAGCTTGTTTCCTGCGAAGTTAGCAGCGAAACTAAGCAATTGTTGTCTCTGTTCAAGCGAAAGTGCTGCTGAAATTGTAAGCGAAAGTGTCTGTGTCTGCGAAAGTGTCTGCGATAGTATTGTTTCAGCGAAACTGTTAGCCAAGTCACCTCTTTCAGCGAAGTTGTTAGCGAATTTGTCAGCGAAATTATCAATCTTTCTGCCGAAACTATAATGTCGAAATTAACTACTCTTACACTGGCGGATCTTGAAAGTGTTGCTCCTAATAGACCTCCAAGACTCATTAATGGAGATAATTTTGAAGATTGGAAGAGATGTCTCAAAGCTTTCTTTTTCTACACAGATCATAATCAATGGGAATCGATTATTTCAGGTCCTCATATACCTACGGTTACGGTTGGTGATGTCATTTCTCAGAACAAAGACCCATCTTCTTATACTGAAAGAGATCTGAAACTGATTGATCGTGATCAAAAAGCTTTTGGTGCTCTAACTCTTTTCTTGGCTCCAGACATCTACAATCGTTTTGCAGAGCATAAAAATGCTAAATCCCTTTATGATGCTCTCTGTGAATTGTATGATGGAAATGCAGATCTGGTGAAAGACAAGAGTATTCAAGCTGAAAAGGAGTTCAATTCGTTTGTAGGATACAAGAATGAAAGTTTGACAGATCTTACAAATCGTTTCTTAACCGTCTCAAGCACTCTGAAGAAGTATGATGAAAGACTCTCCAACAGTGAACAAGTTAACAGGCTTCTCGATTCTCTTCCACCACAGTGGAGTCTTCAAGTGAGGATGCTCAAACAAGAAAGAGGTTTTACAGATTATAAGCTGATGGATATCATTAACAAGTTGAAATCTTTTGAGTTGGATATGAAAAGAAGAGAATTTAACCAGACTATGATGCCCACATCTGGTTTTTCTCAAAATGTTGCTTTGTTGTCATCCGCTACAAACTCTTACATTCAAAATCCAATTCAAGGAGGGAGCAATACAAGTAACTTCTCGAGTGGTAGTAATCATGTTGGAAAAGAATTGGGAAATTCTAAGGTTAATGCTGAAACTTCAATTCCATCTGAAACAATGGCTCTTTTTGGAATGTTTGTTCAGAGTTATGAAGCTCTTGTTGCTGGTGAATTGAAAGGTAAAAGAATGACTATGGAGGATATGTATCAGGTTGATCCTGATGATCTAGAAGAAACTGACATTCAATGGCAAATGGCAATGTTAACTTTAAGAGCCCGGAGATTCATGGAAAGAACAGGAAGAAAGAACTTTGGTGGTCAATCATCTACTTCAAAACTAGGATTTGATAAGTCAAAATTGAGGTGCTTTAATTGTAAACAATTGGGACATTTTAAACGTGAATGTCCATTACCAATTGTCACAGATCCTAGTAACACTGGAGTACCAAGATTGACAGCAGAGAAAGAAAAGGAAGAAGGAAATTCAAAAAAGGAGTCAGCCTTGATCTCAAACTTTGACTGGAGTGCGGAGGTGGAAGAAACAAGATCTGAAATAAATCACGCGTTAGTTGCTGAGGTTGTGGAAAGTGATGAGATGGAAGTTGATAAAGATGGATTTGTGCTGTTCAAGGAATTTATAGGAGAAAATGAATCTTCAGTAAAGGAGAAAGAAGAGAAGGCAGATGGAGAGAAGAAAGAGGAAATTACAGATTCAGATGAAGAAAGAAATTCAAAAGCTGCGAAAGGAAAAGAGAAGGATGATGCGGCCGCTACTGTTGAGGAAAGGAGATCAAGTACTCCAGTATGCATGTGCGATAAAGGTTTAGCTGCCGAAAGGATGGTAATGGGACTTCCTTATGAGGTAATACAGGATATGTGCTCATCTGCTTGCAAAATTAGACTTTTTGGGATTTATAAGGCTAATCGTTTGTTAATTGATAATGAAAAGGATTTAAAACGAATTAATGATGAACTTAAAATGAATGATGAACTTAAAATGAATGAATCAAAATATTTTGTGAAATTAAATGAGGCTTTAAAAGAAACTGATCATTTAAAAAGAATTGTTTTGGAAAGGAATGTAGAGGTTAATACTTTGACTGAACGGGTTGCTCTTGCTGAATTTGAAGCAAGCAAACTTCAGTCAAAGTTAGATAAATGGACTATTTCTGGAATGAAACATGATGATCTTTGTAAATCTCAACGAGGAGCAAGAATTAAAACAGGTTTGGGTTATGAAAATGTACAGGTTTATCCTCCTCCTAGTACATACTGTTATTCTCCTATGCCTGTTCCTCATCCTTCTAATGATTTAATCAAATCAGATACTGACAGTATGTCTGCAGGTTTAGTTGGGAATAACTCTAAGTACATTCGTGAAGACTACGACTATGGACCAACTAGTGGGCTTGGATGCACTAGTTCTAGTACACCTGAAAATCAGCAGTCTGTTTTAGATAATAAGTCTAGTTTAAATTCAGTGTTTGTTTCTAGTTCAAATGTAACAGACTTGAATGTCTCATGTTCTCTTGATTGTTCTATTTCATCTTGTACTTCAAATCATGATAGTGATTGTTGGGTTTGAAGGCCAAAACAATGTTGTTTAACCATTTAAACAAGAAAAACGCAGCGGATAAACATTTAACAAATACCATTTGTAATCTGAAAATTGATGTTCATAACTTAATTTCAACAAACCCAAAGACATAGGATCATATGTATGTGAATAAACTAGTTATCAACAAGCTAAAACAACCAAAACAACATCAACAAACTACCTTTATGGGCGATTTGAAGAACCGACATTAGAGCTGCTGGAAATCACGTTTTGTTGAAGAAGTGGCTGTCCTTGGATGGCCAAAACACCAAGGATAGGTGTCCTCAAGTGTACATACCCACAAGCCTTCAAGAAACACCATATTTGCTAGGATTTGACACCAAAAATCGCATCAAAAACCCTGCTGATAACCTTTTCAGCCGTGAAAATCAAGAAGATGTCAAAGGCTTTGTTCCAGCCGTATGACTTCTCTTCCATAAGAGAAATACGAGTTCTTGTGCGATTTCATGTGAGAAAGAGGAGGAGATCAGATGTGTGTATGTTCATCAAGAGTTTCTTGTTTCAAAACAAGAAAAAGGAGGAGAGGGAAGAGGCCCTTGCGGCCGAAAATCCTTAAACCCTTATTAGGGTTTTCCCCTTTTTAAGACTCCTTTAATTTGACTAAACTTATAAATTACATAATTAACCTTTAATTATATAAAATATGCACACACACACTTTTATTATTTGATGTTGCTTGATTAATTTAAACAACATAACAAATAATATCCATGAACAAAATATCCTCATAATTTGTTCATTCTCACATATAATTTATTTAGAAAACCCATTTTCTAAATTGGTGTAATTATTTAATTGCATGATCATATCATCAATTAAATATTAATTGGTGTTTGCTAAGCTTGTTATTGGGTATGACCCGACTTGGATCACAACATACTAACCACATCAATGTTCTATGTGTCTTGGGCATACAGAATCCAACAATCTCCCACTTGCACAAGATACATAGAAGATTGATGCAAGCAGTAAATACCGCCTAACAACGGTTTACTACCCTTAATACGCGTGACTTAAAGCCATTCAATAACATCATCCCCTTCAAGTATCCCACTTGAAATGATTTAGGTGAATCAATCATCTATCCTTTTGTTACAGATGTCATGTTAAATCCAAGGACATAGAATGATCATTCCTTGTTGATTTAACTTAATCAGGCCTTAGACATCATGCTCTCAACGAATAAGAGGAACAAATTCCATCTTGACTACATACGTTTCTCACAATCACCTTATGTTGTACCTAAACATAGCCTTATGTACTGACCATTATTTCAGAGCAGTGAAGAACTAGCTCAAGGTATAACACTCGGTGAATATCAAAACCCAATATGTATCTCAGGTCAGAGGATACCAAATGACATTCGCCTTTACTCAAATTCACTTATGATCAATCTAGAAGATCCCATGTAGTAAAATTGAGATGCGGGTCAGTCCAATATTTGCATCCCACAAATATCTATGAACCTTGGTAGCAACCAATTGCTCTATATTCATACCTTATGAATATCTACCAATCCATGTTCATAATAGTCTCATATTCATATTTGTTCCCACAAATATGACCGACTACGGACATTTAGAATAATAAACATATTCATGGATGTAAACATGCTAAAAGGGAACACGACTCAAAAGGTCAAAATTACAATTGTTCCATACATTAAATACTAAATAGATCAATTCCAATCGCTAGAATATCGAAGTCCTAAGGCACAAGTATGACCCTCATACTTTGCCTTCGCAAGGAGCTTCGTGAGTGGATTCGTAACGTTTTGATCTTAATGAACTTTACGAATACATATCTTTACCCTTTTCAACTTCATCCCTTATGATGTTGAATCTCCGCTCAAGGTGCTTAGTCTTTGATGAGTACGGGGTTCCTTGATTTGAGCAATCCCACCCACGTATTTACCAAAGATCTCTAGGGAGTCTTGAATGGTAGAGACCACCCCTAGATAAGCAATGGACAAGCTTATCCATGCAGCTTCCAAAGCTGCTAATGAAGCGGCTATGTATTCGGATTTTAGAGTGAATAATGCTACCGTGTCCTGCTTTGAACACTTCAAGGTTACCACACCTCCATTCATAATGGAAGTACACCTGATTGATGGTCGAGAACCATATGGATCAGTTTTGAGAGCCCGCATCAGTGTAACCCTTTACATGGAATTCCTTTTAAACAGATCCGTATATTAGAAATATATCCTTTGTCCTACTAAGGTATTTCAATATACTTTTAACAGCCACCCGATGGTTATTTCTATTGTTATCTACTTTGTCATACCTGATAAGCATGACACGTCCGGTTTAGTGCATATCATGAGACAAATGACGGATCCTATAGCAGATGCGTATGGGATATCCTTCATCTGATTGTGCTCATCCTATGAGCTTGGACATTGAGACGTAGTCAACATGGTCTGTCTTTGAAAGGGTATCATACCTTTCTAAGAGATTTCCATCTTGAACCTTTTCAAGATTTTATATATGCACTTTGGTTTGACCCTATCAATCACCTCGATCTATCCTTATAGATCCTTATTCCAAAATATGGGTGATTTCAAAGAGATCCTTTTATGAAAAACATCTTCCAAGCAAGGTTTTAACACCTTCCAAGGTTGGAATATATTTTTCAAATAGCAGTGTGTCATCAGCATACAACACTGAGAGTATAATTCTGCTCCCACTAGCTTTCATATATATACACACCTTTTTGATGCTTGTTTCAATCCATAGATCTATCACTTTAACTTGTATACTTTATTGGGATGTCGCGGATCGACAAAACCTTCATGCTGAACTATGTGGACAGTCTCTACGAGATGTCCATTAAGGAAAGCGGTTTTGACATCCATTAGCCAAAACTCATATTCAAAATATGCAGTTATGGCACTTAACATCCTAATCGACCTTAGCATTGCCACGGGCGTAAGACTTTCATCATAATCAACCAATTGAGTTTGATGAAAACCTTATGCTATAAGTCTTGACTTATAAGTATTCAAGTGTCCATGTATATTTGTTCTCATCCTGAGAACCCACTTGTATCCAACCGGTTTGGAGTTAAGTGGAGGTTCAACCAATTGCCAAACTTGGTTGTTATACATGAATTGCATCCTTACGTTCATGGCCTCTAGCCATTTGTCCCAATCCAAATTGGACATAACATCTTGGTGTATGGTTAGCCTACAGGGTATAACCACATAGCATCCATTCATGAAATATCCTTATCTTTCAGATGGAATACTAACTCTACCAGATTTGTGAACGTTTTGTGTGTGTTGATCAACCTCTTGACCTTTATCAACAACCTCCTGCTGATTGCTAGTGTCAATCAAATGTGTATCGCCTTGTGGATTTTGATCCTTATCAAGTTCCACAGTTCTATACGTCATTCCTTCCATAAAGGACTTGGTTTCAAGAACCATAGACTTTGGAGCAATAAATATTTCTGATTCGTTGAGTCAAAGAAACGGTATCTTATACAGTATCTTTGGATTCTAAATGAATACACACTTTCTTTGTCCGGGTCATATTCATAATATGAGCCTTAGAGAGCGATGCGAAAACCCAAAATGATAAAGGTGGTAAGCTCATAGCCATAATAAATTGAACCATATCCAAATAGGGTTCAGTTTCCCTTTATCAGAATGAAGAGCATAGATAATTATGAGGAGTTGATTTTCTACTTCATTATTGAAGATTTTGAACATTTCAAAAGCTTCATACTTATGTGTCATCAAGTGCACACAATAATAGCGACTGCAATCGTCGGTAACATTAATGAAGTATCTTTCACCAGTCTTAGACATTGTCTTAAAAGGATCATATGCATCCAAATGCATCATTCCTAATTAGTCTTTGGTTCATACTTATCAAATGAAACATTTTCATTTGTTTCCAAAAGACCATTCTTTTGAAATGTTTGAATCTAATTCTGGTTAGTATGACCAAGGCGACAATGTCAAAGATAGTAATAACTTAAACCCATTTTAAGTTTCTTTATGCTAAATGTGTATCAATGAGTATAATAGGATGATCTACCATGAACCAATTCATGGATGTCATTAAAAGGCATATCCTTAAAATGATATACATCATTCAAAACTCAATACCATTATTTACAAATTTTGAATCATGATCATATTGTTTTAAAAGGAAACATTAATCATGTTCCTAGTCAAACTAGGTGCATACAAAATGTTTTGAGAACAACTTCCAAACCATTTGAAGGTCTCAAAATAGAGTTTCCCTTCTTGAAGCGGACATTTCTTTTGAACCCTTTTGCAACAATTGCAAGTATGAGTCTCACATCCGGTATCCAATACCCATGTGATTGAAGAAATGGCTTTTAAAACAGCGTATGAATCATGGAATTGTATTTGAGGTTTGCCCAAAACCCTTCTTGTGTTTCAACTCCTTGAGATAGAAGGGACAATACCCTTTTTATAGTCCTATCTCTCCATACTCAAAGCATGGATCGTTCTCCGTTACCTTAGGCTTCATAAGCTTAGGTTTTGAGGTTTCGCTATAACCTTTGCTTTGACGTATTCCTTTCCTTTAGCAATAATTGCTTTAGGATCGGGATGGGCCACTTCTTATAGCCTCCTTTATTGATTGAGAGAATAGGTAGAACCTCTCTACTTATCCCCGCCTCGGTTGCTTTGAGCATTGCATGAGGTTCACCGATGCTCTTGTCCCATCCGTTCATATTACAGTTTTTTATGAATGTCTCAAACCTTTAGTTAGGCAATCAAGGATCAAATCCTTGGCCAACTACTTTGAGACAGGACAGCAAAGCATCTTGAGGCTATCAATATGGCCTTTTATCTTAAGAATATATAAGATGATATCGATTGGGTCTTTTCATGTGACATGTATAAAGTGCTTGAACCGTTTCAAAGCAATCTTATTAAAGTTTGTGGAAGGAACATTTCCCTTTTAGATTAACATGTCATGTGCCCCATGAGGCTCCAAACCCTTTTGGAGTCTGGGAATCATATTCCCAACATGAGATCGGATGCTTGCACAGAATCCTAAGTGTGCTTAACTCAATCGTCAAAAGGCCATAACATCAACAACGTGGGTTGGTGAGGTATGGGATCGTCAAGGACATAGACCTTTACTCATTCTTGAGAACGATTCTCAAGTTTCAAAATGAGTCCATAAGATAATTATGGTTAGGACTATCCCTCTCGAGAATAGATCTCAGTGATAGGGAAAGGACGATCGGGGTGGTAGCATTATAGATAGAGGTCATCATAACAAAATTGACAAAGTTCATATTAGTATTTCTCATAAATTTATTTTAATCGTTAATACCCTTAAATGTCTCATAGACAATTAACAATTAAAATCTAGAATCCAACGTTACATTTAAATGATGGTTAGGTGACCTTTATCCCATTATTTAAATTAACAAGGTAGTCAACAGTTGACAATCGCAACCTATTGCAACTTCTAGTCTTATGGGATCGGTTAAACATCATATGTTTAGTCGGCATGTTTAATCCCATCAACACCATTGTACGCCATGCTTCGGTGACCCTAAGCACATGGTTTCCAATTCAAGTCGTCCTACTTACACACACGTGTGAGTTTTTACATATAAGCGGTTAGGTGACCTTTATCCCACAAGTATGTTAGACTCACCTCAAGGACACAAGTTCCCTACAAGTGGTTAGGTGACCTTTATCCCACAAGTAGTTCCCAAGTGATTCGAGTGTCGTGTAAAAGGATGGTGTTAGACTTGTTACCAAAGGGTTTTAAGTTTCCATTAATTTTAGACTGAAAAACCTATGTACCTTGTAATTGCATGCTTTCAAATACATGGTACCCTATGGTTCTCTTTTAATAAAACCTCTTTTATTTTGAAATCATTAATCCTCTTAATAACCTTTTATTAATTACTTAATGATTTAGAACCATAAAATTCAGCTTGTTATCATAATTTATTTAGATTGTTAAGCATATTCATATATCAAACAATCAACATAAAACAAACAAGCATAATCATACAAACATATGTGCATAACCATAGCCACTAAGTTGACTACACTTGTTTGCCATCACAAGTGTTGTCATAAGGTCTTTTCCTAAGGGTTCAACACAACACAAACGATGAGATCTCCAAAGACCCCCACTTGAACTTGCATCCAAATGCTTCAAGTCCATCCTTTGTGTCTTCCTTTTGTGCTTCCTTCCCGAGCATCTTCTTTTACAAAATATATACATCCTAATACATATTTTCTAGTAAAGGAAAAAAAAATGCTCCTAATCTATTTATTACATTGCCAAATGAATAAATAAATTACAAACCAAATGGAAACACAAAAGAAATTACTACAACCCATAAAGAAAGAATACAATCAACACGACAATTCCATAATCAACCAAACCCAAAACAACCATGGTCAAGGCTATGTTATGCACTAAAATTATGTATCCATATACATCATACTAAGAACCAAAATGAACCCCATTGACCCTAAATTTTCAGCCAACATAAACCAAAAATCTAGGGTCTTTTGTCCAAACAAAACACAATCAACCAAATTGATATCTTTCCTTTCAAGGTTTAATCACTAGCATGTTTGATATAACCTTGAAAGATTGGGGTATCATCAAATCAATGCAAAACAGCCCTTTAATTGGTTGTTAACCCTTATATAACCAATTATACAAGAACACATGAAACTAATCATCCACATAACCGGCTCTTGATGCCAATGTTGGGTTTGAAGGCCAAAACATTGTTGTTTAACCATTTAAACAAGAAAAACGCAGCGGATAAACATTTAACAAATACCATTTGTAATCTGAAAATTGATGTTCATAACTTAATTTCAACAAACCCAAAGACATAGGATCATATGTATGTGAATAAACTAGTTATCAACAAGCTAAAACAACCAAAACAACATCAACAAACTACCTTTATGGGCGATTTGAAGAACCGACATTAGAGCTGCTGGAAATCACGTTTTGTTGAAGAAGTGGCTGTCCTTGGATGGCCAAAACACCAAGGATAGGTGTCCTCAAGTGTACATACCCACAAGCCTTCAAGAAACACCATATTTGCTAGGATTTGACACCAAAAATCGCATCAAAAACCCTGCTGAAAACCTTTTCAGCCGTGAAACATCAAGAAGATGTCAAAGGCTTTGTTCCAGCCGTATGACTTCTCTTCCATAAGAGAAATACGAGTTCTTGTGCGATTTCATGTGAGAAAGAGGAGGAGATCAGATGTGTGTATGTTCATCAAGAGTTTCTTGTTTCAAAACAAGAAAAAGGAGGAGAGGGAAGAGGCCCCTTGCGGCCGAAAATCCTTAAACCCTTATTAGGGTTTTCCCCTTTTTAAGACTCCTTTAATTTGACTAAACTTATAAATTACATAATTAACCTTTAATTATATAAAATATGCACACACACACTTTTATTATTTGATGTTGCTTGATTAATTTAAACAACATAACAAATAATATCCATGAACAAAATATCCTCATAATTTGTTCATTCTCACATATAATTTATTTAGAAAACCCATTTTCTAAATTGGTGTAATTATTTAATTGCATGATCATATCATCAATTAAATATTAATTGGTGTTTGCTAAGCTTGTTATTGGGTATGACCCGACTTGGATCACAACGTACTAACCACATCAATGTTCTATGTGTCTTGGGCATACAGAATCCAACAGTGATGATTTTTGTTCTGGTAATGAATGCAATGAATCTGATGTTTCTCCTAAAACAACTGAGCAACTTAAAATTAATTCTTTTGAAAAGTTCTTTTCTCAACCTATTCCATCTTTCATACCATTAAATATGACATCATCAGAAAAATGCAGTTCGTCTACTGGTACCAATGGTACGAGTTTTACTGATTTGTTAGAAGAATCATGTTCTGATTTTGTCAAAAAGAACTCTGATTCAAATAAACAAAAACATCATGAGATGTATGAGACATTCAGTGATGTTGATTCTAGTTTGTCTGATTGTGATGAGGAGATTATTATTGATCCTATTTTTACCTCATCACATCATCGACCTAGATTCAAACATCATTGTTTCAGGTGTGGTGAAGAGGATCATCTTATCAAAATTGCCCTTTGATTCAAAGATCCTCTAATAGGAATTGTTTTGGGAATAAATTGACAAAATTGGTTAATAATTTCTTTTATAAAAAATTAGCTTCTTTAAAAACAAAAGTTGTTCAATCTTGGGTCCCTATTGCTCCTGGCTAAATGATTTGTTAATTCATTTCAGGGATCTTCTTCAAAGATTGTACATAGTCTGTGGCATGTTGATAGCGGATGTTCCAAGCATATGACGGGATTAAAGGATTTGTTGACCAATTATCGGATTATAGATGGAGGATATGTGGCATTTGCTGGATATAAGAAGGGTGGAAAAATGATTGGACAAGGAGAAGTTACCAATGGTTCTCTTACTCTAGAAAAAGTCAACCATGTTCCTGAATTGGCTTTTAATCTTCTGAGTGTTTCTCAAATTTGTGATAAAGACATTCCTGTTCTATTTAAATCTGACGAATGTTTATTTTTAAAATCAGAGATAGCTATTCCGGAGGATTTAATTCTCATGCGTGCTCCAAGGAAACATGATACATATCTTCTTGATATGAATTCTAATGAGTCAAAGGCTACTGCAACTTGTCTTCTCTCAAAAGCATCAACCTCTGAATCACTCTTGTGGCATCGTCGCTTAGGCCATGTCAATTTTAAAATAATCAATAAATTATTAAAGAACAATCTTGTTAGAGGACTTCCTTTAAAAGATTTTTCTGTTACTGAAAAATGCATGGCATGTGCCAAAGGGAAACAACATAAGAAACCTCATAAGCCCAAACTTTTAAATAGCATATCAAGTCCTCTTGAGTTGTTACATACTGATTTATTTGGGCCTATTAGTGTTAAATCAATTGCTAAAAAATCCTTTTGTCTTGTTGTTACAGATGATTTCTCACGTTATTCATGGGTGAGGTTTCTTGCACACAAAAGTGAAGTTGCAGAGGAATTGCAGAAATTAATCATTTCTATTGAATCAGTCAGTAAGAGAAGAGTTATGGGATTAAGAAGTGACAAAGGCA
Source organism: Flaveria ramosissima (assembly GCA_025215565.1). Classification (NCBI taxonomy): domain Eukaryota; kingdom Viridiplantae; phylum Streptophyta; class Magnoliopsida; order Asterales; family Asteraceae; genus Flaveria; species Flaveria ramosissima. The sequence continues at coordinate 46,601,873 of CM046046.1, forward strand.
CTGAATTTAAAAATCAGATTCTTGATTCATTTTGTGCTCAAAAAGGGATTGTGAGACAATTTAGTGCTGCAAGAACACCCCAGCAGAACGGTATTGAAGAAAGAAAGAATCGCACTCTTGTGGTAGCTGCTCGGACAATGTTGATAGAATCCTCATTACCCATTATTTTCTGGGCTGAAGCTGTTAATTGTGCATCTTATGTTCTAAACAGGGTGCTAATTGTGAAAGATAAAGTGAAGACTCCTTATGAACTTTTTCATAAGAGAAAGCCACTAATTGATTTCTTTCAACCATTTGGCTGTTCTTGTACTCTTCTGAATACTCAAGCTCAAAAGACAAAATTTGGTGCTGTTTCTGACGAGTGTTATTTTGTTGGATACTCTTCTTCACAAAAGGCGTACCGAGTTTATAACAAGAGAACACGTATTGTTCAAGAGTCATTCTATGTTGATTGGCAAGAATCTAATCCTTCTGAAGTGAAATCTGAACCTGCATGGTTCTTTGACTCCGATACTGTGTTCAATTCATTTAATTTGCCAGTTTTCGATGATGATACATCCATTCCAAGTACTCAAACGAATATTATTCCATCATCTCCATCGTCTGTTCCATTCATCCCGCTAGTAAATGATGTTGTTTCAACTGATGTCAGCTCATCGTCTCCAATGCCTAATCAAGCTCCATTATCTGATTCTTTATCTCCTACATCTCCTAACTTACCTGATTCAACACCTGTCATTGATACACCTTCATCTACTCTTTCTCCGGCAATGGCTGATACTTCTTCAACTATCTTTCCTTCTTCAAGTGATTATAAAACTTTAAAAGATCATCCACTTGATAATGTGATTGGATCTGTTTCTGATGGTCTTCGCACGCGAAGTCAATCCGGTCTGATTAATGTTTGTCTTTTCTCATGCTTCATTTCTCAAATTGTTCCAAAAAATGTTCATGCTGCTCTACAAGATCCTTGTTGGGTAGAATCTATGCAATTGGAACTTCAATAGTTTAGAAAGCTTAAGGTTTGGACCTTAGTTGATTTACCTCCCAACAAATATCCAATTGGTACAAAATGGGTATTTAAGAACAAACTAGATGATCGGGGTGTGGTGGTGCGAAACAAATCTAGACTTGTAGTGCAAGGCTTTGCTCAAGAAGAAGGAATTGATTATACAGAAGTCTTTGCTCCAGTTGCTCGTCTTGAAGCAATCCGAATATTTCTTGCTCATGCTGCTCATAAACAGTTCAAAGTGTACCAGATGGATGTGAAATGTGCTTTTCTCTACGGAGACATTGATGAAGAGATCTATGTGTGTCAACCACCAGGCTTTGAAGATCCTGATTTTCCTGATAAAGTGTATAAGCTTGATAAATCTTTGTATGGTCTTCATCAAGCACCCAGAATCTGGTATGAGACTCTCACGCAATATCTTCTAAGCAATGGTTATTCTCGTGGTACCATTGATATGACTTTATTTAAAAGAGAGGTGAATGGTGAAATGATCTTTGTTCAAGTGTATGTCGATGATATTATTTTTGGATCTACAAACTCTCAATTGTGTAGAGAGTTCGAAGAAGTGATGAGCTAAAGGTTTGAAATGAGTATGATGGGTGAAATGTGTTTCTTTCTTGGATTGCAAGTTGAACAACAGAAAGAAGGAATTCTTATTCATCAAGAGAAGTACATTAAAGATATTCTGAAAAAATTTAAGATGGATGATGCGTCTACGGAGATGACCCCTTTTACTGCTCAGACCTGTCTAACTCCGGATGAAAATGGAAAACCAGTTGATCCTCATCTTTTTCGGTCTATGATTGGCTCTCTCATGTATCTTACTGCAAGTCGTCCTGATATCACTTTCGTTGTTGGTTACTGTGCTAGATATCAGTCGGCTCCAAAGGAATCTCATGAGAAAGCTGTCAAACGAATTTTTCGTTATCTCAAAGGATCGTCTCGTCTTGGACTGTGGTATCCATATGGTGGAAATTTTGATTTACATGCTTACTCTGATAGTGATTCCAATGGTTGCAGGTTAAACAGAAAATCTGTGTCTGGAGGTTGTCAATATTTGGGAAATTGTCTGGTATCCTGGCAGAGCAAGAAACAAACTACTGTTTCTCTTTCTACAGGGGAAGCTGAATATATTGCTGCATCCAGCTGTTGCTCTCAAGTTCTCTGGATCCAACCCCAAATGATTGATTATGGAATTAATTTCCTTCATACACCTTTATTCTGTGACAATGAGGCTGCCATTGGAATTGCTAAAAATCCTATTCATCATTCCCGCACAAAGCATATTGAAACTCGAATTCATGTGATTCGTGATGCTCAAGAGAAGGGTTTCATTAATATTATACCCATCGATACAAAAAATCAAAAAGCTGATCTTTTCACAAAAACATTTGATAAACCTCGTTTTTATGAATTGATTTCTATGCTTGGGTTAATATCTTTTTAAATTTTCATTTTCTATTTCTTTGATAATAAAAAAAATTAAAATTAAAATTCATTTAGAATAATAGAAATATAAAAATAAAAATTTGGGGGAGTAATATCATTATTCATTCTGAGATCGGAATTTAACATGATGAGAAATGATTGTATATTTTCTAAATATTTTTATTTACATGACCAGTACTTCTATGAGAAATGATAGTAACTGTTACTGGATTCTGTTTCACATTTAAAAAAAAAAGAAATGGATCAGATTCTTTAACGATATGCTTGATAGACTCAGCCTGATGAATGAAGTAGACAGCAGCTTTATGATTAAATTAAACTTCATGTTTAAGAATGTCTGGATTTACTCAATCATTTTGGATTGCACAAAAACTGAGTCCTGACAAAAATTGGATTGAGAATGAATCTTTCGTTCATTTTGCTTTGTTTTGTCATCACCCTCTGCTGGTTTATTTAGTGTTAAGATGTCTTGTGTCTGTGCTTATCTCCTCTGTTGTACGTGAGTACTGACCTGGAGTGATGATCTCCTCTGCTGTACGATAGTACTGACCTGGAGCTCTCATCAGCACATGATCAAATGGTTATCTCCTCTGTTATACGTGAGTATAGATCTGGAGCTCTCACCATTTTGATATAATTATGTCAAATCATCTTATCGATGAATTTCTCTCAGAATGAAATATTCTGTTTATAATCATTTGCACACTAATCCACAAACCTTGTTCTATGAAGATTGATTCATAATTCAAGAAATCCTGAGGTTGGGTGAGAGTTTTTTTACCAAATGATTGTGGGGTCTTAGCATTCTAAAGCATCTAATTGAACCTTAAATGAATCATAAGCTGTTGGTCGAAAAAGGATAAGGCATGAGTTTAAGTGGACAATTATATCTGCAATCGTTATTGATTTGTTCTAATTTCAGTTGTTTCTGTGCAGATTGTGATCAGATCTTGTATTCAGTATGATCTCATGACTGGTAGATGATTTTTGATCATCTTTATGTTCTGAATATTTAGTGAATGTGATCTCTGATTATTTTAGATCTCATTATTAGATGTGCTTCCTTTAAATATTATAATTTAAAAAAAATAATAATAATAATAAATAATAAAAAATAATATAATAATAATAAAAAAAAATAAAAAAAAAAAAAAAAAATAAAAAAAATGGTGCGAAATTATTCTTTCGCTAATAGCTTCGCAAAGCGAAACTGCAATTTCGCTAGGTTTGCTAATAAGTTGTTAACCAGTTATCTCCTAGCGAAATTACAGTTTCACTGGACGAAACTGTAAATTCGCCTGACGAATTTATAGTTTCGCTCTCTGCGAAACTATTTGGTATATAAGTCATGTTTGCGAATTTTCTCTCATATTTTCGCACACTCGCACAGCTTTACTTTTAGGTTTCTCCGTAAAAAAAGGGCGATTTTGATTTGTGTTTGTGATTTGGACTGATTTTTCGTGATATTCACTTCGTATGTGAGTTTCGAACACTGATTCACTCTCTAATCTGGATTAAATCATCTATTTTTAAGTAATCTGGATTGTGTCTCTTCGGTGGTTTCGCTGTTCGTTCAGCGAAACTACTGAAGTCTCTGCGAAATTGAACGAAAGTTCACATCTTTTCAGCGAAACTGTAAAGTTATGCTGTTCGAGCGAACTTAACAGTTTCGCCATATCTTCTCTAATTTCGCAATGACTGATCTTTAATTTACACAGTTTCGCTTGTATTTTATTATGTCAGCGAAACTAATTTGTAATAGCGAAACTAAATTATATTTGGTGAAACTAATTGCGAAACTACTTTAATTCATTCTAATCTTGTCGAAACTACTTTTTGTTCTGCGAAAATAACAAGTTTCAATGAGCGAAATTATAGTTTCGCTTGTCGAAGCTGTTTGTTTTCCTTGTCGAAATTGTCTTTGATTCAGCGAAACTATCATGTCTTAGTGAGCGAAACTATTGTTTCGCTTGCCGAAACTGATTGTTTCTTATGTTTTGTCTTATTTTCTTATTTTCAGTATTTCTTATTCAAATTTATTTGTTGTTCTTTTCAGGTTATTATGGCGAATCTCAAGTTTGATGAGAGGAATAACATCACTGCCATATTAGACGATACTCTTCCAAAGGCGGCCGGATTTCGTGACTGTATTAGATGGCTCCAGAGATCACCCATTGCATATGCTATCTCTCACTCACCCACTATCTACGATCTTCATATTAGAGACTTTTGGAGATCAGCAGAATACAACACTGGAGGAGATGTTCAGAGAATCACAGCTAGAGTGATTGATCATGATATAACTATTACTGCTGAGAGCGTGTCAAGGATTCTTAGACTAGAAGATGATACTGGTGATGAAGTTGATATGACGGAATCTGAAGTATTCCAAGCTTTCAGACAAATGGGATATGAGGGACCATCTTTGGTTCGAGGAAGGAGATTAAAAAGACTTTTTTATCTAAGGAATGGAGATATATAGCTCACGTTTTTATTATGTGCTTAGATCACCGTAAGGGTGGATCCGATGGACTTAATCTTGACTGGGCCAAAGCTATGGTGATATGTTGTGTAAAGGGGAGAAAGCAAACATTGCTAGACTGATCTTTGCGTGTATGACAGAAAATGTGATGGCTGTGAAGAAGGATAAATGGTTGTTATATCCTCGCTTTATTCAGATGATTATTGATGATCTTATTCCTGATGTTCCTAAACATGGTGAAGTCAAGAGATTAGTGCAGATGAACCCTCGGATATTTGCTGATTGCTGTGCTATTCGACATGATTTCAGTGGTAAAATCACCCATCTCTGGGAAAATATGTACCCACCAGAACGATGGAATTATATCAGACGGGTTGATGAGTCTGAAAACAAAAGGGCTGAGGAAACAAGGGTGCAACAAGCTGATGCAGCTAAGAAGAGAAAGAGATATGCAAAAGAGAAAGATTATGATTTTGAAGAAGATATAGATGCACAAGCAGAGGAGATAAGGGTGGAGAAAGAACGGAGATCTAAAAAGAGAACTTACTTGGTTGAGCCTGAACGGAGATCAAAACATTGACACGAGGGTTTCACAGCAGGGAAAGAGGCAAGTGCTGGTCTTGATGAGGATGTGATTCGTAGTCTAAATACTTCATTGGCAAATGAGTTGAGTATGATAAAGACTAAACTGACGAATCAGGAGATTAGGGAACAACAGAAGGATGAGGTAATTGAAGGAATGAAAAAGATGTTGGTTGATCAGAATAATTTGATTAAGAGATTGTTTGAAGAAATTTCTCAGATGAAAGCTGCAGCTGGCCTACCTAGTCAACTAACTCAATCTGAGTTAGATGATATGACTGATATATCTAAGTACTCATTCTTGAATGTGGGTACTTCATCCAAGGTAGGAGAGGGCACTTCTGGAGCAGCTGATACTGAAGCAGGGGAACAAGAGATCCCAAGAGAAGATGCTGGAAAAAATGAAAATGATGATATTATTGAAGCAGGGTTGTTAACCTACAGTTTGATTTTGATAAGGATATTGTGGGTGAAGAAGTGGTTGTTACTGGTACCACTGAGGGAATATCTGATAAAGGAAAAGGTTTGATTGATGAAGAAGAGGAGGATGAGCAATTGGTTGATTATGATTCTGAACCAGATTTATGAAGTATGAAGTGAGAGAGACCATTAGTGTATGTTGCTAAGAAGGGAGATGATGAAGGTGATGTGTTTGAGATGGATAAGAGTGACTGGTTGGTGAAGGAGAAGGAGGCTGAAGAACTTACTCCTTTGTTTCAAAATATGGAAGGTTTAAGCAGGAAAGAGGCAGACAAGAAGAGATAATAATTGGTGTTATAATCCTAGCTTAAAGATGTTTATGATTAAAAGAAAGAGGAGTGTAATATCAGCTACATGCTCAAGAGGAAGGCTTTTAAGACCTTGCCCAAATGGGATCTAAGACGGTTGGCCACTTTGCTTTGATTAATGCTCATTTAAGTGAAAGGCAGTAGTATTTCTTGAGAAAGAAATTAAAAATGGACTTAATGATATTTTGAGTCATTTGGATACATGAAGGCTGAACGAAAAAGATCAAAGAAAGATAAAGACTGGGAGACTGGCAAAGGGAGGATTGTTTTGAGAGTCAAACCACCAAAGACTGTAAACAAAGTAAGATTGGCTGATCCTCTTCCCCAACGTTTACAGGACTTTGAAAAATGGTTTTATGATAATAACACTGGCGAGGCGGTGGTGTGATCGAGCCAAACACGGAAAAGAGTTTAGGGTGTTGACCCGATGGAGCTATTCAGCTTAGTGATGAAGATCTCTTGACTCTTTGTGAAAATCATATTAAGGCTGGGGCAGGAGAGGAAACACGAAAAGGAGGCAAGCTTGTTTATGAATGTGGCGAACAAAATAAGAGGATTAAGGGCGGAGGTAAAGAGTTTGGCTGAAAAGGTGAGAGCACAAGATGACTTTGCCATGGATGTTCAAGACATGACCAGGCAGTTTGCTAGAGCTAGTGGTCATTTGAGGAAGCTGGTGATGCAGGAACTAACCTTGGAGGATCAGTGGCTGAAGCTTCTAAAGATGTTGCTACGGGAGGTGATGAAGATAGACCAACAGCAGCAGAGGAAACGGAGCCGACGAGTCAAATCAAGAGAAGTGAAGATAGTGAGGTCCAACCTAGGGGGAGTATTGAAGATCATGTTAGGTTGGACTCACTTTAGTATAGATGTTTACTTTACATTGTATAGACTTTTGTTAGTTTCATTTTGTATTTTTTAGTAATTAGCAGTTTTGGCAGTCCAGCGAAACTGTGAGCGAATCTATAGATTCGCTCACAGTTTGCTGTTTTGGTTACCGGCGAACTTGTGTTCTGCCGGGCGAAACTATAGTTTCGGCATGACAGTTTCGCTGGTTAGCGAAACTGGTAGCGAAATGTCAGCGAAACTATGAGGCATATACTATTGCATTTCACTTTGTATGGTAAATCTATGATTCTGTCCGATTTGAGTATTCGTCATTTCTAATCGTGGGTTGATTCTTTTTTGCAAAACCCAATCTGGATTCTTTGCAGCTACCATTCTAAGCAGTTACTTCATTGAAATACAATTGTGCTGTTGTTATTGAGTGAGTTTGTTCATTTGAGTACCAATTATGTCTTGATTCATCATATTCACTTCTCAATTGTTGTTATTTGGATTGTGTGTTTGATATTGATCAAATTATCCTATCAATTGTACTGTTCATCGATCACATGGACCAACAAGGATTCAGTCAAATTGACTTATGTGATGGATCCTCATGTTCCTCACTAGAGATCAATTTCTTGATCTGCCCAGAGGAACATTGGACCAAGCTGAAGGGTTTGTTAGAAACACAAAATACATAGTTTAACCTTTTAAACTTTTCAGAAAACGCAGCGGAGGTATAGGATTATAACAAGTTTATAATCTGAAATTTTCGTGTTCTAAGTGTGGTTTTAAGATGGAAACAAACCCAAATCAATAGGATCTTAAATATATGAATGGAACAAGCTATGAACCTAAAAACGTACATAAAATCACAGCTAATAGAGCTGTGAATACATCTACCTTTCTGCAGAAAAATCGACCCAAAGAAAAAGGGGTTTGATGCTTGTTCTTTTGGCCAAGACTCCAATGGAGGACTCCTCAAGTTTAGTATACCCCAAGCTTGATGGCAACACCCTTTCTTGTTAGGTAGAATCACCCAAAATAAGCTTCAAAACGCTTTTTTCTTGCTAGAACCGTGAGGTTGAGAGAGAGAGAGATATTGGAGCCTTTTGCATGTAATAATAGTGGTTTAATGCTTGTGGAGTGTTCAAGACAAGAGTAAATGGTGTTGGTGTCCAAGCAAGCAAGTTTGGTCCCAATGGATTAAAGGAGGGTGGCCGAAATTTTGGGTTTCAAAAACCCTTTCCCTCTCAATTTGTTTATCACACCATTATATGTCTTGTGAACTAGACATATAATAAATTGTATGTACAATATTTATATATATGTATTTACATACTTATACAATTAACCATTTAATTTATAAGTTGTAATTCCCACTATTATTTGATGTCATCTAACTAATTTAAACAACACTTCAAATAATATTGTTTGAACAAATTATCCTAATATAAGTTGTTCCCACTCACATGCAACTTATTTAGAAAACCCATTTTCTAAATCGGTGTAAATATTTAATTGCATATCACATCATCAATTAAATATTTAATTGGGTTTGCCAAACTGTTATTGGGTATAACCCGACTTGGATCATAACGTACTAACCACATCAATATTCTAAGTGTCTTGGCACACAGAATCCAACAATCTCCCACTTGCCCAAGATTCATAGAAGATTGATGCAAGCAGTAAATATACGCCTAACAACGGTTTACTACCCTTAATACGCATGACTTATAGCCATTCAATAACATCATCCCTTTCAAGTGCCCTACTTGAAATGATTTAAGTGAATCAATCATCTATCCTTTTGTTACAGATGTCATGTTAAATCCAAGGACACAGAATGATCATTCCTTGTTGATTTAACTTAATCAGGCCTTAGACATCTAACTCTCAACGAATAAGAGGAACAAATTCCATCTTGACTACATACGTCTCTCACAAACACTTCGTGTTATACCTGAACATATCCTTGTGTACTGTCCACTATTTCAGGGCAGTGAAGAATAGGCTCAAGGTATAAAACTGGTGAATATCAAAACCCAATATGTGTCTCAGGTCTGAGGATACCAAATGATATTCGCCTTTACTCAAATTTACTTATGATCAATCAATAAGATTCCATGTAGTAAAATTTGAGATGCGGGTTAGTCCAATATTTGTATCCCACAAATATCTATGAACCTTGGTAGCAACCCATTGCTCTATATTCATCCTTATGAATATCAACCAATCCAAGTTCATAATAATCTTACTTTCACACTTGTTCCCACAAGTATGAGCGACTACGGACATTTTAGAGTAAACAATTTACTCATGGATTAAAACATGCTAAATTGGAACATTAATTGAAACATTATAACCAAATAATTTTATTCAAATAATAAAGAGTTCCACATATCCAAATACAAAATGTACAGATCAAATCCAATCACTAGAATATCGAAGTCCCATGGCACAAGTATGACATTCATGCTTTGCTTTTCAAGGAGCTTCGTGAGAGGATCCGCAATGTTTTGATCCGTGTGAACTTTGCGAATACATATCTTTCCCTTTTCAACTTCATCTCGTATGTAGTTGAATCTCCGCTCATGTGCCTAGTCTTTTGATGAGCACGGGGTTCCTTGATTTGTGCAATCGCACCCTCGTTATCACAAAAGATCTCTAGGGGGTCCTGAATGGAAGGGACTACCCCTAGATCGGCAATGAATTTCTTCAACCATGCAGCTTCTTGAGCTGCCAATGAGGCGGCAACGTATTCTGATTCTGTAGTCGATAGAGCCACCACATCCTGCTTGGAGCTCTTCCAAGAGACAGCTCCTCCATTTAGAATGAAAATGTATCCCGATTGTGACCGAGAATCATCACGATCGGTTTGGAAACTCGCATCCGTGTAACCTTTTACAACGAGTTCCTCGTCACCAGATCCATAGATTAGGAACATATCCCTTGTCCTCCTTAGGTACTTAAGTATGTTCTTAACAGCCATCCAATGACTGTTTCCAGGATTTTGCTGGTAACGGCTTGTCATGCTCAAAGCGCATGACACGTCCGGTCGAGTGCATATCATTGCATACATGATGGATCCAATAGCAGATGCATATGGGATTGCTTTCATTTTATCTTGCTCATCCTTTGAGCTTGGACATTGAGTCGTACTCAATATCGTTCCTCTTTGAATAGGTACGGTACCTTTCTTAGAGTTCTCCATCTTGAACCTTTTCAAGATCTTATCAATGTATGCACTTTGATTCAAACCAATCAACCGCCTTGATCTATCCCTATAGATCTTTATTCCTAGAATATAGGCGGCTTCACCAAGATCCTTGATGGAAAACAACTTCCAAGCCAGGTTTTTACACCTTCCAAGGTTGGAATGTTATTTCCAAATAGTAGTATGTCATCAACATACAATACTAGGAAAGTTACTGTGCTCCCACTAGCCTTCTTATACACACAAGCCTCATCAGCGTTTTTGATGAAGCCAAATTTCTTTACTTCCTCATCAAAACGGTGATTCCAGCTTCTCGATGCTTGTTTCAATCCATAGATTGATTTCTTTAACTTGCATACTTTATTAGGATGTTTTGGATCGACAAACCTTCAGGCTGAACCATATAGACATCTTCCTCAATATCCATTTAGGAAAGCAGTTTTGACATCCATTTGCCAAATCTCATAATCATAATGAGCAGCTATGGCAAACAATATCCTTATAGACTTTAGCATCGCTACAGGTGAGAAGGTTTCATCATAATCAACCCCTTGAGTTTGAGTGAAACCCTTTGCTACAAGTCTAGCTTTATAAGTATCCAAGTTTCCATGCATATCGGTTTTCTTCTTGAAAACCCACTTACTTCCAACTACTTTGGAATTAAGAGGTGGTACAACAAGTTCCCAAACTTGATTGTCATACATGGATTGCATCTCAACGTTCATGGCCTCAAGCCATTTGTCACAATCCAAATTGGACACTGCATCATGGTATGTGGTTGGTTCATCTGAATCTACCATAGCATCCATCCATGAAAAATCCGTATCTTTCAGGTGGATTACTAGTTCTACCACTTCTGCGAACGTTTTGTGTGTATTGATCAACCATTTGATCATCTTCAACATCCTCATGTTGAGTGCTAGTTTCAACCAAACGTGCATCGGGTTGTGGTTCTTGATCTTCCTCAAGATCCACTGTTCTACTGCTAGCTCCTTCCATAAGGAACTTTGCTTCTAAGAACTCACCCTTTCTGGCAACAAACACCTTTTGTTCCAGTGGATCATAGAAATAATATCCCATAGAATCTCTAGGATATCCAATAAAGATACACTTGGTGGATCGGACTTCCAATTTGTTTGGGGTGGGAGTCTTAACATAAGCCTCACATCCCCAAACCCTTAAGTATGATAGGGATGGAACTCTTCCATGCCATATCTCAAAAGGTGTCCTTTCCACCTTTTTGGTTGGGGCCATATTTAAAATACGGGCCGCGGAGAGCAAAGCGAAACCCCAAAATGATAGAGGTAATGTGCTTCTAGCCATCATAGATCGGACCATATCTAATAAGGTTCGATTCCTCCTCTCAGACACACCATTATGTTGTGGTGTTCCAGGTGGAGTGAGTTGTGAGACAATCCCACAACTCCTAAGATGATCTTGAAAAACATCACTTAGGTATTCACCTCCTCTATCGGTACGGAGAACTTTAATTGACTTGTTGAGTTGATTTTCAACTTCATTCTTGAAGATTTTGAACACTTCAAAAGCTTCATCTTTGTGCCTTAATAAGTACACATACCCATAGCGACTATAATCGTCGGTAAAGGTAATGAAGTATCTTTCACCATTCCTAGTCATTGGCTTGAAAGGACCACATACATCCGAATGTATGATTCCTAATAAATCTTTTGCCCTTTCGGTAGTTCCACTAAGGGTGCCTTAGTCATCTTACCTTGTAAACAAGATTCACAAACATCAAATGAATCACATTCATTTGTTTTTAAAAGACCATTCTTTTGAAGTGTTTGTAAACGTTTTTTGTTTATATGACCAAGACGACAATGCCAAAGATAGGTATCACTCAAGTCCAACTTGAGTTTCTTGGTGTTTGTTTGGTACAATGAACTATTTAAAGTATTTTCATGAACCAATTCATAAATACCATTAATTGGTATAGCTTTAAAATAGAACATACCATTTAAAGAAACATGAATATCATTTTCAATAAAGGATAATACATAATCATAATGTCTTAATTGAGATACAGAAATAATGTTCCTAGTCAAACTAGGAGCATACAAAACATTCTTCAAAATAACTTCCAAGCCACTTGGAAGTCTTAGGATGTAGTCCCCACGAGCTTCAACTAATACTTTAGTTCCATTGCCCATGAAGAGGCTTACATCCCCTTTCTTGAAGTCCCTACTTCTTGTGAACCCCTGCAACAAATTGCAAATATGAGTTCCACATCCGGTATCCAATACCCATGTGTTTGAAGATGTAACATTAAGATCAATATGTATCATGTATATTGTACCTGAGGTCTGCCCGGCATCCCTCTTTGCTTTCAACTCTTGGAGATGGACAGGACAATTCCTTGCCCAATGTCCTATCTCCCCACACTTGAAGCATGGGTCATTTGTAGCAACCTTTTGCTTCTTCTCTTGTGGTTTGGGTGGTACCCTTACCACCCCTTTCCCCTTTCCCCACACATGTCCCTTACCCTTGGCAACCTTTGCCTTGGGTGCGGGATGAGGCCTTTTGTTGTTCCCACCTTCATTGATGGTGAGAACAGGTAAAACCCTTTTACCCATGGCCGCCTCGGCCGTTTTGAGCATTGAGTGAAGTTCACCAATGCTTTTGTCCCATGCATTCATGTTGTAGTTCAACACGAATGTCTCGAACTTCTTGGTTAGGCCATTTAGGATCAAATCCGTGGCCAACTCCTTCGAGACGGGGCAATTTAGCCTCTCGAGGCGGTCAATATGACTTTTCATCTTAAGTACATAAGATGAAACAGATTGGTTGTCGTCCATACGACATGCATGGAGCGCTCGAACCGTTTCGAACCGCTCAACCCTTGCTTGCTGTTGGAACGTTTCCTTCAGCTGGGTTATCATGTCGTAAGCTCCGTGATGTTCATACTCCTTTTGGAGATCCGGAGTCATGCTCGCTAGCATGAGACAAGACACTTGGACGGAGTCCTCAGTGTATTTCAGCCAATCGTTAAAGGCCTCCTCATCATCCTCGTTAGGTTGATCGGGGATAGGGTCGTCTAAAACATATGATCTTCTCTCTTGCTTGAGAACAATTCTCAAGTTTCGATACCAATCAATAAAGTTGTTATGATTTAGACGTTCCTTTTGGAGGATCGCTCGTAGTGATTGGTTTGACGCGGACGAGTTATCGTGATTTTCATTATTGGTGGCCATCTACAAAATTTAACAAAGATCAATTTTAGTATTTTCGATATTGCTAATTTTAATATTTAATGCCTTTTAAGGTCTTTTTATATTAAAATCTAGAACCCAACATTACATTTAAATCGTGGTTAGGTGACCTTTATCCCACGTTTTAAATTAATAAGGTGGTCAACGTTTGACGATTGCAACCATTTGCAACTTCTAGAAATATGGGATCGACTTAAAACATCATATGTAAAGTCGGCATGTTAATCCCATCAACACCATTTGGAAACCACATCGTAGGTGATCCATTTGACATGATTTGCAAATCAAGACACCCTACTTACACCCACGTGTGAGTTTGCCAAAACAAGTGGTTAGGTGACCTTTATCCCACAAATAAGGCATTCTCACCTCAAGTCACAAGTTCCCTCAAAATGGTTAGGTGACCTTTATCCCATTAAGAGTTCCCAAGTGACTCAAGTGTTGTGTAAAAGGACGGTGTTGATCTTGTTTGGAAAAAAAAGGTTTTAGAGGTTTCAAAATACAAGTTTAGAAAACTCTATGTACTTGTATTTGCATGCTTTCAAATACAAGGTACCTTATGGTTCTTTGATTAAAACCTATTTTAATCCTTAAAATCATTAAATAATTTTAATAACCTTTTATTAACCTTTAAGAACCATCAATTTTCAGCTTGTTAAGTTTGTTAATTAGTTTGCTTTGAATATCCAAATATCAACCAAACAATCAAGACAACAAACAATCAACCAAGCATAAACATTAACAATCATATGTGCATAACCATAGCCCTTATGTTGACAACACTTGTTTGCCATCACAAGTGTTGTCTATGGTCTTTCTAAGGGTCAAACATATCATAAAAGTTCCAAGAACCTCCCACTAGAAACCGCATCCAAATGCTCCATGTTTCTTGTGTCTTTGTGTCCATCTTTGGGTCTTGATCTTGTACATCTTCCTTTTACAAAATTGTATCCTAATACATTTTTCTAGTAAAGGAAATGAACCTAATCTATTATTACATAACCAAATGAATGAATAATTACAACCCAAATGAATAAACACAAATATTACAACCAAATTGAATGAATAAAACAACCACTTGAATCATCCAAACAACACAAGGCCACAAGCTAGGTTATGCACTTTAACAACCAATGATTAAATCATCAAAATATATCATTAATCCCCACTTAAAACCTTCAAATTTCAGCCAACATAAACTGAAATTTTGGTTTTAAATATTGTCCAAACAATCAACATATCAACATACATATCTTTCAAGGTTTAATCACAAGCATGTGTGATGTAACCTTGAAAGTTGGGGATTTCAATAAGACATAATATTTCAGCCCAAAACAAGCCTATAACATGTCTAATATCATCTTTTAAAACCAATTTCAAAAGATGAATCAAGCAAGCCATCCATATAACCGGCTCTTGATGCCATTGAAGGGTTTGTTAGAACACAAATACATAGTTTAACCTTTTAAACTTTTCAGAAAACGCAGCGGAGGTATAGGATTATAACAAGTTTATAATCTGAAATTTTCGTGTTCTAAGTGTGGTTTTAAGATGGAAAACAAAACCCAAATCAATAGGATCTTAAATATATGAATGGAACAAGCTATGAACCTACAAAACGTACATAAAATCACAGCTACATAGAGCTGTGAATACATCTACCTTTCTGCAGAAAATCGACCAAAGAAAAAGGGGTTTGATGCTTGTTCTTTTGGCCAAGACTCCAATGGAGGACTCCTCAAGTTAGTATACCCCAAGCTTGATGGCAACACCCTTTCTTGTTAGGTAGAATCACCCAAAATAAGCTTCAAAACTCTTCTTTTCTTGCTAGAACCGTGAGGTTGAGAGAGAGAGAGATATTGGAGCCTTTTGCATGTAATAATAGTGGTTTAATGCTTGTGGAGTGTTCAAGACAAGAGTAAATGTGTGTTGGTGTCCAAAGCAAGTTTGGTCCAATGGGATTAAAGGAGGGTGGCCGAAATTTTGGGTTTCAAAACCCTTTCCCTCTCAATTTGTTTATCACACATTAATATGTCTTGTGAACTAGACATATAATAAATTGTATGTACAATATTTATATATATGTATTTACATACTTATACAATTAACCATTTAATTTATAAGTTGTAATTCCCACTATTATTTGATGTCATCTAACTAATTTAAACAACACTTCAAATAATATTGTTTGAACAAATTATCCTAATAAGTTGTTCCCACTCACATGCAACTTATTTAGAAAACCCATTTTCTAAATCGGTGTAAATATTTAATTGCATGATCACATCATCAATTAAATATTTAATTGGTGTTTGCCAAACTTGTTATTGGGTATAACCCGACTTGGATCATAACGTACTAACCACATCAATATTCTAAGTGTCTTGGGCACACAGAATCCAACACAAGCTGCAAATCTCTTTGGCCTCAATTCAGATACTTTAAATGAGGAAGAAAAGAAGCTTAGGAGAAGGCTGGTGACTCTGCTAGATACCAAGAAAGGTAACCGGGTGCCAAGACAACCCCTTATGCCTAGGAAGAAGATCATCCAGTGGAGGTTCGAAAACTCTTCTCACAACTTTGTTGTTGAAAGAGAGAATGGAGAGCTCAACAGGCTAAATGCCTCATCTCTTCTACACTTACGCAAATTTGATATTGCTGAGTTAGCAGAGAAGCCATTCTCCAACCTCTCCAACTCTGAAGTAGCTGCTCATATCAGAAATCATCTGTGCATTCTTCATATGGCCGAGCTAACTGCTAGGACGAAGGTTGAAGAAGAGTTGAAACTGAGAGAGGAGGAGAAAAGGAAGGGATCAACAATCAAAGGCAAAGCCTTTCTACAAATGGTTGAGGGTCCTGAACTTGAATCCATAGTTAGATGGGAGTATGACTATAACTCCCGTCAACTAACTCTTTTCAAGGGGGGCACAACAAAGGGTACATGTCATTCAGAGTGATAGAATGGATCTCCTATCCACTAATGACTTGTACAAGCTTCTCAACACCACTTCAAGGAAGAACAAGGAAACAGACAAATTTTATCTGTCCCTGGTGTTGAAAGTTTTAAAAAGCAGAAACAAGTGAGGTTTCGGTAGCATCAGCCTAGGGGGAGTTTGTTGGATCTAGAAAGGATGGTGCAACCAAACCCAAATCACTTATACTATTTTGGTGCAACTAATAAAGGACTTCCAAAGCTAAGTGTGGAACTTCTGTAGGAAAAAGAGCTCTTCCGAAGACAAAGTGTAAGACCAACTTCTGAAGGAAAACTCTAACTTCTGAAGACAAAGTATTCATTTCCGAAGATCAAGACTTGGAGTGAAAAATCAGAAGTCAACTTCCAAAGTATGAAAGAAGTCCTCAAGCCTCGGAGGTACAGAAGCCTCTTCCGAAGTATAAGTGGCTTTGGAAGAACTTGTTCTTGCGAAGCCAACTTACCTTCGAAAGACACTACTATTATCCAGTGGACATAAGTATGGTCTCCCTGACACTCCGCTGCAGCCCTCTGAGACACTGCATGGTGTTTTCTCAAAAGCCATGTAGTTGACCATACTTTATTCCACTGTGTACCTTTATAAGTTAGTACAGTTGCCAACTTTAGTTGCTGACAAAAGGTAAGTCATGGACATGTAATGACTACCATATCTTAGATAATACTTTATCTTAGATACCTTAACTTTAGCATTGTAGTATATGCTTTAGTCTTAGGTTTCCAGCTGGTATCAAAGTATATCCGGCTATAGGATCTAGTATATATAGTTTCTCATTGTAACTCATGTTTTATGCTTGTAAAAGTCTTGTAATACTTTGAGTTGAGAAGTAATATATACAAGTGCCTTGAAAATTATTTCCTTGTGGTCTTTGCTACTTATTATATTATTATCAACTCTTAGAAGAGATTCTACTTTATTTGATTTGAGTGTAATATAAGTGAGTTTGAGAGAAATCCAAGTGTTAAGTGACAAACCCGATCCTGCATTGATTGACATTCATAAATTGTTCAAGTTTATTTGAACAAATACATTAACAAACTTTTGATTTAACAAATTAAAAACATGAGTAACTTTGGCGGATCATCATATCAACCTCCAAAGTTGGAAACAAACGCAGATTTTAAATCCTAGAAAATCAAGTTCAGGAATCATGTGAATTATACAGATTCTGACTTATAGGTGTCAATAACTGAAGGTCCTTATATTCCACCCACTCTTGGGCCGGATTATAATGACAATAATCAACCCATAAGTACAAAAGATCTTTCACCTGATGATGTTAAGAAGGTTAAATTCGATATTAAGGCATACAACTTACTTAGTATGGCTTTACTTGAAGAAATATTAATCATGTGTGAGAATTACAAAACAACTAATTCCTTGATGAAATCAGAAGCATTAGGAAGGACACCCTTCGTTCACAATATGAAACCTTTCATCATATTGAGGGTGAATCAATTCCTCAACAACTCCATAGATTTATGCAACTTGTAACAGAGATGAATATTTTGGAGTTGAAATATACAAATGAGGAATTAAACAAGAAGATGCTCCATACTTTGCTAGAAAGTTGGAAGCAAACTGTGTCCATGTTCAAGAACACCATTGACCTCAAAACAACTGGTTTAGATACATTGGTAGCTAAAGTTGAGGCTCTTGAAATGGATGAAAAATCAAGAAACAAGAGTGTGAGAACTCATGTCTCACCCTTGCACTTTGAGCGAAGATGAAGAGGAAGTGAGTTTCTATGCATCAAAGCCTTCAAAGAAATCTTCTGTAAGTAAGTCAAGAAAACAAAAAGGAAGAACCGATGAGAGAAGAGATACATCTACATCATCAGCGAAGTCTTCATCAAATAACAACCAAACAGAGCCCATCACTGTCATTCTGGACTCGGAAGAACAAAAAGCAGCCTTTGCACCTTTCAGTTCAAGTTTTCAAGCTTACCTGGGAAGCTCCTTAACATCTGCCAACATTTTCCAGCAAGACTTGGAAGAACTACATCCAGATGTAGTAGAGGAGATGGATCTACAATGGCAAATGGCACTGATTGCGTATAGAGCCTAACAATATCTCAGAAGAAATAAAAATTTGGCTGGTGCAAGTAAATCATCAAAGATTGGTGTTGATAAGTCAAAGGTAAGATGCTTCAAGTGTAATCTCTATGGACACTTTTCTAGTGAATGCAATCAACAATCAAATCCTGATTTGACACAACATCAGTCCCACCAACCATCATCATCTCAAAGATCTTTCATACAACCACAACTGACCAACTCATCCCCACTAGCCACAAATGCATCAGCACGAACAAGTAACTCTAAAGAAACTGGGCTGATCATACTTCAAGATGGAACCTGTGACTGGAGTATGTATGAGAAGGAAGTCTTGGAAGAGAATCAAGCTTTAATGGCTCACATGGAAAACAAAGTTCCACCCATGGCTAGAGAGGTAAAAGATAGGTTATGTTCATCAATATGTGTTGATGAAGTTGAAAGATATAGAGTCCATGCTCAACAACTGGCTGATAAAGTTAAAGAAACAATGATTTTGAATGAATCACATGTAAGAGAACATAAATTATATAAAGTCAAAATTAACTTTTTACAAAAGGATTTAGATAAAATTGTTTCAGAAAATTACAGTCTAAAAGCACAAGTTGAGCATCTGACCACTACCTTAACTAAATCCATGGCTGATCATGCATCAACTGAAGTGAAACTTCAAAAGTTTCAACTTTCATCTTAGCAGTATGAGAAATTATTAAATTCTCATATTGAATCAAAGAACAGGTCTGGGTTGGGATATAATGTTGTGGCACCTCCTATAAACAATAATTACACACCTTTACCTGAATCAATGACAAATAACTTGTCAAATCATTTTATGCCAAGCACCAAGTTTGAAACAAAATCTAATCAACAAGTTTTTCATAATAAAACTGAGGTGAATGAAACTGAGTCATCTGAATTAGAAAAGATTAATCAAAATGACTTAGAATTTGACTTTGATGAGTGTGAGGACTTGGATGATTCTGATGAACATGATGATGATCTTATGAATATTGGTAAGAATGTTGTTCCTGAAACAAACATTCCAAAAGTCCTTGAAGAACCATTCATTCCCAAAGTACTTGAAAAAACAAAGTTGCCATATCCTCCAAAACAAAGGAACATGCTGAAGACTATCTGCAAGAGAATAGCTCAGCTAAATGTAGGTCTTCAAGAACTTCATCAGCAACAAAAATCTTCAAATGAAGAAACTAAAAAGTGTGTATCTACTAAGAGAGTACACACAATTCAGTAGATAAAGGAAAGAAGAAGCAATCAGCTGATCTTCAGCAGAAGAAGAAACCTTCTTCAGTAGAAGATCTGCGGAAAAACAGATCTGTTGATTCAGTAGATGATCTACGGAAGGTAGCAACAATCAAATCAAAGCCTAAAAAGCTGAAAGAAGATAAATCAACTTCAAAAATGGAAAAGGATGCAAGGCCTCAGAAGTTGACAAAGAAGAAGAAAGTAACTGATTCTGACAATGAATCAGAGGAGATGTATTTGCGAATGGTGTGACATGAAAAATTACAATACTGAAGATTGTTACTTCAGTAGTTACTGTTCTATTTGCAATATGAACAATCACATGACATCTGACTGCTACTTTAACAAACATTATGCTATTTGTAACAAAAATAACCATTCAACTCAGGAATGTTATTTCAATAAAAAAGAACAAGACAAAGAGCACAAAGAAGAAACTATTAGATAAAGCTGAATCAAACACTCAATCTACTGATTGTAAAAAAGATTCAAAAATTAAGAAGCCACAACAAAAACAAAAGTCAAAACCAAAGGAGAAAACATCCACTAATGTTCAACCCTTGAAGAATAGAAAAGCATTTCAGCAATAAAAAACACCTCACAAAAGGGTGGATTTGCTAAAAAGGAATCAAATGTTGAGGATGCTTTCTTTGATAATTTTGAAAAAGGAACACATGTACCTCATTCAAAATCAAAGGATAGTGACACTTTCACTAATGAAGATTCATTATCAAATTAAAGCCTCAAACCAATAAAAATAAGGTGAATGAACAAGAGATTGAGAAACCAGGACTCAGTTCAACAACCTCATCGTCAGCAGAATCATCCTCACCTGAAACATCTCAGAATGGATCAAACAAAACTAAAATTAATACTGAAACTTCAAGACTTATTCATGAAGGAGTAACAAGTTTAGACACTGCTGGCAATCCGAAGATCATTAAGGCTTGGGTTGTCAATTCTAACTGATTTTTTTCTGTGTGCAGGAACAATCTTGGAGATCTGACAACAAGTGGTATGTTGACAGTGGTTGTTCCAGGCATATGACAGGAAACTTTTCACTTCTACATGACTTCAAGCATAAAAATGCATCATATGTGGCATTTGGTGGGGATAAGAAGGGAGGTAAAATAGTTGGTGAAGGAATGGTAACTAATGGTGTGCTCAAATTTGAGAAAGTAAAACTATTGTGAAAATTTACAATATAACTTACTCAGTGTGTCTCATATTTGTGATCAAAATTATACCACATTATTTGATAACACTAACTGTTACATTCTTAAGCCAGGTTTTTTTGTTCCAGAAGATTGGATCCTTCTTAAAGCATCAAGAAAAGGAAACACATATGTTTTGGATATGAACAATACTTCACTCACAAGACATGAAACATGCTTGCTATCTAAGTCATCAGAAGATGAATCACAATTGTGTCATAGAAGGCTTGTTCATTCTAACATGAAGAACATGAACAAATTGGTGAAAAATGACTTAGTCATTGGATTGCCAAAGAAAGAGTTTTATTGTTCAAACCATTGTGCTTCTTGTTATAAAGGAAAACAACATAGAGTGTCTCATAAATCCAAACTTACCAAGACAAACACTACACCACTCAAATTGCTTCACATGGATCTTTTTGGTCCAACCAATGTAATAAGCATTGGAAAGAGTCAATGATGTTTGGTGATAGTTGATGATTTCACTAGATTCACGTGGGCCTTCTCTTAAAACAAAAGAGTGAAACATCAGAAACATTAATGGACTTTGTCATCAAGATTGAGAATCAACTTGATGTAAAAGTTAAAATTTTCAGGAGTGACAATGGGACTGAATTTGTTAATTCTGACTTGGATTCCTTTTGCAGGAATAAAGGTATTCCAATGCAATTCAGTGCTCCGAGAACTCCTCAACAGAATGGAGTTGCTGAACGAAGAAACATAACACTTATTGAAGCAGCAAGAACAATGCTAGCTGATTCATAATTGTCAATCACCTTTTGGGCTGAGGCAGTGAATACAGCATGCAATGTTCAATATAGGACATTGATTGTCAAAGAACATAAAAAAACACCTTATGAGCTTTTATTTAAAATAAAACCTTACATAGGATATCTTAGAGCTTTTGGGGGTCATGTATCTATTTTAAACACAAAAGAACAATTGGGAAAATTTTCAGAAAAAGCCTATGATGGTTTCTTTGTTGGATATTCTTCAACATCTAAATCTTATAGGATTTACATTCCATAACATAACATTGTGAAAGAAACTCCTAATGTATCATTTGATGAATCCTTATTTTCTAAATCAGTTAAAGGATCATCATGGTTGTTTGATATAGATGCACTAACTGACTCATTTAATTCAGGTTATTTGAATAATGCAGGATCTGATGATACATGTTATCCATTTGTTCCCCCAAATATGAATGAAGTGTCATTATCTGCTGATCCTCCACGGATACACACATCAAACATTATGGAACAAGAAACAAAAAATAATGACAATGATGATGCACAAGTCCAGCAAACAGAAAGCACATCCGCAGATGGAAACACATCATCAGCAGCTGCTGACTCTGCATCCGCAGATGTACATTATGTGTTCGGAGATATGAATAATGTCTCAGCAGCTGTTCCATACTCTCAAAAGGATACAACAAACATTGGAAATGATTCATCAAGTCCTAATGTACCATCCGTAGAAGTTCCTGTAACTCCTACTGAAGAACAAAATGCTTCCGGAGAAATTTCTACGGAAGATATTGATGATGCTACTAATGTTCAAACTCAGGAAGACTGCTCTATACCCAATGATGAACAGGAGGAACACTTTGATTATTTCCTAACTTCATCAACTGGAATGGATCCGTCTACCTCAATGAACATGACTAACTTGGAATCATCTATTCCAGTTGAATCAATTCCAACAACAAGAATTCATAAGTCTCATCCAGTCAACAACATTATTGGTGATCCTGAGAAAAGAACTACAAGAAGTCAAACTGGAACTGCCAACATATGTCTTTTCACTTGTTTTCTTTCTCAAGTGGTTCCTCTAAACATCACAGCTGCTCTAAAAGATAATAGCTGGATTGAAGCTATGCAAGAAGAGCTTCAACAATTCACAAAGCAGAAAGTCTGTAATCTAGTTAATTTACCTGAAGGCTAACATCCAATTGGAACTAGATGGCTATTCAAAAATAAACTAGATGACAGAGTTATAATTGTGAGAAACAAAGCAAGGTTGATTGTACAAGGTTACACACAAGAAGAAGGAATAGACTATGATGAAGTTTTTGCACCAATTGCAAGAATTGAAGCCTTAAGAGTATTCCTAGCATATGCATCATATAAGAAGTTCACTGTCTATCAAATGGATGTCAAGTGTGCTTTCCTATATGGAAAAATTGATGAAGAAGTCTATGTGTCACAACCTCCTGGATTTGAAGATCCTCACTACCCACACAGGGAATACAAGCTTGGTAAAGCTTTGTATGGTCTTCATCAAGCACCAAGGAAGTGGTACGAAACATAATCATCATTCTTGCTCAAGCATGGATACAAAAGGGGAACCATTGATCAAACTCTATTCCTCAAACAAGAACATCAAGATCTCTTAGTTGTTCACATTTATGTTGATGACATTATATTTTAATCAACCAATAAGAGATTGTGTGTAAGCTTTGAAGAATGGATGAAATCTGAGATTCAAATGAGTTCAATGGGATAATTAAATTTCTTTCTTGGTCTACAATTTCATCAGAAGACAGATGGCATTTTCATTAATCAAGAGAATTACATACATCAAATCTTGAAGAAGTACAACCTTGCTGATACATCATCATGCAAAACACCAGCCTCAACAATTGAAAAGATTGTACCTGATCCTATGGGAAAAACTGTTGATCAAAGATTATATTGATCAATGATAGGATCACTCATGTATTTAACTGCCAGTAGACCTGACATTATGTTTGCTGTGTGTGTTTGTGCTAGGTATCAATCAGATCCAAAAGAGTCTCATTTGAATGCTGTAATGAGAATTTTTAGATATCTCAAAGGAAAACCAGCACTTGGACTTTGGTATCCAAAGGACAATGATTTCACTCTCTACTCATATTCAGACATTGACTTTGGAGGATGCAACAACAACTGAAAATCCACAACTGGTGGATGTCAATTCATAGGACCAAGACTAGTTTCATGGCAATGCAAGAAGCAAACAATTGTATTTGTATCCACATCTGAGGCTGAGTACATAGCTGCTTCAGCTGGTTGCTCTCAAGTCCTTTGGTTGCAAAACCAATTGCTTGATTATGGTTACAATTTCCTTCAAACTCCATATTACATTGACAATTCAACTGCTATGTTTATAACTGCAAATCCTGTGCAACATAGTAAAACAAAGCATATTGAAATAAGATACCATTCTGAGAGATTGCTCAGAAAAAGGTTTGATCAAGTTAGTCAAAGTGGATACAACAAATCAACTTAATGATTTATTCACTAAAGCTTTAGATTCAGTTAGATTTAATTTTCTAATTAAGTCTTTGGGGATGATTAACTTAGATTAATCATTATGATCAAACAAAGAAAAGCATGTGTCTGTCAAATAGTAAAAAATCAATAATAAAAAGTATAATATAAAAAATTATTGATAGTACACTATGCCTTTGCTTACTTCCTGAATTCTTAAATATCATTAATATTTGATCAAAGTTTCTTGATATGTGAGTAGGTTCATCAAGAGTGGAAACTACACTAAGTGCATGCCAAACATAATGCAAAGTGATTGTTTGTGGGAAACTTCATTTTGAGGATACAGAAAGTGAGTCTTATTCTGATGTGACCAAATCACTCATCTAAGCACACTATGTACCAACACTTTATAATGTCTATCTTTGCCCATCATACTCCCTCTGTTTTGTGTGAACAAAGACCTGGGTGTATGATCACCATGGTATACATTAGTAACCAACTAGTGAAAAGATCATGATCCTCATCAACCCTCTATTTTATGTAAACAAAGACCTGGGTTAAAGGCACCTCTGTTTTACGTAAGTAAAGACCTGGTGAACTGATGATGATCATATCTAAGTTCTCAAAAGAATCCTATGTGATCAACTGTATATTAAATCTAGAGCTTTTTACATCAATGCATTAATGAGATGTCAAATGCATCTCAAGATAGAACTTATAACTTAAAGTACATAGTTTCTAAGTGTGAAAAGGTTATGATTTGACTCACAAAGGGAGGACAAACTCTAAGTGATTTGAATGTGAAGTCCATAACAGTTACTCACTAATAAACATGAAAACATGATAAACAGCATGCCTAGTTGATACAATACTCTTGTATGGATTTAAGTGGTAAACATACTTCAAATCAGATTTAAGATCAGGTATCAATTCAACAAATTAATTCATCAGGAAGATGCTTAGTGTTATAGTATGATCCCATTCTATGTGTATATATGCTTGTACATAGTAGTCATTTCAATTTTGTTTAGTTTAATTTCTTTTTGTTTGAACAGACATGTGTCTTTCATGATATTCTTCTTAGAAATTTATGATAAATGCATTCATTCATCATTAATCAAAAAATTAGGGGGAGTAGTATCATTAAAATAAGTTAACAACAAAATTGTCAAATGAATTGTCAATATGAATGAATTGGAACCTGAGCAATAACTTGGCTTTTGGATACATGAAGTTTTTAAAATATAAACCTTCTTGTACACAATTGGCACGAATACAAATTCAACAAGGTCCAATATCAATAAATGGTTCTATCAGTTCATTAGAACCATACAATAAAATAAGTTTCAATCGTGGCATTTTAAGCATCAGCAGAAGTTACAGTATATTTTAAGCATCAGCAGAAGCTCTAGTGTATTGTAAACATCAGCAGAAGCTACAGAGCGAAACTTGAGGGGGAGTAGAATATGACTATCCATAGATTGGTAACCTACAAATTTGTTAATATTTTACAAGTATAATTCATTTCCATAGATTGGTAACCTATGAAAAATCAAGTTATGCTTCAATTCAATTTTAAGTTTAGGCATCCGCAGATGTCCTACGGATGAACTGAAATCTACGGAACAAATAATTTCCACGGAAGAGTAACAACAAAAGTGGCACCCACTTCATTAAATAAAGGATATTAATAGGGTCAAGTGTGTATAAATGATGTTTTTGACTTTAATATTCATTATTCACTTTTTAGAACACTTTTTCAGACCTAGAAAAACCCACTCAACAAACCTTTCCCCCTTTCACAAAAATTCAAAATTACCAAATCAAAACTTCAAATGAACACATAATCGTGATCTCAAATCATTGTTCAGAAGGTAAAACATGTCATAATCATAAAAAATGAACAGTTCGATTCTTGATTATCCTTAAAACTGTTCGCATTCTCATGTCTGTAATGTTGATTCTAATCCATTCTTCTTAACTTCCATGAATAGATGTCTAATCGATTTGCAAGGAAGCACAATGTGTGTGCATTCTTAAACCCAGATGACCCTGTGTCAGAAGGATGTCGAGACATCATTAGGTATCTGCGACGATTCAGGCTATCCTATGCTCTATCACCGGAGTCTGTGATTCATCAATCAAATATAGTCGATTTCTGGAACTCAGCACATATAGAAGAAGATGGAGAATCAGAAGTAATCGTGGCTGAAGTGAAAAACCAAAGACTGGGGATGGATGAACACACCATCAGAAGGGTTTTAGAGTTTGGAGAACAAGAAGTTGGTCACCCTGATGTGTTTGAGAATGAATACATAGAGAAAGTATTCTATTTGATGGGGTATGATGGTGATTTTGACAAAGGTGAGATAATGAAAGGGAGATTATGCAAGCCATACAGATTCCTATGTCACACTTATCTAAAGTGCACCTCCAACAAGAAGTCTGGGCTTGACAAATTCTCAAGGCACATGTCATCTGGGATCATTGGAATCTTTGAAGGAAGAACATACAACTACTCCAAATACATCTTCAATTGTCTGTGTGACCACATCAAAGTGCAAAAGGCTGACAAAATGTTCATGTTCCCAAGGTTCCTACAACTAATCATCAATGGTGAATTTCCTGGAATAGCAAAATAGGGTGATGTACATCAGTTTTGAACAAGATTAGTGGAAAATACCAAGGAGAAGACATGCCAATGTTTGCTCATGTGGTAGATGCTAATGCCAACATCCCACAAGAACTGGTATGGGAAGACCAGCAAGGAAGTTCTCTTGCTAATACTGAGGAAGTCTCAACCTCACCTCATCATTCACGCATTCACAACCATCATCAATCTCCACAACCACAATCTCCTGCCAGCCAAAACACTGAACCAGTCTCTCTAATTCACCCTACATCACCAAATCAAATCCAAATGCAACTCTTTCAACAACCTACAACCCCTGAAAAACAATCCACTGAAAGCTTTTACATTGGGGAGACAGAGTTAGCATCACAAGAAAGCACAGTTCAACTGTCCTTAACTAAGACTGAATCCCTTTTTCACTCAAATGAAACTGAACCAGTCTTTGAAGTCACCGACCATCAGCAACAACAACAACCACATCAAGAACTGACTGATCAAGTCATTGAATCCAGTTCAAGCTCAGCAAGTGTAGCCCCTGAAGAAGTAAATGATGAGAGCACCTCTCAACATCAAGAAAAGGAAGAAGAAGCAAACTATGTGGATGTAATTGCCTATCATGAAGATGAGCTAAGTGAAGATGACATCCTTGTATGCAAAAGCTATTTGGTGGCTGAATACAACAAGCTTGTTGTCAAATCCAACAATGGAAAACAAAGAATTCAAGACTTGAAGAGAATGATGAAAGAAAAAGATGATCAGCTTTTGAAGCAGGAATCTAGTCTGAAAAGACTAAGAGAAAACTTACAAGAAAATAATGAAGTTATCGATGCCTTGCATGAGCTTGTAAAAGAACAAAAAGAGTCAATTGCAAATGAGAAAGCTGAAATAGAAAAGCTTGTGTTGGAAAGCAACAAAGAAAAAAAGACTCTGCAAGAACAATATGCTCAGCTGCAAAGAAAGGATGAAGAGATTGATGGGCTGAAGATAAAAATAAGTTCCCTTGAATCAAATGCTGCTGAAACAAAACAATCAAAAGAACCTGCTGAGACTTCCAAGCAGCTTATTTTGTATACTAGGAAGAGGAAGTATTTAGGCTCTACAATGAAAAAGGTGATCAATGTTGAAGATTCACCTAAAAGTTCAAGGCCTACATCTCCAGAGCATACTCCTTCCATGGATGTTTCAACATTAAAGCCAGTAACTCATGATGAAGCTGAAGCTGAGAGTGATGTTGAATGGAATGAGCTCATAAAGGATGAACCTCCCATAACAAACAATGAATCAAAGGTTGATGAACTTCTGACCACAAAAGATATACCAGAAGAAAGGCCTGAATCCTCAATGTTTATGACCTTAATAAATCATGGCTTTCCGTATGACATGGTGGAAAGGATGAGCATGAGTGAGATGAAAGATGTGCTGAAAGAGTTTGAGATGGCTAGATTCATGATTCCTAATTGTGATTATGAAGCATTCACAACATTTCAAGCCATTCAAAAAATCAAGAAAGATCTAGGCCACTGTGACACAGCAAAGCTCAGCAAGTACAATATAATCTGTTGGTTGCAGGGTCATAAATATAAGACTAATGAGCTTAAGGAAGGAAAGTTGGTGAGCTTAGAAGGATGATGGAGCATGTCATGGCTGTTGAGCTTGACACAGGAGTAAGATTCAGGACTGAAGCCCCTAATCCCATTCATGAGCAACAAAGTAAACTCCCTGCTGATCCTATAACTAATGAATCTAAAGATCAGCACAAAGGGATAGAAAAATTGATCAGAGAGCCACGAGCAGTTATACCTGGCAAAGTGTGGCCATTGGGAACAACAGTCAGAGAAATAACAGAACAAAAGTCTACCCTGATAGAGCTATATGATCACATCACAACTCCCAGTTCTGTTGAAGAAAACAGGATTATGGCCTGGAAATATGATCCAGACTGGGATTGTGCAATCATTATGAGAACATCTGGAAGAAATGAATACTTCCATGATGTAGAACAAGTATTGTGCCTGCCTGAAAGTGACATCAAGGATTTACAGAGCTTAATTATCACTAATTACCCAATTCACTCAAGAGGAAGAGACTTTTTAGTGTCAGTAGGAAGACTCAAGACCAAATTCAAAGATGATGTACTGAAGGAAGCAAGAAGAGAAGATGCTGATCATAAGAGAAGAATGGAAAGGGTGAAAAGATCAAGAACCAACTCCTCTACATTGATAGATGATGAGCTTTTGAAGAGGGTTGGGTACAACAACAAGAATGCAGCAGCCATTAAAAGATTTGATGGAAATCAATACACATATCCCACAACAGAATGGGGATATGTTGAGAAAACCAAAGAATTGGTGCTGTTAAGAAATGCAGAAGGAAATAAAGCAGAGAAGATGAGAATCTTTGATCCGGTGGAGATCAAACTGCTACACCCCAGCTACACATCATTATTGCATGACAAATTCTTTCCAAAGCTATATGATGAAAGAGCACAGAATGATCTATGTCTATATGTGCATATGATTCAAGTGATTGACAAATTGCACGTAAAGGGATACAAAAGAAGAAGACATGAAGCTGGTCTGCTGAAAGTATCTACAATTGAAGAAGTATCAGAACTGAGAATCTCAGAGGAAGATGAGCTCGAGATAGTGCATAATGAAAGTGTAGTGGAAACACTTACCACTGAAGAAGATATTTTGGGCTTAAGTGTCACACCCCAGGCCCAGGTAGGGTGGGACGTCACAGACTAGCAACAGCATATGGCAGCGGAAACAAACCATTACAAGAGCTCAAAGGAGATAATATCACAGGGCATTAATGTTTTTAAAAAGATACCGGGGCTAGAAACAAATCAAGCCCCAAATGGGTTTTACAATCATCCAGAAAAATAAATTGTACTTGTTCAACACAAATATAAAATTGTTCAAATGATTCATTAAGGAAAATATGCCAATGCCATGGTCACGGGATAAGTCTAGGTCTTCACAACAGCTAGGATCTCTTCATACGTTACCTGAAACATGCTCAAAAGAAATTTGTGTCAACTAAAAAGTTGGTGAATTCAAGTGCTTAAAGTTTAAAAACAAAAGGACTTAACAAATCCTTCTTTGATTAAAAAGGAAATAATCATTGTTTCAACATCGTGGGGAAAATCATAATCAACCCTGCACTTAGTCCCGGTTGGCCTCTTCTAAAGTTGTGTTTAACCGGATATTCCCGAAGGAAGAACTGAGCCCCAAACCAGTGAACCATACCTGCTCGGATGGTTCACCAAAGTTTCTTAACCAAACCTGTTACATGCCATAAACGACCCCTTAGGATCTCAGTGGGGTACCCTTCCTGGAACGGAAGCCACTGTGTGTGGGGGATTCCCCAAATAGATCTATCCATATAAAACAAGCGGTTCACAAAAGAATTAATGATCATGATATAAGTATCAGCAGGTATCCATAAATCCCACATGCAATCATCAAGTAAATCACAAATATAGTTCATAAATACAGAGCATGTTTCACCCCAAAACAGTAGTAAAAAGGGGAAGTCACTAGAACTCACCTTAGGTTTCAAGTCAAAATATCTCTTGGTGTGCCGGGAGTGTCTCAAGTCTAGCACCCTAACATGTACATATTAAGTAATAAGCTACTGCTCTAAACTCATTTAAGGTGCAACAATATTGTCAAGAGTTTAGCTATTGGGTAAGGCTTTGATTTCGCGAAGTTTGTATAAAAAGTTTCCTTTTATGGCAGGTCAAGGTTTCTTCATGAAATTTGGGATTTTTACATCATTAGGTTAAGGACATTAGGAAATTTTGTTGTTCAAGTGATTATTAGCTTCATAGAAGTCGGTTATAAAGTTTGGTAAAATTTTACAGTTTAGTCCCTCAAGTTTCAAAATTGACAGTTTCTACCCTTAAGTTTGGTTTATTGTCCTTTATGACACTTAAGACCAAAAATCAGGTTCTTAGAGTAAAATTTCACTCATTATAGAGTAAGTGTTCCAAAATTTTCAGTTTACGGTTCCGGTTTAAAAACTATGCGTTTAACGCTCCCGGTTGCGGCAAAATCGGAGAGTTTTAACAGTTAATCTAGGGTTTTCATAAATTTGAGTCTTGGACCAGTAGGTATCATATAAAAGATATTTTTATAAGTCTTAAGTCCTTAAATTGTGAAAATTTGCCTCTAATAGTTGAAAATCTCGTTTTTACGTTCGACCCGTTAAAACGCGGTTTTGACTGTATTTGACCATTTAAAGCTTGTTTGACCTATTTTTCAAATACTTTAGGTCTTTTATTACTCAACTTACTGAAATTTCATGATTTTTATAAATTTTAGCTTTAAACTCATTTTTCATAGATTTTCCTCAAAAACGATGCCCGGTTGGTACCCGTTTTTAGTTAAAACGCCATTTATTTGTTCTTTTGACCATTTAAATTACCCATTGACTCCAGAACACTTTATTTATCATTTTTAAGCCTGGAATACTTTTCAAGAGTGTTAAATCCATGTTTTACTCTTTTTAAGGTCGTTTTACCATGTTTCGGGTCCCGAAATTAACCACAATAGGTCTAATTTTAACATGTCCATAATTTTCAGAGATTAACCACTTGTCACAACCTTAATATTCATAAAAACATTCTGAAATTAAGTCCAAACTCACGGTTAGGTTACCCCTCACAACAATGAACCATCAACTTAATGATTTAGCCATAACTAACCATAACACATGTGTAAATCATTGCAACTTGTAGTTAAACCTTACCAAAACCCCTTTTAACTTTAAATCCAGATTATTAAGGTGTTACAAAGTCGTTTATGAGCAGGTTGTAAGTCTTGGTTAAGAGGGTTTTCAAACAAATGCTTAGCTTAGAATATATCTTGTAAAGACAAGGTTTTTAAGGTGTAACTTGTGTTAAAACCATATATCCACGATGTATCTTCTTTTATAACTTTTAAAACAGGTTATTAGGAGTTCATTAAACCTTTAACAAGCAGGTTATAGGTTTTGCCTTCAAGAGTTACAAGATCTACAAGTTAGATGGACAAAAGTCCCAAAAATAGGGTTTTCATGGTGGAAATCGGTTTCCACCTTAGGAATGAAAGTATAACGAGTGAGGTACCTCTTGTGAAGTTGAAAGCTTCTCAAGAACAAGGTATTGGTGTCGGGTTTCTGCTATAACCAAGAGAGGAGGTGTTTTTAAAAGAGAAATGAAAGAACACATGAAAAGACCATTTTCGGGTGACATGAAGCTTACACTTTATGTTGTTCACGTTTTGGAGAGGGTAGATGGTCTTGGATGGCTCGAATCTCCTCGGACAAGGCTGGAGAATCTTCTAACAAAGCTAGAAGAGTCGAACAATGGGTAGAGGTGTGTTCAAACTCACGGGTATGGCCACCTTCTTGCGGGTCTTCGGTTGGCCGATGCTTGTTGATGTTGTTGTTGCGATTTTTGGGGCTGGAGTAGAGAGTGTTTTGAGAGAGTTTGCAAGGGGAGGAGGAGAGAATTCAGCTGGTAGTTCGAATATGAGAGGAGAGGGAGAGAGTGTGGAGGTGAAATGTGTAAGGATTGCATGAAGTGTGAGTGGTGAGGGTGTTGGTGGTGTAGAGAAGAGGTAAGTGGAGGGAGAGGGGGTGGCCGATCTTGGCTCCTAGTGTGAGTGTTTAAATTTTAATTTTAATTGTTAATAATTATTAGGTAGTGTAGTTTTGTAGTATTGGGTATAATATATTATTTAGTGGATGATGTTAATTGTGGTATCAAGTGCATGCCCATGCATGCATGGACCGAAAATATATAAGTGTGAGTGTGTATGCTCACATTTTAATTGTTTCACTTGAGATTAAATTTCGTAAGGGTGACTAGTTGACATTCCCGGAACACTAATTTTTAAAAAGGTAAAACCTAAACTAACTAAAAGTCAATAAAATCATATGGAACCATAAATTGAATCAAGTAGCAAGAAATACTTCTAATTTCATGATAGGGTTGGATTGTTTCAAATATTAGCACTCATAAGATGGATAACGATGCAAGTAAATTAGGGTTAGGATAACAACCTAGAGGCCGGTTGTCACATTAAGTTTTGAGACTCTACAAAGGATATGCAGAATGGAGATCAAGTACAAGTACGATGATCAAAAGGATGCAGTATCATACTTTAACAAGAAGATGGTGTCAAGATTGAAGGAACTTTTTGTTTTGAGGAGCTTATTAGAAGTAGCTAAGCCTAAGGGGGAGTATTGTTAGATCTAGGAACAATAGATCTACATCAATTTGTATAGGCTTAGAACTTTAATCAATATTTGTAATGAATAATTGTAATTCATTATTATGATGTATGCACTGTCTATATAGGCTAACCCATATGTTTGGTGATCTGTGTATGATTGCAGGTACAAACATAATACTTGGTCAATTACTGAAATCGACTAAGTGTAAGAAACATCTACGGATGAACATTTTGTTCCTCCGTAGATATGTTTCTTACAAGTAACAAACATCCGAAGATCATCTGCGGATAAACAATCAGCTCTGAAGTTCAAGTGATCAATCAAAGAGTTCAAGTGAAGACTCCTGCAGATAAGCAGACTCCTATGGATGCGCAAACTCCTGCGGAAGATCAAGTACCTTCGGAAGAACAATCACCTACGGAAGACCATATAGTTTCGGAGCTCAAACACTTGTATGTAAACAATACAAGTGTTACAAGTCAACAAGTCAACAAGACAGCTGTGCGAATCCTAAGAGATCCGGTGTTTCCTTAACTGAAACACACATGCCTATAAATATGGATCCTAGGTTTCACATCAAATGGACGAGAACATGACTCAAAAACACAAACAACCAAGCATCAATACGGCCTACCCAACATCACATCACACAAACATAAACCCTAGTAGTCGTCACATCAACATCAACACATTCGAAACATTTATTGTTTATTATTTATTCATCTGTAATCACTAATTAGTTTTAATGAAATACATTTGAATCAAATCTTTTGTTTGCTTATTAATTGTGTTCTTATAATTGTGTTCGTCATAAACATTAATAATTAAATTTGATATGTAATTATTGTAACAATTAAACAAGGTTAATGTTGATTACGCAAACATTAACTTGATTACCTATTAACACCGATAATTCCTGATTGCGATCCTTGGATTCACAAATCTTGTATAGTCATCAATAATAACTAGACAATATGATTTCTTTCCAATACTTTGTACGTTTACTGGACCAAATAAATCCATGTGTAACATCTGCAAAGGCTTGGAGTTTGAGTTTATAAGTTTGGACTTATAAGACGCCATGTGCTGCTTCCCTTTCAAACAAGCTTTACAGAGATCTGTTGTAGCAAACTTCTTTGATGGAATGCCCACAACATGATTTCCTGCTGGAGGTTTGTTCATATTTTTGAAGTTGGAATGCCCCAGGCGTCTATGCCAAAGCTGGCTTTCATCATTTGAAGCATGAGCAATGAGACAAGTTGTTTCAGTTCAAGGATCAACGTGAGACATATCTAGCTTGTAGACATCTCGATCTCTAACAGCTTTTACAACCACCCATTCCTTTCTGATCTTCAAACCTGGCTTTAGAATATAACAGTAAGATTCATCAAATAAAGCAGAATATGATTTATCACATATTTGAGAAACGCTTAAAAGGTTAAAGTTCAACTGAGCACGGAAGTTGACTTTATCAAAACTTATAACTCCGTTAGATACCGTTCCTTCTCTGGTTATCTTTCCATCTGCATCTCCACCAAAAGCTACATGTGTACCATCTTTTGTCTTAAAGTCTTGTAACAAGGCTTGGTTGCCTATCATATGCCGACTACACCCACTGTCAACATACCATGTATTCATTGGTCTTCTTGGGCGTACCTGTATTTCAAAAACATTTAAGATGAATTATCTACCCAAGCCGAGATGGTCTTGGGCTTGCCATATTTATCCACAATGGTAAATTGCATGAAATGGAGTTTGTGTAAATCAGGTTTCTTTTGAAATTTAGGATTTTCAAATCCTCTTTGAAAAACTATCTGATTATCTTTTCTTTGTTTTAACCTCAAAACATTAAACCAATTCTCAAGATCCTCATTAAGATAATTTGAACCATCATTTGAACATTCTTTGAAATAATTTTATTGTTAAATGTTTGATTTTACATTCGCACTGAACCATCATTTGAACATTCATTGATCCTCATTAAGATAATTTGAACCATCATTTGAACATTCTTTGAAATAATTTTATTGTTAAATGTTTCATTTTTCATTCGCACTGAATGTGGAATGAATTTTCCTTGATTTTACTGATGTGATCTGATAGTATACTGATTATCATAATTAGAATTGATTCTTCTTAGAGATCTCAAGCCTAAAGAAGGTTGTTTTGATAATCGTTGGAAACCATAATTTTGGTTTCTTTGAAATCTTTGATTATCAAAATCTTTCCGAGGTGAGTTATTTCTAAAGAAGCAATCTTCAGTATTATGATTTATTTCATCACACAAGGCATAATATTTATTGAAATAACAATCAGCCGTTAAGTGATTAGTCCTATCACAAATGTGACAGTACTTGTTAAAATAACACTCAGATTTGTTATGATTGTACATATCACATATGTCACAGTACCTTTGTGGTTGTTTAAACAACATTTGCTTAACCCTAGATGTGGAAGCCACATTAGATCCTTGTCTAGATTTAGGCGTAGTAAGGTTAAACTGTTGTTTTGACTGTGTAAGTTTGGTGTTTTGATTTTTAGGATTTGGCTTTTTAACATTTTCATAATTCTTTAACTCCTTAGATTTAAATCTTTTATGAACAGCGGAAGACTTCGGACCTGAACCTGTTTTCAGATCAGAGTTAGATTTGATCTTAGGTTTTGATGTTGTTTTAGAGATTGTGTTCATGTCAAAGGTTCCCGCTGACACAAACTTTACTGGTTTAATTTGACTTGTTTGATTGATTGGTTCAAACTGTCTGGCTTTAGAAGATGCTTTTCGTCTTCTTTGATTTCTTAATCTTGATGAAGGTTTAGTGCTTTTGGTTTTGATTAAATCTGAGAAAATTCTTTTTCAGATTCTTTCAAGTTTTGATCTATAAGGTTTGTTTCAGAAGAGCTTGAATCATAAGAACATGAAGTCTCTGATTTCTCTTCTTTAGATTTCCTTTTTAACTTGTTATCCTCTTTTTTCAAGTTCACCTTTCTCAAAAACACATTCACCCTTTGGAACAAATAGCTTTTTGTTCTTTTGTCGAGGTTCATAAGATTTGATTTTAATTGGATGACTATTCTTTATCTTCTCTTAATCTTTCTCTTCCAATATTTCAATGTTTATCTTTTCGATTTCACTCTCGACATTAGATTGAACATTTCTTTTCTTTTCTTGAAATTCTTTAACTTAGCTTTATTCTCTGGTGAATGATCATGGGTATTAAAGTTTTTAGGTAAGGTATTTGAGATTGATTCAGGTATTGGTTCATGAGTGAATCCTAATCCTATTTTATCTTTATCTTTTCTACCATTCACCAATTGCTCAACAATAGTTTTTGAGCATTTCATTTTGGCTAAATCAATTTGAGTTGCTGTATGAGCCAATTTTTCTTCTTCAAGGGTTTTTGACATCTCTTCAACTTGTTTCTTGACAAGTTCAAGTTCTTTTAAAGTTTTGTTCCAAGAAGTTTGGACAGATATAATTTTATCATCTGAAATTTTGTGATCTATTTTCAGCTTACTGTGCATTAATTCTTCTTGTTTTAGTTTATCATATATTTTGAATGAGTAGGTTCTGTAGTGTTCTACTTGTTCAAAACATGCTTTAGTGCACATTTTCTCCCTTACTTCCACTGGAATTTCTGGATAAGTGTTTGAAGATTCAATGTCAGTATCAGATGAAGAGTTTACAACCTTGGGTTGTTCAGACTGTGCCATAAGAGCAACTTCTTCATAATCTTCCTTTGGGTCAGATTTGTCACTCCAGTCATAGTCTTCCTCACTATCTCAACCTCCTTCTGTCTTTGGATCATAATCTTCAGACCAATCTTCAGTATTGATCTTAGCAACAAGTGCTAGACCAGAAGTAAGATCTATAGTAAACTGTTCTGCATAAGCACTCCAGTCATAACCATCCTTGATGCTGACTACTAGTGCTTTCTTTGGTTCTTCAGTGGTCTTTGATTCTTCCTTTAGTTCCGGCATTGGTCGACTCTGATAAGGTTTTTGAAATGTCTTCTGAGTATGTTGATGGTACCTCTGACTATTGGAGCTACTTTGACCATTTCCTCCTTGAGTTCTTGGAGCTTTGCACTCTCTAGAAAAGTGACCATAGCTGTTACAGTTAAAACACCTCGACTTCAACTTATCAAATCCAAGTGTTGTGTTTGCACTTGGCTTATAGTTTCTATTCACATATGAATGCTTTTGTGTTCTATAAGCTATCATCACCATTTGCCAGTTCAGATCCATTTCTTCAAAGTCATCTGGACCAATCTCAAACAAATCATGCAAAATTAAATCAACTTGTGTTAAATGACTTCCTTGGTAAGCTTGAAAACTTGCCATAAAGGCTGTAAATGCAGATTTGGACTCTTCATCCTGTAAAAGAATGTTTATAACATCTTTAACTTTGCTAGGGTTAGCAGAGTTAGAAGATGGAGTCTCATTTTGAGTTTTAGGCATTTGAGATTTTGGAGGAGACTGTGGTTGTGGCTAAGTTGAGTAGACAGGTGTGCTAGTAAGGAATCTTGCTCCCACAAACAAATCACCCTCATCTTTTGGAGTAGCTTCATCCTTAGCAAGAAAAGCATTCTCTACAGTATATATCGGAGAAGCAACATACTTATATTGAGAAGTAGATGCAGCTCTATCATTATTCCTTGAGCTTTCATCAATTCCCACTTACTCAATCTTTGCAACTAACAGATCTAGATCCATGGGAAATTTTTCAGTATGTTTTAACAAACTTACTATATGTTTCCAAGATGATGGAAGTGCATTTAGAAGTCTATCATTTAGGTCTTTAAGATCATTCTTAATCCCTAAAGTTGTCATTTATGTGATAAGTTGCACATATCTGTTCATCATCTGGTTTATAGTTTCTCCAGAGATATGCTCAAACAATTCAAGTTGCCTTTTTAACTTCTGTTTTTTAAAACCTTGAATCTCTTTTCCTCCTTCACAGATAACTTTCAAAGCTTTATATAAGGTGTACCGAGTTTGGTAATTCTCAAGCCTTGATAGTACTTCCAAAGGTAACCCTTTACACATGAGAGAATAGGCTTTAATATCATTCTTCACCTTCTTCAGATCATCCCCATGTAAGCCATCTTCTAGGTAAGGCTCTAGAGTATCATTTGTGTATACAAAACCATCAGGACCATCAGAAGTAACAGGGATGCGAGGTCCTTTCTCAAATGATTTCCATAAATTAGTATCAATTGAGTTTAGGTGATGTTTCAGCCTGAGTGACCAATTCTTGAAGTCAACTCTGTTCTTCAACATTATTACTCTATTCTCTAAATCTTCAAACTTTACCATGTTTAAGTTTTGAATTAAGAAAATATACTATTTTTGTTGTTTTAAGGATTTAAATGAAGAAATGAAATTACAATATTTTTGTATTTTTTTAATTTTTGAAAAATTTTTTAAGTGTTGAGAGAAAAGTCTGAATCTGATGCGCCTGAATAGTTGTGAAGCGCCCAACTTGACTTAGAAACACCTAAGGGATTGCGTTAGTGAATTTCTGAAGTGCCCAAGTGTAGAAACACCTTAACAGTATCAAAACGTCCAAACGGTTCCAAAGCGCCCAAATAGTGATGAAGCGCCTGAACAGTTATGAAACACCTGAGTAGTTTACAAGCGCCTGATACTTAGTTTCTCAAAAACGTCCAAACAGTGTCAAAACGACCACACTGAAACGCCTAAACAGTGTTAAAGCGTCTGAACAGTGCTCATGCGCTTAAACACTTAGGTGAATTTTCTAGATGATTTCAACACTCCAAACACCTAAATCGCTCTTCTTCAAAACAACCTGAATCTTCACAAACTTTTCAAAAACTTGATTTTTGTTCTCTAACTCTTCATCAATTGTTAAATGCAACGATAATCATCCTATAAATCAATTTCCTTCAATTAGCAACAAATAAATCACAATTTTGCAGAATTTTTGTTCGACTTTTTGAAGAACAGTTTGAAACTCAAATCTGACAAAAATCAGATCTGATGATGTTAACTCACTCAATTGTGATTCAATTCATGTTTCTAGTGATGAAACACAACT
Organism: Flaveria ramosissima; assembly: GCA_025215565.1. Lineage (NCBI taxonomy): Eukaryota > Viridiplantae > Streptophyta > Magnoliopsida > Asterales > Asteraceae > Flaveria > Flaveria ramosissima. Next base: position 46,641,157 of record CM046046.1, read on the forward strand.
GAATTCAACAACCTATTGATCAATTGCAATCAAAAACACAGATTCAAGTGATTCACAGGCTCGAATCACTGAATCGAAAGCTCTGATACCATTTGATAGGTTCAAATGGATCAATATTTGTTAATGATGAACTACAATTGACAATAATATGCACAAAGTAATCAACTAAGCAAATTATCAGAAAACTTCATAGTAATTTCATTGATATTAGCAAAGGATTACAAGTACAGAATGAGAGAGTTCTATTGCAAAAGTCTACCCTTCAAATTACAAATAATCATATTTATACTAATACAAGAAACTAAGGAACATATATTTACACAATAAGTCCCTATACTATGAAAAAAACAAAACTAAAAACTAATGCTAATGTTAAGGCTCCAACAATATTCTCTGCCATGCAATCAAAGATAAGTTTGGCAATATTGGCTTTCTGCCCTCTGCAGAATATAATCATGGCATTGGCCCAATCCTGATTCAGCCCATCTGATCCACCTTTGCGGTGATCTAAGCACATAATAAAAAATAGGCGATGTACCTCCAATTCTTGGACAAAAAGGACTTCTTGATCTCTTCTCTTGTCCCAAAAGGAGGGCCCTCATATCCAATACTCCTAAAGGCATCAAAAACCTCCTGATCTGTCAACACGACCTCATCTCCACTGTCCTCTTGGAGTCTCAACACTCGAGAAATGATCTCTACAGTAATAACAATGTCGTTCTCCAGCACTCTCGCAACAATCCTTTGAGGATTTGCTCTAGTGTTGTACTCGGCAGTACGCTAGAAATCTCTGATCTATAGGTCATAGATGGTGGGAGAATGCGTGACCGCATAAGCAATGGGTGATCTTTGAAGCCAACGGATACAGTCTCTAAATCCCACGGCTTTGGGATGTGTATCATCCAAGATAGCCGTGATGTTATTCCTCTCATCGAACTTCAGATTAGCCATTTAATCTGAAAAGCAGATGAAACGCTTTAGAAAGATATATTAAAATGAATAATAGAGAAAAATAATTAAAAAGAATAAAAATAAAGAAAAATCAACTTAAATTCGCTAGGCGAAAGTATAGTTTCGCTAGCCGAAACGGTAGTTTCGGCAGGCAAAAATGTAATTTCGGCATGAAGCATTAAGTAGTTTCGTCATGCCTAAGCAATAGATTCGGCATGTCGAAACTATAAATTCGGCCGAGCGAAACTGAAACATGACCAGCGAAACTGTTAAGCTCGCTCGAGACAGCATCACTTCACAGTTTCGCTGAAAAACCTTTGAACTTCTGTTCAGTTTCGCTGGACTATCGGTACTTTTGCAGTAAGAACTGCGAAGGTACCGAAGAGTCTCAGCCCAATCAGTCCAAAAATAGATGATTAAACCTAGATTAAACTAATGTCCAAGGTTCGAAACTCACATTAGATGCTTAAATACCATCAAACACGAAACAAACACTCAGAATCTCAAAATCGCATGAAATAGTCACGGTAAACTCTCAGAAACAGAAAACACCGATTGTGCGAAAATGAGATCTCAATTTTGCAAAACGCGATATATAGACGATAGTTTCGCTGGCAGCGAAACTATAGTTTCGCCCGTACATGTTTTGGTCAGAATAGACACTGCAATGAGCGAAAGAGCCGGCGAATCTATAGTAATATAGGTTCGCTGGAAAGTTTCGCCGGAAAGTTTTGGTCAGAAGAGACACTGCAATGGTCAGAAGATCTCAATTTTTTTATTTTCTTTTTAAAATATAATAAAATAAAATTATTTCGAAAAAAATTAAAGCAAAACAAAAGCAAAATAAAGAATAGTTTGGCGGAATTGCTGATATACTTGTCTTTTTAAGCCCATGCCTTCTTCTTTTCAACAAGTGAACTGCAACTACTGTTATCATGTTTTGGTTCATTTAAAGAACACTTTGAATGACTCAATCCCCACAGACATTTGGCAAAGAAACTTATCCTGTCCTCATGATATTTTGAACAAATGACACGCTCTACTTGGCTATTCCCTTTAAAAAGCAACAAAGGTCCTTTTACAAAAGAAGCACAATCCTTATAGACATCAAATGATGAGAGCTCCAGGTCTATACTTACGTATAACAGAGGAGTTGATCAATTGAGTCTTACAAATAAGAGCTTCAGGTCTATACTTACGTATAACAGAGAAGATCATCATATTATGCTGATGAGAGCTCTAGGTCAGTACAATTATACAACAAAGGAGATCATCACTCTAGGTCAATGTTCACACATCGCAGAGGAGATAAGCAAGAGGAAGAATACAACAAGGAGCTTCTTAGATATAAAGATGAGCAAGCATATAGCTTTTGAGATAGGATGGGAAATTTTAGAAACAATGATACTTTAGTTAAAAAAAATAAATCAACGAAGAGATATCACGTTCTTAACCCATTTTGAACAAGGACTTGTAACTTTGTGAAGGCCAAAAATGTCAAGGGGATTATCCGAGTCACAAAGTTTCTTCTCTGTTAGTTAAGCCACGAGATTACTGTCTACTCTCCTTCCTCCTGGCTGAACCTATCAAGCATATCCCAACACAATACTGTTGACCTCCTTCACATCAAGGCAGCAACTGTAAGGATTCCTTAAGTCTGATGTAAACCAAAACATCCAAATGTCTCTGTGCAACATGCACTAAGTACTAAAGTAAGGAATGCTTCGGAAGTTTTACACCATACACTAGAAAATACTCTAAGTGTAAAATCTTCCGAAGCCAAGACCAATATCTTCCGAAGCCGAACATGAAGTCTTCCGAAGCCTCAGAGACAAAGTCTTCCGAAGCTTCAACCTATGAAGACAGATTTCTTCCGAGACTTTTAGTATACATGCTTTATCTGATGTACTGTTCCATAAAGCTGGACACCTTTCGCTGCATCTCTGTAAAGTCACCAACTTACATGAGTTAGTGAAAAGGTCCATGCTTTTGGTAACTGTACATTGAGGTCTTGAGTCTGTAACTTTCTACTTTATGTACTTTATCCTTTTGTAATAATAAGGATGTGAGCTATGGCATGTCATAGTCACAAGGTCCAAAGGCAGATATGCCTTTTGATCCTACAATTGATTTTGTTAGTGTCTAGTCAATTGTATCCAGCTGGCTTTCAAAGTATAGCCGGCTGTAGGTTGTAGTATAAGTATTCCAAGTTCTGTATCTTTCTTTATGCTTTGTAACACTTGTAAAAGAACTTGAGAAAGTAATATACTGCCTCCTTGAAACCCAACTCTCTTGTTCTGTCTCTTTACTTTACTTGTGTTCCTTGTATCAATATTGGTTAATCCAGATCACTGTTTGATCAAGTTTAGTTGTTCTCCTTATTGTGTTATTGTGTTGTAATTTGTTCAAGCCCTTAACCGGTCCTGCGATTGGTATCAGAGCTTTTCAGGCTCTTGATATAAGATCTCACCCATCTTAAGATCCCTCACACACACAAAACTAAACTCTCCAAGTGGCATCCATCTCAAAGACTGATATGGAGACTGGAACAATAAACAAATCCCCACTGATCACTCTTGATGACTTTGACACCTGGTGTATGAGAATGAAGGTTTCATCAGGTCGTTAGACTCAAGAATGTGGGAATCTGTTAAGAATGGACCTTTCATACCCAGCACTCCCCTCTGCTACTGGTGCTGGTATGATTCCAAAAGATGTGGCCAACTACTCTGATGAAGATAGGAAGAGAGTAGAGATTGATAAAAGGCCATGACTGCTCTTTAACTGCTCTCCCAAACTCTGTATACAGAGGCTTTAAGAAGTGCAAAACAGCTAAACAGCTTTGGGATGCACTGAAGCTGATGTATGAAGGCTTCTTTGAAGCCAAGGAGAACAAGAAGGATCTCTGAAGTAGCAGCTCGAAAACTTCACCTTCAAAGCGGTGAAACCATGACTCAACAATACTTCGGTATTTGAAAGTGGATACCCAGTGGATGGAGGATTCCTCTTTAGACAGGGACTTGTAAGGAAGTCATGTCCTCACTTCCTAGGCAATGGACACACTACTGTGTGCTGAGAGAAGGACTGAGAACCTCAAAACTCTTACTCTGACAGAGTTATATGGGATTCTGATAGGATCGGATCAATTAGGTTAGAATTATGCAGCGGAATATCACAAATTGAGATCGAATTCAAGCAAGAAAGGTAATGAATATGCAAACAATCAATCACAATTATAGAGAGAATATTTCTGTTAAGGGAATGATTTCATTCACGCGTAATGCTTCGGTTAGAAATACAGCTAGGTCAACATCCCTTATATAGAGGAATGTGACGTCTGCTGATGTCACTTGACAGTGACATCTAACAGAATTACAAAAACAACTGAAATAAGCAAACTACAGAGATGTTCTCAACAACTGATTACATCTCAGTGAGTGCTAAGTACAATTACATAAACTACTGACTAATAACTACTGAAACACTAAACTACTGAAATATAAAATTACAAGTACTGAAAAGTAAAACCATCACAACTACTGAAGTTAACAACTTCAGCTGTTGTGACAACTGCTGATCACTCTGGTCTTCAGTCTTTGTCTTCAGCACTTCATCTTCAGACTTTGTCTTCAGTTCTTTGCTTTCAGACTTTGTCTTCAGACCTTTGTAATCAGCTGATGTCTTCAGCTGATGTAATTATCTTTAGCAGTTGTAATGTCTGTGGGACTTAGAGGTTTTTCTGATCAGGCTCATTGGTTCTTTTGGTCCAACAAACTCCCCCTGAACCAATGCAGCCAAAACCTCTAACTTTATTGAAAATCCCACTTATTCTTTGGCAAAAGTACTCTCTTGATCAGCTTCAGAGGTAAACAGATAAGCACAGGCCAGGAAAAGGTTTCTAATCATTTGATTGGCTAAGTATGGAAGGGAACTCTGTCTTGGGGAAATTGGACACAGAGTCTTGTCCCAACCATGAAACCTATTTCCCATTTATGAGTCTGAAAGACTCCCTTGCATAGGCCTCAAGGAGAACAACTTGTTCCTCCTTGGTGAGTTCTTCTGCTTCTCCCTCAAAGAAGAACTCAGGCCCATAGTACTCAGACAGGTACCTTACTGTCTTCCCATTCTTTAGCTCAACAGTTGTTATCTCTCTCTATGCGAATTCATCTGGATGAGAGCCTTCAAGTAACAACTGGAGTTCACTCTTCTGAAGATCTTCAAGTCTTTTGTACAGCAACCCCTTCTTGATCATTTTGTTCTCAAGAATAGACATAGGGGTTGATTTGGATGTGTGAGCTCTCTTGAATTCTTCAATGATTTCCCAGGGTGAGACTACCATGGCCAACATGATTGCAGCATTCAAAGTCTTTCTTACTTGGCCATGATATCTACTTGGTAAATTTTTCTTGTGAATTCTAGAACTTACCCTGGGTCTGGCCAAATCCGCACTCTTTCTTTTTGATGTTGAAAAGTATGCCTGAGAGTGTACAGCCTTTGAGCTTGAATCTTCATGGCTTGAATAGATGAGGACTGAGGGAAGTCCTTGTCAACCATTTTAAGAAACTGCTCATCATGCTGCTTCTGCTGTTCTTCTTCTTCAATTTTGACTTAAACTGTCAGCCCTTTGAGTTTCAGGAGTTATTGGTTGTGATTGACTCCTAGGCTTCAGTTTCTTCTTCTCAAGAACAGCAGATATTGGCAGATTGTCTTCTTCACCTCCTCTTCTTCTTCTTCTTCCATCCTCAGCAACCTTCTTTTTCTTTTTGGTGCTTCACTGGTGGCTCTTGGATAGGTTTCTTGGGTGAAGGATTGGTTTAGATGGTTGTGAGGTTGATTGTTTTGGAGGTTGAGAGATTGGTTGTTTTGAAGGTTTAGATGCAGGCAATTTTGATTGTGAGGTTGGCTTGGAGGATTGTTTTGGTAAGGAGGATTTGAAGGGCTGCTCTATCATTTTGTTGGTGAGGGTGGCTTTTGACAACTTGGCCATATCAGTTCTCTTCCCAGCACCAGCTTCATCCAGAGCTTCAATGATTAAGCCTTTGTTGAAGCTTTCAGATGAGCATATCTTGGTAGTTATCTCCAAGATGCTATCTCTGGACCATGATTTAATCTCTATGATAGGTCTTCCCAGATGTTTAGAAAGAAATCTAATCATAGCCTTAGTCTCTCCCTTTCTCTTTATTACAACTTGCCCATCGATCTTCAATTTCTTGAATCTCAAGTCTCCTGATCTCTGAGTCAAGTTTGCAGTGTCAAATCCTTGCCTGAAGAGCTGATCAATGATCCTGTCCATGGATCTGCTGTGTTGGTCATCAGCTTCTTTGATCATCTCATCTAACCTCTTCTCATCTTCAGTTTTATCACCAATACTTTTCTTTCTTTTGTAGTGATGATCTCTTTGCCTTTGTTCTCTTCCTTATCTTCTTCCTCTTCAGCTCTTTTCCTTTTATCATCCTTTACTGACTTAGACTCCCCCTTTTTGGTTGCATTGGTTCAGGGTTTGAATGTCAGAAAGGTGCTTGGACACAGCATCAGTCACAAGTGAGGTAATATCTGAGGAGAGCCTCTCATCAATGGTTTTATGAACAATAGATGTGATGATGGGTGTGATGAGAGATAAGGAAGATTTGAATGCAGCAACCATTTGCTCAGAGGGGTTCTCTCCCTGAGAAATGGTGCCTGAACCTGAGGCTGGTGGTTTGGTTGATTTGAGTGGCTCAGTGTTTAGGGAAGCTTCAACAGAAGCTGCCATCTCTGTGGGTTTATTGGGGCAGATGGTCTTGATTCCTGAGGCAGGATAGGAAGCAGATCTTTCAATCTACAAACCTCAGCCTCAAGAATAGTGTTTTGGGCTAAGACTTCAAAGAAAAAGCCCAGGTCATCATCAGTATAAACTGAATCACCTGACCTCCTGAGTGAATCAGGATGAACATGTGCTGAGTCAGGAGCATGTGTGCCCCTTTGTCTTGGAACTGGGGACTTCCTGTCTCAGGAGCATGTCCTTCATTGACAGTTGCCTCTGGTGAGGTCTTAGAGATGATACCAGCTTCATCCTGTTCATGTGCTGAAGCAGGGGAAGAGGTAGCCTCACCAGATGTTCTAGTCTCCACATCTACACTGGGAGACTGAACTTGATAATCCCTATGCTGTTGGATATCAACTACATTTTGATCCTCTCCCTCAGCTGTTGAGGTTTTCCCAGTAGTAACAGGTATCTGGGGAGGGGTAGAGGAATGTAGCTGAGTCAGCACTTGTGCAATGACTGCAGTTGGGCTTGTAGAGGCGGTATCAGTGGGAGATGGTGGTGAAAAGGTTTGCACCTGGGGAGATTGGTGCTCTTCAATGGTAATCTTCTCAAGTGAGATAGATTCCAGCAATGTGGTTCCCCTATATTGGTTGCATCAGGATCCTGTTGAGAGGATACCTGAGCGGTTTCAGCTGGTGGAGTCATTGAGACTACAAGGGGATTAAGACTTGTAGTCTCATCCTGCGTTTGTGCTGCAGGGGCATCATCAGGGGACTCAACTCCCTGAGTAGCCTTTTTGGTTTTCTTTGGTTTGGGTTTGGAGGGGACTTTAGATTTGGAGGTGGAGGCTGTGGGTTCCCTCTGCTTGGGTTTGAGCAGTTTGGCAGCCTGTTTGAGTTGTGGGTTTGAGTTGTGCCTGGAGTATACCTCTGGTAAAACCAACAGAGCAGGGACTCCAAGGCCAACAAGGCCATCAGATTTTAATGGTTTAAAATGATTGCCATAAGAAACCTTGGATATAATATCCATCTATTTGCCACAGGTTTCAATGCCAAATCTTTAAGTTCCAAAAAGATAATATCAGAAAATTTAGATTTTGGTGCTCAAGGATAGAATATAATACCTGTTGCCATCTGGATGACATTTGATCCCAAGAGGATGTTTTGGGAGCCAGGCAGACATTGATCATGTGAAATATGAGCCGCTCAGCATCATGGAAGTGCTTCTTCAGTATGGTAGTAGCACTTAGGTCACCTTCATAACCATGATTGGCAAAAGAAAGATCAATGGTGCCTTTTGGGTACTTGGTGGGATAGGTGGCATCATTTAGGTCTAGGGTTTGACGAATGATCTCAGGAGTGATGATCACCCGTTTTTGGTTAACAAAAGACTGGAGAGTGATGGTAGCATCATTCTCATCAGTATGAACGGTAACGTTTGTCCAGAACTGGCACAGGGTATCAGGGTAAATGGTTGGATTGAGGAGAAAGGTTGTGCGGTATTGGGAATCGATCATCAAGTCGATAGCAGCATCAAACTTTTTCCAGAATGGTGATTTGGTAAGATGAGCAACACAGTTGTGTCGAGGTTTGATTTGCATGGTCGCCATTAATGGAAGATGAACGTTTGGAAAAGTGGGTTATGAAAAGGTTGAGGTTAGGGTTAGGTATATATAGATTATGAAACGGCTGAGGTAAAAACTGAAAGTGTTGGTGTTGGTCATCAGATGTTAGAAAACAACTGAAGACATGGTTTTAACTTTCAGATGTTGTAAACAACTGAAGACTTGGTGTTGGTCATCAGTAGTTGTAAAACTACTGAAGACTTGGTTTTGGCTTCAGTTGTTTGAAATGAAACAGTAGTTGTCGTCAATTCACAAAGTTCAGCTGTTTCAATGACCTTGACACTTACTCATCATCATCTGATTTTCAGATGTTTCATCGGTCATCAGTACTTATTTATTACAAAGACATCAGTAGTTTGAACTACATCAGTATTTTTGAACTAATAAGATACTTCAGTACTTTTAAGTAATTAAGTCTTCAGTAGTTGTAAAACTACTGAAGATAAAATGACTTATCAGCACTTATTTTTGACAAAAGAGTACTAATGCTCATCAGTATTTATGAACTAAGAGCATCAGTAGTTGTCAAATTATTCTAGCTGCAGCATACCAAGCCTGAGTACAAGATTATGAAATGTTGCACTATCCAAAGGCTTAGTAAATATATCTGCAAGCTCATCAGCACTAGGCACAAACTTTGGATCAATCAGACCTTTTTCATAGCAATCCCTAATGAAATGATGTCTGATCTCAATATGTTTGGTCCTAGAATGCTGGACAGGATTCTTAACAATACAAAGAGCTGAAGAACTATCCATTAATAATGGAGTCTTAGTCTCTGTAATGTCATAATCCAATAACTGATTTGAAGCCAAAGTACCTGAGATGTACAGCTTGCAGCTGCAATGTACTCTGCTTCAGCTGTTGATGTAGCAACTGATGTTTGTTTCTTACTCTGCCAAGAGACCAAACAGTTGCCTAGAAATTGGCATCCACCAGAAGTTGATTTTCTGGTTAACTTACACCCTGCATAGTCACTATCAGAAAAAGCAACCAATTACAAGAGTGCCCAGTGGAATACCATAGTCCTAGTGATTTAGTTCCCTGCAAATATCTAAAGATCCTCTTGACTGCAATCATATGGGAATCCTTAGGAGCCGCCTGAAATCTAGCACAGACACAAGTTGCAAACATAATATCTGGTCTAGAAGCTGTTAGGTACATCAAGGAACCAATCATACATCTGTAAAGAGTTTCATCAACTGCTTTACCTTTTTGATCAGCATCCAGTTGTGTGTTGCTGCACATGGGAGTAGAACAGGATTTACAGTTTTGTAAATCAAACTTGGTTAACAAATCTTTTGTGTATTTTGACTGATGAATGAAAGTTCCATCAGTCAGTTGTTTGATTTGTAAACCCAGAAAGAACTGTAATTCTCCCATAGCACTCATTTCAAACTTTTGTTGCATCAATTTTGTGAATGCATCACACAACTGGGGATCAGATGATGCAAAAATAATATCATCAACATAAATTTGAACAAGGAGCTTATGCATGCCAGCTTTCTTTATGAACAAAGTTTTATCTATGGAGCCTCTAGTGAAATTATTTTGAAGAAGAAAATTAGATAATGTTTCATACCAGGCTCTGGGTGCTTGTTTCAACCCATAAAGAGCCTTATCAAGCTTATACACCCAATCAGGGTGTTTATGATCTTCAAAACTGGTGGTTGACATACATAAACTTCTTCTTATTTTACCATACAAAAATGCACTTTTGACATCCATTTGAAAAACTTTAAGGTTATGAAAAGCAGCATAAGCTAAAACAAACGAATTGCCTCCAGTCTGGCCACAGGGGCAAAGGTTTCATCATAATCAATACCTTCTCTCTTGTGAAAACCCCTGTACAACCAGTCTGGCCTTGTTCTTGACAATTTGACCTTTTTCATCAGTTTTATTCCTAAACACCCATTTAGTGCCTATTGCACACTTACCTGGGGGTAGAGGAACCAGTTCCCACACCTTGCTGTTTTTGAAATTGAAGAAGCTCAAGCTGCATGGCTTCAACCCATCCATTGTCCCTTAGAGCAACATGATAATTCTTTGGCTCTTGCTGACTGATGAAGAGAGCATAGAGACAAAAATTGGACAATTGACTTCTTGTTGAAACACCAGCAGTTATGTCACCAATGATCTGGGACACAGGATGATTCTTCAATTCTTGATATGCAATAATATTTGTGCAAGTGTTTGTAGAAGATTCAGCAGCAGCAGCGGATGTTGATGTAGACTCTTGAAACCTAGACTGAGATGGCAGTTCAAATGAAGTAGAGGATTCAGAGATTTCATCAGCATTTGTTGTGGATGGAGCTGCTGAGGCTACAGGAACATCAAGTGTAGTAGAACCAGGCAGATGATCACTACAACTTGCATTTGTATCTTCAGTTGGAGATGATGGATCATCAGAGACAATAACAGGTGGAGGCTGATATGGAACATATTGCAGTATGTCCAAGTCAAACATCTCAACAGGGTTTTGAGGAATCTTGTCTTTTGGGGATTCATTGAACTTGACATGCAAAGTCTCTTCAACAATCTTTGTTCTGCAGTTGAACACTCTGTATGCCTTGCAAGTCGATGAATACCCAACAAAATACCCTGCATCCACCTTGGAATCAAACTTCTGAAGGATACTTTTTGTGTTAAGAATATAACAAGGACACCAAAAGCTCTAAAGAATGAAATCAAAGGAGCCAAATGATGTAAGAGCTCATAAGGAGTCTTCATCAACCTCTGATTCACTAATACTCTATTCTGAACATAGCAAGCTGTATTGACAGCTTCAGCCCAAAAGGTTAGTGGCAACCCAGAGTCAGCCAACATTTCCTTGCCTTCACTCAGTTCAATCAGGTCCTGTTCTTTCTTTCCACCACTCCATTTTGCTCTGGAGTTCTTTGAATACTATATTGTCTTTTGATTCCCTTAGACAATAGAATTCATCAAGAGTGTGATTTCTAAACTCTGTCCCATTATCACTTCTCACACACTTAACAGGAAGTGAATGCTGCTTCTCCACATGTAACACAAAATAGATAATACTTTGAGCTGCTTCATCCTTGGAGTGCAAGAAGAAAGTCCATACATATCTAGAGTAATCATCCACAATTACCAGACAGTACTTTTTCTTTGCCATGCTCATTACTCTCACAGGACCAAAAGATCCATGTGCAGTAATTGCAAGCATGCTGTGGACTTAGGTTCTTCTATAGAAGGGAATGAAGCTTTGTGTTGTTTCCTTCCTTTTAAGCAAGCTGGGCAGGTATCATCAACTTGAACTCTTTCAATGGCAAGCCTCTCACTAATCCATGATGAATGAGCTGATTCATGTTCTTGAAATTCACATGACCCAGCCTTCTATGCCATAGTTCAGATTCTTGAGGAGAGGTTTTGGAGAACAAACATGGATGGCCTTTTAGATCTATTTTCTTTGATAGATCTAAGGCATATACTCTACCAATCCTGTTGGCCTTCAGGAGAGTATACTCATCCATTATTTTGTCAATCTTGTGCAAAACTGTGGAAGACAGAATCCGACAGTTTTGACTTGTGAAAAGTGCAACATGCCCTTTATCACACATTTGACTGACACTCAAAAGGTTGTATTTGAGGTTCTCCACATGGTTAACATCATCAAATCTTATCTCCCCATTTGAGACAAAACCCTTCCCAATGATGTAACCTTTTGCATCATTTCCAAATGAAACAAATCCCTTCTTCCTTTGGGAATAGTCATGAAGAAGAGAGCTGCTCCCTGTCATATGCATGGATCCTCCACTGTCCACATACCAGATGCTTCTTTGGCATGATGAAGAACCCTGCATTTAACACAAACATTAGTTAGCCTTTGAGACCCAAACCTTTTTGGTTTTGGGTCTGTTTTCATCAACAGATGTTAAACTAACAGGTTGTGCATGATTAACAGCTTTTGAAGATGTAGATGATGCTGAAAAGGATTCCTTGGATTTTTGCTTGGGTATCCTTTTCAGTGGTTTAGACACAGAAACATCCAATTGGTTAACTCTCCCCAATAGATGTTGAATCATCATCACAAGTTGTGTCTGATTTGTTGATAGAGTTTTCAACTCAGTTGACACATCAGTACTTGTGGATGATTTGTTCTTGTTATTCTCTACACCCTTCTTTTGAAAGACACAGACTTAGTCTGAGTTTTCAATATTCCCTGAGGAATATTTGCAGCTGTTGTTTGAAAAACCCCTTCTTTCTTAGTGGCATTTTGAGAAAGCTTAGGTTTATCAGAATGAGATGATTGAGGTACAAACTTGGTTTGAAATTCGTTTTTCATTTTCAGCATTTCCTGCTTAATGATTTTCTTTTTATTGAATTTTAAACCCTTGCTATACCAGCATTCATCAGTCAGATGATTGAACAAACCACATATTTCACATGGTTTTCTTTCATCTTTTCTTGATCAACTGCTGAAGTTGAGGAAACTACTGAAGATTTGTTCTTCAGTACTTTCTTCCTTTCAGTACTTTTGGGAAGTACTGAAGGATTTTCAACAACTGAAGATTTCTTCTTCAGTGGTTTGCTATCAGTATTTTTTAGAATCCTGATAGATTCTTCAGCAGTTGTCAAGGATTGCTTATTTTCTTCTGATTTAAAATGCTCTTCAGGTGTTGTGTTTTGCCCTTCAGTACTTTGAGTACCTTGTGGAACAACACCTGAATTTTTCAGCTCTTCTTGATCAAGTGTTTCGAAGTAGTGGGATCATCAGTTATTTGATTAACTGAGATACTCACACTATCTTCATCCTCAGATTTTAAATTTTCAATAGAGGATGAAACACCTGATGATGTGGTTTGGGAATGACTCTCAACCTCAGATTGTACTTCTGACTTAGGAGTAAAATCTGTGGGAGGTATGGTATGATTATACCCAATCCCAAACTTCACATTTGAAGCAGTTTGCTTACTGAGAAGCATTTCAAATCCCTTGCAGGATGTTACCCATCGTTCACAATCAACTTGGGTAGCTGCAAGTGTTTCCTTGAGATTCTTGTGATTTTCTAGAATGACCTCTACCTTAGCCTTTTCATCAGTAATTTTGACATTTAAGCTTATAAATCTCTTCATCATCCTTCTCTTTTAACACAGACTCAAACTCAGATTTCCTTTTAGAAATGCCTTTTCTAGGTCAAGATTTTGATTAATTAAAGCTACATTTGCTTCCCTCCTAATAGAAACAAAAGCAGCTATGCATGATTCAGAACAAATCTTGGCCTTAGCCTCAGAAGATACCTGTGGTACCTGTGATGAAGAACCCTGTGATGATGAAGGATTGTCATCAGTAGATTCCAGGGCCATTAAAGCAAGGTTTCCAAAAGGATTGTCACCACCATGTTGACCAGCACCAGCAAATTGCTCAGAATAACCAGAGACATCATCTGGTAGACTGCTCCAGTCAACAACCTCAGGGGTGAAAAAGCTCTGATGAGATTGAGGTTGAGATTGCTGATTTGATTGAGAAGGCTGAGAATCAGGTAGAGCATGTGGTTGTTGAGCCATTGGTAAGAAACTTGACCAGACTGAGGCATGTAAAAACATGGATAAGGATATGGCATGGGGCTTTGAGGGACAAAGTATGCAGGAGATGATTGATGCTGAGAATGATGATCAGAACTGGTAGGATGTTGCCCTTTGGATTGTGAATTATTACTTGGAAAAGTCACAAAGGGTGCAGATGAGTTAGATCCAGATGATCTACACTCTCTAGCAAAATGTCCAAGTCTGTGACACTTGTGACATCTCAACTTACTCTTGTCAAAACCAACCTTGGTTTTGCCAGAGAGACCAGGAAATTTCCTACCTGTTCTCTTATAAAACTTTGAGATCTGATATTAATCAATGCCATTTGGCTCAAAATATCCATCTCTTCAAGATCATCATCAGCTATTCCTTTCAAATCATCCATCACAAAACACAAATTATCAGCATTAAAACATGAGTTTCCCTCAACTCCAACAAAAGCATGATTTCCACTGTTTGAAGAGAAATCAATATGCTCATCATATGAACTTTCAGATGAAGCATATTCAGACTCATGACCAACCAGAGCAGTATTACCTGGTACAAAGTCATCAGTGAGCTTTCCAGATGAAGATAGTTTCCTTTTCTGTTCTATCTCTCTCTCAAATGTTAAGAGCTTCCCATGAAGTTGGGTGAGAGATAGAGTATCCAGATTTGCACTGGAGCGTAGGACAATGGTGTAAGTGTCCCATCTCTCAGGCAGGGATCTGAGGAATCTATTATTCATCTGGCTGTTTGTGTATTCATGTTGAACCATTTTAAGCTCAGAAATTAAACATGAAAACCGCTCAAACTGTTGAGTCAGTGTCTCACCCTTCCTATGAGAGAATGTCTCATATTGCTGGGCAAGGATTTCTCTGTTGTTTGCTAAGACCTCATCAGTTCCTCCAAATTGTTCCTTTAGAGCAACCCAGAGATCATAAGCAGTTTCATGATGCATGAGCCCAGAATAGATTTCATTAGGCAGTGCCATGGCCAGAATTCCATGGGCTTTAGCATCAATCTCAAACAGTTTTAAATCCTCATCAGAATATGTTCCTTCCTTCTTTTTAGGAACCATCTCCTTGGTTTCAGGATTACTCACCATAGGCTTGTATGGTCCATGAACCACAGACTTCCAACAACCTGAACTGTTAACAGACAGGTGATGGAGCATTCGGCGTTGCCATATGTTATACTCACTCCTAACAAGCATAGGAGGCTTAGTTGAGGAGCCAGTATTGTGAGGATCATTCATTGAAGTAGTCATTTTCACTAATTCAATTGAAGTCAAGGAGATTAAAATTGGTCTGGTTTGAAAACTCAACAACACACTTAGAAAACACAATTAGAATCACAATTAATGAACCGGAAGCACAGAAAATTAATCTCTATAATCAATTCTTGCAAAACTACTAATTCGATCAACCTTTGCTATCAAAAGAACAGTTTCAATGATCAATTGTTAGATCGATCAATGATTAACCTGCTCTGATACCATTTGATAGGATCGGATCAATTAGGTTAGAATTATGCAGCGGAATATCACAATTGAGATCGAATTCAAGCAAGAAAGTAATGAATATGCAAGACAATCAATCACAATTATAGAGAGAATATTTCTGTTAAGGGAATGATTTCATTCACGCGTAATGCTTCGGTTAGAAATACAGCTAGGTCAACATCCCTTATATAGAGGAATGTGACGTCTGCTGATGTCACTTGACAGTGACATCTAACAGAATTACAAAAACAACTGAAATAAAAACTACTGAGATGTTCTCAACAACTGATTACATCTCAGTGAATGCTAAGTACAATTACATAAACTACTGACTAATAACTACTGAAACACTAAACTACTGAAATATAAAATTACAAGTACTGAAAAGTAAAACCATCACAACTACTGAAGTTAACAACTTCAGCTGTTGTGACAACTGCTGATCACTCTGGTCTTCAGTCTTTGTCTTCAGTTCTTCATCTTCAGACTTTGTCTTCAGTTCTTTGCTTTCAGACTTTGTCTTCAGACCTTTGTAATCAGCTGATGTCTTCAGCTGATGTAATTATTTCAGCAGTTGTAATGTCTGTGGGACTTAGAGGTTTTCTGATCAGGCTCATTGGTTCTTTTGGTCCAACAGATGTCTCAGTGGATCCAGATGGAGATGAACATGCAGGTTCATCTGGCAACTCCAACAATCAAATGGTTTCAGCCCTTCATGTGGTTGAAAGGGATAGCATAGAACCCCAACATCATCTCATATGCTACCCTGACAACTCACCAAAGGGTCCTTTCATCACCTTCCCAGAGACACCCAGGGAGAACTTCACTCAAGGAAGCCCATTCCAAGAGACAATCTTCTCAAGCCTTTGTGTCTTCTGATGAAAGCTGTGGGACTCTCTCTTCACTCTTGAAGACCTGGACTGTATTCATCCAGATGACCTGGAATACATGGAGATAGTTCAGCAGATGGCTCTCCTCACTCACAGAGCCAAGAAGTTCTACAAGAGAACAGGAAGAGGTTTCCAAGCAATGCAACCAGTGGAAAGTTTGGGCTGGATAAAAGCAGTCAAGTGTTACAACTGTAACCTGATGGGCCACTTTGCTAGGGAGTGTAAGGCACCTAAAACAAATGGTGGCCAAACACAAACCAGACAAACTACACTGACAAAGCCCCTCAGAATGAGAAGCCAAAGCAACATGCTGCTGTTGCTGTTGAAGAGGGAGGCTTTGACTGGAGCTTTCAGGTGGAAGATGCTTCTCCAAACCAAGCACTAATGGCAGACCATGATGAAGCCAAGGTATTGGAACATCTCTGTACTCCTGAATGCATTGCTAAAGTAAACAGATACAGGTCCTACAACTTAGAGATGAGATCTGATCTTGAGTCATTAAACATATTAAAATCTGATTTTAGAAAGTCTGAAAATGATTACAGTTAAAGATAGAGGACTTGGAGAAAACCATTTCAGTACTAAAACATGAACATACAGATTTTAGGACTCAAATCCAAGATCTCATACCTAAGTTGACTGAGTGCCAGGCTGAGCTTGTGATCAGCAAAGCCAAGGCAGAGAAGAGTGTTCTTGAAGAAGAGACCTTCAAGAACATGATATCCTCATCCCTGCACAACAAAGTGTGTTATCAAAATAGACAGGGACTGGGATCAAATGAGATAGCTCCTCCACACACAATCTTGTCTGTAAGATCTCCTAGGTGTGGAACTTGTGAAGATGAGCTTCCTCTCATAGATCCTATAAGTGAAGAGATGAAGAAGAGATAGTGAAGAATTCCTCTGAGAAGAGTGAAGAAGAGGATTCTTCCAAGGGCCACTATCCTTCTGAGGAGAAGAAATCTACTGTGATGACCAAGTCCAAGAGAAAGAACTTGATCAGGAAGAGCAAAAGAAAGCAAAGAAGGCTCAAGAGATCAAGGCTACTTTTGATGCTAAGCAGAACAAGTTTTTATCTCTGCAGGTTTTAAAGTAGTAAGGACTGAAGACATCAACCAAGACTCCTCAGCTAAGAGTTCTGGTTCTTGTTCAAATCATCTCAGTACAAGAAGAAGACTGATAGCTGCGTGTACCACTGCTGCACAGCCTGGACCATCAAACTCCAAGAACAGTTCACAGCCCAAAAGAACTGTCTCAGCATCTACCAAGATGAAGGTGGAGAAGGGATGTGACCAAAGCCAGTCTTGCTCTCAAAAGGAGACTCTTTGAAGAAGAAAATGTTATGTGTCATGTGTGAAAGTACCTCTCACATTGCTAAGGATTGCCCATACAATCCTAAAAGTACTGTCCACATGACCAATACAAAGACTTCAAAGAGTTCAAGAAGATTCAAGCTTCGGAAGGAAAGTCTGTTTCCTTCGGAAGCTCCAAATCAAAGAAGAAGGTAAATGGAAAATTACCTTCGGAAGAAAATTGGTCTCGGAAGAAAGGAGTTCTTCCGAAGCACTGAAGTCTGCTGCAGTGACTGTAGAATCTTCCGAAGTTCAGTCATCAAAACTTGTGAAGTCCCAAAAGCTTCTAAGGTTTTGAAGGTCAAGTCCAAGACTCCAAAGTGGTGTGGAAGTCTAAGAAAGACCAAATGACTGAAGTTTCTCCATCAACAACAGCTGAAGATCCCTAGTACAACCATAGGATCTATTACTGTTGCATTACCTTCTATTATACTTAGTGAGCCCAAGACAAGTAAGGCTTGGGTTTCCAAATGTAACTAATCATTTTCTTTGTGCAGGAACAGCTCAAGACAACAGGAATGTCTGGATAATTGATAGTGGCTGTTCCAGGCACATGACAGGCAATAGGTCTCTACTCCATAATTTGAGAGAATTGATGGAGGACCAGTTGCTTTTGGAGGAGATGAAGGTGGTTACATTTCTGGAAGGGGCAAGGTCACAAATGGTAAGCTCAGCATTGAAAAGGTAAACTTTGTTAAGGAGCTTGGGTACAATCTTCTGAGTGTATCCCAATTTTGTGATCAGAGTCATAACATGCTCTTTACTGAGCATGAGTGCATTGTTCTCAAGCCTGGAGTGGTCATTCCTCATGAGCATATCCTGCTCAGAGCCCCCAGGAAAGGGAACATGTACAAGATGGATTTGCAAGAAACATCTCCCTCTGGAGAAGTTTCATGCTTTCTATCTAAAGCAAATAGTGATGAGTCTTTCCTATGGCATAAAAGAATGTGCCATGTAAACTTTAAGAACATGAATAAACTAATTAAACATGATTTGGTAACTGGAATGCCAAAGAAAGAGTTTACAAGTGATGATCATTGTGTTGCATGCTGTGAAAGGGAAGCAACACAAGGTATCTCACAAGCCTAAGGAAAGAAACTCCATCACTACTCCCCTACACTTGTTACATATGGATCTCTTTGGCCCCACCAGTGTAATGAGTTAGGAAGGACCTTCATTAGTGATCACTGATTTACAAGATTCACTCCCCTATACTGTTACATATGGATCTCTTTGGCCCCACCAGTGTAATGAGTCTAGGAAGGACCTCTTATTGTTAGTGATCACAGATGATTTTACAAGATTCACTTGGGTTTTCTTTCTTAGAACTAAGGATGAAACCCCTGAGATTCTGAAGAATTCATCTTAAAAGTTGAGAATCAAAGTGATCACAAGGTCAAACCATAAGATGTGATCAAGGAACTGAATTCAAGAACCAAATCCTTGATACATTTTGTGATGAAAAGGTATTACAAGACAATATAGTGCTCCCAGGACTCCTCAGCAAAACGGAGTTGCTGAGAGGAGAAACAGGACACTAATTGAAGCTGCAAGAACTATGTTGTCTGACTCTAAACTGCCCATCACCTTCTGGGCAGAGGCAGTAAATACTGCTTGCTATGTGCAAAACAGAGTTTTAGTAGTTAAGACACATGGTAAGACTCCTTATGAACTTTGGCAAGAGAAAACCTTTCATTGGTTTTCTCAGGTCATTTGGATGTCCCTGCACCATCTTGAATACCAAGGATCAAATTGCCAAGTTTGCTGAGAAATCAGATGATGGACACTTCATTGGATACTCTTCCCAAGCTAAGGCTTATAGAGTATACAATCTCAGAACTAGAATTGTTGAGGAGTCAGCCAATGTGACTTTCAATGAACACACACCCTGTGTGGCTGGTTCTGGTCCTGATTGGCTATTTGATCTTGATTTAGTTACCAACTGTTTTAACAAATCTTGTGAGAATGTTTCAGGATCTGCAGAAAATCTAAATACAGGTGATCCTGATCCAAGATTTGAGCTAGGAAGACCCTCAACTCATACATCTTCAGCTCCAGTTGGGACTACTTCAGCAAATGAGGGTTCTATCAGCACAACAATGACAAATTCAGCTGCTGATACATCTGGTATGCCTTCAAATTCCAGCTCAGAGGCTCCTCAACCAGATAAAGATACCTCAATTGTAGAAGACAACAATGGTGATGGTGTGAAAGTGATCAGGAATTCCTTGATGCTAATAACCACACCATAGATGACAACATCAATGATGTCACACACTCATTGGATCAAGTTAATCTTGATAAGTGTGGTAATGTGGAGGGTGAATCATCTATGCCAGATCTAAATTTCTCAAATTTGGATCTTTCTCAGCAACTTGCTGTGATCCCTCAGCTAAGGATCCACAAGTCTCACCCCACCACAAACATCATTGGAGATGTTGTCACAGGGGTAAGAACAAGAGGACAAACCCATGAAGCAAATGTTTGTCTTCACTCTTGTTTCTTATCTCAGATAGAGCCAAAGAAAGTTGATGAAGCTCTAAAGGATGGAAGTTGGGTTGAAGCTATGCAACAAGAGCTGCTTCAATTCAAAAGGCAGAAAGTTTGGAACCTTTGTCCTCTTCCTCATGGGAAGACTACCATTGGAACCAAATGGGTTTTAGGAATAAGAAGGATGATAGAGGAATTATCATCAAGAACAAGGCAAGACTAGTTGTTCAAGGATACACACAAGAAGAAGGGATTGACTACACTGATGTCTTTGCTCCTGTAGCAAGATTAGAAGCTGTTAGGATATTCCTGGCATTTGCTGCATCCAAGAACTTCAAGGTCTTTCAACTTGATGTAAAGTGTGCTTTCTTATATGGAGTGATTGATGAAGAGGTTTATGTCAAACAGCCACCTGGTTTTGTAGACCCTGATCATCCTGATTATGTCTGCAAGCTTGACAAAGCTCTTTATGGGCTGCATCAGGCACCCAGGAAGTGGTATGAGACACTGTCTGAGTATCTTTGTAAACATGGATACAGGAGAGGTACTATAGATGGAACTCTCTTCATCAAAGGACAGGGAAATGACTTATTGCTAGTTCAAGTATATGTAGATGACATCATCTTTGGTTCAACTAATCCAAAGCTCTGCAAAGACTTTGAGAAGCTGATGAAAGACAGATTTGAAATGAGTGCAATGGGAGAACTCAATTTCTTTCTGGGAATTCAAGTGAAGCAAGTTGAAGATGGCATCTTCATAAGTCAGTCAAAGTATGTTCAGGACATACTCAAGAGGTTCAACATGACTGATTGTAAGATTGCTAAGACACCCATAGCCAGAAAGAAACCTCCCTTGGACCTGATCTTGAGGGGGAGTGTGTAGATGAACATTTATACAGGGCTATGATTGGGTCTCTTATGTATCTTACAGCTAGCAGGCCTGATATCATGTTTGCTACATGTATTTGTGCAAGATATCAAGCCAACCCTAAGATGTCTCACTTAATCACTGTCAAAGGATTCTAAGATACCTCAAAGGTGCTTCAACACTTGGTCTATGGTATCCAAAGAATCCTGACTTCAATCTGTATGCTTATACAGATAGTGATTATGGTGGTTGCAACATGACTGCAAAGTCTACATCTGGGGGATGTCAATTCCTTGGTGGAAGGGTTGTCTCATGGCAATGCAAGAAACAATCCTGTGTGTCTGCATCAACTGCTGAGGCTGAATACATTGCTGCTGCAAGCTGCTGTGCTCAAGTGCTTTGGATTCAAAATCAGATGCTGGACTATGGATTTAACTTCAAGGAGACTCCTATCCACATAGACAACAATAGTGCTATCTCTATCACTGAGAACCCTGTGCAGCACTCAAGGACCAAACACATCAATATCAGGTATCATTTAATAAGAGATAACTATGAAAAGGGATTAATTAAACTAGTCAAAGTTCATACAGATGAACAATATGCTGATCTGTTTACAAAAGCTTTTGATGAACAGAGATTTAAATATCTGATATCAGCTATTGGGATGATTAACTTTGAGTAGACTTTTTCTTAAAACTAATTCTAATTATTTTTTCTTAAAATATGTGTGTCCTAAGTTGTCTAGTTCATCACTTTCATAAGCTCATGTTTTCTTTGGATATAAAATTCTTTTTGAAGACTTTCCTTAGATTCTTGAAAATTTTCTGATCCTTCGGAAGATAAAATTTTATCTTCGGAAGAAAATCATGTCTTCAAAATAAATAACTGTCTAAGAAATTTTACCTTCGGAAGAAGTCTAAATCTATCTTCCGAAGCTTAAATTCTTATCTCAGACACTTTTTGTTTTTAAGGACTTTTCCTTCGAAGCAAAATTAACTCTCGGAAGCTTTGTTGTTTTTTATACAAAGCATTCAAGTGTTTATTTCTCTTCCGAAGCAAAATTTCAAGACTCTCAGGAAAATCTTCCGAAGCCATTTTAGCTTCGGAAGCTTTTTCATTAAAACTTCCGAAGACAATTTACCTTCGGAAGCTTTTCGAATTCCAAGAAAACTACTTTTTGAGCAAAAGTAAACTACTTTTTCAGAGGTGGGACCGACTTTCGGATTTCAAAGTTTATCCTCTTTCATTAACTTTGGTTCAAATCCCTTTTCACATAAATACCCAACGGTTCCCCCTCTTCCTCACTATCTTCCTCAATTCCACTATTCCTCAAACCTAATTCTCTAAACCGCCTTTGCTTTCTACCTTTCTTCACCCTTAAGCTTCTAAAATGGCCAACCTTAACCGCAGAAACAACCCAGATTTCTCCATGCAACTTCACAGGCAACACAATCAGGTTGCTCTGTTAAGCTCTGAGAAAGATGCAAGTTTCTCAGAGATTTGCCAATTCTTAACTCTATCCAACTACTTCACCTCCCTGACCATTGATCCTACTCTGTATGAGGATCATTTGCTTGAATTCTGGAAGACCTGCCAAGAGGTCATTATGGATGGGGAGAAGGCACTGTCTGCCACAGTGCAAGGGAGGACAATCTTCATCACTCCGGCCATCATAACCATCATTTGCAGCTGGATGATGAAGAAGGTGAGTTGTCCTTCCCAAAGGAAGCTGTTAATCATTCCTTTGAGCAGATGGGCTATGAGGGAGATTTCTCTGTAAAGACCTTCAGGAAAGGGAAGGTCTCATCCCAGTGGAAATACCTGCTCCATGTGGTTATCCACAGCTTGTCAAACAAGCATGGTGGGTGGGACCAGATTCCTGAGGATCTCTCCTTTATAGTTCATGGAATGGTTCAGGGGGTCAAGTTCAGGTACTCTCAATTTGTTTATACTAATTTACTTGCAAACTTGGACTCCTTAGAGTATTACATGTTTCCTAGATATGTTCAACACATTCTTAACTGTGAACTGGGCTCACAGTTGAGGGAAACAAGTAATATTCTTAAATTGGGACAGATGAAGCCCGGCATCTTTAAAATCATGAAGAAGCCAACTGTAGGCTTCTCAGGGGTAGAAACAGCCCTAGTCCCCAAAATGTTAGAGCTCATTGCTCAAGGTGACAAACCTAGCAACACAAGCTAGTGTTGAACCCACACCTTCTTTTTCCTTACCACTAAAAAGACCACAAATAACCCTCACCTACCAAAGAAAATCCAAACGAACCCCTGCTCAGGCTATTGAGTCTGTGCAGGTCCCCATATACTCACCCTTACAGGAGGAAGTGGACACTAGAGCTCCCACTTCCCCTGAGGAGCAAACCACTCCCATTTCTTCACCTATCAGGGCTGAGGTTCCTCATGCTCACCCTGATGAGCTCACAAGCCCAACAGCCTTAAGCCTTCACTCTGAGTCTCAACACTCAAGTGAACAACCTTCAGGGGACAGTTACCATCCCCAGCCTTTAGATCTAAACCAACCCATTCCCAACCTATCCTTCTATACTGATGAAGACTTAGGATTCAGTGAGTACCATGAGTCTCTCTTCTCCTCCCCTACTCAAAGAGAGATGAGTACCTCTGATTCTCCTCAGTCTATCCCACATCAGTCACCTGTTACTGAGGTGGACACTTCTGAACATGTTCAGGATGTCCATATGGAAGAGGCTCTCACTTCTGCAAGTGATTACATCATTAAGACCTCAACCATGGCAACTCAGCCCACTGACATCTCAACTGAGATTGCTAGTGAGCAGAGGAAAACCAGCAGCCAAGAACCTCAAGCTGGTGGTGAGAGAGAGGACTTTGGTCCAATCATCTCATCCCCCAATGATTCTTCTGATGAAGAAGAGGGGAATTTGAGACTAAAGGTGCAAAACTGTCAAAAACATGCTCCTATTTAGTCTCTAAGGTTAGTCACCTTGAATCTCAGGTGACTACCTTACAAAACAGGGTCAATGATCAGCAACTTCA
Organism: Flaveria ramosissima; assembly: GCA_025215565.1. Taxonomy (NCBI): domain Eukaryota; kingdom Viridiplantae; phylum Streptophyta; class Magnoliopsida; order Asterales; family Asteraceae; genus Flaveria; species Flaveria ramosissima. The sequence continues at coordinate 46,665,140 of CM046046.1, forward strand.
GATTTCATATCTAAAGGAAAAACTAGCTGGGAGACCTTTAAGGAGAGCTCAACCAGGAACACAAGAACCTGTGGAAGTGATTGACTTATCCTCCAGCTCACCTATGCAAGTGGGTGATGCTACCAAAAAGGGGGAGAAAGTTATTGCAGCCACAGAACCTGGAGTTCTTCACAGAGAATGGACATAGAGGACTCACCATCCTCACTTGCTGTTGTGCATTCTCAGCAACTTCCTCAAGTTCACATTAATGTGGACTCTATAGACTCTATCATCAGGAGTCTCTTTGAGGAAGGTATACCAAGGGCTGTGTCATCTCCACCACAAGGAACTTCAAACTACATCATAAGGTGGAGGTATGATGCTGACAGAAGAGCCCTTATTCTTCACAGAGTTCAAGGGCAACAAGAAGTTTTTGATTTTCAAAGCTTGAACTTCTATGAAAGATTGGATCTAGTCAACATGCCACTTGTCAATCCAAGCAACTCAAGACAAGCTGACAGATTGGCTCAAAGAATCCAAGATAGGATCCTTGCAGAGTTCACTCTAAGAAGGAGACTTAGGCAATCAGGCAATGTCATCGGTCAACTGGATGTTGAGGTGGACCCTAAGATTAGTTTCATAGGGGAAACCTTGACTGAAGGCCCAGTGGCAGAACCTGAGACCCCTGTCTCATCATCAACAACTGCTGCAGAGGTTCACACTCCTTCTGAGACACCTGCTGGTGAAGGTGTTTCTCAGCCTCTCTCTGGCCAGAGCATGGAAGCTACACCAAGCAATGAAGGCCAAGCCTCTATCCACCCTGAGTCACAAAGGTCTGTGGGTGACAAGGGAAAAGGATTATGACTCCTGAGGAATTGAGGAGGAAGAGAGAGAGAGAGAGGAAAAGGAAGCTAAGGGGAGAAAGTTCCTCTGGGTCTTCAAGCTTCATGCAAGCTGCAATCAGGGCTGCCCCCAGACCAAATACTCAAGATGATGAGTTGAGGGCAGTCAGGATTACTTATTTACAGACCAGGAACTATGATATTGATGAAATCATCTCCCTCCCCTTAGAAGAGTTGAATGAACTGGCTGACATGGAAGTGTCAAGAGAGATGAAAGAAAAAGAGGATGCAAGGCTACTTCTCCAATTCAAAGAGAGGAGAGAGACAGAAAAGACTCTACAAGCATGCTCCCACTCTCTCTCCAGTTCAAGAAAGTCCTGCACAGGAAGATGTGGCTCCACAAGAACCTCAGGTAGACAAAAAGAAGATAGGATCAAAATGATCAACTACCTGAGTGCCACAGGCTTCTATCAGGCAGATGCACTTCTTCCCTGTCCTATGACTTCATTGAGTTTGAGTACTAAAGCAACTTGAACTTGAGCTAGTCAAAGAAAGAAAGACAACTAAAAGGAAGCTAAGGGAAGAAGCTGCAAAGTCAAGAGCCATCATCCAAAAGAGTGTGAAGAAGTCTGCTGATAGACAAAGGATGATGAGCTTCTTGAAGCTATATGGATTCTCCGGAAGGAGACTTGGCCCTATGTCTCTATCCACAATGGATGAGCATATAAGGGGATCAAGCAGAAATTAAGAGTGGTGAACTGATTGACTTGCACTCTCTTCCAAGTCAAGTCCCACCTGAAGTGGAGGTTAAGTTTGAACAACCTGAGACACCTCAACCGAACCTCCAGCTGAGCCTCAGCAAGCTTCATCTTCTGATCCAAAGCAGGGTCAAACTCCTCTCCTTCTGAACCTGTGAGGGAGGAACACCCAACTGAGAAAGACAAGGATGATCAACAAGGTGCTGCAGACCAGTCTTCTCAGTTAAAGTCATCTAAGAGGAAGAAGAGAATGGCTTCTAAACCAAAGTCAAAGAAGAAGAAGCCTAAGTCATCTACCTCTACACCTCAGGCTGAGTCAGATCAACCTGAGGAAGTGCATGATGAGGCAGCCCAATCAACTCCTATGCAAGTGGCTCCTCTAACAACTGAGACACCCATCTTGTCCTGGACTTACTCTACCAATCCAGAAAGATGGCATGTAATCAGAGATCAAGGTGTTGAGAATGTCTACACTTGGCAAGACATAATCAACTTACCTCTGCATGATCTCTTTGAGATGAGAAGATACTATGAAGGTCTTGATGATCCTGACCATCTAATGAAGAAGGGTATGGTCATGATTGTACTGAAGACCACCAATATCTGAAGATCTTCTAAGTGTTTTGGTAGCATCAGCCTAGGGGGAGTTTGTAAGGATTCCTTAAGTCTGATGCAAACCCAAAACATCCAAATGTCTCTCTGCAACATGCACTAAGTACTGAAGTAAGAATGCTTCGGAAGTTTTACACCATACACTAGAAAATACTCTAAGTGTAAAATCTTCCGAAGCCAAGACCAATATCTTCCGAAGCCAAACATGAAGTCTTCCGAAGCCTCAGAGACAAAGTCTTCCGAAGCTTCAACCTATGAAGACAGATTTCTTCCGAAGACTTTTAGTATACATGCTTTATCTGATGTACTGTTCCATAAAGCTGGACACCTTTCGCTGCATCTCTGTAAAGTCACCAACTTACATGAGTTGGTGAAAAGGTCCATGCTTTTGGTAACTGTACATTGAGGTCTTGAGTCTGTAACTTTCTACTTTATGTACTTTATCCTTTTTGTAATAGATAAGGATGTGAGCTATGGCATGTCATAGTCACAAGGTCAAAAGGCAGATATGCCTTTTGATCCTACAATTGATTTTGTTAGTGTCTAGTCAATTGTATCCAGCTGGCTTTCAAAGTATAGCCGGCTGTAGGTTGTAGTATAAGTATTCCAAGTTCTTGTATCTTTCTTTATGCTTTGTAACACTTGTAAAAGAACTTGAGAAAGCAATATACTGCCTCCTTGAAACCCAACTCTCTTGTTCTGTCTCTTTACTTTACTCGTGTTCCTTGTATCAATATTGGTTAATCCAGTTCACTGTTTGATCAAGTTTAGTTGTTCTCCTCATTGTGTTGTTGTGTTGTAATTTGTTCAAGCCCTTAACCGGTCCTGCAGCAACTTTTATTTAGGAGAATTCTATGAAAGAAAACAAGAGAAACATTTATTATTCTCTACTGAAATTTCTACGAATCAGTAAGATGGAGATATATATATATATACATATTTATATATATATATATATATATATGTATATATATATATATATATATATATATATATATATATATATATATATATATATATATATATATATATATATGCATATGTATATATATGTGAATACAAGGATCGCAATCATGAATTATCAGTGTTGGTTGAAATCAAGTCAACGTTTGCGGAATCAACGTTGGCTTGGTTTAATTGTTTGTAATAATTTTCGATATCAATGAAGAATCAAGAACACACTAAAAGAAACACAATTATTGAATGATATGTATTTCATTAAAACATGTTAATGATTACAAATAATGAACAAATGATATTAAATTTTATGATGAATGATGTGACGGCTGCTAGGGTTTGGTTGTGTGATGTGTTGCTTTCTGTTGTTGTAACAACCGACCTCTAGGTCATAATTCTTACCGTGCCAACCTGCATCTTTTCTTATTCTACATATTTTATTACTATTACTATTGATACTATTCTCTCTTATGTATTATGTGTTGTTGCACTCTTGTCTTAATTGACTGTTTTTCCTCCTGGCTTAGTCGCACTGATTAATGCGGATGGACCCATTCGGTCGCATCTGGTTAATGCGGATGGACCCATTCGATCGCATCTGGTTAATGCGGATGGACCCATTCGGTCGCATCTGATTAATGCGGATGGACCCATTCGGTCGCATCTGGTTAATGCGGATGGACCCATTCGGTCGCACTTTAGCTTGTATGACCCTGTCAACTTATGTTTTGTAATTATTTTGTCTAGATCAAGCATTTGTTAGGGAAATCTTAGTGTCCCGGGAAAGTAATTAGGCACCCTTGCAAAATTTAATCATAGTTAAAACAATTTAAATTGTGTTCCTACACACTAAAAGTTAAGGTTAATTATCAACTAACTAAATTTTTACCATCTAAAATACTACCCAATACTACAAAACTACACTACATAATTTCATTTATAAAACAAAAATTAAGTAAAAACAACCCCACTACAAGCCAAATCGGCTGCCCCCCCCCCACCACAAAAATTAAGTAAAAACAACCCCATAATTTCATTAACACTGTTTAGACGTTTTCAGTTCAGACGTTTGACTACTGTTGAAGAGTAAAAGTCCAGACGTATCATCTTTGTTGAGGCATATTAGAATTGTTTAGTCGGTTGATAACTGTTGAGGCGCATTACATCTGTGTAGGCGCATTACAACTGTTCCAGGCTGTTTTACTACTGTTCAGACGCATCAACTTGGGAGTTTTGGAAAATTTTTCTAAGGCATTCCCTTAGACGTCTCTCAACTTAGGCGCATTAAATGTTTGGGAGTTTGATTACTGTTCAGGCTTATCACCCTTAACACTTAGAATTTTTTTTTTAAGAAAATTTTTCAAAAACTTTTTCATTTCTTTTCTTAATTCAAAATTTAAGAAAACCAACAAAAATATAAGAACGGTGAAATCAGAAGATTCTGAAAATAGAGTTCCAAAACTTAAAATAGAGCTAATTTCAAAAATTGGTCTCTTAGGTTAAATCAGCATTTTAATTCCATTGACACTGATCTTTGGAAATCTATAGAGAAAGGACCATATATTCCTATAATCACTGATGGGCCTGACAGAGGGTTTGTTTATACTAAAGATTCTCAAGAACCCTATCCTGAAGATGGTCTTCAAGGAGATGATTTGAGAAGAGTAAAGAATGATATCAAAGCATATTCCTTGATGTGTAAAGGACTACCACTGGAAGTTCTTGCAAGGCTTGATGTATATCAAACTGGATACACCTTATACAAAGCCTTAAAGACCATTTGTGAAGGAGGCAAGGAGATTCAAAATCTCAAGAAACAAAAGTTGAAAAGGCAATTAGAATTGTTTCAACATTTGTCTGGAGAAACCATAAATCAGATGATGAACAGATTTGTTCAACATACAACTAAGATGTCAACAGCTGGTATTAAGCCTGATCTTGAAGACCTAAATCTTAGACTACTCAATGCTTTACCCTCATCATGGAAACAAACACTAACCTTACTAAAGCATACTGAGAAGTTTCCTATGGATCTAGATCTACTCATTGCCAAGATAGAGTCAGTAGAGACTGATGAAAGCACAAGGAATAATAATAGAGCAGCATCAATGTCTCAGTATCAGTTTGTTGCTTCTCCTGCAACCACTATTGAAAATGCATTCATGGCAAAAAGTGAGAAAATCATAGAAGAAGAGGGAGATTTATTTGTTGGAGCAGGATTTTTCACTAATTCATCATTTACTAGTGCTCCTGCTTATACAACTCAGTCTCATTCTCAATCTCCTCCCAAATATTAGTCTCAAACATCTAATGTTCAAATAGAGACTTCTTTATCTAACTCTGCTAAATCTAGCAAAGTTAAAGATGTGTTAAACATCCTATTAGAGGATGAAGAGTCTAAAACTGCATTCACTGCATTTATGGCTACTTTTCAAGCATATCAAGGTAGCCATTTAACTCAATTAGACTTTGTTTTGCAGGATTTGTTTGAAATGGATCCTGAAGATGTTGAAGAGATGGACTTAAACTGGCAGATGGTGATGATTGCTTACAGGACACAAAAACACTCATATGTCAATAGGAAGTACAAGCCAAGTGCTAACAAGACTGTTGGGTTTGATAAGTCAAAATCAAGGTGTTTTATTTGTAACACTTATGGACATTTCTCCAGAGAATGCAAAGCTCCAAGGAATAATGGAGGAAATGCTCAATCAAGTTCTAGCAATCAAAGGTTTCAACCAGCTCAAAAGACTTTTCAAAAGCCTTATCAAAGTCTTCCTATGCCTTAGCTTAAAGATGAAACAAAATCATCTGATGAAATCAAGAAAGCTTTAGTAGTCAGCATTAAAGATGGTTATGATTGGAGTGCATATGCTGAACAGTTTACTAATGATTTAACATCAAGTTTATCTCTTATTGAAGAAATCCAGGGAAAAGAATTGGTCAGAAAATAATGATCCAAAGGTGGAAAGTGAGAATGAAGAAGATGACTATGATTGGAGTGACAAATCTGATCCTAAGGAGGATACAGATAAAGTAGCTCTAATGGCACAGTCTTAACAACCTAAGGTTGACACTTCATCTTCAAAATCTGAAACCTTATCTCCAAAATTCCTAGAAATCCCATCTGAATTGAGAGTAAATCTCTGCACAAAATCATGCTATGAACATGTTGAATACTATAGAAACTACTCTTATAAAATCTGTGAGAAACTAAAACAAGAAGAGTCAATTCATAACAAACTAAAATCTGATCATAAAACAGCAGATCAAAAGATTATTTCTCTTCAAACTTCATGGAACAAAACACTAAAAGAATTAGAAATTGTTTCTAAACAATTAGAAGAGATAACCAAAAATCTTGAACAGGAGAAGATAGCACATGTTGCTACTCAAATGGATCTTGCTAAAGTAAAAAGTTCAAAAATGATTGTAGAAAAACTGGTAAGTGAGAGAAAAGATAAACAGAATGCAGGGTTAGGTTTCACTCATGAAGCTATGCCTGAATCTATTACAAACACTTTACCAGAGAACTTCAACACACATGATCATTCTCCTGAGAATAAAGCTAAACTTAAAGCTTTTCAAGTCAAAAACAGGAATTCAGAAGAAGAAAAGGAAAATGTACAAGTTTTTGTTGAAAATGATCAAGAAAAGATTAAAAATGGTCATCCAATCAAGATAAAATCTTATGAACCAAAACAAACAAATCAAAACACTTCTGATCAAATTCATTTTGTATTAGAAGAAGTGAAAGTTCAAAGCAAAGATAAAGATAAACAACAGGTAGGAGCATCAGAAGATTCAAACACTATTAATCTAAAACAAGTTCAATCTGAAAAGGAATCTTCTTCTGACGATGTTCAATCTGGAACTAAACCAAGTTCTTCTAAGTCAAAAAATCAAAGAAGAAGAAAGAAATCATCAAAAACAAAATTTGAACAAAACAAAAGTTCAGAAAAGTTGATCAAAGCACCAAATCATGCAACATAACTTAAACCGATAAAATTTGTGTCAGCCGGTTTGTTAAATATGAATTCTCTTCAAAACAACAAGGTATATACTATGAACAAATCTCACTCTGATCTAAAATCAAGTTCAGATTCTAAGACTTCCACTGTAGCAAAAAGATTTGTTCATAATGAATTCAAGAAGGAATTTCATGTTAAACAGATGCAAAATAATCTGGCACAAAATCAAAATGTGAAAAATGAAAAACAAAAGTTTAACTATTTGACACCAAAATCAAACATCGTGTCAATGTCAAAAGTTAACAAACAGTTGTTTTTAACTCCACAAAAGTACTGTGAAATATGTGATATGAAAAATCATAATACTGCTGAGTGCTATTTCAACAAGTACTGTCACATATGTGACATGAGAAATCATTCCACAGCAGATTGTTATTTTAACAAATACTGTACTTATTGTGATGAAGACTCACAATACTTCAAATTGTTATTATAAAAAGAGATCACATACTAGAGGATTTGCAAATTCAAACATGAGCAAAGGTTATGTTAATCCTCAATATATGAGAAATCAAACTGATGGATTTCAAAAATTAACTAATCAACCTTCTTTAGGTTTGAGATCTTTTCAAAAGAACAATTATGTGAGATCTAAACAAAATGTGCAAGAACAATTCATACCAAGATCTATAAGAATGACTAATAAAAAAGTTAGTCATCAATACATGTCAAAAATTGATCAATCAAATGGTATGAATGTTCTCAAAGTTAACTCAAGCAATTTTCAAAACAATTTTCAAAACAATTTCCAAAACAAGATTGGTAAATTCATCAAGAATAAACCTGATTTGAATAATCTTCATTACAAACAATTTACCATTGTTGATAAATTTGGAAAACCCAAGACCATCTCGGCTTGGGTGGATATCTCAACTTAATTTTATTGTTGTGCAGGTACGCCCAAGAAGACCACTTAATACATGGTATGTGGATAGTGGGTGTAGCCGACATATGACAAGCAATACTGCCTTGTTACAAGATTTTAAGTTAAAGGATGGAACACTCGTCGCCTTTGGTGGTGATGCTGGAGGAAAAGTAACATGAGAAGGAACATTATCAAATGGGATAATAAGCTTTGACAAAGTCAACTTTTGTTCACAGTTGAACTTTAATCTTTTAAGTGTATCCCAAATATGTGATAAATCATAGTCTGTTCTATTGATGATTCATTCTGTTATGTTTTAAAGCAGGTTTTAAGATAAGCAAAGATTGGGTAATTGTTACAGCTGAAAGGGATAGAGATGTATACAAGCTAAAATGTCTCAAGTTGATCCTTCAACTGAAACAACATGCCTAATTGCTAAAGCATCAAATAATGAAAGCCAGCTTTGGCGTAGACGTCTCGGACATTCAAATTTCAAGAATATGAACAAGCTTGTATCAGGAAATCATGTCATTGGACTTCCATCTAAGAAGTTTGCAACGACTAATCACTGCTCAGCATGTTTGAAGGGAAAGCAACACAGAGCGTCTTATAAGTCCAAGCTCATAAACTCAACTTCCCAACCTCCTCAAATCTTACATATGGACCTTTTTGGACCAATAAATGTCAAGAGTATTGGACGAAAATCATATTGTTTAGTTATCATTGATGACTATACAAGACTTTCATGGGTTTTCTTTATGTATGCTAAATCTGAAACGGTTGATTTACCGAAAGAATTTATCATTAACGTTGAAAATCAATTAGAAAATAAAGTGAAAATAATAAGAAGTGATAATGGAATGGAATTCAAAAATGCTAACATTGAAATGTTTTGTGCACAGAAAGGGATAGCTCATCAGTTCAGTGCTCCCAGAACTCAACAACAAAATGAGGAGCTGAAAGGAAGAATAGAACACTGAATGAATCTGCTCGTTCTATGTTAGCTGATGCAAAAATTCCTATCACTTTTTGGGATGAAGCTATATCAACTGCGTGTTTCGTTTAGAACAGAATCTTAATTGTGAAAGATAAAATGAAAACTCCATATGAGTTAATGTTTGGCAGGAAACCAAACATAAACTTTCTAAAATCATTTAGTTGTCCTGTTATAATTCTTAATTCAAATGATCAGTTAGGAAAATTTGAAGCAAAATCTGATAATGGATTTTTCGTTGGATACTCATCTGTTTCAAAAGCCTATCGAGTGTACAACTCTAGGACAAATATAATCCTTGAAACATTCAACGTTAAATTTCTGGAAAATTCTTTTCCATCAGTTTCATATGGTCCTTCATCGTTATTTGATTTAGATTCGTTATCAAACTCTCTTCAATCTAACTTGTTTAATCAATCAAATTGCCTTGATTCTACAGGTAAGAAGAACTCTAGAGGAGATCTTGGATCTTTCAGTATGGATTCAAATACTGATGACCCAGATGATTCTAGCTCAGACTACCCATTTTTATCATTTGTCAAGGACTGAACAATACGATTCAATGATAATACTCATGCTAATACAACTTCAGATCATTCAGTCTCTTTTAATCAGGAAGACTCACAACCAGTTCCTAATGATGGTAATGAGTTTGTGCAACCTGAGTCTGGAACATCATCCATCTCTGGTGATGCAGTTGATACTGGTAACTTTGATTACTTTATTAACTCACCGACTCAAGTTCCAAACTTCAATCCACATTCTTCTAATTTGTTACATCAACTTTCCAACTTGAACCAAACAAATCTGGATGTTAATGTTCAATGTGATGAGATTCCAACATCTCGTATTCACAAGAATCATCCAATTTCTCAGATTATTGGTCCATTGAATGAGAGAACAACAAGGAGTAAATCAAAACAAGCAAACTTGTGCTTATACTCTTGTTTTCTTTCTCAAATTGTTCCTAAAAATGTTACCAAAGCATTAAAGGACAATGGTTGGATAGAAGCCATGCAAGAAGAATTACTTCAATTTCGCAAACAAGAAGTGTGGAATTTAGTGGATTTACCTGAAGGAGAAAATGCTATAGGCACGAAATGGTTGTTTAGAAATAAGACTGATGATCGTGGTGTAGTAATAAGGAACAAAGCAAGACTTGTTGCACAAGGATACACACAAGAAGAAGGGATAGATTATGATGAAGTGTTTGCACCAGTTGCAAGACTTGAATCCATTCGAGTTTTCCTGGCCTATGCTTCATTCATGAAATTTAAGGTGTATCAAATGGATGTAAAGGGTGCATTTCTATATGGTCCTATCACTGACGATGTGTTTGTGAAGCAACCTCCAGGCTTTGAGGATGCAAAATTTCCACATCGAGTATATAAGCTGAGTAAAGCTTTATATGGACTTCATCAAGCCCCTAGAATTTGGTATGAGACATTATCACAACACTTAATCCAACATGGATACACAAGAGGGAAAATTGATCCAACTTTATTCATAAAGAAGGATAATGATGATCTCTTATGTGTACAAGTGTATGTTGATGATATCATATTTGGTTCTACCAGTCCAAAATTGTGCAATGAATTTGAAGAAATCATGAAATCTCGGTTCCAAATGAGTTCTATGGGAGAGATTAATTTTTTCCTTGGACTTCAAGTCAAGCAAACTAACGATGGAATTTTTATCAATCAAGAGAAGTTTGTTGACAAGCTCTTGAAGAAATTTAAGTTGCAAGACTGTCAGTCCATACGAACTCCAGCAGATGTTAACACCAAGATTGAACCTGATCCAAAAGGAAAATCTATTGACAAAACGTTATACAGATCAATGATTGGTTCTTTGATGTATCTTACTGCATCTAGACCAGACATTATGTATGTTGTTTGTGTTTGTGCCAGGTATCAATCAGACCCGAAAGAATCTCACTTAATTGCTGTCAAAAGGATATTCAGGTATCTCAAAGGTAAACTAGCTTTAGGGCTTTGGTATCCTTACGAGGGTAACTTTGAACTACATGGATACATAGATAGTGATTATGGTGGATGTTGTCAAGATAGAAAATCTACTTTGGGTGGGTGTCAATTTCTTGGTCCCCGATTAGTCTCGTGGCAATGTAAGAAACAAACAAATGTCTCTGTTTCAACTGCAGAAGCTGAGTACATTGCTGCATCAGCAGGATGTTCTCAAATCCTCTGGTTGCAAAATCAACTACTGGATTATGGGTTCAATTTTCTTAAAACACTTATTTACATTGATAACACTACTGCTATGTTCATTATAGCTAATCCTGTTCAACATTCAAAAACAAAACATATCGAATTTCGATATCATTTTCTCAGAGATAACTCTGAAAAAGGATTAATCATATTGATTCAAATTGCAACGGAAAAACAGTTGGCGGATCTATTTACTAAAGCCTTCCTACAAGGACGGTTTGAGTATTTAGTGGAGTCAATTGGTCTTATTAATCATATGTGAACTCTCTAAATCAAAAGATCATCATAAGTGATCCTCTCAATGTTAATTGCCTGTTTGTATTTTGTGTGTGTGTGTTTTTGTTTAGAAAAACCAAATACAAAAGTATAAATCAAACCTCCAAAAATAGAATCATTTTCTAATTGTCAGATTATTTTAGAAAAGAATATGTTTATGCAATATACGATAAATGATAGTACATTAGTGAGATCAGTTGCATATTTCACTCATTAATAAAGTCTGACATGATCAGATATGATGTGTAGACAATATCATGCTACTATACTGAAAAAGTAAATTCTTGTGATTACACTAAATTCATCTGAGTACTTTTGAGATGTATTGGCTTATCAGATTGATTGCTTGTTAAGTTACACCACTCACACCTGTTGGTAATGTGATTAATCATGAGATCTGTTATAAGCATCATATCACTTCTCTGTTATGAGTCATCATAGACCTGAAGTGCTGAGATATCCTTTGTTGTAAGTCATTACATACCTGGATTTTATCTTTGATGCAAAAGATGCCAATGTGCACAAACTATTCAAATGAATAGTTAGAGCTGATCAAATGGTTATCCATGATCATTCTCTATTAATTTAAGTAACATGAACTCTGGTGATACATATGTTTCAGGTAATAAGTTGAGTATATGTTATTTCTTGCATGTCTTGATGATAGTTGAGCTCTCTAAGTTTCTGTATGATTTACCTCATGTCATATCTAAATATACCCTAATCAATCCAAGAATTGAAAAAGTAAGTGAGCTGATATTTTGTCAAAAACACTCATTATCTGTCCTTAGATCTTGTGTCTACTTTGCTGTGATATCACTGACCTGGAACACACTTGATCAGGATTTATTCATTGTCTATGACTATTCATATTTTTTTTATTTTAATGTGCTGATCTTCATTGATATGATCTCACTGCAGACATTACTTCTTTTGTTTATATTAGATTTTGATTCTGCTTTCATTTTGATTTTATGCATGTTTTCTGTGTGTGAAGGCAATGTAACAATGAGATGTGTGATCTTATTATGTTACCTTAGGAAACTTATAAGTTGTTCAAACTTAAAAGTTTAAGGGGAGTAATAAATGGAAGAGTTTTTCTCAGAAAATCAAAATCAAAGTTAAAATGTTGAATTGAAAGGATGATGCTATATGTTCAAAGTGTATGTGAGTTTGATAATGTAACTTTTGAAAATGATAATATGAACCTATATAAATTTGCAAGTGGAAATGCTTCTTTCAAAAGTTGAAAAAATAGATGATATTTGATTTTGTTTTGAGACTAAAATGAAGGGAATGATAAATTTTTAAAAAAGTTAAACAACAAGTGAAGATTTAAAATTGTTAAAAAATAAAAAAAAATAAAAATTTAAATTTGAGTGTGCAAAATGTAAAAAGTTCAAATTTGAGGGACTAAAAGGTAAATTTTGGGAAATTCAAAAATATGCTTAAAATGTTTAAATATTAGTATGAAATATTACTAATATGTTTAAACAGTGTGCAGGTGAAGAATTTTGAAAAACACAAGTGTAAGACTCATGAAAGTCAACTCAAAGTCAACTCATGCGCCTAAATAGTGTTCATACGTCTAAATAGGAGCATGGTGAACATTCTGGAATTATACAAGTGTTTGGGCGTTTTTCATATTCCCATGCGCCTAAATAGTTGCAATAAGTCAATAAGTTCAACCAAGTGTTTGGGCGTTTCACACAAACCTATGCGCCTAAACAGTGATAATGAGTCTGATTTTAACCAAGTGTTTGGGCGTTTCACACAAACCCATGCGCCTAAACAGTGATAAGGAGTCTGATTTTAACCAAGTGTTGGACGTTTTAAATGTCTCATGCGTCTACACAGTGTTGAGATGTTTCAAGTCTTACAAAATTTAGACGTTGCAGGACTTCATGCGGCTGAACAGTGCAAAAGCGCCTAAACAATGCTTATGCGTCTGAACAGTTCTCATGCGTCTGAGTCAAAACACACAAACAGTGCTCATACGTCTCATTATTTTGTGAATTTTAGGGTTTCATACGCACAAACAGTGCTTATGCGTCTAAATTTCACTTAATATAAATTGAACACTTACACTTGTTTCTCATTCACACTCAAAATTCTCAAAAACAAATCTCTGAACTATCGACTCTCAGTCGTCATCGAAGTCTCAGATTCTCAGTGATTGCAACAAATCTTGTTGATTGTTAGATATTATTTGAGTTTATAAACGTAAGTTTGTGATTCAAATCAGTACCTTTAGTTAAAACATGATGATTGGCATAGTCGTTTGACTGCTATTCGGGCGTTCGAACACTATAACATTCAAAGTTTAACTAATCAAATCTTAATCATATCTAAAATTGACTCTGGATTGTTGATATGTATCAAATTTTGAGCAATTTGATATATAGTTCATCGACTGAAATTGTGAATAATATGGATTATAGATTGATCAGTCAGTTCTTCGAAGGAAGAAGAAGAAGATGAACAGACAAAATTAAATTTTTGAATAAAAATAAAAAAAATTTAAAATAAAAAGTAGATAAATCAGAATTCAAATAATTGATTAATAAAATGATAGATACAAAATGAATAAATTTTAAGATTTCACAAATTAAATTCATAAGTCAAAAGTCAAAATCATAAGTCAAAATTGAATTCAATATTACAAAATTGCAAATTCATATGTAAAAATGAAATTCATTAATCAAAATTTCAATGTTCTAATAATTTTTTTTCTTTATGTTTTGCAGATGGCAGCTTTAAAGTTTGAGCCTAAACATAATGTTGCTGCATTCTTAGATGATGAAAACAGAGAAGCTGTTGGTTATGAAGAGATTATAAGATTTCTGCTACGATCAAAATATGTCTATGAATGTGTGCAAGACCAATGATTAATGCAAGATTGATCAAAAGATTCTGGAGAACAGCAGAAATAGAAAGAGATGAAGAAGGGCATAAAGTGTTAAGAGCTTTTATTACTTCTGATAGAATGCTTGAAGTATGTGAACAAGCAATCAGAACAACTCTTAAACTTGGTAAAAATGATCCAGAAGACTTATCTGAGCATACTTTCAATGAATGTAGAGATGTATTTCTATAAATGGGTCATCCTGATCACTTTCCTAAGAAACAATTTTTCAGAGCAAGAGTATATAAACACTAGAAATTATTGTGTTATATATTTCAACATTGCATGTCCAAAAGAAGTGCTGGTTGGGATACATTTCCAGTGGACATTGCATCTCCTATCATTGCTTAAGCCACAAACAGAAGGTTTAACATGGCAAAGATGATAATGAATGGATTCATATTCAATCTTGAAAGAGGAAAGAGAAACAAATACTTGATGTATCTAAGATTTCTCCAACTGCTCATTAATGAAGAGAATCCAGATTTATATGTTGAAGGAGTTGAAGGAGATAAGTTGCAATTAGAGCACATGTCTGAAGCTGTGTATAAGAGACTTGCTATGATTACTGGTGCTCAAAACATTCTATTATTTGATTATATAAGTAATGTAGCTATGGATGAAGTAGACATCAATCAACAACATTATCATTTATATGAAGATGAACCAATAGATCCAAATGATCTTATTGAGGATGTTGTAGATGATATGATTGATGATGATGATGAAGAAAGTGATGGTGAAGCTACTGAAAGCTCATCAGATGATAATGATGATGATAATAATGATGATGATGATGGTAATGATGGTGCAACTGAAGCACATCAAGAAGCAATTGATGAAAGGAATGATGATGATAATGTCAATGATCCTCAGAACTTAGCTGAAGAAACTACTGATGCTGATATTCATGATGATTCTGTACATGAAGAAGATTTACAAAATCAAACTTTTGATTTTGATTTCATGAATGATATGTTATTTGAACCAGTGTTTCAAGCTGAAGTGAATGAAGAAGTTGAAGAAATCCCTGTGAGTACAACACACAATGTGTTAGTACAAACAGAGGAGATAGTTGATATAGATGAGATGGAGAATTTGAAAGAAGAAAATGTGATTAAAGTGAAAGAAATTGAAGAATAAAAAGTTGAGAATGAAAGATTGAAAGAGATGAATATATCTCTTGAAAAGGAAATTCAAAAGTTAAAGGATGAAAATTCTAAGTTGAATGAAGAAAATTTACTGAAAGATGAAAAGCTTGTGAGCTATGCAAAAGACAAAGAAGATGTTATCAAAAATTTTGAAGTTATGATAAAGGATTATGACATTCTTGAAGAGAAATTCAAGACATTATATGATGAAAATTAAAAACTGAAGGATGAATTAATAAAGGTAAAATAATCTCAAAAGCCTATCTCACCAGATCAAATGATAAGTTCTGAGATGATTGTTGAAGAGAATCCTGAGGTGATCAAAGGCAAAAGGAAACTTGATGATGTAGCAGATACAATTTTAACAGAGTCATCTTTAAAAGTACAAAGAATAGAAGAAACTGTTGAAGAGCAAAGCGTTCAAGAAAAAATTGAAGCTTTAGAAGACATTGAAGATTTTTACACTGATGACTGGTGTGATGAAGTCTTAGATGAAGAAGACATAGATGAAGTTCAATTTGTATCAAATTTCTCTTCACAAGAACCAACTCAAGATCAAGATGAAATTCCACAAGACTTTGAAGATAGATACAACTACCTTGTGAAGATGAAATACAATAGAGTCTTTTTGGATGGGCTGACTGTTTCTCAAATAAATGATGAATATGAGAAATGCATTACTGCAGAGTCAGTTGCTCCTATTGATCCAAATGAGATTGTAATGGAACATGGTGAATGGAATAGAGCTAAAGAAAGTATTAATGTAGAAGAATTATCAAGCTCTGAGCTTCACCATCTTTATCCTGATGATATGAGTATTCCAGCTTTAAGGTCTTGGTTGCAAGCTAGGAATTACCCATGGAGGAAATTGAAAAGATTACAATCTGTATCTTTGAGGAATCTTGTTAGAAGTTTTCAAGAAACTGAAAAACAATCAAAGAAGATGATCATTCTTGATACTGATAATCCTCAATACCTTGAGATTACCAAAAGAACAAGAATGTTGAAGCCTCAAGAGATTAAACAAATGGCAAGAAAATCAGATGCTCATGATAGCAGAAAATATCTGATTAAAATGTTTTCTGATCCTGAAAGACAAGCATATAAAGCAAGATCTACTGGAGACTTGGAGTGAAATGTATTACAAAGAGGATAATCGGTTGCTGAGTTGTTAAATGCTATGATTGCTCCTGATTTCACAAACCAAGTAAAGATAATAGCATGGAAGTATGATGAAATATTTGATGCATTTTTGATAAAAAGAGTAAATGCAGTTTGTGATGTATATCATTTTTACTCAAGCATCATTAAACTTCCAGTGCAAGACTTGAAAGAGTTAAACATATTACCTCTCATTAATCCATCTGATTCTAAACGTGGTAAGAAGATGATAGAATTATTGAGAAGAGGAATGGATAGATCAAGTAATTTTCTTCAAACAAGATGTGATCAAGAAGACAAAGAGTACTTTGCTACTTTGAAGAAAAAGCTTAAAGGATTACAATCTAAAGAAGAACATCTCATGATAGAATTTTATGATAAGTATTTTGAAAAAGTCACAACTCCTGGTATAAAGGTGATTGATGGAAAGCAGAAGTCAAAGCCAATTCTTAGATGGTTCTATAACTTTGAGACTTTTGAGCTTAAACTGGTCCGAAATCTCGAACAATTGGATGAGGATATGATTACATTATTTGGTGCTTTTGAACTGAAGCTATTGCATCCAAGTTATATAGCATTTTTGTCTGTACAAAAGTTTGAAAAAGTATCTTTAGAGATTGCAGAGCAAGATAAGAAGTATTTTCTTTCTATCATCAATATGATGAATGCTGCAATGGAAAGAATATCATTAAGGAAATCTCTTGCATATGCAAATATTGTTAAGAAGGATATCAAAGACATTGAGTTCATGAGAATTTCAAGAAAAGGAGCATTAGAAATATACTCAAAGCAAAGTCAAAATCCTATTGAGTTATATGCTAATATTGATATCACATGTCTATCAAAAGATACATTGGAAAGAATGAGCAAAATGGAGATAAAGACGAATGAAGCAAAACCAGAACAAGGAGTTCTTGCTAGCAAATTTAAGTCTGCTATTGCTAATGCTTTGAAAGAACAGGAGATGTATGAAAAGAAGCCAATGTTCAAGATCAAGGAAGAACCTGAAGATTTCTTTGAGTGCTGAAGATTGAAGATAGAAGATAGAAGATAGAAGATAAAAGTTGAAGGTGAAAGCTGAAGATGGAAGCTGAAGAAAAGATAAAAAGAAGTCAAGATAGAAGATTTTGAAGACCGAAGACCATGTAAATCTTAGGGGGAGTATTGTTAGTTCTCTAGAAAGATTAACATGTTGTCTTTATGTGTCTTTTTACTATTTCTAATAGTATAGGGACTTGTTTTGTAATTTGTTAGTTCCTTGTGTTTCATTATAAATAGCTTAGACTTGTTGCAAGTAGGGCACGTGAGAGTAGTGAACGAACAACTGCTTACTTACTTTGTAATTGTCTTTGTTTGATATTAATGAAACTATGAATTTTGTTGATATCTTGCTTGATTTGATTACTTTGTTTGTATTTCTTTGAATTCTGTTCATAGATCATCACAGATTGGTACAATTGATCCTATCATTTTCACGTCCTTGAAGGTATCATACTCGTAAAGCATGTCATTCTATAGGTGTAACACGGTTTACACCTAGAAAACCCTCTTTCGGGTGTATTTACACTATCCATCATTCACAACTTATAACCCTTCTAAACACATCATGTAACCTGCTAAAAATGGGTCTTTTAATCTCCTAATAACCTGATTTCAAAGTTACAAAAGGTTTGGTTAATGTTTAATCAAAACTATAACGTTTAACACGAGTTTAATGGCTGAATATGGTGTAATCTTGTGTTTTTCATCTTGTTCATGGGTTGTTTGTTGAACCCGTGAGATTGACATAATATTTCAGTAGGTTTTTGTATGATTTTGGGCATGTGATGAGATGTAAAGGCTGAAAATATAAATGTTATAGAATTATAGGCAATTTGAGCATATTCGGGGACCCGAAAAGTGGTAAAAACAACTTTAGCACAGTAAAACATGGATTTAACCATCTTAAAAATTATTTTAGGTTCTAAAAGGGTTGACAATGTATTTGTGTTGGATTTGTCAATTTAAATGGTCAAAGAATAGGTTAAATGGAATTCTTAGTGAAAAACGGGTTTTAACCGGGTAACGTTTAGAAGAAAATTTTGAATTGAGGATTTAACACCAAAATTCATGGAAACCATGATATTTAAGTAATTTATGTACAATAAGATCTTAAAGAGTTGAAAAGTTGGTCAAATGAACTTTTAACGGGTCGAATTCGGTTAAAAACGCGTTT